>CM060412.1:124015556-125215556 GCA_030545235.1 Helianthus tuberosus
GGGGGGGGGGGAGGTGGGGGGGGGGGGGGTATGTGATTGAAAATTTTACCTCTTGATTCCTACTAAAACCCTAACATTAATTAAAATATATCCATGGTTAACATTGTTAAAAAAACCGATAAACTTACTTATTTTCACAGAAAGTTCCTTCACTTAATGTTGATATACTATAGTCCCCAAACTTGTAAAAAACTAACTACACCAAAAAGTCACTTAACTAATAATTTTAATATAATGACTTGTTAACTCTTAACTTGTTAAAAAACATTGATAACGTGTCATCCAATATTTTTACAAAAAAATAAATAAATATTATATTATACCACCTTATTTTAACCAATCTAAGAGTTAACAAGTCATTATTTTAAATAAATTCAAAAGTACGTGCATTTTCGACAAGTTTCAGGAACTTTAATATACAACAATTAGTTTAGTGACTTTTTTGTGTATTTTTACAAGTTGAGAGACATTAATATACCAAATAATGTTGATGTTTTTTTTCTTCGTAAAAAGTAAGAAAGTATAGTGGTTTTTTTTTATGATACTGACCCAATATGTACATGCCAAGTGTTCAATCATGTTCCATTTATGTATGAATGTCAATTATTTTTTTTCACAGTGTGATGGTGAAATATGAAGATCTTTAGTAATGACATTATTTTTTGTGGTCCATGACTTCATGGTTGTCTTTATGTGGATGGAATTGTGACCCAATTAGTTCCGGGTTTGGTATGATAATTTGTAAATAAAGAGTCTGTAGTGTTACACTCTTCTTAATAATGCTGACATAGGTCTTTTTTGATGGTTACCATAGTTGTCAATGGCGATCGTAGCGATCACTATAGCGCGCTACATAGCGTATAGGTACTAGTGTCGCTATTAGGATTGTACCGATGGATAGCGAGAATTAGCGACCCTTTATTTTTTTTTTAATATGAATAGCAATTAAATATAGCTATAAAATAGCTGGATTTTAGGTTTTTGTTAAATACACATTTAAAGTAGCATATATACCAGGGTATTTTGATATAATATACATATAAGATTTTAAAATTTTTTTTTTCTAGTGTATCGCTATTTATAAAATAGCCGCCCCCCCACCCCCCCCCCCCCCCCCCCCCCCCCCCCCATCCCCCCCCCCCCCCCCCCCCCCCCCCCCCCCCCTCCCCCCCCTCCCCCCCCCCCCGCTATTTATCGTCATTCGCTATGTAGCATATAGGTACCTTATCGCTATTTGCCATTAACAACTATGATGGTTACATTTAGTTAAATTTACATTGATCCGGACCTATCCCATAGGTTTTGTTCAACATAAGTTTTTAATTTTTTTTATATGTAAGAAAGAATTAGAAGAAAAACTGAAAATATTCTATTATGAGATTAAAGCTTGTTGATTGATTAGTTTAGTTTAAAGACAATAGTTGCCGTTAGATACATCTGGGTTGACTTTTTAGGTCAAAGTGGGCGGGTCACGCTGGATTGGGTAACGGGTCAAACCTGTAGTGTGTTTTAAAACGAATCAAGTCTTTTCGTCCAAACTTCGGAAACTTAATAACTACGAGTGAAAAAACTATCTTATAAAATAGTAATTAACTTGATAAATGAAATGATTTTAGAAGGTTTGTATGTACTAAAAACATAATTTAACGGGTTATTCAAACGGATGCAGGAATGTTTTAAAGGCGACAATTGATGTCCCCCAAACTGGAGAAGTTGATTTTCATTGCACCCTTCTTGATCATCTTGACGAGAATTGGCGAATGAAACAAATAAACGCAATAATCGAGTCTAATGAGAGACCACACATTTTAGCCGGAGGTATCAACTCTCTTGACGAAACAGACTACTCCCCCGAAAGATGGACCGACATTGTTAAGGTTCGTAAAGATCCATCAATCGGGTCAACAGGCCAGGTTTGACCCGTTCTTGTTTTCGTAATTTGATTTGAGCCGTTTGGAATAAAACACAACTCAAATCAACCCGTTCATGTTCTTTCAGTACTATGAAGAAATGGGAAAACCAACACCAAAAGTTGAAGTGATGAAGTACTTAAAGAACAAACAGTACACCGATGCCAAGGAATTGCGCAGGCGAATGCGAATCTGTAGTCATTATCGCCAAAGGCCAAAGTATAAGTCTTAAGAATCTATGTCTATTACGGTTCCTGTTTATTTTGTGAATATTAACAATAATAACTTTGACGATTTAATGCAGACGTGCAGGGTACGTGCAAATATGGTACTAGGGTAGATTACATATTGGTGTCGCCTGATTCTCCC
This sequence comes from Helianthus tuberosus, assembly GCA_030545235.1. NCBI lineage: Eukaryota > Viridiplantae > Streptophyta > Magnoliopsida > Asterales > Asteraceae > Helianthus > Helianthus tuberosus. Next base: position 124,017,836 of record CM060412.1, read on the forward strand.
TACAAGTTTGTTCCGGGTTCATATATGGTTTTATCATCAAAAGGTACTTCTGACCACCATATCGTCAAAGTTGATGTAACGAAGGCAGACGATTCTGGTCAACCCACCGTGTGTTAGGAGTCATCGACATCCTAAACAAAAAGTTGTAAAGATCATGGATTCTAATTCAACAAAAGGGGTGTGGAAAATGCAAACTTTAGACCGGTAGTAGTGATACGTATGGTTAGCTTTTTATATGCATGCTGTGCATTCAAATACATAACCAATTTTAAGCAGAGAAACCACAAAAATGCATAAGGGTTTGCACGTAGCACATGGCAGATAAATGGGACAGGAAAAGTGATGTGGTTAAATAATGGTCTTATGTATCACATTTAAAGAATAGGACGAGTGTTTATGTGGTTCTTGCAGTTCTTTAATTAAATTGATTCTGTATTGAACGACCCTGATGTGGGGTGTGTTTTTTTTATTTGTTGGGGTGAGGTTTATGTTTGTTTAATGTAGAGGAGCTGGAGATTATCTTTAACCATGTATAGATTTATGTTTTTGTGCAGCTTGTTGTAAGTATTGAGGTTTTCTTTAGTTTTTGTATGTTAAAGAAAATATGGAGTTTTCTTGAATGAATTTTCCTTATGGAATGGTTATATTTGATATACTTTGGTCCATGAAAATGTCACGTCACGTGTGTGATGATTACGAGTGGTGTTTATGTCTTTTTGTTGTCATTTTTCATGAGGCCTTGAGAGTGGGCGGGGAGACCACCGGTCACGGCCTGATATTTTGAAGGGCATGCTATTTTAAAAAAAAATCGATATGTATATGTAAAAAAAATAATTAATAGTGTATCCATACAAACATCAACATAGGTCTATTTACAAAACTATTTTTATGGTTTAGATTAGTTATTAGCCCATTGATATTAAATTTAGACCTTTAATGAGTCAAATACCCAATTTTGTTAAGGCCTAAGGACACGTTATTTCGAGCTCAAACATAGTACACGAATTCTCAGGGTCGGTCCTCGTATTTTTAGTCGTTTAGTCTTGTTAAAATAAAAAAAATGTTACTTTGTTTCTTAACATTATGAGAGTAATAGTTTCTAATTACAAACCCATGTGTAAGGAAGCTTGAGTTGACACAATGCGGTTTTCCAAGAGCTGAATTCAATACGAGGAGGCTCCGTTATAAGGCTAGAGGGTCTGGTATGAAGCTTATAGGGGCTTTATCACGCCACATAAACCTCACCTTAACGTCATGTCACATATGGGGCTTTAAAGCTCTTTTCTTTAACCTACATGCAATGTTTTAAAGCCTCCATCATCGTTACCTGATTATTTTTTATTTAGATATTTTATTTTTTAAGTTATATGCCAATTTTATTTAAACAAAATTAAAAAAAAAACATAATTTCATTAAAATAAATAAAACATTACAAAGTCCTTAAAAAATTAAAAAAAATCCAAAGTTACTTAAAAAAATAAACTACCTGAAAATAAAAAACTACATATATTTCGCTCGGGTTTTTGACTTACGAGCTTCTAAAATGACTTGGTCCTCCTCTGGTAGATGAGAAAAGTCTTTCTGGAGAAACTTCATATCTTTCTGGATTTGTTTCTCCATTCTAAGTTCATGCTCCTTTCCTTGATCGAGAGAAGCTTATTGAGTCTATGGTCGAACTCGTCCAACCTTGACGGGCCATCCGACGGCGTTGAAGAAGACGTGTCTCGTGCTCGTGCAGCTGCCTTACTTCTATCCCTACCCTTCGGTCGTGGCAGCTCTTGCGGTTCTTCAAAATCCTCGGACTCGTCGTTTAGATTAATAGTAGTACGAGCATCGGACTCGGATAGTTCGGTAGTCGTTGATTTCGACCGTTTTGACCTATGGGCCGTTGGGTCAAACGGCGGTACAAGATGCCACTTGGGAGATTTGAGAAGAAGCTCCCACAAGGTGGCATCGGATAATACCCAAACTCACCCGTTCGCGGGTCTCTTCGGTAACGTTTTTCTTGCTTGTTGTTGGGATTGTTTGCTAAATTTGCCAAAACGGGTTGTTGGGATCCCACGGGTTTTGGTTGTTGGGAAACATTGTGTGAATATGAAAAAAATTGTATCACATTTAAAGAATAGGACAAGTGTTTATGTGGTTCTTCCAGTTCTTTAATTAACTTGATTTTGTATTGAACGACCCTAATGTGGGATGTGTTTTTTTATTTGTTGGGGTGAGGTTTATGTTTGTTTAATGGAGAGGAGCTGGAGATTATCTTTAACCATGTATAGATTTATGTTTTTGTGCAGCTTGTTGTAAGCATTGAGTTTTTTTTTTTTTTAGTTTTTGTATGTTAAAGAAAATATGGAGTTTTCTTGAATGAATTGTCCTTATGGAATGGTTATACTTGATATATTTTGGTTCATGAAAATGTCACGTGAAGGGGCGGACCTACCTTGTAACAAGCGGTAACCTTTATTGCCCCTTGACGTTCCGACGGTAGTGTAAATTTTGAAAAAAATTGACGTTTTTTCGATTTTGTTACCCAATTTTTTAAACGTTGCCCCTATAAGAATTTTCTAGATCCGCCACTGGTCACGTGCCTATCATGTGATGATTGCGAGTGGTGTTTATGTCTTTTTGTTGTCATTTTTCATGGGCAGCCCTGAGGGTGGGCGGGGAGGACCACAAGCCAGGGTCTGATATTTCGAAGGGTACATTATTTTAAAAAAATCCGATATATATATGTAAAAAAATTAATTAATGGGGTATACCCATACAAGCACTAACATAGGCCCACTTACAAAACTATTTTTATGGTTTAGATTAGTTATTAGTCTATTGACATTAAGTTTAGACATTTAGTGAGTCAAATACTCATTTTCGTTAAGGCCTAAGGGCACGTTTTTTCGAGCTCAAAAAGGGTACACGAATTCTCAAGGCCGGCCCTGTTATTTTTAGTCGTTTAATCTTGTTAAAATAAAAGATTATTACTTTGTTTCTTAACATTATGAGAGTAATAGTTTCTAATTACAAACTCATGTGTAAGGAAGCTTGAGTTGACACAATGCGGTTTTCCATGAGCTGAATTCAATATGAGGAGGTTTCGCTGTAATACACGTCATGTGACGCATTTATGCAAATGCTAGTTAATTTCAGGTTGGCTAATACATGTTATGTGATACATTTACGCGCAAATATGTTTATACTTGTCGTACATTGCATTTATTTTCATATACAAATAAAGGAATATTGGATTTTAATAATCTTAACTATTCGTCGTTGGCCGCCAACAGTCCCAACTTAAAAAATAACCACCAGCAGTCTGAACTATTGACATATTGGTCACCAATGGACCCTGACTAACGAAACCCTAACGTTGTTAGTCTCTGGTCGCCGGAAAACCGTTTTTGGCCAGAAAAAAGGTTTCTAAAGATCCGATACAAGGTTACAAAGAGTTTTGGGACGAAAATGTTAAGTTTTCAGGCCAAAAAGTCGAGTTTTCTAGCTAAAAAAAGTTTTCCGGGGAAGAAAAGAGTTTTCCGGCGACTTCAATAATTGAGGTTTTTACTAGAAAAATGTTACTAAAGGTCTGTAATAAGGTTACAAAGATGTTTGGGACGAAATTGTTGAGTTTTCTGGCCAAAAACGTTTTTCCGGAGACTAACGGAGTTAAGGTTCTGTTAGTCAGGGTCCATTGGAGGCCAATATGTTAATAGTTGGGACTGCCAGTGGTTATTTTTTAAGTTGGGTCTGTTGGCGGCAAACGACGAATAGTTGGGATTATTAAAATCCAATATTCCACAAATAGATTGTGACACCTGTGCCTCTGCGACCATCAAACAAATACCAAACCAATGAAATATTGTATTTCATACTTGGAATTTGTATAAATATGTGTATCTTTTGCACATATCAATTCTTGTTCGATTTCAAGCTTTAAATCGCTTTCTGGAAGGTTATACGCGCATTGATGCGTAAATATAACCAGTTTAATGCAACGAACACTCCGGAATAGTGAAATAGGCTTAACATATCTTAGATAACCTTTACATAACTTAGAAATAAGTTTTGGAGGGTTTGGTGTGGCGAAATCAAGTTTATTCGCTTACAGGGACTAATTTCGACAAACTGCGAAAGTATGCCGATTTGTACTGTAACGAACATTCTAGAACATGACCATAAGTTAAACATACCCTAAATATACTTTTTGGTCATTCAGGGACTAAAAGCGTCAAAAAGTGCACAAGTTTGCATTTTCGCGCATATCTTACGTTCTGAATATATCCGGACATCCAAAACTTTATGTAATTATTAAAATATTTTATTTTAGTGATTGGCATGATAAAATTCCATTCGTCGCGTAATTTGGATCGTTTTTCGCATTCGTTCGTGTTTCGTCGTAATTAACCGAACAACGCAACCGTACGACCAAACGAACCGACATCCGAGATATCTTTGAGCATGTTTCATGTTCCCTATACTTTAACTTCATTTTAGAGCCTTTAAATGGGATTAACGGGGTTTAAACGTGTAAAAAATGCATCAAAAACCATGTTTTGCACATTCAGGGACCAAAATTGACAATCTGCCATAGTTATCTTAGGAAGGGACCAAAATGGAAAATCTAAATTCCATCTTGTTCCAACTGTTCCCCTCATTTGCACATGGTTTTAATGAAACTAGGGGCTCCCATGGTTTCACAAAACCATGGGCACATGTGTACGGATGAGATCGGAGCTCGTTTTACGATGAACGATCTTAACGGTTGTGCAAAAACTATAAATACCCCATCCATCTCATTGTTGCAACTCACATTTGATCTGATATTTCTCTAAGTTGAGGTGCTTTCACTTCATACCTGAGAATAATCGGGTCAAACTTCCGTTCTTGGACCTTTTGTAAGTCCTCTTTCGTTCTTTTTCGCGTAAAAGTCAAACTATGTTTGACATTCTGCTTTGACCAGTTTATGGTCAACATGAAGTTCGTTTGAACTTCATAACGTGAGCGTAATCACGATGGTTTTAGTCTCTTGTGACTATACCTACTGATTACCATGTTATCTAGGCATAGTGGCGAGTCGTAGTTTCGGCCAAAATGCGTATTCTTGCGTATTTTGTAACCAAACTACTTTTAGGTATCAAAACCGTTTGTTTTGATACCAAACCTGTTTTCAAACCTCGTTAAGCATGTTTTAACATGTTTAGCTCGTCACTTTAGGTTTAGTGCTTATGTAGGGTCGTAAGGTAAACGGTCTAAACAACCGCTTATACTTTCGAACCCAACCCGTTTGGTCAATCTTTAGGATCCGACCAAACATATTAGGTGACCATAGTTGCATAGGGAATAACCTTCCGATGTTATACCTTATGGTCACGTCGTTTAAGTAGTTATATGATAGGTAGTTTATATGCCTTAGGTAAATGACCAAAATGCCCTTTTTAAGCCAAAATTCATTTTAAGCATATGTAACATAATTTTTTATATCTAAACTGATTTGGCAACAATATTAGACATGTTAAGGCATATTTTACTTATCATAGGACTAGTTAGGCGGTCCGAACGCGTTTTACGTGAACGACGCGTTAAAGTGGCCTAAGCTACCTTAACGAGTCGTAATGGGTCGTAAGCACTTAGGTTAGGTTTCGTTTTATAATGTAGGCTTTGTTAAACCATATTACATGAGTCCCTACACTCATTTGGTTTACGAAACCTCATTTTATCCGATCCTCCGATTTAGGTCCGTTTATTTACATAGTTACCTATATTAGGTGCCGTTTGATTCCGTGATCCCTCTAGCTTTGCTTGGTTGTTATTCAAGACTTCTAAGCATCCTCAAGTGAGTACATAGACCCCTCTTTTACTGTTTTCCAAACGTTTTGGGGTGAAACACATGTGCCTACTTGTTATTTTCATGCTTTCCATGTTTTCATATCATATACTTGCTATGTTCATTAGTACACTATTAGTACATGATTTCATTATGTTTTGCTATGTATGTTCACTTAACATGCTAGCACAATTGTTTTACATTTTGAACCATTTGAAATCATTGGATGTATGTGAACCATTTGAAATCATTGGATGTATGTGACCATTTGATGTATGTGAACCATTTGAAATCGTTGGATTTATGTGAACCGTTTGTAACCATTTTATTTATGTGAACCATTTGTAACTGTTTGAGCCATTGGGTTAGGGAAGTGATTAGGTAACGGGGCGGGTGTAATATGTTAAAGGCATGATGGATACGCCGCTGGTACTTCCTATATATAAGTGTTTTTAACACATTATATATCGTTGTGTTATCTAGATCACTTGGGTAAACGATTTCGAAACAATGTCACACAAGTATGTTTTCTGAATAATATAAACCATACGAGTTTTATTAACGAGTTTTTATGAGATATTTTACAATTTGATTTAATAAAACAAATGTTTTGGAGTTAAGAATCATGGCTACGAGATTTTGCAAATTATAACCAACGTGATTTGAGTTGGTTAATTATGTCGCAATATTATACTTTTCAAAACAAGGTTTTTAAATAAGTATTGCAACATGTAAAACGAGCCATGAAACTGACACTCATATAAAACCTATGTACTCGCCGACATTTTTATGCTGACGTATTTTCACGTGTGTTTCAGGTACCATGGTTGATGATGTTTGATGATGATTTTTGTGTACGCTCACATAGGAATGGAAGAGGCCTTAGTGACTTAATAACAATGAAAGTCTGTAGGATCGTGTACGGACCCGAAATGAGTCGATCAGAGGCGTTCTACACAATATGAAAGGCGGAAACAGACATATTGTGTGTAATTCAGCAAGATATTCACTTATAACTGTCTTTTGATTGATATCTGAGCAATTACAGATCTGTAGACACTTCGACAGAGCTTCGCCGTCGGAAAACACACATACAAGAATGACTGAAATGGAATCAGGAAACAACTATTTATAGGCATCTTAATTCCGCTTGAACATGACTCAAACGGAATCACAGTTCAAACGAGATTACCTTCAAACGGGATTAGCAGGTTCAAGCGAAATTAGCAAAGCTAATTTCATTTGAAATAGCTTGTCACTTTCAAACGGAATTACATGATGTAATTTCGTTTGAACTTGCCTGTTGACCTATTTTCTCGTTTTCCGTGCCCTGATTTATCTATTCTAATACAAGACTCGATACAAGACGAAGTCGACAGACGTATGCACCAACAGACTCCCCCTCGGATGTTGACGAGTCTTAAGTGTCGAGTCTTCAACGTCTTCAGTCTTTATCAGTCTTCGGGCTTCTCTTCAAAGTATCTGACGGTGTAAGCATCCTCAAACTTTATCTCTTTCTCTTTCTATCAGCACCAACATACTCCTCTCGAACAAACAATCCCTACTCGGATGTCTTCAGACTCCCCCTTTCGATTTGCTGGGATCGCAGCCTAGCTTTCACAGGATCATGATTGTGATCTGGCTGTATTCTCAGGCTCGGAATCCAGGCTATCCTGCACATCCTCTACCCAAAAGTAAATTTTCAAATTTAACATTTGACAAATTTATAAACTACTTGTAGGTATCTTTCCAGAAAGATTTATCATTATAAAAGCTTCTGATGACCATTTGTAGGCAAATATTCAAAAACTTTTCTCATTTAAACACACACTCCCCCTCACCACATGCTCATCATGTTTAGCACTTGGAATTTTGAAAATCAGCTCTCCAACATCAGTTGTCGAAAATCTTTTTATATTTTTCAAAATTTATGCTAAAACACACTAAAATCTTTTTGGATTTTTGAATGAAATGAAATGCAGTAAAGAAATATTTACAGACAATATTTTTGTGAGTTTGTGAAAGAGGATCATATCAGTTTATGAGACAAATCACCAACACCGTTAAGCTTTAAACATTTTAAGCTCCAACCATTCACTTAGATTGTCAGTATACTGATCCACTTAAATCTTCACACAAAGTTCAATTGTTTCGAGATACGAGATTAATGTTTTAAGAACTTAAACTTAATCATGTGTCCCACCTCAGAATATACTCCCGTATCCAGATCCCAATATTCAGTCTTACAGGTGAGTATACCACAGATGATATATGTAAGTGGTTAATTGCGAGGGCCGTGAGAGCTCAGGTCAGAACTTCCGTTCAGCAGAGAGATGACGGCTTCGAATTTTGGTGGGTCCCCTTTAGAGGATCTTTTTTACAACAGCACATGATTTGCATTTTGCAATGTTTCATCATTTTTTATGCTGAGGGTAGGCTATATATCAAGCAAGCGTAAAGTATTCTCCGGGGACTAGGCCATTGCTTCCGCAAAATCAGAAGTCCCGGGATAATACCCCAGATATCACTTAGCATAAAGACCTAGTATCTCAGAAAGAGGGACCTTTCAAACAAGATTTCGGGGGTTACCCATATATCCGAGAGATGTTCCCCACGATATAAGCAAGTTTGAATTTAGGTTTATATCTCATCACAATCTACTAAATGTGCAAAAACCTACTGGCACATCATCAGTGAGACCGTTTATCACTTTTTGACTTTCCAATTCTTTAGCATGCCGTGATCGTCTACTGATGTACTATCATTTCCTCTTCTTTGACACAAAAACTCATTTTTCATTTTATCATGTTTTTGCCTTTTTCAAATTTTCAAATCTTTTTGGATTTTCAGAAATTCTTACTCCCCCTAAAATGCAAACACATTTAAAGAAATTTGAAAACAAACTGTACAAGTAAAGTAACAACTGATATCGAATCACTTCAATTCGCCATCCACTTGGCATAAACAATCAGAACTCCCCCTCACAACAAACTATTTTCCCATTGTGATTTCAAAACACTTAAGTTTGTTTTAATCAAATGGTTTTTCCGGAAAATAAGTTTTGTTGATTTTATAAAACCATTTGTAGGTTAGGATATCATCGCATTGTTTTTCTCAATCATTTGACAAATATAACAATTTTAGATTTTAACAACAATATCACTTGTAGAAAATCAAGTACAACTTAATGTCCCTGATTTACCACTTTTAAGCCGAAATATCACAGTTGTGAATTTCTCAAGAAATATGCCGATACCTGCTCCTCACTTACCAACCTGGGAGCTCCGGCAAGTCCAGATTTTTACATATTAAACACAGACATCCAAGCCTCAGCAAACTTGGATGTAAGCTTATCAAGTTCACTTTCAGTCAGGGTGTATGTTGCCTTCTTTGTTTCTGATGTGTTCAAAATGTAACATATAAATTTCATCAAATGAGGCATAAAACTAACCCTTTTTTAGTACTAATGTTGGAAAAAGTGTGCTTTTGTCTTCCTTTTGTATTTTCAGGATTAAATGAGCTCAAATTAACAAAAGAAGCAAAAAGACATCAAAATCTAACATAAATACAAGAAAAGGAACAAAACGTGACATGCCCGACCTCACAACAACATCTTCCCAAGCAAAACAAGAGATCAGAAGACTGAACACGCCCCGTGCTCAGCCAGCACGGGGGCGTGCCCAAGTGTCAGCAGAAAAGACAAAGTGGTAGAAGCTTCTATTGCCCACCACGGGGCCGTGCTCAGCGGACACGGGGCCGTGGTCAACTATAAGATTCGCACAATCCAGCAAATCTGCATAGTACAAAGATTCTTCTGCACCACGGGGTCGTGCTCAGCGGACACGGGGGCGTGGTCAACTAATAAGACAAAGCTGCATTTAATGAAGAAAGAGAGGATGTGGACACGGGGCCGTGCCCGAGCTTCTGTTCAGCCTATAAATAGAAGTGCTTGGCTCAAGCTCAAACCATCCCTTGGCACACCACCTCTCTCACACTTCACCCACCACCCACCACCACCATAACACCATCATCCACCACCATCATCCATTGTCCATCGTAGAGTGTGTGAGTCGTCTCGGGATCCAAGATTGATCGTAAGAGTTCTTGACAATCAAGGCCATGTTTGCCTAAGTCTCTTACATCACTTGGTGAAGACAAAGTGTCTAGTGTAATACTTTTTATTTCTAATCTTTTGCACTTTTTATTTGGTTTTGTATTAATGACTTTAATAACTAGTTGCTTATGTTGAAGGTGATCTTTCCTTATCGTTTGTCCGTGGTGTCTTGGCATTATTTTACTGTCTATATAAAATAAAAGATTTTCACCATTCATATCTCCACGGTCTATATGGAGGTATGTTGGCTACCTGGTCGGGGGTTAAGGGAACGGTTTGGTAAAGGTCTTGCCATTGTTCAGCGTTTAGAGGTCCTGCAATGGACCTGGGTCAAATTTAGTAGGACCTCCTTCAATACTTCACGGTATTGGATGGCGGGGGTCCAAACTCTTTGATCCCCTCATAAGTTAACTACTATTAATACTATAACCCGGCTATTTAGGACTGTATCCCTGCTGACTCAGACTACTTAGTCGAGGGTAACGTCACCTCCAAAATAGGGGCCTACCATAATATTGCATTAATAACTTAATTAATTATCTTCCAATAATCCACCCTTTTAGGATTGTATCCTTGCTGACTCAAACTACTGGGGTGAGGGTAACGTCACCTTCAAAAGAGGGGCCTACTACAATAACTAAGATAATCTCTTAATTATGTGCAAAAGTGCGGAAATAATCAAAGGTTACACTAGATACGAGTCGGAACCAAGTGATTCATCTTGTCTATCTGTTTTTCTTTTATTTTTATTTTCAGCATTTTAGTTAGTTTTTATTTTTCTTAGCTTAAAACATTTTTCTAAACTTTTTATTTTGATTAGACGTTGAGGATAAACCGGTACTAAAAGCTCTTGTGTCCTTGGACGACCTCGGTATCTTACCAACGCTATACTACGCTCACGATGGGTGCACTTGCCCATATGTGTGTTTAGTGTTAGTAAAATATCGTGTTTTATAAATTTAAAACTTGGCTAAAATAAGTGTTAAAGGGGCTTAAAATATACACCTAATATATATAACACTTCACACGCATCAGTTTCATAGAATTCTTTTACCCCTTTCACCTTACCCTTAACCATTTTTCCAAAAATCTTTTTCACATTTCCATTAAACGCTTTCTCGACATCAAATTCTTTCTTCTCAGAATAGAACTGATTTGAGATCTCAACTTTCCCAACTTTTGATTTAAAATTCTCAGCTCTCAATGGTGGAAAATTAACATCATCCACTGGAGGCACTGAGTTTTCCTCTTTAACCTCAAACTGTGGCTCATCTGACTTTGTGGAATCAGATTCATCGCCAGATTTCACATCAAACTTTTTAACATCCTCATGAACCTTCTTAACAACCCACACTTGGTTGTCATTCTTAGCTCTCTTTTTGTAAAAATGTGTCTTTGAACACTCACCAACTTCATATGTTGAATTTTCAAAAATTTTGAATTTCTCAGTTGGTGGTTCATTTTTCTCAACAACTTTTTCTTTAAGTTTTTTAGAGACTTCCTGTTTTGTTTTTGTAGCTTGAGAACAGTTCCATGCAATGTGACCGACTTCATTGCATTTGTAACAGGTTCTTGTCTCCTTTCTTTGATTTGCTCCATTCTTCACATTCTCTTGCTTCTTGGCAAGAAATTCTCCGTTTGATTGTTTCCAGAATGAGCTTTTTGATTCCTCTTCACAGCTTGTCCCTGAAACAAATATCATTTTTGATTTAAAATCTCGAACATATTTTTCATTTTTATAATTTTCTGGTGGAATAAATCCAAGACCTTTCTTTTTGAATTTACCGTTATGGTTTGGTTTCTTTTGAACACCAGAACCAGAACCGTAACCTTTTTTCTTGTTTAAACGTTGTTGAACTCTTGAAGTGTATTTTTTAGGTTTTTCAGTAAGATTTACATCTTTTATTTCAGAAATATTGATTTCTGTTAGTTTGAAAACCTTTTTGATTTTTTCAAAATTAACACTTCTTATTGGAAATTCTTTATCAGAATATAATTTGTCAGAATCATTCAAAGTGTATGCCATTTCGAATGTTTCATCCTTCAAATTAGATTTTGATAACAGAAATTCTTTATTGTAAACCCGTTTAACCGACGACTTTGAATTGTTGACCGATGAACTCGAACTTTTGACGGACGAACTTGAACACCCAGATTGGGACTTTGACTCAGACTTTAACTCCGACTCCTCATCTGTATCCAACACCTGACCAACCACCTTTTTTTATTAACTCGGACTCATGATCAGTGTCAGACGATGTAAAAACAACGTCAATATTTTCTGGTAATTCATCGGTTATATCGAACTTTAACTTTATATTGACTGCCTTTTCGACTTGCTCCTCATTCGGTTTTCTAGGAGAATACCCTTCCCAAATTGGAGGCGGACACTTGTTATAACTAACACTCTGCTTCTTACCAGTATCCTTCTTCTTTGGCTTCTCATCATTTTGAAATGCTTCAAAACCTGCAACAGTTGGATAAATTCTATCAATCAAATAATCAGAACTAGAATAACTTTGCAGTAATCGTCTAATTCTTTCATTTTCTATCTTTTTTGTTTCCAACTCCTGCTGCAACTTGGCACATTCCTCAATGTAGTACTTTATGGCTTTTTGCTTCGACATCATCACATCATTCATCATGGTCAATGCATCTTCTCTCTCAGAATTTGTCTTTTGAAGACCAGTTACTGTTCTATTCAAAACGTCATACGATTCTTTCACATAATTTAGATTGAACAATAATTGTTCTTTCATCTTATCATGCTCACTCAACTTCTCATCTTTCACTACACATTCCTTGCAAGATTCCAAACACTTTAAGCAAGGCTTGATGACTTCCATAATCTTTTCTATTTCAACAATATTTTCCACTTCAACAACCTTTTCAACTTCACTCACCTTCTCCTTTTCAACAATCTTCTCAGCAATTTTAACCTCTTCATTTTGAGCAATCTTTTCATTTTGATCTTTGCTTTCACATTCCTTCTTTTTCAGTTCTTTTGCTGCTCGTCTCTTCTTCAACCTCTCCAAGCGATCTGCAAAATAGAATTGAAAACTTTCAGGAGATAAATGAGATTTTGCAATATTAATATGTCTTTCTTCCTCATCATCACCACTGTCATCAGTTGGTGATTGATCAAAATCTATTGTCTTCTCAGAACTATCATCTGAAGAACCAGAATCAGATGGTGTTTGATAAAAAACAGTTGCTTCTTCTGAACTTTCATTGGATGAAACAGACTCTTCTTCTTGATTTTTCTCATGAACACCAATCACTTTCATCCATTCTGTAAACAAATCAGGTTCTTGAACTATCTTTGCAATGATAGTTTTAAACTCCCTATTCTCATCCACAAACTTATCCCAGCTAAATCCTGGAGCCATTTTCTCATCGTCTTGATCAATGTTACCATAATAAGCTTTCTTGTTTGCATCTTCGATCATTTTCCCATGAGCAGTTTGTGAATCTTTTTGTTGATGTGGTTGATGAGCAACTTGTTGATATATGGCTTTCCGATAGTAATCATCTTTTCCAAATGGATTCTTTGCTCCACTCGCTTCCTGATTTTTGCATTCTCTTTTGAAATGACCTTTCTCCCTGCATTGAAAACAAGTAACTTTAGATTTATCAAAACCCAAAGTAGAAACATGTGCATCCAAGAAATCATTTCTTCCTGTAATCATTTTGAACTTTTCAGCTCTTCTCAAGACACTAGCTAAGCACCATTTGATGTCCATGAGCTCCATCTCTCCAGCGTCTATCTGATCGTAATCCTCTTTCGTCAGCATAGGATTTCCGATCCTTCCTGCAACCAAACCTTCATAGGATTGTAGCACAGTAGCAAGTAACGCCATGTGATCTTTTGCAATTTCTTCAGAAAAACTTTGACCATCTAGAAGATTCAATGCAATGTTGCACTGTATCACACAACCATTCCCACTTTTTGAACTTTGAGAATAAAAACTTGAAGTTGAACTCTTTGGATTAACACTCGGATATGAAGAAAAACCACTGCTGCTATTTGGACTTTGTTCAACAGTTCCAGATAAGTCTCCAGCACTAAAAGCAGTTTGAATCTTCGGACTCATTTCAGCCTCTTGAACATTTCCTTTGTAATACATTTTCACATCTTGTTGACCACTCGGATTACTCATCCTCGCAATCTTTTGTTGTTCAAGATCTTGACCCTCAATCTTCTCGATGAACTGAGAAATCGTCAAACCATCATATACTCCGGTATTTTTTAAGATCATCAAAAATGTACCCCATTCTTTTTGAGGTAAAGCATCAGCTAATTTGTCAACCCATTCCTCTCGTTCTTTGGTTATGCTTAACAATGACATAGACCGCACTAAGTGGCAATATCTTTCAATCAATTTCTTTGTATCTTCCCCTGGCAGACTTGTGAATAGATCAAATTCTTTCTTAAGCAATGCCTTTTTACTTTTGATCATCTTCTCACTTCCCTCAAATTTGATTTTAAGAGCATCCCAAATTTATTTTGAAGTTTTGTCATGTTGAAGCAATACAAAGATATCTTCTTTAATAGCTTGCTGAAGTAGACTAATCATCATCTTTTCAGCTCTGTACATGTCTCGTTCTTTATCAGTGAATTCAGAGATTGTTTTCTCAACTTGCAGATCAGTACGTGGTAGTACATATTTTTTCAAAATACACTCCCAAGATCTCAAATGATTTGCTTGACCCCAGTTTTCAAACCGATCTTTCCAACCGTAATACTCCTCAATGCTCATTAGCTTCGGGGGTTTTTGTGTAGTTCCAGTCTCATTTCCAAGTTCATGTTTTGAGCAATGGTAGCCGGAGTAGTCGGAGATGTGGCAAATGCGTTATAAAATTCTTCACTCATGATTCAGTAACAAGTTTCTCAAACCAGACAATTTCAAGCGAAATTAAGGCTTCAAACGGAATTACTCCAAGCGAGATTAACCAGCACACAAACACTTCAAACGAAATTAAAGTTTCAAGCGAAATTAGACTCTTCAAACGGAATCACTGATTTCGTCTGAAATTTCAAGCGGAATACTAATTTGAAACGGAATTACAAATTTCGTTTCAAACTTTCAAACGGAATATCAACTTTCAAGCGAAATTAGGTGCAAATTCAAACGAGATTATGTTTTCAAATGGAATTAACACCAACTTTCAAACGGAATTATAGTACTCGTTCAAACGGAATTAACTGTTTGGCCCATTTTTGCCACTTTTACTTTGAATTTTGATCTGATTTTCTCAAGGGTTTGTTAAAACACAATTTCGCTTATGTTGTGAAAAATTCAGGCCATTTTAACCGTTAAAACTTGTTCAATTTAGAAAAGAAGGTGTAGAAGTAAGAAAATGAGATGAAATCAAGCTGAAAACTGCAGAACTCCTCATCCTAAGCTCTGATACCACATGTAGGATCGTGTACGGACCCGAAATGAGTCGATCAGAGGCGTTCTACACAATATGAAAGGCGGAAACAGACATATTGTGTGTAATTCAGCAAGATATTCACTTATAACTGTCTTTTGATTGATATCTGAGCAATTACAGATCTGTAGACACTTCGACAGAGCTTCCCCGTCGGAAAACACACATACAAGAATGACTGAAACGGAATCAGGCAACAACTATTTATAGGCATCTTAATTCCGCTTGAACATGACTCAAACGGAATCACAGTTCAAACGAGATTACCTTCAAACGGGATTAGCAGGTTTAAGCGAAATTAGCAAAGCTAATTTTGTTTGAAATAGCTTGTCACTTTCAAACGGAATTTCGTTTGAACTTGCCTGTTGACCTATTTTCTCGTTTTCCGTGCCCTGATTTATCTATTCTAATACATGATTTATCTATTTGTTCTTTTTTTGTTTCTAATTCCAATGTAATGTAATACGTGTAATTTAATAAAACAAAACTGTTTAATCCATGGTTGTGAAACAATGATTCTGTTACAACACTCCCCGACGTTTCCGCCACGTTTTGTTGTTTTACGTGGTCGGGGTGTCACATAAAAGTTGGTATCAGAGCCAATGGTTATAGGGAATTAGGTTATTTGTAATATTTTGACCTAGTCTGTAACCTTCCTAGGACCCTAACACAAGATTCTTGTGTTTAGATCTTAAAACATTACCGTCACTTATCCTTAGGTGATAACCACAACAAGAACATAAATTTTGAATCAGCTTTGAAAACTAATCATCTGTTCTAGGATGATTTATTATAAGGTTACAAACCTTCAAAGTTTTCAAATTCTCGTCAAAGTTTGGGGTCACATAATGTGAACACGTGCAAACTGGAAGGGTGGGTGCCTGTACCCTGAGCTTTCTGTCTAAGGCTAGAGTGTTCGTACAAATCCGCAGTATCGGACCAGTCACTCTTACCTGGGAACTCTTGGGGTGAGTGTCCACTTATAGGCGAACATGTCTTCGCGATACATTATGAGGACCTATTTACTTTGATTCAGCCTTTGTGTGTCGTTTGTTTGCTTCGTGGTTCAAACAAATGACCATCACCCATGCTTTTGGTCGGTAATTGTAACATCCTATTCTTACCCAATGCCATTTCACTCGCTTCCTCTCTTGTTTCCCCTTTTAGAATGCCTCCACGATGCGACAATCAAGTACCTAATGAAGAACTGGCAGCTATCATTACGCAGCAGATGACTGCTGCAATCCTGAACATCGTTGCTCAATGTAACCAAGCTCTCAACAACAATAATGTCCCCTGCAACTTCAAGACGTTCAACTCAGCTAAGCCATCCAATTTTTCTGGGTCTCAAGGAGCGACTGCACTTCTGCAATGGTTCGAGAGTCTAGAGAGCACCTTCAGGCATGTTCAATGCCCAAATGAGCGAAAGGTAGAATTCGCATCTAGTGTCTTTGAGAAACGAGCTTTGACATGGTGGAATGGTGTGATGAGAGATAGGGGTGCCGATGTGGCACTGGTTTAAACGTGGGAAGAGCTTCGAGCTCTGATGATGAAGGAATTATGTCCTTGTCACGAGATCAGGGCCTTGGAAAGGGAATTCGACGATCTTAAGCAAGATAGCGGTGAGCATCGAGCCTACACAGATCGTTTTAAGGAGTTAAGTCTGTTATGCCCGAATATGGTTACGCCTTTGGATAAGGCAATCGAAAAGTACATTGATGGCCTCCCTGACCCAGTACAAGACATTGTGACTGGTAGTAACCCCACTACGGTTAGGCAGGCCATTGAGCTATCTGCTACCTTGACTGAATCTCAAATCAGGAAAGGTAAACTTTTCCGAAAATGTGATAAGAAACCAATCGAGGAATCGAAACCCAAAGATGAACATACTGAATCCTCCAAGAAGTCAAGGAAGCGAAAAGCTTCCAGAACTTCGCCGTGGTTGCTCACAATGATCAAGCTGCCCCTAACCAACCAGCTCAACCCCCTGCTAGGAAGCCATACAACGGAATTGCACCCTTGTGCAACCAATGTAACCTTCATCATCATGCTAGTGTGAAGTGCCGCAAATGCCAAATTTGTGGACTTATAGGTCATACAGCAAGAGTTTGCCGAGCTGCAGTTGCACCAAATCAAGCTGACAACAATCCTGCTCAAGCTCGTTTTCAACCAGGTTCTGACTACAACTGTGGCGAGATGGGCCATTTCCGAAGAAATTGCCCAAAGCTTGCTAATGCAAATCCAGCACAGTGATGAGCATCTGACCGACTAGAAGACAACACCGTTTAGAAATAATCACGTCTTATGTATTATTTTCTTTTGTTGTCAAGGTCCATGAAACAGTTGTTATCGTTGTTTATAAATAAATCTTTTATTTACATTGCAATATATTTATGTGGTTGCATGTATAAACAACATATCCCCTACAATACCGACAATCAGGGAATCGTATTCCTTGAAGAACAGACTACCCCCAAAATTCTTCCATTTTATGATCTCTTGCGTTTTCCACAAAAATCCTAAGTACCCGTTTCTTCCAAAGAAACGAAGTAAAAGGTGCAAGTTACAACTCTGGACGAATACCCAAAGTACCACTATAAATCCTTAATAGGGTACCTAAGGGTATTTCCGTAAATCCTAAAATTGTTGTGTGCCTTAATTCGAATTTTACGTTTCTTTGAAAACAAAATCGAATTTTTGGAAGATCATCCTATCTTCGTAGATAGATTCTTGAAAATGATTAAAGTGCCAGATGAAATCCACGGATTGGATTCCTGGTGTGCTTTAAATATCCGTGTCCAAAGATAAGAAATTAAAGGTCAAATTAAACAAATATGTGATTATGTGCTTATGTGTTCCCTTTTATGTTTTTGTGTGATCCAAGTGTTTGTTATCCAAATCCTCGTAGAATCTTTCATATCTTCGTATAAGGGATTCATAGTAGGATATCCAAAGGTACTACCTTAAATCCTTAATGGGCTTCTACGTAATAGTAAAGACCCTTGGATTATAATGTACTATTCCATAATTAGACCCCTTGAGTGGTCTAGTTAAACATATTGATCCAAAAATCTGGTTAGGAATATCATAGGATGATATAGCTGAAAAGACTCCTTGGTGGTCTAATTAAAGAGATCATTTGTCGATCTAATTAAAAGGACCCTATGATAGTCTAGTCACACTCATCACAGGTTTGATTTTCTTCCCCTTCACATTACAAAACAAACTGTGCGGACTATGCAAGGAATTACGTAATTATGGATGCATACATAATTATGGAATTCAGTGCACAGAAACCACATCAAGTTTTGTCATGTGTCTAGAGTTGACTCAGTTCATTTCCGTATCTGAAGAATACCCATTGAGGAAAATGACTCATTCTGTTCATTTTCGTTTCTGAAGAATATCCATCGAGGGAAATGAATATCCCTAGTTTTTCATTTTCCTTCATTTCCGTTTCTGAAGAATACCCATTGAGGAAAATAACTCATTCCGTTCATTTTCGTTTCTGAAGAATATCCATCGAGGGAAATGAATATTCTTGATTATTCGTTCATTTCCGTTTCTGAAGAATACCCATTGAGGAAAATGACTCATTCCGTTCATTTTCATTTCTGAAGAATATCCATCAAGGGAAATGAATATTCTTGATTTTTCCTTCATTTCCGTTTCTGAAGAATACCCATTGAGGAAAATGACTCATTCCATTCATTTTCGTTTCTGAAGAATATCCATCGAGGGAAATGAAAATTCTTAATTATTCATTCATTTTAGTTTCTGAAGAATATCCATCGAGGGAAATGAATATCCTTGATTTTTCCTTCATTTTCATTTTTAAAGATTGTCCGTTGAGAGAAATGACAGGATTATGCCTTGCATAATCTTTGATGGGTTATTCTACGAAAATAGATAAACACCCTAGATTCCATGCAAGGCAATTATTTAACACAGCGTCACAGACAGACTCATACGAATAAATTTCGGGACGAAATTTCCTAAAGTAGGGGAGACTGTGACACCTGTGCCTCTGCGACCATCAAACAAATACCAAACCAATGAAATATTGTATTTCATACTTGGGATTTGTATAAATATGTGCATCTTTTGCACATATCAATTCTTGTTCGATTTCAAGCTTTAAATCGCTTTCTGGAAGGTTATACGCGCATTGATGCATAAATATAACCAGTTTAATGCAACGAAAACTCCGGAATAGTGAAATAGTCTTAACATACCTTAAATAACCTTACATAACTTAGAAATTAGTTTTGAAGGGTTTGGTGTGGCGAAATCAAGTTTATTCGCTTACAGGGACTAATTTCGACAAACTGTGATAGTATGCCGATTTGTACTGTAACGAACATTCCAGAACATGACCATAAGTTAAACATACCCTGAATATCCTTTACATAGATTAGAAATAGGCTTTGAGGGGTTCGGTGTGCTAAAATAAACTTTTTGGTCATTCAGGGACTAAAAGCGTCAAAAAGTGCATAAGTTTGCATTTTCGCGCATATCTTACATTATGAATACATCCGGACATCCAAAACTTTATGTAAACATTAAAATATTTTATTTTAGTGATTGGCATGATTAAATTTCATTCGTCGCGTAATTTGGATCGTTTTTCGCATTCGTTCGTGTTTAGTCGTAATTAACCGAACAACGCAACCGTACTACCAAACGAACTGACATCCGAGATATTTTTGAGCATGTTTCATTTTCCCTATACTTTAACTTCATTTTAGAGCCTTGAAATGGGATTAACGGGGCTTAAACGTGTCAAAAATGCATCAAAAACAATGTTTTGCACATTCAGGGACCAAAATTGATAATCTGCCATAGTTATCTTAGGAAGGGACCAAAATGGAAAATATAAATTCCAGCTTGTTCTAGCTGTTCCCCTCATTTTCACATGGTTTTAATGAAACTAGGGGCTCCCATGGTTTCACAAAACCATGGGCACATGTGTACGGATGAGATCGAAGCTTGTTTTACGATGAACGATCTTAACGGTTGTGCAAAAACTATAAATACCCCATCCATCTCATTGTTGCAACTCACATTTGATCTGATATTTCTCTAAGTTGAGGTGCTTTCACTTCATACCTGAGAATAATCGGGTCAAACTTCCGTTCTTGGACCTTTTGTAAGTCCTCTTTCGTTCTTTTTCGCGTAAAAGTCAAACTGTGTTTGACATTCTGCTTTGACCAGTTTATGGTCAACATGAAGTTCATTTGAACTTCATAACGTGAGCGTAATCACGATGGTTTTAGTCTCTTGTGACTATACCTACTGATTACCACGTTATCTAGGCATAGTGGCGAGTCGTAGTTTCGGCCAAAATGCGTATTCTTGCGTATTTTGTAACCAAATTACTTTTAGGTATCAAAACCGCTTGTTTTGATACCAAACATGTTTTCAAACCTCGTTAAGCATGTTTTAACATGTTTAGCTCGTCACTTTAGGTTTAGTGCTTATGTAGGGTCGTAAGGTAAGCGGTCTAAACAACAGCTTATACTTTCGAACCCAACCCGTTTGGTCGATCTTTAGGATCCGACCAAACACATTAGGTGACCATAGTTGCATAGCGAATAACCTTCCGAGGTTATACCTTATGGTCAAGTCGTTTAAGTAGTTATATGATAGGTAGTTTATATGCCTTAGGTAAATGACCAAAATGCCTTTTTTACGCCAAAATTCATTTTAAGCATATGTAACATAATTTTTGATATCTAAACTGATTTGGCAACAATATTAGACATGTTAAGGCATATTTTACTTATCATAGGACTAGTTAGGCGGTCCGAACGCGTTTTACGCGAACGACGCGTTAAAGTGGCGTAAGCTACCTCGTAATGGGTCGTAAGCACTTAGGTTAGGTTTCGTTTTAGAATGTAGGTTTTGTTAAACCATATTACATGAGTCCCTACACTCATTTGGTTTACGAAACCTCATTTTATCCGATCCTCCGATTTAGGTCCGTTTATTTACATAGTTACCTAAATTAGGTGCCGTTTGATTCCGTGATCCCTCTAGCTTTGGTTGGTTGTTATTCAAGACTTCTAAGCATCCTCAAGTGAGTACATAGACCCCTCTTTTACTGTTTTCCAAACGTTTTGGGGTGAAACACATGTGCCTACTTTTATTTTCATGCTTTCCATGTTTTTATATCATATACTTGCTATGTTCATTAGTACACTATTAGTACATGATTTCATTATGTTTTGCTATGTATGTTCACTTAACATGCTAGCATAATTGTTTTACATTTTGAACCATTTGAAATCATTGGATGTAGGTGAACCATTTGAAATCATTGGATGTATGTGAACCATTTGTAACCATTTGATGTATGTGAACCATTTGAAATCGTTGGATTTATGTGAACCGTTTGTAACCATTTGATTTATGTGAACCATTTGTAACTGTTTGAGCCATTGGGTTAGGGAAGTGATTAGGTAACGGGGCGGGTGTAATATGTTAAAAGCATGATGGATACGCCGCTGGTACTTCCTATATATAAGTGTTTTTAACACATTATATATCGTTGCGTTATCTAGATCACTTGGGTAAACGATTTCGAAACAATGTCACACAAGGATGTTTTCTGGATAATATAAACCATACGAGTTTTATTAACGAGTTTTTATGAGATATTTTACAATTTGATTTAATAAAACAAATGTTTTGGAGTTAAGAATCATGGCTACGAGATTTTGCAAATTATAACCAACTTGATTTGAGTTGGTTAATTATGTCGCAATATTATACTTTTCAAAACAAGGTTTTTAAATAAGTGTTGAAACATGTAAAACGAGCCATGAAACTGACACTCATATAAAACATATGTACTCGCCGGCATTTTTATGCTGACGTATTTTCACGTGTGTTTCAGGTACCATGGTTGATGATGTTTGATGATGATTTTTGTGTACGCTCACATAGGAATGGACGAGGCCTTACTGACTTAATAACAATGAAAGTCTATTTGTTCTTGTTTTGTTTCTAATTCCAATGTAATGTAATACGTGTAATTTAATAAAACAAAACTGTTTAATCCATGGTTGTGAAACAATGATTCTGTTACAACACTCCCCGGCGTTTCCGCCACGTTTTATTGTTTTACGTGGTCGGGGTGTGACATAGACGATCAAGAAATTTAAGATAAATGCTTAAAACTCAAAAATACATGACGCCTGTCACATAGGTAATGGACGTTAGATAATAAGACCATGTGTTGTGGTATATGAACTTGTAAGGGTTATTAGAGTCAAGTTGATGTATAATGTTTTAGATAACAAGAACATGTGTTGTGGTTTAACTAATAATGACATAACCACCTACCACGTAGACAACAGGCGCTACTAACCCTCTTTTTAACTATCACCTTGTAGTTTAACGAATAATTAAATAAACGAAAAAATAATTAAATGCGTGTGTGTGTTTGCATGTGACCGGTAGAGGGAGTGGACCCCACCCACCCAAAGTGTGGTGAGGGCATTAAGAGGCTAAGATCATTCACAATTTGTTCCTTAAATTCTGTGAGTGAGTTTTTTATATTATGAAAAATGAATTTAGGTGGTTGAAAGTGGTTCTGAGTAGAGAAAAGAGAAAATGTTACTTTTTTTGAAGGGTGACTTCCTATGTACAGGACCAATTGGTCACCGGGTTCATGTCGATGACAATCCCCCGTCAGCCTCGCTCTTCCGGACGCGATGTTCGATCGGGCCCCGGCCGTTGCGCAAGCTGACCTTCGCCCGGAAACCATACTGTCCCCACACGAGAGACTCGCTGGGGTAACAGCTGGGTAAAACCGGGTTGCCCTCAAGACCGCACCATGCCTCGGTAGGAACGATCCATCATTGGAACGTCCTCCCCCCGAAATGCCGCAGCCGGGTTTCGAACCTGTGACCTCCCAAAGGAAGACACAAGCCCAACCACATGGGACCAACTGGGCTGGGGAGAGGATTAAAGAAAATGTTACTGTTCATCAATTTGAGAGTACATTCTTCACCCTTTAAATTTTTTAAATATATTTTGAAAGTAGTTGTGAGTGGAGGAGAGAGAAAAGTTAATGATAAAAGTATAAAAATTATTATTTTATTGAAAGAAGAGAGAAAATGTAGTTGTTTTTAGTGAAATTATAGGGTAAAAATAATGGGAATATTAGATTTTAATAATCCCAACTATTCGTCGTTGGCCGCCAACAGTCCCAACTTCAAAAAATAACCACTGACAGTCCCAACTATTGACATATTGGCCACCAATGGACCTTGACTAACAAAACCCTAACGCCGTTAGTCTCCGGTCGCCATAAAACCGTTTTTGGCCAGAAAAAGGTTTTTAAAGGTCCGATCTAAGGTTACAAAGAGGTTTGGGACGAAAATGTTGAGTTTTCCGGCCAAAAAGTTGAGTTTACTATAAAAGGTTCCTAAAGTCCCGTAATAAGGTTACAAAGAGGTTTGGGACGAAAAACGTTGAGTTTTCCAGCCAAAAATGAGTTTTCCGGCCAAAAATGTTTTTCCGGTGACCAATATGTTAATAGTTGAGACTGCCAGTGGTTATTTTTAAAGTTGGGACTATTGGTGACCAACGACGAATAGTTAGGATTATTAAAATCCAATATTCCAAAATAATGGAAGGGATATGAATGCTCCAACACCCAAATGGGAAGATGGTGTTACAGTTTGGCGGTGGTGAGGGCGTGAAAAGATTGGTGAGGTGACATGGGTGTCACTCTACAACATGTGCTTTAATAATAAAAGTGATTTAGTATGTTGTAGTTACTAGCGCATTAATTATCAAATCTTGGGTTAAAAGCATGTATGCAAAGAAATTGGGAACATCTAGTCAAATTTGGCCTAATACTTGATTTGGGTGATTACTGTTTAGTCAACTAATGGTGTTTTTGTTAATTAAACCATGTTATAATGCATCCATAGTGTGACTAGGATGATAAAAGTTGGGTTTGGAGATAAAACTAAAAATAAAAACTGTAATTTAGACATGTGTAAGGTTTTACATGCGTATACCATGTAACATAGGTTTGCATGACACGTATATCTTAGCGGCCAATTTACGATTTTTAAGAATCAATCAACGGGGCCATTCATGTATATGGTGAGACTCGTACGACCAGGAATTGTTCACGTAAACATTTTTTTCGAACGTTAATTGTTCATGTATACATGAAACAAATTTATATATAAAAAAGGTGACATAAAGATTCAAAACAAAAAATGATGATTCATTGAATATGTTAAAATTTATACATGGATACCTCACACCTTTATCATCATATCTATTATAACATTTGTTTTTAGTCGTTATTCCAAATAATAAAATGTTTATTTCATCTAACATAATAACAAACATGTGTGTACATGATGCAAGTCCCTAGGGGTCAAGTTAGTCGGATACTTCAAATCAAAGACAAAGCGAGATCAATCTTCAACACTTCATAAAAAACGAAACCATTTGTTCATACGCAACCGTTACTTTACGTTTTATCGAGAAATATTAATCGGGATAAAGTGTTCTACTAAAAATATAGTTGAATTTAAAAAAAAAATGTTAAATAAAACCAGAATTATTACATAAAGTTGAATGAAACATGGATTTAAAACACAATAACAATAAACTAGAATTACAAATTGGGCCAGAAAATAAATCAACTCCAGTACAACACAGGATTTCTTGCTGTACCTTGCAATCTTCACATTTTGGCACCCTGAATTAATTAAAACAAGTAACTTTATATTTAATTATAATACCGGTAAAAACCCTTGAAAGTTACTGAATCCATTTAAATCGAAGGAAGTTGACCGGTTTGAGATTTATACAGTTTGGTTCACGCAGGTTGGTGGTTTAATGGTTTGGCTGACGGTTTGGAATTTGGAACCAATGGTATCAAACAAACCAACTGTTCAATATGGGGTTATGTACACATATTATATTATATTCATGAACAATCTATATTATTAAGAAAAATGAATACAAACTATAGATTTCGAAAAAAAAAAGTTTCATTCAAAGCGCCAACAGTAACACTAGACTCAAAACGGTTTGGTTATATGTCAATTCTTAGGGGCACTCTCCTACGTTAGCTAAAAGGGAAACATGTCAAATTGCTCGAAAGCCTTCAAAGTCAATATTTAATGCATACAACTTTCTAAATCATTTTATTTAAAGATTCAGATTACAAGTTTAGGATCAAATACAAAGGCTCCTAAAAGTAAGAAGTGCACAAAGGCTCCTAAAAGTAAAAAGTGTACAAAGGCACATAAAAATAAACCCACTACACCAACAAAAAAAAAAAAAAAAAAAAAACCCACCACCACCCAAAAACAACCTCCACCCACCGGTGGGTGTTTAGGTTTTTTTTTATTATTATTTTTTGGTGTAGTGGGTTTATTTTTATGAGCCTTTGTACACTTCTTACTTTTAAGAACCTTTGTATTTGATCCTAAATCATATTCATAGATATTTGAGCTTGCCACTGTATGTATACGTATAGTATAGTATACATGAGACGATAAGAGAGATACATACGATGGTGATAAATTGTGGTAAATCAAGCATTAATGGCTGCTTGAATCTGTTCCAAAGTTCTTCCTTTTGTTTCAGGAACCATCACGATAATAAACAGAATACCGGCTAAGTTTATAGCCGCATATACGAGGAAAGTGCCTGAAACAGCATGTATGAGACGCGCTAATTCATTTAACGTTAAGAATACCCGAGTTTCGGAATCATGAAATGTTTATGAAACTGTTATAATTACCATAAGAACTCCAGCTTAAGAGAAAATTGAAAGTGAATGATATAAGCCATGCACCAAACCAGTTTGTAAGTGTTGCTAGGCTTCCAGCTGCCCCCTTGATGTTGATAGGGAAGATCTACATATAGTAATGTGAAAATGGGTCATTTTTGGTCATGATTAATTGTTGAGTGGTCAAATAGCTAAAACATTAAGATAAAACAGGCAGGGCCGGCCCTGGGGGTGGGCGGGGAGGACCACCGGCCAGGGCCCGGTATTTCGGAGGGCACATTATTTTAGAAAAAAACCCAATATGTATATGTAAAAATTTCTTTTTTAATAGGGTATACCTATACAAACACCAACATATGATCACTTACAAAACTATTCTTATATTTTAGATTAGTTATTAGCTCGTTAGCATTAGGTTTAGACCTATATTGAGCCCAATACCCAATTTCGTTAAGGCCTAAGGGCACGTTTTTTAGAGCTCGAACAGGGTACACGAATTCTTAGGGCCGGCCTTGAAAACAGGTCGAACAGTCCAAACCAAAGCAGGTCGGTCGGTTATGATTCGTTAGCTTCGGTTTGCTATCTAAAGCTCTGGTTTAGAATTTGGAACCAACTGTGCATGCCGAATCGGCTGTATAGCCTTTTTATTTATTTAAATATTCATTTTTGGAATATGTCATTATGTATGTGTTATATACAAGGACCATTTTTATCATTTTAAAAATTTTCGAATGAAGAAAATAAAATCATCTAAAACCTCCTGAACAAAACCATCAGACCCTTAAAACCGGACAGTCCGGTCCACCCCCAAACCCGGTCGGTTTGGTTAGTTGTTTCCTGAAACCGTAGTTAGTGAGTGGTTGGTTCGGCCTAGAAATTTCATCAAAACTGGCCACACCCAACCGTGAACACCCCTAAAGTCAAGTGTTTCCGCAACCATAGCCTTTTGCCCTGAGCCCGTTTTGACCCGTCATTCTACAATATGACAGGTACCTAAATAGAAAATTGTATTGATGATAATGTATGTACCTCGGACATTATAATCCATGGAACTGCTCCCATGCCTGCAGAGAATGAAGCTATATACAACTGCATTCACGAAACATTTAAATGAGTATTATATTAATTCATAGCTCGTTTTTGTAAACGATGTATATTTACCAGTATTCCAGTTACAGCTAGCGCGGGTGCTGCGTCTAGTCCTATTTCATAAGTCTGGTGCACAAAATGACCGTTAGACAACAAACATTATAAGTGGTCAAAGCCAACAAAATACTCCATCCATCCAAAAACTAATGCAAAATATCAATTAAGATGGGTAACGGGTCAAAACAAGTAATTTTGTATAGTACGAACGGGTCGTGTCAGTTTGTGTTGAACCAAAACACCTTTTATTTATTTTCAAAAACGTAAACTTTTTTTTAATAAATATTTAGTGTGTCAAGTAAGATAAAAAAACATTATGCTATTTCAATAATAATCCAATTTTTTTAATAAAACTATTTTGGAGGTTTTATGCGTTAAAAATACGCTTTAGGAGACTTTCGACCCACTTTATATCAAATCTAATTTGTCTTGATTTTACTCGTTTGACCAGATAGAGATAAAACATCACCCGAATCGACCAATTTACAACCATTAGTAATCAATACAAACTGCTAGTGCCATTTATATTAGTTCACAAGATTTATTTTTTTATCATCATTAGAGGGAGTTTTGGATATGTATAAATCAGTATAACCATAGTCAATTACTCGAACACTCCTGTAAACTACGTGTTGAATCAAAAGTTAAGTTTGTTTTGGGATGGTTTTCAAGTCTTAAGATTACCTTCAAGTAGAATGAAATTGCTGTCAATAAACAACCGATGACCAATCCGGCTCCTGAAACCTTGAAAATAAATTTGTATTTAAAAAGTAGTCCATGAATCAATAAAAAACCATAAAAAGATTATTATTGTTGGCAATGTTGTTTGTATATATTGCAACAGTCTATTAGTTTATGGCCCGATGACCCGCTATAGGTTTTCCTAGGATTTCTTCCGTAATATATTCAAATATTTTCGCATTTACTTTTACAGAAAAGAACACTAAACTTTACCAGTAATAATGGCTTTCGACCGGCTTTGTCTACAAAGAGTGCATTTAAGGCAGTAATGATGACCTGCAAAATATAAAATAAAAATAAAAAGTATAACTAAACACTTCATGACGCGTAATTTGCGTAGATAGGTGGTTCGAGATTGAAAACAATTTTAATAGAACTTCAATATAACCTGAAGAATAGCGTAGATTATTGTTCCAATATCAGCAGGAAATCCTGAACAGGTCAAATGGTTCATAACTTATTAGCATTCATAAAAAAAGGACATAAACATGTATACACAGATCATTCTAACCCAACCCAACCCGTTTTGACTTTTGCTAAACCCGTTTGACCCATGACCCAACCTTTCCGACCCGCCCAATTTTGCCACCTCTACTCTATACAGCAGCACTACGTTGGCGGTTATATAGTAAATTTATAATCTAAACCTGCAGACTCAAAGATACTGCTTGTATAGAAACAGATTCCGTTGATTCCTCCAAATTGTTGACAGACCATTAGTCCAACTCCAATCTTCACAACATAAATGCAAAAAAAGAAACAAACAAAATTATACGAGAAACATGACAATGCCAGAATCATCATCTAAACAACATGATCAGCTTACAGTGACCGATCGCAAATATCTTCTTTGAAACAAGTCGAATAGTTTGGCTTTAGGAAGCTTTTGTAGCGTTTCTATATAATCCTATAAACAGTTGCAACACATCATCAATACCCACAAATTTTTATGTATTTTTTTTCAGTGAATATATATATTTTTTTAAATGTGAACCTGGATTTCGTATGCCTCCTCGGATATATCGGCATCCTTTCCTCTAAGTTTTCTCAGGGCAGCTTCAAACTCCTTATGTTTTCCTATCTTAGCCTGCATGCATACCAAAATATAACTTCTAGAAGCTTTTTATAAAAATAACCAACATCATAGTACTTCAGGTTTTTTTTTTTTTTTTTACAAAACCTTACCAGCCATCTGGGAGATTCTGGAACAAAAAACAGCCCCACTAGTAGAACCGCACAAGGTATCAAACCTGCAACAAATTCACCTGAATTTGTCACCTAACAAGATTTATTCATATTTTCTTTTTGTTAATAATAATGATATTAGTTGACAAGAAAATCCCCAGTATGCCCTTGGTTAAAAAAAGCACGAGGCACTATGAGGCATTTAGGTCCCAAAAGCTGGGGCGCAAGGCGCATTACATCCGCGAGACGTTTCTCTATGTACAACCAAATAAGCTTTATTTACTACATGAAACCGCGTATATCTCATCTGTCTTACTTATCACTATTTTTAATGAAAATTAGATTTAGATAGCCCCACCTATTACCTATTAGCCAACAACAGTCCCAACTAATCAAATGTTTTATGACAGTCCCAACCTTTAACCTATTTTTTCCCAACTAACTACAGGTTAACCCAATTAGTTTTTGTTGATGTGGAGTTGTGGACTGCCACATCAGCAATCCACACCAACAAAACTTTACCACATAGGCAGTCTACATTATCAATAGTTACTTTTTGCCTCACAAGCAATCCACGTCAACTTTTTTGCCACATAAGCATTGGCGAAGCTTGAGATTTCCGACGGGGGTCGAATATACCCAAAAATTTCTATAGAACCAGGGGGTCGAAAACGTATATACCCAAAAATTTCTATAGAACCGGGGGGTCGAAAACGTATATACCCAAAAATTTCTATACGAAAGCTACATACATAACACTACTAAGTGAAAAGTTCGGGGGTCCCCCCGGCCCCTTCTAACCTACGCCCCTGCACATAAGCAGTCCACATCATCAATAGTTTGACTTTTTGCCACACAAGCAATCCGCGTCATCAAACCTTTTTGCCACATAAGCAGTCACTCAGCAAATAACTGGGTTAGACCTTAGTTAAAAAAAGCTCGTTGGCAGAAATTAGGTTAAAAGTTGGGACTGTTGCCGGCCAATAGGTAAGAGTTGGGATTATTTATATCCGATTTTCCTTTTTTTAATCAAGTAAACCTTTCATAAAAATCTTTTTTTTTTATCCCTTTTGGTTGATTTTACATATTAAGGTTCCGTCTCAAGCCTCTAAGATGCTTTCCAAGTCGCCTCGTGCATCATGCACGCCTTTTAAAAACCAGGATGGAGTCTATGCCACCCTGGATTAATTAAAAAAAGTAGTAGACATTAGACAAACATGGGTTAGATTATTTGTTTAAACCTGTCAAAGCCAAGATCCGCCACGTCAGCACCGTTCCTATAATAAACGCAACCGACACTCCTGTACATATCATAAGCTGCAAAATAGAGACTAGCTTAGAGACATCTCAAATATTTCTTATACCAACTTCTTAAATGCACAAATTTCATAATTTAATGTGACTGAAACCTGATTTGCCGCTGTTAATGCACCTCTTAAACTCTTTGGCGCTATTTCAGCTATGAACACAGGTACCTTACATATCAAAACATTACATATACGTATCAGCAGGGGCGGACCGAGCATAGGGGGACGCGTGTCACCCGACACCCATGAATTTTTTTATGTATAATATATGTAATCGAAACCCGAGAACGTCATACTAACGTACCACATAGGAAAACACACCCATTCCAAATCCTGTTGCTAGTCTTCCAATGTCCAAAGGCAGAGGTCCCTGTATATAACAAAAAAAAAAATTATTTGATCATATAATTTCAATTTTAAGTACGTTTGCTTGATTAAATATTTTACCGAAAAGTTATGCACCTGAGCAAAGTAGATTGCTAGCCACCCTGCGGTACAGAAAGCGGTTGATATTCTCAATGCCTGTTTGCATTGTCAAGTTGTTATTGTGTGAACTTACATGAGGTAGAATGTGGTACAAAAGTTATGGTGAATTGGTGATGATGTGGAAAATGTTATTAACTAACCCCTTTGCGACCGAAGAAATCGGCCATGGGTCCACTTGCAACCGCGCCAATCATTGCCCCGAATGTTAGTATTGATCCAAACAAGGAGTACTAGTAAGAAAGACAATAGAGGTCCTCAAATCATTGCACAAAATTCTTGTAATGAGCCAAAAAAGAGAACAAAGGTTTATATATTACAGTTTTAATTTAATTAGTGGTCCTATATCTAATTGTGGTGACTCGATTTCAGATTTTAACTCGCGAAGTAGGGGTGTTTATCGGTTCAGTTTATCCGGTTTGAAGATTCTTTCGGTTGAAACCAAACTGAATTCAGGTAGCTCAAAAGTAAACCAAAATCAGAATTCGAATACGGTCTTGTTTTGACTGAATAACCGAACAACTTTTTTCTAGTTTTTTTTTTTTTTTTACCATTATTTGTTAGTGGATTGAGTTGGACTAAATAAGATTGGGACAAATTGTAATTGGATCAGGCTAAATTCAAAACTTAAATAACCATTATTTTGATTATTCGGTTTATTTGGATTATTCGTTTATTCGGGTTGGACAGAATTCAAATTTTGTGAAACCGAAAACCGAATAATGAACACCCCTATTAGATAAGTTGTCCATGCACCTTTTCCTTACCAAACAATTGTTCACTTTATCCTATATTCATGTTCATGTTCCACTTTGGTTTTGTTTTGTTACTAGTTCCTATCATCATTAATGATCATAACAACACTAATTTTCATTTACTTGTTTTTTTTCTTAATTCATGTTGTTTGATCTGAAATCTTCAAAATGTGTTTGTTTTGCGGCTATGCAACCGAAAATCATGTAAAACATATACAAAAACCTGCAGGATTATGTGCCCGTCGCTTAAACTAACCTCTGCAAGAGACAAATTTAAATCTTCTCTAATAGCAGACTGCGTAGGAGACGAGTAACCAGCCTGCAATGTGAAAGTCGCGCAATCATATTATTTTTAGCATCAAGGAACCGCCATGATCCGAACACAGTTCTTCATAATATATACTATTTGAAAAAGATAATCTGTAATCATTGTTACTTACACATGATCCAAAAGCAAAGGAACCACAAACTGCAACAAATGTACTTATGTAAACCATGAAATTATCCTCTTTGCTCTTACCATCTTGAGCTATCAGTGGAGCTCCTATCTCATCAACAGTGGTTTCTGTTTGCTCCATATCCTTTTCAGTTGCCATAATGAAAGAAACTACACAACATCAAACAGAATTATAAATTAAAAAGATGATGATCATAAAGCTACGTAAATGGAAGGGTTTGCCCGAAACATTCGGGATGGGTACTCGGGTATTGTATTAGGTGATACTTACCAGAAACAAACATACCCGTTTACTTGAACCATACCCTTAAACTTTTTATTTTTATTGAGTAAACTGCCAAAATGGTCTCAGAGATTTGGTCACACTGTTGCCACTTTAGTCCAAAACTCAAACCTTTTAAATATGGGTCCGGTTTCAATTTTGTTGCCATTTTCATCCAAAAATCAAAATCTGGTCAGATTTTTCAGTTAATATCCAGTTTTTTTTTTGTCTTTTCCCTCCCTTTTAATGAATGGCAAAATGGTCTTTTAACGTTTTATTATAAAAATTAAAAATATTTGACCATTTTGCCCTTCATTAAAAGGGAGAAAAAAGACAAAAAAAACTGGATGCTAACTTAAACATCTGACCAGATTTTGATTTTAAATGAAAATGACAACAAAATTGAAACCACAGGGACCCAGGTTTAGAAGTTTGAGTTTTGGACTAAGTTACAAAAGTGACCAAACCTCATGGTCCTCATGTACCATTTTAGCAGTTTACTCTTTTTTATTCTTTTGTCCTTGGCAACAGAATAATTTACAAATTCACTAATTTATAGTGTTTGTATTTCTAAGTTTCTTAGGTAATAAATTATTATATATTATATGAAAACTAATATAGTAAGAAATGCTTTTGGAAATCCCAACAGGTAATTTCTAATAAACTAAAAAATATACCCAATACTTGACGGGTATTGAAACATGCATCGGACATGGTTTTACAATCGGACATAGGACTAGGATTAGCCGTCTAAGAAAACCAGTTCGGGAACCAAAACCAGTATTGAAATTTGAAAACAGTTTGACAAGAACTGGTTAGGAACCGAAGCGATCCTTTTCCACTTGGATACCGGTTTGGACAAAAACCAGCTTTGACTCCCGTTGACCAAAACTGGGAAACCAACCTCTAGCAAGGAATTACCAAATATTTTCAACTATCCTTGCTGTTTCCAAGCAATTTCACCAATCAACTCCACTAGTCCTGATTAGTCAACGTTGACCTCAATGATAGTTTCTCATAGTTGTACTGGCTGGCTGATCCATAAAAAAAAAAAAACAGTAAAATTTCACAATTCAGCAGAGATTTCATTCATTCAACAAGTTATAAATCTCAATTTTCAGGTGAAAGAAATGAATTCATTCAAATGCAAAAACAAAACTGCAGATTATGCGTAACGTTGAACGGCCGTTTGAGGCCGTTTTCACTACTTTATGTTAAATCATAGCCCTCTGAATTTATTTCAAATGGCAGTTTGCGTATAAAACGGCCGTTTGCAGGTTTGTATGTTACCTGAATTTGAAACGGCCGTTTTAATATGTCTACCGTTTGATGACGTGGAACGGTGGGTGTGAGTATAGGATGACGCAACTAGGTAACGAATAACATACCTCCTCCTCCTCCCGTGGAGTGGATTGAAAGGGGAATCTTTGTGGGTTGTAGGCAGTATAGTATAGTATGAACAAGGGTGGTATTGAAGTAAGTAAATAGCAGCATGTGTAGTCTGTTGCATTGCAAACTGGCAACAATGGTGATTGATTGATGAAGATGTAGGACGAATTCAAGGCGGCTTATTATTATTGCAACTTGTCGTCCTAGATATTTTTTATACTATTTCTTCAAAAATATTCCACTGGGAGATGTTTATTTTTTGTCTTATTATTCTATTTTAGTTTATATGTAAGCTAATTGTTACGGTATTAGCATTTGTTATAGAAATCGAAAAAATAATAATAAAAAGTGTGATATGCTTAAAAGGTTATTGACATGTATTTTATATAGACTGAAATTTGTTTATGCCCATATCGGTATCGATGTTTGATCGGAATCGGTTCGGTTCGTCACTGTACAAGTAGGTACCGGCACTCATTATCGTTTACGGTACCAAAAAAACACTATGTTTTAAATACATGCACAACTCCGTTTTCAATAAACTTTATAGTGGAATGTCGAGAAAAATTTTATATGCAGTTATGTGTTCAGCTTTATTAGAAAAAAGGTTAACGAAGACAAATTGTTATCAGAGAAAAATAAAATTAAATAAAAATTAAATTGACAAACAATTTATATTATTATTTATAGTATAAAAAATGAAATTAAAATTAAAAAAAAAAATCTAACCTTCATCTTTAATTTTTGTTTTATACTTTTTTTATATAGTTGTTTTATATAGAATTATAACTATAGCATGCTACGTCTGTTAGGTTTATATCACCATCTCTAAATTGTATTTCATAATAAAAGAAGAAAATTTATTTTAGTCTTATCTTGACATTTTCTTCGTCAAATTTTGCAGCTACAACATTATAAAGCTGGCATCATTAATGAACATGTAAAACAAGCTCTTCCATCATTAATGAACATGTACATATTTACCCTCAGGATTTCTACTATGCCTTCAAGGTCATGTTGTTTAAGCATGTAAATTTATATCACTTGGGAATAGCCCAGTGGTGTTGGTGAGTATAGATAGAGCTTAGGATAGGAGAGGTCAGGGGTTCGATCCCCATGGTGTGCAACGTTAGCCATTAAAAAAAATGTAAATTTATATGTATATTTTTTAAACCAAACCAAAATATTAGGATTAGAATTCGCACAGATTCAAAGATACTGGTGTGGGTGATTTTGTTATTGTCAATCTATTTTTATTTTGGGATATTGGATTTGGATAACCCAAACTTTCACCATTTAGCTGATAACATTCTTAACTTACAAATTGTATCACATCATTCCCAACTTTTAACTTATTTTTCTCTAGCATTTCCAAACTAACTGAACACTAACCGAGTTAGCTAACTTCAGATGCCACATCACTAAACAAGTGTTACATTAGATGTCACACAATAAAAAAAAGGCCACATCATCTGCCACTTCAGCAAAAAAAAGTGCCATGTCAGCAAAAAACTAACTGAGTTAGCGTTCAATTAGTTTGGGAGTGCCAAAGGAAAATAAATAGAAAGTTGGGAGTGACGTGGTATAATTCGTAAGTTAAAAGTGTTATCAGCCAAATGATAAAAGTTTGAGTTATTAAAATCCAAAATCTCTTTTATTTTTTTATTTTTAATGTAGCTTGATGTGAAAAAAAAAAAAAAAAACCTAAATACACGTTAACGATAACAAGCTTCATAGGTGAATTAGGTAAGGTTTCAACTCAATAACACCTCACACGACTTGTTATGACCTTAGGGTGGAGGGTATGGTCAACCACCCTAGGGTGTTTGAGTGAAATCCTACCCAATAATATTATGCTATGTCAACTTCTCATTTCACTCCCCATTTTGCACTTAATCAAGGGGTATGATTAATCACTCTAGGGTGTTTGAGTAGGTTAAAAAATAAAAAAAATTGTGATTGGTTAAAAGGGGTTGGGACCCACCATTTTCTCAATCACTTCGGTGAACTATCACCGATTTTCACACCCTCTCTCCAAGTCACCGATCATCTTCATTAACAAGGTATAGTCACCGATCGGTGACTACACCTCCCCGCTCAAGTCCCCGCTGCCTATACCCTCCACCCTTACACCTAAAATGATTAGTGTAAACTAATGTAATATATTAATGGAGTTAAATGCATGGATAGTCCATGTGGTTAGCTTTTTTTTTTTCACCTTTAGTCTTTAACTTTATAAAATTACAGCTATAGTCCTCAACTTTTTAATTTTCGTTCCCGGATAGTCCCTGGGCATAACATCAGTTAGTTTTCTCAGTTAAGAGGGTGTGAAATGACATAAATACCCTTTCCTTAAAATATTAAAAAAATATATTATTTATTTATTTAATCAAGTGGGCCCACCATCCTTATCTTTATCAACCCAACCACCCCACCCTACTTCATCTTCTCCACTCATCACCATCACCACCGTTAATGGCGATCTATTCAGGTGTGGTGGAATCGATCCGTTATATCTTCATCGTCAACGGCCGGTCCTCAACCTCCGCTGTGCTCCGTCGCATCCTACCGGAAACAACAAAACATGGTGGTGGCTTCCGGTACCAACTCCTTCGCTAAGGAGATGACCATCCGTAAACGTATCGGTAACATGTAACTATTTCAACTCTCTTCTCCTTCTCAAATTTCCTATCGATTCAATTTTAGGGTTCATAATGTAAATTATGACGTACTACGTAGAAACTAACTAATCGGTTCAACCTTTCGAATTTCAGACGTAGCTTCTACTCTACTGCATATTTGCTGTCATTGAAGTTGTTCATGTCATAGATTCGAAAATTAGCTGTTCAGTTTGACTTGAAGAGGTTAATTTTCTTTTAAGTTTAAGAAATGGTTTTTAAGATTCTTGTTAGTTTTATATTCCAAAGTGAGGGGGGGGGGGGGGGGGTTCTTACCGTTTTCATTCTAAAGGTTTGAGTAAAACTGTAAATTATAGATGAATTCACACACAAATTGTTTTAAAAAAATTGATGGAAGTTTTCATTTTTGGTGGATTAAAGTTCTTGATCTAAATGGTAATGGTAGTCGGAGAAAGGACAATGTGAAAAAAAATGTAAGAGCACAAGTAGCATATTTAGAAAGTTCTTGATCTAAATAGTAATGTTTTGTTGTTTCCGGTAGGATGCGGCGGAGCACGACGAAGGTTGAGGATTGGCACAGGGCAATTGGATTCAGGAGATCCTTGTTCACATTAACGGTGGAGATGGTGGTGGTAGTGATGGTGAGGAGTGGGGTGGGGTGGGGTGGGGTGGGGTGGGTTGGGTTGGGTTGGGTTGGGTTGATGAAGATAAGGATGGTGGCCCCACTTGATTAAATAAATAAATAAATAATATATTTCTTTTAATGTTTTAAGGAAAATGTATTTATGTCATTTCACACTCTTTTAACTGAAAAAAAACTAACTGATGTTAGACCCAGAGACTATCCGGGAACGAAAATTGAAAAGTTGGGGACTATAGCTGTAATTTTAGAAAGTTAGGGACTAAAGGTGAAAAAAGAGCAAACCACAGGGACTATCCGGGCATTTAACTCATACTAATATATGAAAAAAGCGTTGGATAGTCCATGTGGTTTGCTCCGATTTCACCTTTAGTCCCTACATTTTTAAAATTACAGCTATAGTCCCCAACTTTGGCAAATTCGTTCTCGAATAGTCCCTGACATGGATGAGGGTTAGTTTTCTCAGTTGAGTGATTGTGAAATTACCTAAATGCCCTTCATTAAAATAATACCTAACCCTACCCCCACCCCTACCCCTACCCCTTTTCTTTCTTTCTTTCTTCTTCTCCGCATAACACAGGCAACACCAAAAACCCTTTCTTCTCACCCTGCACACCAAAAACCCTTTCTTCTTCTTCACAGATGTGGATCCGATGAACCACCACCGGAACACCACCTACCCCGCCCCTCTGTTCTTCTCCACACCAAAACCACCACTGTCCACCCTATCATTTTTGGCAAATCTATAGCAACTGAGGGTTTATTGACGAGTTAATGAGGGTTTTTTCCCGTTAGTTTGGGTTTCAAGACACGATCTGCGTTTCAGGATTTTTAAATCTCTTGCAAATCAAATCCTAATATGCAAGTGTATATGTGGTAACCTGATTCGATTTCAACAAATCAGAAATGCTAGTGCTCGTATGCGTCTTTCTAGCGAAGTTGCTAGGGTTCCGACAAGTGTCCGACATCCTGAACTCGACTTGTAGGTACCATCATTGAGAGTGTTATACTCGATTCACCTCCATAATAATTGTTAGATGTGATCATGTTTTTTTGTGTCAGTGATGTTTAATTTGGTGATTAGAAATTGTAGATTTTGTTATTGTGTGCGATTGAGGTGGTTGGTTGGTTTTTGGGTGGTGAAGAAAAAATGGTGATAGAGGAGGGTGGTGGTTTCAGTGGTTGTTTAGGAGACGATGGGCAATGGTGGTTTAAGGAGGTGGTGGCCGACAATGGTGTTACGAGGTTGGGGTGGTGATTTTAGGTGGTGGAGGTCTGATGAATGTGAGAGAAAGAAAAGGGCGGGTGGGTAAAAATGGGCCCACATGCTTTCAATTTAGATAATTAAATAAATAAAAAAACTGCAATTTTACCCCCTTGGGTTATGTGTGATTGGCACTCTTACCCCCTCCCAGGAAGATTTTGCGGTCTTACCCCTCAACTATTGAAAAACGCTTCAATATTACCCCCCGGTGTTAAAAAACTTAACAGTTCTGGTAAATGGGATGTGAAATGACTATATTACCCTTTCTTATTACCCCATATGTTTTGTTGTAAGAAAACGTATTGTCACACCCCGACCGCGTAAAACAACGAAACCGCGGCGGAAACGTCGGGGAGTGGAGCGACAGAATTATTGTTTCACAACCATTGATTCAAAAAGTTTCATTTTATTTAATTATTTAACATTAAACATTGTCTTTGAAACAAAAACAAACAAGTTAAACATAGTCTATCATCGTTATTAAGTCACTAAGGCCTCGTCCAGTCCTAAGTGAGCATGTATCCTAGTCTCAATCAACATCATTCGACACCACCTGAAACATATGTAAAAATAAAGTCAGCAAAGAAATGCCGGCGAGCAAATAGGTTTTGGGCGAGTGTCAGATTCATGGCTCGTATACATGTTGCAAACATTAGTACAACTACTTGAGTTGTTACTTGAAAACCTTGTTTCGTTAAACATTTGTATTGTAAAATGAATAACCAAGTCAAAACAGATTGGTTATAGTTTATAAAACCTCAATGCCATGAATCTTAACTCAAAACATTTATGTAAACCCAAATCGTAAATCATTCTCGTAATAAAACTCGTATGGTTTATATCGTTCAGTAAACATCGTTGCGTGTATCGTTTGAAAATCGTTCGTCCAAGTGAACTGAATAATGCTACGGAATGTAATATGATAAAAGCACTTATATATAAGAAGTACCAGCGGCGTATCTACCATGCTTTTATCACATTAAACCCGTCCCGTTATCTAAACACAAACCAAAAACACAACGTTTAAATCGTTTAACTCGTTCTCGTTATAGACCATCGTTCATTTGTTCAAATCGTTCCAAATCGTTCAATCGTTCAAAATCGTTCAAATCGTTCTTGTTTTAATTGTGAAAACTACTTTTGGTCGTCTCGTGGAATACATTCAAACCTTCGTAACTCGTCCATCGTTCAACTCGTATTAACAAACCACCAAAGGGCAAATTAACAATCAACAGGTTCAGTCGTTACCCACATAACCCCCACACATAACCATGGGTGCAGTCCGATAACGGGATTTGTCAGATCCTATGATACCATAACCTAATACTGGTCAGCTCGGCCAAAGCTAATGAATGTCATTCGTTATGTAAATATGTCCAACAAGTTCGTTCACATTATCGAAATCATTATTGTTTAATATAAACCATAGTATTCGTTTTTAAAATCATCGTTAAAAGCATCGAAATAGTTTAACACATATGAATCACCCCAAAACAATTGAAAACAGTAAAATAGGGGAACTATGTACTCACATCGAAGTACAAAGTATCCTTGATTAAATGAACTAGCAAAGCTCGGGCAAACCAAGGAAATCAAATAGCACCTAGTAATCGGATCGCTAGTTAATAAATCGACACCTAAATCGAAAGATCGGGTAGAATGAGGTCTCGTAAACCAAATGAGTATTGGAACTCATGTGATATGGTCTAACAAAGCCTACATTCTAAATCGGAACCTATCCTAAGTGCTTACGACCCGTTACGACCCATTAAGGTAGCTTACGCTACTTTAACGTGTCGTTCGCGCAAATGCGCGTTCGAGACGCCTAACTAGTCCTATGACAAGTATTATATGCCATAACATGTTTAAATATGTTGCATAATCAGTTTAAGTGACAAAAGTTAAGTTACATATGCTTAAAATCAAATTATGCATGAAAAGGGCATTTTGGTCATTTTCCTAAGGCATATAAACTACCTATCATACAACTAATTAAACTAAGTGACCATAAGGTATAACCTCGGAAGGTTATTCCCTGTACAACTATGGTCACAAGATATGCTTGATTGGATCCTAATGATCGACCAAACGGGTCGGGTTCGAAAGTCTAAGCGGTTGTCAAGACCGCTTGACTTACGACCCAAAAGAAGCACTAAACTAAAAGTGACGAGTTAAACATGTTTAACTAAGTTAGAAAACAGGTTTGATATCAAAACAAAGTGTTTTGCTACCCAAAAATAGCTTCGTTGCAAAATACGCATAAACACGTATTTTGACCGAAACTTTGACTCGTCACTTCGACTAATCAACGTGGTAATCAGTAGGTATAGTCATAAGGGACTATAACCATCGTGATTACGCTCGCGTTGCAAAGTTCGAACGAACTTTGTGTTGACCAACT
This sequence comes from Helianthus tuberosus, assembly GCA_030545235.1. NCBI lineage: Eukaryota > Viridiplantae > Streptophyta > Magnoliopsida > Asterales > Asteraceae > Helianthus > Helianthus tuberosus. The sequence continues at coordinate 124,058,644 of CM060412.1, forward strand.
CGTGGTCAAAGTAGAAAGTCAAACACTATTTGACTTTCATGCTTGAAAAGCATAAAAAACATGAAAGAAGCTTACAAAAGGTCTAAGCAAGGAAGATTTGATTCAAATTACTCAGGTATGAAGTATTACACTCCAACTTAGAGCAGATTTAGAATCAAGTGTGAGGAATGAAGTGAAGAACCCACTTCTATTTATAGGAAGTTAGGATCAAGGAGATCATTCCAAGTGTTTAAAAGGTTTAATCTTGACCCTACACTTGTGGGACATAGTTTTAAATACAATGGGAGCCTAAAACCAGACCAAGATATTGAGAAAATTGCACAAAAGACCCTGGAAATCAAGCTGGTTGCTGAAAACAGGTTTGCTGGAAATGGGCTCTGTCACGTGGCGTGCCAGGTCTCCCTGGTCTTGGCCCGTGGCGCGGGGGAGGCCAGTTCCAAGTTTCCCAAATTGGCAGAACAGGTCCCTGCATGCTTAAAACTTGATTTTTGACACTTTTAAGCCCCATTAACCCATTTCAAGGCTCCAAAATGAAGTTAAAGAATAGGGAACATGAAATATTTTTGAAAACATCTCGGATTTCGGTTCGTTTGGTCGTACGGTTGCGTTATTCCGTTAATTACGACGAAAACTCGAACGGGCGCGAAAACGATCCAAATTTCACGACGAATGGTATTTTTTGCATTCCAATCACTAAAATAAAATATTTTAATGATTAGAAAAATTTTTGGATGTCCGGATATATTCAGAACGTGAGATATGCGCGTAAATGCAAACTTATGCACTTTTTGACGCTTTTAGTCCCTGTTGATCAAATAAGTTTATTTTTGCATACCAAACCCCTCAAAGCCTATTTCTAAGCTATGTAAAGGATATTTAGGGTATGTTTAACTTATGATGATGTTCCGGAATGTTCGTTACCATACGAATCGGCATAGTTTCACAGTTTGACACAAATAGTCCCTGCGATCGAATAAACTTGTTTTCGACACACCAAACCATCCAAAACTTATTTCTAAGTTATGTAAGGGTTATTTAAGGTATGTTAAGCCTATGTCACTGTTCCAGAGTGTTTGTCGTGTTAAACTGATTACGTTTACGCATCAGTTTGCGTATAACTTTCCAGAAAGCCATTTAAAGCTTGAAATCGAACTCGAATCAAATCGTAAAATCATCAAACACAAATACACAAATATTAACACCAAAACACACCGTTTTATTGATAATTGACATTGTTTTACATCGTACATCATTTACAGAGCACAGTTGTCACAGTCCCCCCTACTTTAGGAAATTTCGTCCAGAAATTTTAACTAGAGGAAATTTGTGAAAACAAATGTGGATATTTTGCTTTCATTTGATCCTCACGTTCCCAAGTAAAATCTGGGCCACGTTTGGACTCCCAGTGAACCTTGACTAATCGTATTCGCCTGTTCTTCAATCGCTTGATTTCACGGTCCATTATCTCCACAGGTTTCTCGACAAAGTGCATCGTATCGTCAACTTGAATTTCGTCGAGTGGAATATGAAGATCAGTATCGGCTAAACACTTTCGTAAATTGGACACGTGGAATGTTGGGTGAATATTCCCAAGTTCAGGAGGTAGCTCTAGTCGATAGGCAACCTTTCCAATTCTTTCAACAATCTTAAATGGTCCAACATATCGAGGTGCAAGTTTTCCTTTTTTTTTTTTCCAAATCTCACCACTCCCTTCCAAGGTGATACCTTGAGTAGGACACGGTCTCTGACTTGAAATTCCAAGGGCTTGCGTCGCATATCCGCATAACTCTTTTGACGGCTTCTAGCTGTCAGAAGATTATCACGAATTTTCTTGATTTTATCTGTTGTTTCTAGAATGAGCTCAGGTCCAGTAAGCTGAGCTTCACCGATCTCATTCCAACATACAGGTGAACGGCATTTTCGACCATATAAAGCTTCGAACGGTGCCATATTAATGCTAGCATGATAACTATTGTTGTAAGAGAACTCGATCAACGGAAGATGAGAATCCCAATTACCACTAAAGTCTATCACGTATGCTCTAAGCATATCCTTCAATGTTTGTATCGTCCTCTCAGATTGTCCATCTGTTTGGGGATGATAAGCAGTGCTTAGATTCAACTGGGTTCCCATAGCAGATTGCATGGTCTTCCAAAAGTGAGATGAAAATCGAGCATCACGACCAGATATGATATCCAAAGGAACACCATGTCGAGATACAATCTCATCAACATAAATCTTGGCAAGTTTATCAGCAGATAGATCCTCGCGAATCGGTATAAAGTGAGATGACTTCGTTAATCGATCAATGATAACCCAAATAGCATCGTGACCACTAGATGTGCGCGGTAACTTAGTGATAAGATCCATCGCAATGTTCTCCCATTTCCAAACTGGTATCTCTGGTTGTATAAGCAAACCAGATGGCCATTGATGTTCAGCCTTGACTTTGAGACAGGTTAGGCATTTCGATACGTACAAGGCAACATCCTTTTTCATACCAGGCCACCACAACTGAGTACGAAGATCCTTGTACATTTTGTCAGCACCAGGATGGATAGAATAACGAGACTTATGGGATTCGTCCATCACTAAAGTGCGAAGATCGTCTTGTTTCGGAATCCACAAATGATTCTTGAAATAGAGTAACCCATCGTCTTTCGTTTCGAGTTTAAGCTCTAGTTGACGTGGTAATTCCTCACCTATCAAATTTTGTGAAACATAAGATTGTTGAGCTTGAGAGATGCGAGTTTGGATATCGGATAAAGTGCAAACATAATTAAGCTTGACTCGTTCCTTTCGACTTAGCGCATCGGCTACGACATTCGCCTTACCAGGATGGTAGCGAATCTCGCAATCGTAATCGTTCAATAGCTCAACCCAGCGTCGTTGTCTCATGTTCAGCTCCTTCTGATTGAAAATGTGTTGAAGACTTTTGTGGTCTGTAAAAACAACACATTTCGTAACATAAAGATAGTGTCTCCAGATTTTGAGTGCAAAAACCACAGCTCCCAACTCAAGTTCATGAGTTGTATAGTTCTTCTCGTGAATTTTCAACTGTCATGACGCATATGCTATGACCTTACGTTGTTGCATAAGAACACAACCAAGGCCTAGATTCGACGCGTCATAATAGACAACAAAATCATCGTTTCCATCGGGCAAAGATAAAACAGGAGCATCACATAGTTTTCGTTTTAGCGTTTGAAACGCTTCTTCTTGATTAGGTCCCCACTCAAAAGGCTTATTCTTCTGAGTCAAAGTAGTGAGAGGAACCGCGATTTTCGAGAAGTTCGAAATAAATCGACAATAGTATCCAGCAAGACCAAGAAAAGAACGAACTTCTGTGGGTGTTGTGGGTGTGTTCCAATCCTTAATAGCAGCTATTTTGGAAGGATCCACATGAATACCCTACTCGTTAACAATATGACCCAAGAACTGAACTTCCTTAAGCCAGAATTCTCATTTGGAGAATTTGGAAAAAAGTTGCTCCTTCTTCAGAAGTTCCATTGTCAAACGAAGGTGTTGTTCGTGATTGGCTCGAGACTTCGAATAAATGAGAATGTCGTCGATGAATACAATGATGAACTTGTCTAAATAAGGTTTACAAACCCTATTCATTAAATCCATGAAGATAGCTGGGGCATTCGTCAAACCAAAAGGTATGACAGTGAACTCATAGTCACCATATCTCGTGCGGAATGCAGTTTTGGGAATATCTTCTTCGAGTACACGAAGCTGATGATACCCAGAACGCAGATCGATCTTGGAAAAACATGTAGCACCTTGCAGCTGATCAAAGAGATCATCGATTCGTGGTAGGGGATATCGATTCTTGATGGTAAGCTTGTTAAGCTCACGATAATCGATACACATTCGAAAAGACCCATCTTTCTTTTTCACAAACAGGACTGGAGCGCCCCAAGGTGAATAACTCGGTTGGATGAATCCTTTGTCAGATAACTCTTGAAGCTATTTTGATAACTCTTGCATCTCAGACGGTGCAAAATGATAAGGTGCTTTCGCAATTGGGTTGGCATTGGGTACAAGATCAATATCAAACTCGACTTGACGAACTGGAGGCAAACCAGGCAGTTCATCAGGAAATACCTCTGGATAATCTCGAATAATCGGAATATCTTGGATATGCTTGCTCTTGCCTTTCTCCTCGGTGACATGTGGCAGAAATGCCACATACCCTTTTCGTAAATAACTTTGGGCTTTCGTACACGACATGAGTTTCAATCCACCAGATGGTTTCTCGCCTCGAACCTCTAAAACTTCACCAGATGAAAGAGGAATATGAACAATCTTATCGAAACAAACCACCTCAGCATGAAACTTAGTTAACCAATCCATCCCTACGATAATATCGAAACTCCCAAGTTGCATCGGTGTGAGGTCAATAGGCAAAAGATGGTTATCGAGGTTCAATTGACAATCGCGAATAACAGAATCGAGTACAAGGGGTTTACCAGTAGCAACTTCAATAGATAAGGGTTTCCTCAGTTTAGTTCTAGGTATCACATGCAAAGGCTCAAATGATAACGAAATAAAACTTCTATCGGCACCAGAATCGAAAAGAACAGATGCAGGTCGATGGTTAACAAGGAACGTACCATTAACAACCTCGTTGTCAGCACGGGCCTCGTTGGCGTTCAAATTGTATGCTTGTCCACGAGCGGGATTCGCATTGGCATTGGCATTCGGACTCGCAAGCCTCGGACAATTGTTGCGGAAATGACCCATTTCACCGCAGTTGTAACACGAGCCAGGTGGAAATCTAGCAGCATTTCCCTGAACCTGTGCTGGATTCTGAGCAGCTTGATTCTGACCCAAACGACAAATGTTGGCCATATGCCCAAGTTTACCACAAGTAGTACAATGTTTACAAGCCTGCTGGGTCGCATGATGACTATTGCACCTATTGCAATGAGGTGCGGTATCAGCATACTGTTTCTTTGCAGGTGGTTGTGCTGGTGGGTTATGAGCATTCTGATTGGTGACAACAAAATTTTGGGAAGCCTTACGCTTCCTCGACCTCCTAGATGACTCGCCTTTCTTCTTTCCCTTACCCTTGTCTTGAACAGAATCGGTCGACTGCTTCTTATCATCCTTGCAGGCCAGTTTACCTTTTCTGACTTGAGACTTAGTCAGAGTTGCAGCCAATTCAATCGCCTGACGCACAGAATGGGGTAGACCATCGATATACCTCTCAATCGCTTTCTCCAACGGGGTAACCATAGTAGGACACAACAAACTCAGTTCTTCATAACGATCTGTATAAGCACGGTGTTCTCCCCCATCTTGTTTCAAATCGTCAAATTCTCGTTCCAAAGCCCTTATCTCGTGACGGGGACAGAACTCTTTCATCATGAGAGCTCGAAGCTCTTCCCAAGTTTGTGCCATTGCCACATCGGCACCCCTATCAAGCATCACACCGTTCCACCATACAAGAGCACGCTTCTCAAAAACACTTGACGCAAACTCAACCTTACGCTCATTCAGACATTGCACATGTCTGAAGGTGCTTTCCAGACTCTCGAACCATTGTAGGAGCACAGTTGCTCCTTGAGACCCAGAAAACTTCAGTGGTTTAGCCGAATTAAACGTTTTGAAACTACACTGAGCATTGTTGTTATTGTTGTTGTTCGCTTGATTAATCTGAGTAATTAGGTTCGGAATCACAGCAGCCATTTGCTGAGCGACAAGGGCTGCGATTTCGGCGTTAGTTTGAGGTTGTGAATATCGTCGAGGAGGCATATTCAAAAAAGAACAAGGAAACATGAGAAACGAGTGAGATCGACAATTGGATAAACAAAAGAGGTATTGAAAACATAGACAAAACATAAGGAAGGTGATCATTCGTTCGTTACCTCGAACAAACAAACGATACACTGTGACTAATCAAAGTAAATGAGTCAAAATGTATTGCGAAGACATGCTTTAGCCTATAAGTGGGCACTCATCCCAAGAGTTCCGTGTAAGAGTGACTGGTCCGATTATGTGGATTTGTACGAACACTCTAGCCTTAGACAGATGAAGAAACACTAGATAATTGACCGGAATCAAATTATCTAGGGGGTTTGGATCTGCATAAAAAAAGGGGTTGTTCTCTCTCGTTTGATTCGATTGCAACTGATCTTCTTCTCCGGTAAACTTTGCAAAACAAAGCACCGTTAGCCTCGTCAAGGGGAGAAGAGGAGTTCTCTCCTTGACCCGACTCCGGCGTGAGAATAAGTATGTTTTTATGAAGAAGAAGAAGTATTGACGAAGTGTGTGTAACTTTTTTTCATACCTGAATTGTTCTCATATTTATAGCCAAGAGTTTTGGGCGGGAAAACTCGTTGGTGAAATGTTGACGGAAGATGCTAACCCCGTAAGCGGTTACATTTCCTTCCGTTAAGCTTCTCGATCCGACGTGAGTGCACACGGATCGCTATTGAGATCTATGGCTGGGGGTTTGCCACGTGGAAAGTAATCAAGTGGAGGCTTCCCTTCAATTTCATGCCATCATCATGATTTCAGGGATGCCTGAGGTGGTGACACGTGTTCCGACGGTTGTAACCATTTAGTGGTGCACGATTGGGTCTTTCTAGAAGGTTATTGCCATAATCCTGTGTGACTCTTTATCGTGTGGCATCAGTTGGGTAAATAATATCCAAGTCTGGATGTTATTAGGCGGAAGTGTTTAATCTTAGGATTTTCATCCTTTGTTTATTGGAGGAAAGCGCAAGGATTTATGATTTCCTGTTGGCGCGCAAGTGTTGTTTGCTATCTGTTTCTTAAGGCACCTTTGTAGGACCAGTGCGCGGCCGCGCAAGGTTAAAAAGAGGCTAAAGGACAAGGTTATGGTATGGTCCCAAGTACTTATTATGAGGTTTTTGGGACCTTACTGTCACACCCCCAAAATCCACACGCGGAGTATTACCGCTTGGAGGCGTGACTGACTAGGATCAAGCCACCAATCATATTGAACATATAGGTAATAAGTAAAAATAAATGTAATCCATCACAATACAATTGGTGTTCCATCAAAATATAGTATAAGTAGCGGAAGCATAGTATGAAAATCCAACACAAGTCTTAAGTTTAAAGAGTCATAAAGTTTTCATCAAAACATCCACAATCCGTGCCCACAACGACCGCGCCTCCCGTGCAAGCTCCATGTGTACCTAAGGTCCTGCAAGGCATGTAACAGAAAGTCAACAACAAAGTTGAGCGAGTTCATAGTTGGTTGTTCAGTTATAGTAATCGTATTGTAAACCGTATGTTCATTTAGTGAACCATGTTTCGTATGTATTTGTATCGCGGCCCTCTAGGCATGTTGGTGAAGATTAGTGGGGGTTTCCCATGTTTTCTAGACTAGGTATATTTGTATCGCGGCCCTCCAGGCATGTGTGCGAAGTTTAGTATTCGTATCGCGGCCATTCCAGGCATGTGTGCGAAGTTAAGTATTAGTGTTAGTATCGCGGCCATTCCAGACGTGTGTGCGAAGAGTAGTATTTGTATCACTAGTCTAGCAGTATCTACAAGTAACCTGCCTCTCCCGAGGTCAGTGGTACGTAATTTCCAGTATCAATGTGTGTACAAGTAATCATCCAAACCCATTCCCAACCCCGGGAATCCCATGCCTTGGTAAGAGTGTGAACTCACCTTGGTTTGCTCGGTATGCTAAAGTATGTTCTCAAGTAATCAGTCAAGTCCTATATTTATACACGTGTGTTCAATCAGTACAGGATTGTAAGGTTTCGCCTGCAATCAATATCACAGAGTGTGTTTGGCAGTTAACCACATGTAAACATAAATAGTTAGTCAATCCATACAAGATTCCAAGTTACATGCAAGTTCCTTAGCTAATATATCATGCTTAACAGAGTTAATATTCAACAGTTAACTGAACTAACAGGGCCGAAATCCCTTTTGAGTGACAAAATCACCTTGAGCTGAAATCCCTTGGGCCAAAAACACCAAGGTGTTTTCGTTGGGGATAGGGTTTTCGGTGGGATACATTATCATCAACAACATCATTTACACAACCCAGCACCCTAATCTCATCTACGGTTACATTATCTTCATCACCCAACATTCAATCAACAGACTCATGTAATCATATGATTTATTTTATGACAATCATCAACATTCAATCACTATTCAATACAAACAGGTTATCAACATGTATCGAACATAAACATCATGCATCACATCACCGATCTTGCATCAGATTACACGACTCCCTAATATACAAATCGGTTCAAAATCATATGCTCATCATCATCATTTTTATCAATTTCAACATCAATGGCCGACAACTGCAAACCACCACAAGAGATTATTGGACCAATTAGATATTTGGGTGGGTTTGACTAATGTTAGGCTGAAATCATGTGTCACATGCAAACCGTATGTATCATTAGTGAGCTCATGTGCATCTTCAGAGACAATAAATATCCACAATCATTATGTCTAGGGTTTTCACAATTTTACAACCATTAAGCATATATACGCATATCATCCAGTCAATTAACATAATCATATCAAATAATCAACACTATCGGCATGTTAATCTGTTTTCGAATCCTGACCACATTCATATCATACAAGACAAATCACTCAACCCTATCATGTTTCGCATACAGTTACATAACTGATCGATCATATCCAGTTTTTTCATGAACACAAGCAACAACATAACAATATAATCAGATCTGAAACAACTAATTGTGAAAGTCACTAACCGACTCAGAATGATCAACCAGAGATCTGGCTTCGAACAATGGAAGGGCAGCCGTCGGGTTTCAAAGAAAAACGAGAGAGAGAGCGATAGGTGTCTAGGGTTTGTCGAATATAACTCCTCGTAAAGGTTGTGATCAGAATGTATATCTAAGTGATTCACTACTGGGCCTAAAGCCCATTTGGTTTTCGGCTGTTAGCAATGGACGAAAACACTAAGGTGTTTTCGGACATTGGGGTGTTTTCGCCTGAGGGAGTTTTCGGCAAGAACTCCACATTTGATTTCAATTATAAATCCAATAATCCAAACAATATATATATACATAACATTCATACACATATCACGTATACAATCATTTACTCAACACATGTATTGCATATCAAGTCTTTATAAAGCACACTTGCAAATAAATACGAGGTTAAAACGGATAGAGACCTTGAAAACTCGGGTTGTCACACTTACCCCTTCAAGTCCCCCCCAGTCTAGTGTTGCTCTTATGCAAATAAGTGGAGCACTGGACTTATGAGAGAGAAATGTTTTTTGGCGCGAAAGTAGGGTATCTTCTGTGAGAAGATTTACTTTGCTTATTATAGAGATTTTGGAAAATCTTTGACTTTAGGTGGCTGAGCAGTTTTCGAAAAAAGATATTTGTACCTCTCTCTCTTCTCTTTTTTTTTTATTTTAAACTGCTGGTACCTTGGGCGAAGAGTATAATCATGAGCTGACGGTAGGTGACGTCGTTTGTAGTAAAAAATTAATATTTGCGATATTTCCTTTCCTTCTTGCCTTGGAATACGTATTGACGCTTGTCAGTCTTCATTTACTGGACATGACATTAGTTCCTGCAGCGCCGTTTAGAAAAGACGTCTGACAGGTGATCATGATTTTCCCCTTTCCTGGAGTTAACTTGCCTATAAAAATGTTTGGGGGTTCTTTATCTCTTTTCTTGATTTGGAAAAAATGAAGGCGAAGCGTTCTTTTCGTACTCGGCGACTTTTGGATATTTTGAGGATTTACGAGGCTGCTGAAGGTCTCGTGCTTCTTGCTGGTTCACCACCATTAACAGCCAACAAGGAAAGGGATTCGTTCAATCCTGAGTCTTCGACCGTTGCCGGTTCTGATTGTAAGGTTCTCCGGCAAAAAGGTGTTGTTGATGAAAAAGTCAGTGTACTATCTGCTGACGACCTGATGTCCCGTTTTTCGATGATTCGGAAAGGTGGATGCCAACTGGTGTACTGTCGCCGGAAGAACCGCCGTGATGATCATATGCCGGTTGTTGATGAAGGTCCTGCTGTTGATTAGGTTAGGTTTGGGAAACTGTGTATTCCCCCCCTTTTTTTGACGTTTATGTTGGTCTTGCTAAAATTTTTTTGAAGATCACTGTCGTGATCATTGTGAATGGTTGTTTATATTGCGCTTTGATGATATATATTTTTTGATGCACTGTCGTGCATGTAAGCTTCAAGTTGTGTTTGGATTACAATATGTTGCATATGTTTAATTGCTTTGAATAGGTAGAGCGAATGAGAATGATATTTGTACTCATGTGTGAACGTTTGTCTAAGATGCACAAGGTTGTGCCCTTTTTAGACTGTTCATGAAGCGTACAATGTTTACCATATTGTTTTCGCGTATACCAAAAGAATTATATGCAATTTGTAACAAACAGTAACATGAGTAAAGATGATGCTTGTATTAATAGGGCGCAAGGCCAATAATACAAAGGATAATAAAGAAATACATTGCCTGTATACTTTGGAATGGTTTGGCTTATATGTAACACCTGCGCAGCTGCTGTGCATTCCAGCTGCGGGGAACTAGTGTCCCATCAATTCTTTTCAGGGTGTATGCCCCTTTGCCTAAGACTTCATTGATGATGTATGGTCCTTCCCATTTGGCGCTAATTTGCCTGGTTTTTCCGCATTAAAAGCCTCATTGTCGCGCAAGACGAAGTCACCAAGGACAAAGGTACATACGTGTACGCGCGCATTGTAGTATTTTTTGAGTTTGGATTTGTACCTTGCCTCTGCGATGGCGGCATTCTCGCACCTTTCTTCGAGAAGGTATAAATCCAGTCTTCGCTCTTGCTTATTGTTTTGTTTTTGCATGGCAATCATGCGCGGTGATTGGAGTCCAATTTCGGCTGGGATTACCGCTTCAGATCCGTAAACAAGGCTGAATGGAGTTTCTCCCGTGCTAGTCTTTGGCATGGTGCGATGGGCCCATAAGATGCTTTGGAGCTCATCAACCCATCCTCTGCGCGCTGTTCCAAGTCGCGCTTTAATGCCGTCGACTATCTGTTTGTTGAAGCTCTCAACTTGGCCGTTTGCCTGTGGGTGTGCCACGGAAGCAAAGTTGTGTTCGATCTTCATTTCTTTGAACCATTTCTGAAGATCTTCCGAGGCAAAGTTGGTGCCGTTGTCGGAGATGATGCGCAATGGTAATCCGAATCTGCAAATAATATGTTCCCATATAAATTTGCGGATTACCATTGTTGTTGTTGAAGCTAATGCCTTGGCTTTAACCCACTTCGTGAAATAGTCTACTGCTACGATGATGAATTTTACTGCGCCTGGTGCGTCAGGGAATGGGCCAACAAGATCGATGCCCCATTGTTGGAAGGGCCAGGCGGACGTGACTGGTATTAGCAGATTCTTTGGCCGAAGTGTCTTTGGTGCGTGGCGCTGGCATGCTGCGCATTTCCGTAGTATTTCTACCGCGTCTACGTGCATTCCCGGCCAATAGTAGCCTGCGTTCATTATTTTTGCTACTACCATGCGCGGTCCGGCATGTATCCTGCACAAGCCTTCATGGATTTCCCTGACTAAGTATTGTGCGTCTGTTTTGTCAACGCATCGTAGTAAAGGCCCCATGAATGACTTTCTGTACAGAATCCCTTTCGCCATTTCATAGTTTATTGCCTTGTTCTGGATTTTTCGAGCCTCCGCCTTTCCTTCTGGGAGTTTCCCATGTTGTAGGTATAAGATAATCGGAGACATCCAGGATGAATTGCCGATCTCTATAACGTTTACTTGTTTGAGAGGGACGGAAGGGTTGGACAATACTTCGATGCATACCTCTTTTTCTAAATGTTTGAAACTAGTGGCGGCCAATTTGCTTAGCGCATCCGCGTGCTTGTTCTCGCTTCTGTTTATGTGATTAACCTTGAATGTTTGGAATTTGCTGATTAGCATTCGCGCTTATTCCAGGTATAGAGCCATTGCTTCTCCTTTTGCGTCATAATGACCATTGACCTATTTAGCCACTAATTTTGAATCTACATTGGCTTCGAGGTTTCTTGCCCCCATTTTGAGCGCTAAATGAAGGCCTGCTAGGAACGCTTCGTATTCTGCCTCGTTGTTTGTGCTTCGGAAATCTAGGCGTATGGCATATGTAAGTTCGTGGTCATCTGGGATGACCAACCGGAGACCCGCACCTGCTCCGTCATCATTAGAAGCGCCATCTGTGTGCAGAGTCCAGACCCTATCGTCGAAAACAGGAACAGGGTTTTGGATTGCCTCGCACTCTTGGACTTTGTCGATAGGAACTTCTGTGGCAAAATCTGCTAGAACTTGCCCCTTGATTGCCGGTCGCGGTCTGTATAGGATATTGTATCCTTCGAGCTCAATAGCCCATTTGGCCAATCTTCCCGCGACGTCGGGTTTGGATAAGATTTGACCTAAATGGTAATTAGTGAGAACTGTGATGACATGATCAGAGAAATACCGACGTAAGCGTCGTGATGCATGTACTAGCGCTAGGACTAGTTTTTCTATCATTGAGTAACGTGTCTCTGGGCCAGTGAGCATCTTGCTTATATAATAGATAGGAGTCTGAATGTTTTCTCGCTCCACCATTAATACTGCGCCTACCGCTACTTCCGCAGTAGATAAATATAAGATCTGTGGCTCTTTTTCTCGTGGTGCTGTTAGATTCAGCAACTGGATTAAACATTCTTTCATTTGCTTGAAGGCTGCTTCCGCGTCGGGTGTCCACTGGAAGTGGGTTTTCTTGGCGCAGTTTCGCAGTGTGCTAATGAATGGATATGACTTTGCTGCGTGATTTGCCAAGAATCTATTCAAGGCTGCTAGACGTCCGGCGAGTCTTTGCATTTCTTTTATTGTTGCAGGTGATGGCATTAATTGGATGGCCTGCACTTTCTCCGGGTTTACTTTAAAACCATCCCTTGTTACTATGAAACCCAGAAATTTCCCTTCCTCCATTCCGAAGGAACATTTCATTGGGTTGAGCTTTAAGTTTACGCTACGCAAAGAATCAAATGTGCGCTGGATATTTGCGAGCATTGTATCTTCCTCGTGGCTCATGATGACAAGGTCATCCATGTATACCTCGACTGTCTTACCGATATCGCCTCTGAAGACCGTGTCCATTAGGCGCTGGTACGTTGCGCATGCGTTGTGTAAGCCAAAGGGCATTTTTGTGTAACAGAAGATGCCCTTGTCTATGCGGAATGCGGTCTTGTCTTCGTCTTCTTCTTTCATTTGGACCTGATGATAACCTTTATAACAGTCAAGAAAGCACTTCCATCGAAATGATGCTAGAGAGTCAACTTTTTTGTCTATCTCAGGAAGCGCGTAGCAATCTTTTGGGCATGCTTTATTCAGGTCTTTGAAGTCGACGCACATTCTCCATCCGCCACTGTGTTTTTGGACCATTACTGGGTTGGCGACCCATGTATGGTATTGAACCTCGCGCAAGATTCCGGCATTAAGTAGCTCTGTCACTTGCTCGTCCATGGCTTTTGCTTTCTCGTCGCTGAAGTTGCGCCTCCCCTGTGCAACGGGTTCTGCTGAGGGTCGGATGTTCAGACAATGTTGTGCTATATCGCGCGGAACCCCAGTCATGTCTGCTGGGGACCAGGCGAATATGTCTTTATTGTTGGACATCAATTCTTTTAATTGTATTCGTGTTGCTGGGGAAATGACGTTTCCTAACAGGATGGTCTGTTCTGGATATTCATCGTTCAGAACCCATTTCTCCGGCTCATTTGATGCTGAGGATTTGGCCACTTTTGCTGGTGGCTCATCGTCCACGTACATGACCTCCTTACTTGAGTATAGAATTGAACTCCAGTTTCTGTTGGAAATCCGCATGCAGCATGTGGAATAGAAGTGATCATGCTGAATTCTCTTTGTGACCTTCTTCTGAGCAATACATCATGGCGTGATGTTGCCGGCATGACTATGAAATTTACTGTGACTGTGCGCGAATGCTCGCCATCAGATAGAGTCACAGGGAATACTATTTTTCCTAACGGGAAAACAACTTCATTACAAAATCCGGTGAGAGGGAAATCGACCGGCTCCAGACGTGCTTTGTCTTCTGGATCGAGTTGTTTGAAACACTGCTCGTATATGATATCCATCGAGCTTCCTGGATCTATAAACATATAGTTCGTTCGATAATGGCCGAAGATGCCAGTAATAATTACTGGTCGCTCTTCCCGAGGGCCTCCAGGAACAACAGGAAACACAACTTGCTGTTCTCGCCAATGCTGATCATGGTGTCGTTTGTTTGGCCTTCATGAAGGGCCTCCTTGTACCATGTTTATTTGTTTTGGTTTAGCTGTCTGGCTATTGGTACCTTCTGGTTTTCAAATTACCTTGGTATAACTGTTAGACTGGATGTCCCACTGATAAGGTATCTGTGGGTCCAATACTACAGTATCAATCGTACCACTGCTTCTTTTCAGAGTATCAGATCTGGTGCTTGGGGACTCAGATCTGTGAATTTGTGTGAAAATTTAGTTTAAAGCAATCTGGAATTTGTCGAATCAGTATTCTGGGGCTCTCTCTATGAGCTGATCTGAGGAATTCTTTTCGTCTGAGTGACTATTACTTTTGTTGATTCCCATGATTCCGTCAATCTGAGTATTTGGGGTTGTCGAACCCTTGAATTCAGATCGAGGAACTGATGGGTGGAGTATTGAATTTTCTGCCATGTGAAAACAGAGAATGAAGGAAACTGAATCTAAATGAGATAAAACTGATAAGACAGAGAAATCAGTGGGCCCCAATGAAGAAACACTAGATAATTGACCGGAATCAAATTATCTAGGGGGTTTGGATCTGCATAAAAAGGGGGTTGTTCTCTCTCGTTTGATTTGATTGCAACTGATCTTCTTCTCCGGTAAACTCTGCAAAACAAAGCACCGTTAGCCTCGTCAAGGGGAGAAGAGGAGTTCTCTCCTTGACCCGACTCCGGCGTGAGAATAAGTATGTGTTTATGAAGAAGAAGAAGTATTGACGAAGTGCGTGTAACTTTTTTTTCATACCTGAATTGTTCTCATATTTATAGCCGAGAGTTTTGGGCGGGAAAACTCATTGGTGAAATGTTGACGGAAGATGCTAACCCCGTAAGCGGTTACATTTCCTTCCGTTAAGCTTCTCGATCCGACGTGAGTGCACACGGATCGCTGTTGAGATCTATGGCTGGGGGTTTGCGACGTGGAAAGTAATCAAGTGGAGGTTTCCCTTCAATTTCATGCCATCATCGTGATTTCAGGGATGCCTGAGGTGATGACACGTGTTCCGATGGTTGTAACCGTTTAGTGGTGCACGATTGGGTCTTTCTAGAAGGTTATTGCCATAATCCTGTGTGACTCTTTATCGTGTGGCATCAGTTGGGTAAATAATATCCAAGTCTGGATGTTATTAGGCGGAAGTGTTTAATCTTAGGTTTTTCATCCTTTGTTTATTAGAGGAAAGCGCAAGGATTTATGATTTCCTGTTGGCGCGCAAGTGTTGTTTGCTATTTGTTTCTTAAGCCTCCTTTGTAGGACCAGTGCGCGGCCGCGCAAGGTCAAAAAGAGGCTAAAGGACAAGGTTATGGTATGGTCCCAAGTACTTATTATGAGGTTTTTTGGGACCTTACCCCTTCAACAGAAAACTCAGGATACATGCATCCACCCATCCAGATTGCACGTGTTCACATTATAAGACCCAAACTTTGACGAGATTTTTAAAATTTTGAAGGTTCAAAACCTTATAACAAATCATCTAAGAATAGATGATTGATTCTCAAATCGGATTTGTTATTGTGTTCTCGTTGTGGTTATCACCTAAAGATAGGTGACGGTATTGTTTTAGATTCTAAACGCAAGAAAACTCGCGTTAGGGTCCTAGAAAAGTTATAGTCTAGGTCAAAGCATTACTAATAACCTAATTGCCTATAACCATGAGCTCTGATACCAACTCTTCTGTCACACCCGACCGCGTAAAACAACGAAACCGCGGCGGAAACGTCGGGGAGTGGAGCGACAGAATTATTGTTTTACAACCATGGATTCAAAAAGTTTCGTTTTATTTAATTATTTAACATTAAACATTGTCTTTGAAACAAAACAAACAAGTTAAACATAGTCTATCATCGTTATTAAGTCACTAAGGCCTCGTCCAGTCCTAAGTGAACATGCATCCTAGTCTCAATCAACATCATTCGACACCACCTGAAACATATGTAAAAATAAAGTCAGCAAAGAAATGCCGGCGAGCACACAGGTTTTGTGAGAGTGTCAGATTCATGGCTCGTATACATGTTGCAAACATTAGTACAACTACTTGAGTTGTTACTTGAAAACCTTGTTTCGTTAAACATTTGTATTGTAAAATGAATAACCAAGTAAAAACAGATTGGTTATAGTTTATAAAACCTCGATGCCATGAATCTTAACTCAAAACATTTGTTTATGTAAACCCAAATCGTAAATCATTCTCGAAATAAAACTCGTATGGTTTATATCGTTTAGTAAATATCGTTGCGTGTATCGTTTCAAAATCGTTCGTCCAAGTGAACTGAATAACGCTACGGAATGTAATATGATAAAAGCACTTATATATAAGAAGTACCAGCGGCGTATCTACCATGCTTTTATCACATTAAACCCGTCTTGTTATCTAAAGACAAACCAAAAACCCATCATTTAAATCGTTTAACTCATTCTCGTTATAGACCATTGTTCATTTGTTCAAATCGTTCCAAATCGATCATAATCGTTCAATCGTTAAAAATCGTTCAATCGTTCAAAATCGTTCAATCGTTCAAATCGTTCTTGTTTTAATTGTGAAAACTACTTTTGGTCGTCTCGTGGAATACATTCAAACCTTCGTAACTCGTCCATCGTTCAACTCGTATTAACAAACCACCAAAGGGCAAGTTAACAATCAACAGGTTCAGTCGTTACCCACATAACCCCCACACATAACCATGGGTGCAGTCCGATGACGGGATTTGTCAGATCCTATGGTACCATAACCTAATACTGGTCGGCTCGGCCAAAGCTAATGAATGTCATTCGTTATGTAAATACGTCCAACAAGTTCGTTCACATTATCGAAATAATTATTGTTTAGTATAAACCATAGTATTCATTTTTAAAATCATCGTTAAAAGCATCGAAATAGTTTAACACATATGAATCACCCCAAAAAAATTGAAAACAGTAAAATAGGGGACCTATGTACTCACATCGAAGTGCAAAGTATCCTTGATTAAATGAACTAGCAAAGCTCGGGCAAACCAAGGAAATCAAATAGCACCTAGTAATCGGATCGCTAGTTAATAAATTGACACCTAAATCGAAAGATCAGGTAGAATGAGGTCTCGTAAACCAAATGAGTATTGGAACTCATGTGATATGGTGTAACGAAGCCTACATTCTAAATCGGAACCTATCTTAAGTGCTTACGACCCGTTACGACCCATTAAGGTAGCTTACGCTACTTTAACGTGTCGTTCGCGCAAATGCGCGTTCGAGACGCCTAACTAGTCCTATGACAAGTATTATATGCCCTAACATGTTTAAATATGTTGCATAATTAGTTTAAGTGACAAAAGTTAAGTTACATATGCTTAAAATCAAATTATGCATGAAAAGGGCATTTTGGTCATTTTCCTAAGGCATATAAACTACCTATCATACAACTAATTAAACTAAGTGACCATAAGGTATAACCTCGGAAGGTTATTCCCTGTACAACTATGGTCACAAGATATGCTTGATTGGATCCTAATGATCGACCAAACGGGTCGGGTTCGAAAGTCTAAGCGGTTGTCAAGACCGCTTGACTTACGACCCAAAACAAGCACTAAACTAAAAGTGACAAGTTAAACATGTTAAAACATGTTTAACTAAGTTAGAAAACAGGTTTGATATCAAAACAAAGTGTTTTGATACCCAAAAAATAGCTTCGTTGCAAAATACGTATAAACACGTATTTTGACCGAAACTTTGACTCGTCACTTCGACTAATCAACGTGGTAATCAGTAGGTATAGTCATAAGGGACTATAACCATCGTGATTACGCGCACGTTGCAAAGTTCGAACGAACTTTGTGTTTACCAACTCGTGGTCAAAGTAGAAAGTCAAACACTGTTTGACTTTCATGCATGAAAAGCATAAAAAGCATGAAAGAAGCTTACAAAAGGTCCAAGCAAGGAAGATTTGATTCAAATTACTCAGGTATGAAGTATTACACTCCAACTTAGAGCAGATTTAGAATCAAGTGTGAGAAATGAAGTGAAGAACCCACTTCTATTTATAGGAAGTTAGGATGAAGGAGATCATTCCAAGTGTTTAGAAGGTTTAATCTTGACCGTACACTTGTGGGACATAGTTTTAAATACAATGGGAGCCTAAAACCAGACCAAGGTATTGAGAAAATTGCACAAAAGACCTTGGAAATCAAGCTGGTTGCTGAAAACAGGTTTGCTGGAAATGGGCTCTGTCACGTGGCGCGCCAGGTCTCCCTGGTCTTGGCGCGTGGCGCGGGGGAGGCCAGTTCCAAGTTTCCCAAATTGGCAGAACAGGTCCCTGCATGCTTAAAACTTGATTTTTGACACGTTTAAGCCCCGTTAACTCCATTTCAAGGCTACACAATGATTTTAAAGCATAGGGAACATGAAATATGCTTGAAAACATCTCGGATGTCGGTTCATTTGGTCGTACGGTTGCGTTATTCGGTTAATTACGATGAAAACTCGAACGGACGCGAAAACGATCCAAATTTCACGACGAATGGTATTTTTTGCATTCCAATCACTAAAATAAAATATTTTAATGATAAGAAAATTTTTTGGATCTCCGGATTTGTTCAGAACGTGAGATATGCGCGTAAATGCAAACTTATGCACTTTTTGACGCTTTTAGTCCCTGTTGATCAAATAAGTTTATTTTTGCATACCAAACCCCTCAAAGCCTATTTATAAGCTATGTAAAGGATATTTAGGGTATGTTTAACTTATGATCATGTTCCAGAATGTTCGTTACCATACGAATCGGCATAGTTTCACAGTTTGACACAAATAGTCCCTGCGATCGAATAAACTTGTTTTCGACACACCAAACCATCCAAAACTTATTTCTAAGTTATGTAAGGGTTATTTAAGGTATGTTAAGCCTATGTCACTATTCCGGAGTGTTTGTCACGTTAAACTGATTAGGTTTACGCATCAGTTTGCGTATAACTTTCCAGAAAGAGATTTAAAGCTTGAAATCGAACTCGAATCAAATCGTAAAATCATCAAACACAAATACACACATATTAACACCAAAACACATTGTTTTATTGATAATTGACATTGTTTTACATCGTACATCATTTACAGAGCACAGTTGTCATAACTGATAATCCGTAGAGGCGTATCCTGCTTCTCCGCGTGAATCACGATCGTCTCTTCATTCGCCATCGGGATGCGGATAACCTTCTCATGGAATACAATATTAGCTTGATTACTTGACAACCAATCCATCCCAACTATTACGTCAAAGCTTCCCATCTCAACTAGTAGAAGATCAAGCGTTTCTCACGTTCTCCAACCTCTATCACACAGCCTCTAATCACCTCACTAGCTTCTACTAGCTTCCCATTAGCTAGTTCTATTGATTACGGGATATCTAACTTACTTGCAACTAAACCAAGTATATTCTTAAACTCTAGAAATACGAAGCTATAATCAGCACCGGTATCAAATAGTACAGATGCAAAATGTTGATTAATAGGGAACGTACCAGTGACTACTTTCGAATCCTGACGAGCTTCCCTAGCTCCAATGTTGAAGACTCTTCCCTGGGCTTGATTATTCTTTGGGCAATCCCGCTTGAAGTGCCCTACATCACCATAGCCAAAACAACCTTAGCCGCATCCATTCCCATTACCGCCTTGATTGTTGTTATTATTCCCTCTGCGGTTTCCATTTCCCACCTGGTTTCCGTTTCCATTCCGGTTTCCATTACCTCCCTGATTATTGTTTCCTCCTTGGTTCCTATTCCCATAACCGTTTCCACCACGGTTGCCATTGCCATTACCATTTCCTCTCTGACTACCATTCCCATGACCAGTACCAGCCCAGCACGTTTCCTTCGAATGAACATTCTTTCCACAGTTACCACACCTCCTAAACCTACACTGGCCGGTATGATGAAACTGACATATATCACACTTGGGCAGAGTACCCATGTATCCTTTTCCTTTGTTTTCAGAACTTGTAGCACCAGTCCTGACCTCGGCTGGTGGGTTAGTATCTCTACGCTTGTTAGCACTGTTGTTGTTTCCTTGGGTACCTTTGTAACACCCCGTGTTTCGAAAGTCAAAGTCAAAGTCAAGATTGAAGTCAAAGGGAGAAAAGATTTCTAATTGTGATCTGTCTCTCCTTGCTCAATTTCTATTTTGACTTCTTTGACTTGTAGATTGTCTATTTACTATGTTACGTTAGTTGTATTATGTGGAGTATTTATTAATAATTGAGGTTTTATCGCTATTTATCGATGTTTATCGCTTGTTTTATCGCCTTATCGCTTATCGCAATCGCACTCGCAACTCGAATTACGCGTTCTGGTTATTGTTCTTATATGTGTGTGCCTTTTATGTGTTACTTGTGCATGTTTATTTATGTTTATATGTGGTGATTAATCGAAACGCAATCGAAACTCAACCGCAATCTAATCACAAACGCTAAACGCAAGTTATTTAGGATGATTGTATGTTAGATATAGTAGTTGGGATTAAAAGTAATTTAAATAGGAAACTCTATCGCATCGCAACGCTTAATACGCGAATCGAAACTGCAAAACTCGTCGCCCCGTGCACTTGAATCGAGTGGCCAGCCAACCGAGCTGCCACCCGATCGAGTTGCCACTCGATCGAGCTGTCACCCGAATGGGTTACCACTTGATCGACTAACCTCTTTCCCCCTTTCCATTTTTGGAAACCCTATAAATACCCCTCATATGTCAACATCTCTTGATGTTGACAGCTCTCTCTCTCTCTCTCTCAACTCGCTCCAGCCACTATTTCTTCAGATTTCTCGCGATTCTTATAAGTTTTCCACCTAAATCTTGTACTTTCTTGATCTACACGCACTCCTACACCTTTCTATCTTTTGAATCTTAACTTTTAACCGTGAAATCACTAGATTTGAGGTGTTCTAGGATGATGTCATCATGGTGTTCTTATGAACTTCATGTTTTGGCTTCAATCCACCAAGAACAACTTAGATCTGAACGATTTACACACAAATAAACGAAGATCTTGCATAGATCTGAACATATTCATGATGAGAAAGGATTGAAAGATGGTTTCTAACTTTCTTTCAACTCTTTTACACTCAATGCACTCAAACCAATAGAATCGGACCTTGTTCTAACCTTCTACTCCTTCTTGGTGATGTGTTGGTTCAAGATCTGAGTTCTACCAAATAGACAACCGATTCCGGGTTAAGCATGAACAACCATCACAAATCTGTGAACGGGTCGAATTTGGGTGATTCCTATCCGATCGGGTCACAAGGCTCTTGGCGAGGCTCTGTTGCTTAGCACGTAGTCACAACGTCTCGAGAAAACGCAAGCTGTAAAAACAACCAAGTGAAGAAGACGATTAGGTCGTCTGGGAAGGATTGCCGTCCGATCGGATTGCCACCCGACCGGACAGCCACCCGATCGGCTTGCACCTTGGGTCCCACACTTAACTTTTTTTTTTTCAAATTTTAAAGGTTTGAACATTGAAAGGATTGTCGTCCGATCGGATTACCATCCGACCGGACTACCACCCGACCATGTGATGTTTTGACTTCAACACTTAAATAATTTTCAACATGTTCAATGCGTACGAATTGCCACCCGATCAAATTGCAATCCGGACGAGTGACCGTCCTGCAGTGAACTTATTCTCAACCTGAGAAGCCTCGCTGATCGGAGTGCTGTCCGATCGAACCGCCGTTCGACCGACCGACCTAAAAGGTAGAGATACTTCTCTGTTTTCAAAATGCTACAACAAAAACTTCAAAAGTCAAGCCATCATACACAAACGCATCCATCCCAAACGAGGTGACAATCCAATCGAGTGGCCACCCGATCGGATTGCCGTCCGACCCACCGACACTTTGTACCATTTTACGCGCCGCTTATCATTTGTGCTATCGTTCTGATCAGGATAATCTTGCTCTAAGAGCTCCCTTCAATCCATCATCGCTGTGAGTATACTCGACCCCTTTTTGCTTTACGCACTTTTGGGTGTTATATACGTTACTTATTCTAAATCACATCGAACACACTACGCAATACTTAAACGCTAACCGTTACCGCATGTTATACGTGACTTAATGAATGCTTGTTTGTTATGTTTACACATGGAATGCTGTCTACCTGCCTTAGCAACGATAGTACTATAGTTTGGACTCAGCACCTGTTCACTCAGGGGTTGTTAAGGACAATTTGTTACATGGCTCACAATGGTGAGTGTGTATTACGAACTGCCTTGGGCAGTCAACCCGCAGTCATTGGTATCGACAGGTTCATGTCGATAACTAACATGCTTCATTTCCCTTTGTGTACGTGCTGGTTATGCGTAAACGATTTCAAACTCTATTATACCTGTTAAACTTGTATGCTCACCTTTACACTATGTGTATTGACTTTTACTTTAACGTATGTGACAGGTGCTTAAGATGTTATATTGCTTGGCTTGTTGTGAAATCGAGGCTAAGAAAGGTCTAGAAACAAATAAACGATTGTCTGTATTTGAAATCTGAGTTGTCGGAACAGAACAATTTGACTAGATTTTGTCTGTAAAAATTATATTACTTTTATGTCATGGTATGGGACGTGTTGCTTTAAATAATTGGTAATTATGGTTGTTATGGAAACTTCTGGACAATCTGTTTCGCTCAGTGCCACTCCCCGATGTTTCCGCCATCGGTTGGGGTGTGACTGTGACAACCCGTAACTTCGAGGTAAAAACTCATCTGTTTCGCTTTTAGAAATCAAACCTTATACTTATTTTATTTGATGGACTAATTATATACCTATCTAAATTATAGTGTGCAAATGAATATTTGAAACTAAGTCTATATCGTGCTGAACCAACCCGAACCGGTTGAACCATGACATAACTCTCGTAACTCGAAACTCCCGAGGTTCGAATTATGGCATATAATAATGATATACTTATTCATAGCATAACTTTATACATTAGTAATTGAAAAATAAATAAATAATAATAATAATACTAATTATAATAACAAAGCAGCAACCGTGCATCCACTCCTATTGTTCCTATAATCACGACTGATAACCCCTAGCCCATTACACTTGTGTGTGGCCCATGAACACATTCCCAATCCAAATCGCTTTAGTGGTTTTATAAAATATATTTCTTTAGATGCATGTATTATACTTTCCCATGGTGTTCACTTTCCCCTACGCCGTAAACCCTAACGGAAGTGCCAAAAACTGCCGACCGCAAACCCCGTTCGACGTCCGTTGACTCCGGAACAATCACCCAAGGCCACCACTGCAACTGGTAAGTGCCACATACTCCGTAGCCTCGTAGTAAAGTTTCGTTGTATTGGTTTCGGTTCGACCTCGACGTTAAGCCTTTCAAGAAAATAGGGTTATACACGAAGCTACGGTTAGTTTTATGTGTGTCCAAATATGATAAAGTTAGTTATATGTGAATAAGTATGTGTATGAAAATTGTCTTCGTAAATATAGGTACAATGATATGTATGAACACATGCGACTTGGTATGGGAAACTGTGTTGTGAATATTAGGAATATGAATGATCTGTGTGTAGTAGTAAATATAAAAGGATGAAAGCTTTAAGCCACTTTAATGGAGATATTCTTTTAGAAAAAGAAAACATAAGATGAAGAAGAGACATGATGAAATAAATGATAATTATGTGTTTAAATTGGTCTTTGGTTCATCCACGGGTGATTCAAGTTAATGGGTTTTAATGACTTTTATAAATTAATAAATGCTTTGATTTATTTTAAAGGTGATGATAATCAATTATAATAAATTTTACTATTCTTTTCTTGGACACGAGATATGAATAATTGTTATATGTGTGCTCTGCAATAAAAAGAATGATATGTGAATCACGGTTCGTTCGATGTATGGCGTGTGGTTAGGATTGTTACATTTTGATAAGACTGTTGACCCTCTCAAGTATGTTAATCAATAACCTTGTTAGTACAAACTGTGATGAACATTTGTGTGAAACATAAATTGCAAAAGAACTTACTAACTGCTTACGTGGTGCATGATGTTAATTGCCAAAAACACTTTGTGACATAGATTACATGTGAAACATTGCGAATTCGAAACTGATTATATATACGTGCGTACTATAGGTCGTGATTGATTAATTGTGAGCGTGTGTATTCCTTTAGCATACCGAGCAAACCAAGGTGAGTTCACACTCTAGCCAAGGCATGGGATTCCCAAGGGTTGGGAATGGGTTAAAGAACTGAACGATAACTACAAACTTACGTATTCCCCATACAACAGGATACGTACTACCATAAGACCATCAACTCTATCATTTGAAGTCCCTCATTTATTGACTTAATCGCCGAGGCCTATGGCGAGCGGGTCATTAGTTAATAGCGCTATTAGGTTTAACAAACCTCACACCGTGCCAGTCGGACGGGCGTGTACTAATGGACTATGGGCAAAGGGTCAATGCTGATAGACATTGACTTAGGGCACCTCTTACATTTTCGTAGGCTTAGTACTAGAGATTCAAAGTCATGTGACTTCAGCTAACCTTGCTACTATTCAAGATGTTACTCGTCTTGCTCATCGTCTCACAGACCAGGCAGTGGAACAGAACATGCTGCCTAAACGTATTGGTGCTACTACTACCACTGCCACTACTTCTGTTTTTCCCAGTGATAACAAGAGAAAGTGGGATGGAACTTCCAGCAAGGGTTCGACTTCGGTTCAGTCTCAGGCGCAGCAGTGAAAGATCGATGACTACCAGAGTCCTGGTCAGCAATCTTCTGGTAGTCAAGGGCAGGGTGGATATCAAGGAAACCACCCAAAGTGCAACAGATGCAACAGGTACCACAGTGGTCAGTGCAACAGGGTCGTTGCCAGAGGTGTCTCAAGATGGGTCATGAAGCTAAGGATTATAGGAGCTCACGACCTGCAAATCAGAACCAACAATAACAACCACCAGCTCCACAGAACCAGCAGCGACATCGAGGAAACAGGGGGTGCTTTCAGTGTGGTGCTGAAGGCCACTTCAAGCGGAACTGCCCTCAGTTAAACCAGAATCAGAACAACAACAACAGTAATCAGGGCAATGGGAACAACAATGGGAATAACAACGGGGGAAACAATGGAAACAATGGCGCCCGAGGTCAAGCGTTCGTGCTGGGTCAGGGTGACGCAAGGAATGATCCTAATGTAGTGATGGGTAAGTTCCTTCTCGACGACTTTTATGTTACTGTTTTATTTGATTCGGGTGCCGATACCAGTTATGTGTCTCTAAAAGTTAGTCAAATGCTCAAACGCACACCAACACTTTTAAACACCAAGCATGCCATAGAGTTAGCAAACAGGAAAAGATTAGAAGCCACACACACAGTTAAGGGTTGTAATCTCGTCTGAGCTGGTCAGACCTTCTCTATCGACCTCATTCCCATCGTTCTTGGTAGTTTCGACATCGTTATTGGTATGGATTGGTTATCGCAACATCAAGCAGAGATCCTGTGCAAAGAGAAGATTGTTCGTATTCCTCGTTCCGGTAAAGAACCTCTCGTGATTCAAGGCGACAAGAGTGGTGCTGTTGTGGGCATCATCTTCTTCCTTAAGGTCCAGAAGTGTTTGCGAAAGGGCCACGCCGCTATTTTAGCACTTGTTACTGACGCATCAATGAAAGAGAAGAGAATAGAGGACGTCTCCAAAACAGCATTCAGAACACGCTACGGCCATTACGAGTTTTTGGTCATGCCTTTCGGATTGACGAACGCACCTGCGGTTTTCATGGACCTTATGAACAGAGTGTGCAAGCCTTACTTGGATAAGTTTGTGATTGTATTCATCGACGACATTCTGATCTACTCTAAGAGTAGGGAGGAACACGAGCAGCATTTGCGACTTATCTTGGAACTTCTACGTACAGAGCAACTCTATGCTAAGTTTTCGAAATGCGATTTCTGGCTTCGTGAAGTCCATTTTCTAGGCCACGTGGTAAACAAGGATGGGATACACGTTGATCCATCCAAGGTAGACTCGATCAAGAACTGGCCTGCACCCCGTACACCAACAGAAATCCGCCAATTCTTGGGTTTGGCGGGCTACTATAGAAGGTTCATCAAGGACTTCTCCAAGATTGCACAACCCCTCACCTCACTAACTCAGAAAGGCGTTATCTATCGTTGGGTTAATACACAGGAATCAGCATTTCAGCACTTAAAGGATAGACTTTGTAGCGCACCTATCCTCTCATTGCCTGAAGGCACAGACAATTTTGTGGTTTATTGCGACGCATCCATTCAGGGTCTTGGATGTGTGTTGATGCAACGTGACAAGGTCATTGCTTATGCGTCACGTCAACTTAAAGTTTATGAAAGGAACTACACTACACACGATTTGGAGCTGGGAGCTGTTGTTTTCGCGCTTAAGATATGGAGACATTTCCTGTACGGTACCAAGTGCTCCATTTACACCGAACACAGGAGTCTCGAGCATATCTTCAAACAGAAGGAATTAAACATGCGACAACGTCATTGGGGTGAACTCTTGAATGACTACGAATGCGCGATCAAGTACCATCCGGTTAAAGCCAATGTTGTGGCCAACGCCCTCAGTCGAAAGGATACTACACCTACACGCGTGCGTGCATTACAACTTACCATCCAGTCTAGTCTTCCTACACAAATACGAGATGCTCAGGTTGAAGCATTGAAACCAGAAAACGTCAGGGCTGAAGCCCTACGCGGCTCAAGAAAACGGTTAGAACAAAAGGAAGACGACGCCTACTACGTTACAGGGCGCATATGGGTCCCACACTATGGAAACTTACGCGAGCTGGTGATGGATGAAGCACATAAGTCTCGTTATTCGGTACATCCTGGTTCGGATAAGATGTACCACGATCTCAGAGCTACGTATTGGTGGCCTAGCATGAAAGCTCACATAGCAACTTACGTTAGCAAATGTTTGACTTGTGCGAGAGTCAAGACCGAATATCAGAAACCATCGGGCCTATTCCAACAACCAGAGATACCACAATGGAAATGGGAGCAAATTTCCATGGATTTTGTTACTGGTCTGCCTAGATCTCAACGTGGGAATGATACTATTTGGGTGATCGTGTATCGACTCACAAAGTCTGCACACTTTTTGGCTATCAAGGAAACAGATAAGTTCTCCACTCTAGCAGACGTTTACTTAAAGGAAGTGGTTTCGAGGCACGGAGTGCTGACCTCTATTATCTCTGATCGTGATGCACGTTTTACTTCAGAATTGTGGCAAGCGATGCACAAATCTTTTGGCTCTCGATTAGACATGAGCACAGCTTATCACCCGCAAACGGATGGGCAGTCTGAACGCACCATCCAAACTCTTGAAGACATGCTTCGAGCACGTGTAATCGATTTTGGCAATGGTTGGGAAAAGCACCTCCCTTTGGTGGAGTTTTCCTACAATAACAGTTCCCACACTAGTATCCAGGCTGCTCCGTTTGAGGCACTGTACGGGCATAAGTGCCGATCACCTCTTTGTTGGGCAGAAGTTGGCGACACCCAAATCACTGGCCCAGAACTTGTAGTAGACACAACGGAAAGAATTGCCCAAATACGACAACGAATGGCGGCAGCTCGTGACCGTCAGAAAAGCTACGCTGATAAGCGCAGGAAACCACTCGAGTTCCAGGTTGGGGATCGAGTGCTACTTAAAGTCTCACCTTGGAAGGGTGTGGTTCACTTTGGAAAAAGTGGTAAACTTAATCCACGATACGTTGGACCTTTCGAAATCATAGAGAAAATAGGCAAAGTGGCCTACAAACTGAACCTACCAGCAGAACTCAGTGGAGTTCACAACGTTTTTCACGTGTCAAATCTGAAGAAGTGTCTGTCAGATGAGACCCTCATAGTTCCTTTGAAGGAGATCATCATTGACGACCAGTTGCGATTTGTCGAAGAACCAGTGGAAATCTTGGACCGGGAGGTCAAGATTCTCAAACGTACTAGGATACCCCTTGTTCGAGTTCGTTGGAACTCCTGTCGTGGCCCAGAGTTTACGTGGGAACGAGAAGACCAAATGAAACACAAATATCCCCAGTAGTTCGAGAAAAGTGAAACCACTGTTGAGTTTGAAGCTACTACGGAATTTCGGGACGAAATTCCAAACCAACATGGGGATGATGTGACACCCCACAAAAAACGCTCAACAACACTAGCTTCTTCAGTGACTGTATGCTAAATTTCGGGACGAAATTTCTTTCAACTTGGGGATGATGTGACAACCCGTAACTTCGAGGTAAAAACTCATCTGTTTCGCTTTTAGAAATCAAACCTTATACTTATTTTATTTGATGGACTATTTCTAGTCGCATAGCTTCATAATAATTCTGTAAAGCTTATAATTATATACCTATCTAAATTATAGTGTGCAAATGAATATTTGAAACTAAGTCTATATCGTGCTGAACCAACCCGAACCGTTTGAACCATGACATAACTCTCGTAACTCGAAACCCCTGAGGTTCGAATTATGGCATATAATAATGATATACTTATTCATGGCATAACTTTATACATTAGTAATTGAAAAAAAAATAATAATAATACTAATTATAATAACAAAGCAGCAACCGTGCATCCACTCCTCTTGTTCCTATAATCACGACCGATAACCCCTAGCCCATGACACCTGTGTGTGGCCCATGAACACATTCCCAATCCAAATCGCTTTAGTGGTTTTATAAAATACATTTTTTTAGATGCATGTATTATACTTTCCCTTGGTGTTCACTTTCCCCTACGCCGTAAACCCTAACGGAAGTGCCAAAAATGCCGGCCGCAACCCCCGTTCGACGTCCGTTGACTCCGGAACAATCACCCAAGGCCACCACTGCAACTGGTAAGTGCCGCACACTCCGTAGCCTCGTAGTAAAGTTTCGTTATATCGGTTTCGGTTCGACCTCGACGTTAAGCCTTTCAAGAAAATAGGGTTATACATGAAGCTACAGTTAGTTTTATGTGTGTCCTAATATGATAAAGTTAGTTATATGTGAATAAGTATATGTATGAAAATTGTCTTCGTAAATATAGGTACAATGATATGTATGAACACATGCGACTTGGTATGGGAAACTGTGTTGTGAATATTAGGAATATGAATGATCTGTGTGTAGTAGTAAATATAAAAGGATGAAAGCTTTAAGCCACTTTAATGGAGATATTCTTTTAGAAAAAGAAAACATAAGATGAAGAAGAGACATGATGAAATAAATGATAATTATGTGTTTAAATTGGTCTTTGGTTCATCCACGGGTGATTCAAGTTAATGGGTTTTAATGACTTTTATAAATTAATAAATGCTTTGATTTATTTTAAAGGTGATGATAATCAATTATAATAAATTTTACTATTCTTTTCTTGGACACGAGATATGAATAATTGTTATATGTGTGCTCTGCAATAAAAAGAATGATATGTGAATCACGGTTCGTTCGATGTATGGCGTGTGGTTAGGATTGTTACATGTTGATAAGACTGTTGACCCTCTCAAGTATGTTAATCAATAACCTTGTTAGTACAAACTGTGATGAACATTTGTGTGAAACATAAATTGCAAAAGAACTTACTAACTGCTTACGTGGTGCATGATGTTAATTGCCAAAAACACTTTGTGACATAGATTACATGTGAAACATTGCGAATTCGAAACTGATTATAAATACGTGCGTACTAAAGGTCGTGATTGATTAATTGTGAGTGTGTGTATTCCTTTAGCATACCGAGCAAACCAAGGTGAGTTCACACTCTAGCCAAGGCATGGGATTCCCAAGGGTTGGGAATGGGTTAAAGAACTGAACGATAACTACAAACTTGCGTATTCCCCATACAACAGGATACGTACTTAGATCTGAACGATTTCCACACAAATAAACGAAGATCTTGCATAGATCTGAACATATTCATGGTGAGAAAGGATTGAAAGATGGTTTCTAACTTTCTTTCAACTCTTTTACACTCAATGCACTCAAACCGATAGAATCGGACCTTGTTCTAACCTTCTACTCCTTGGTGATGTGTTGGTTCAAGATCTGAGTTCTACCAAAGAGACAACCGATTCCGGATTAAGCATGAACAACCGTCACAAATCTGTGAACGGGTCGAATTTGGGTGATTCCTGTCTGATCGGGTCACAAGGCTCTTGGCGAGGTTCTTTTGCTTAGCACGTAGTCACAACGTCTCGAGAAAACGCAAGCTGTAAAAACAACGAAGTGAAGAAGACGATTAGGTTGTCTGGGATGGATTGCCGTCCGATCGGATTGCCACCCGACCGGACAGCCACCCGATCGGCTTGCACCTTGGGTCCCACACTTAACTTTTATTTCAACTTTTAAAGGTTTGAACATCGAACGAATTGCCGTCCGATCGGATTACCATCCGACCGGACTACCACCCAACCATGTGATGTTTTGACTTCAATACATAAATAATTTTCAACATGTTCAATGCGTACGGATTGCCACCTGATCAAATTGCAATCTGGACGAATGACCGTCCTGCAGTGAACTTATTCTCAACCTGAGAAGCCTCGCTGATCGGAGTGCTGTCCGATCGAACCGCCGTTCGATCGACTGACCTGAAAGGTAGAGATACTTCTCTGTTTTCAAAATGCTACAACAAAAACTTCAAAAGTCAAGCCATCATACACAAACGTATCCAACCCAAACGAGGTGACAATCCAATCGAGTGGCCACCCGATCGGTCGACCACCCGAATGGATTGTCATCCGATCGACCGGCCACCCGATCGGATTGCCACCCGATCGGATTGCCGTCCGACCCACCGACACTTTGTACCATTTTACGCGCCGCTTATCATTTGTGCTATCGTTCTGATCAGGCTAATCTTGCTCTAAGCGCTCCCTTCAATCCATCATCGCTGTGAGTATACTCGACCCCTTTTTTCTTTACGCACTTTTGGGTGTTATATACGTTACTTATTCTAAATCACATCGAACACACTACGCAATACTTAAACGCTAACCGTTACCGCATGTTATACATGACTTAATGAATGCTTGTTTGTTATGTTTACACATGGAATGCTGTCTACCTGCCTTA
Organism: Helianthus tuberosus; assembly: GCA_030545235.1. Taxonomy (NCBI): domain Eukaryota; kingdom Viridiplantae; phylum Streptophyta; class Magnoliopsida; order Asterales; family Asteraceae; genus Helianthus; species Helianthus tuberosus. The sequence goes on from CM060412.1 coordinate 124,089,990, forward strand.
GCAACGATAGTACTATAGTTTGGACTCAGCACATGTTCACTCAGGGGTTGTTTAGGACAATTTGTTACATGGTTCACAATGGTGAGTGTGTATTACGAACTGCCTTGGGCAGTTAACCCGCAGTCATTGGTATCGATAGGTTCATGTCGATAACTAACATGCTTCATTTCCCTTTGTGTACGTGCTGGTTATGCGTAAACGATTTCGAACTCTATTATACATATTAAACTTGTATGCTCAGATTTACACTATGTGTATTGACTTTTACTTTAACGTATGTGGCAGGTGCTTAAGATGTTATATTGCTTGGCTTGCTGTGAAATCGAGGCTAGGAAAGGTCTAGAAACAAATAAACGATTGTCTGTATTTGAAATCTGAGTTGTCGGAACAGAACAATTTGACTAGATTTTGTCTGTAATAATTATATTACTTTTATGTCATGGTATGGGACGTGATGCTTTAAATAATTGGTAATTATGGTTGTTATGGAAACTTCTGGACAATCTGTTTCGCTCAGTGCCACTCCCCGATGTTTCCGCCATCGGTTGGGGTGTGACTGTGACAACCCGTAACTTCGAGGTAAAAACTCATCTGTTTCGCTTTTAGAAATCAAACCTTATACTTATTTTATTTGATGGACTAATTATATACCTATCTAAATTATAGTGTGCAAATGAATATTTGAAACTAAGTCTATATCGTGCTGAACCAACCCGAACCGTTTGAACCATGACATAACTCTCGTAGCTCGAAACTCCCGAGGTTCGAATTATGGCATATAATAATGATATACTTATTCATGGCATAACTTTATACATTAGTAATTGAAAATAATAATAATAATAATAATAATAATAATAATAATAATAATAATACTAATTATAATAACAAAGCAGCAACCGTGCATCCACTCCTCTTGTTCCTATAATCACGACCGATAACCCCTAGCCCATTACACTTGTGTGTGGCCCATGAACACATTCCCAATCCAAATCGCTTTAGTGGTTTTATAAAATACATTTTTTTAGATGCATGTATTATACTTTCCCTTGGTGTTCACTTTCCCCTACGCCATAAACCCTAACGGAAGTGCCAAAAACTGCCGACCGCAACCCCCGTTCGACGTCCGTTGACTTCGGAACAATCACTCAAGGCCACCACTGCAACTAGTAGGTGCCGCACATTCTGTAGCCTCGTAGTAAAGTTTCGTTGTATCGGTTTCGGTTTGACCTCGACGTTAAGCCTTTCAAGAAAATAGGGTTATACACGAAGCTACGGTTAGTTTTATGTGTGTCCTAATATGATAAAGTTAGTTATATGTGAATAAGTATGTGTATGAAAATTGTCTTCGTAAATATAGGTACAATGATATGTATGAACACATGCGACTTGGTATGGGAAACTGTGTTGTGAATATTAGGAATATGAATGATCTGTGTGTAGTAGTAAATATAAAAGGATGAAAGCTTTAAGCCACTTTAATGGAGATATTCTTTTAGAAAAAGAAAACATAAGATGAAGAAGATACATGATGAAATAAATGATAATTATGTGTTTAAATTGGTCTTTGGTTCATCCACGGGTGATTCAAGTTAATGGGTTTTAATGACTTTTATAAATTAATAAATGCTTTGATTTATTTTAAAGGTGATGATAATCAATTATAATAAATTTTACTATTCTTTTCTTGGACACGAGATATGAATAATTGTTATATGTGTGCTCTGCAATAAAAAGAATGATATGTGAATCATGGTTCGTTCGATGTATGGCGTGTGGTTTGGATTGTTACATGTTGATAAGACTGTTGATCCTCTCAAGTATGTTAATCAATAACCTTGTTAGTACAAACTGTGATGAACATTTGTGTGAAACATAAATTGCAAAAGAACTTACTAACTGCTTACGTGGTGCATGATGTTAATTGCCAAAAACACTTTGTTACATAGATTACATGTGAAACATTGCGAATTCGAAACTGATTATATATACGTGCGTACTATAGGTCGTGATTGATTAATTGTGAGCGTGTGTATTCCTTTTGCATACCGAGCAAACCAAGGTGAGTTCACACTCTAGCCAAGGCATGGGATTCCCAAGGGTTGGGAATGGGTTAAAGAACTGAACGATAACTACAAACTTGCGTATTCCCCATACAACAGGATACGTACTACCATAAGACCATCAACTCTATCATTTGAAGTCCCTCCTTTATCGACTTAATCGCCGAGGCCTATGGCGAGCGGGTCATTAGTTAATAGCGCTATTAGGTTTAATAAACCTCACACCGTGCCAGTCGGAAGGGCGTGTACTAATGGACTATGGGCAAAGGGTCAATGCTGATAGACATTGACTTAGGGCACCTCTTACATTTTCATAGCAGTCGATACGCGTGGTCTAGTAACACATGGGAGGCCCCCACTAATCTTCGCAAACATGTCTGGGAGACCGCGATACGAATTAATACGATACATGGTTTACAAACGAACATACGATTTACGAAACGAATACTATAACTGAACAACCAACTGGGAACTCGCTCAACTTTGTTGTTGATTCGTTGCTACATGCCTTGCAGGTCGTTAGGTACTTTTGGAGCTTGCACAGGGAGGCGCGGTCGTTGTGGGACATGGCAGTGTGTGCCATGCTATAATCATTACTTTATTTCGTACTTAATACTTACTTTGGGTTTTACAATTATGCTTCCGCTAAACACTTAACTACGTTTTTGATTCGAAACACCTTTCATATTGTGTGTGTTTGGATTTTACTTAATACTCGTTATGTTCAATATGATTGGTGGCTTGATCCTGGTCAGTCACGCCTCCAAGCGGTGATACTCCGCGTGTGGATTTTGGGGGTGTGACAGATTGGTATCAGAGCCATTGGTTATAGCGAACTTGATTTTAATAAGGGAAAAAGTTTTTGTTAAAACCAGACTATAACCTGTACAGTGCTCAACGATCCACAACGACGCTTCGCTCCACGTGCAAGACTCAACATTCTAGGTGATACGATTTATGTTAACATTGCCTACTTGCTAGATTACATAGAACTTTGCTCATGGTATGCTTAGATAAACGTAACAACTATTGATTGAAAACACATGTGTGCTTACTCTCTTCTGTCATCGCACTTTCGTGAACCTCTCTCACTCATTTTTCCTTTGATATGAAGATCATGAGTGGACGCGTTAACATGACTCAAGCCCAGTTGGCGGCTTTGATCACTAAACAAGTTACTGCAGCACTCGCAGCTGCCCAGGCAGGAGGTATAGCCTGCCATCACAACTTACTCTAGGATCTTTAGATCCTACTCTCATAAACCCACACTTGTGCTTAACTTTGTTTACTCTTATGCACATGACATGTCAACACGCTCAGCCACCTGTGTGCACGTTCAAGACTTTTATGGACTGTCGTCCTACTACTTTCAGTGGCACTGAAGGGGCCGTTGGACTCCTCCACTGGTTCGAGAAGCTCGAATCGGTCTTCGAGATGTGTGAATGCCCCGAGGCTCATAGGGTGAAGTACGCCACTGGTACTCTTGAAGGCACTGCGCTAACTTGGCGGAACGCGCAAGTTCAAATGCTGGGGCTGGCGGCTGCTAATGCCACTCCATGGAATGATTTTAAGGAACTGATCAAACATGAATACTGTAGTCATGATGACATCCACAAGCTGGAAGTGGAGTTCTTTAACCTGAAGATGACGGGGTCATAGATAGAAGCGTACACGAAACGATCTAACGAACTGGCAATTTTGTGTCCTACTATGGTGGATCCTCCCATCAAACGCATTGAGCTGTACCTCAAAGGCTTAGTACCAGAGATTCAAAGTCATGTGACTTCAGCTAACCTTGCTACTATTCAAGATGTTACTCGTCTTGCTCATCGTCTCACAGACCAGGCAGTGGAACAGAACAAGCAGCCTAAACGTATTGGTGCTACTACTACCACTGCCACTACTTCTGCTATTCCCAGTGATAACAAGAGAAAGTGGGATGGAACCTCCAGCAAGGGTTCGACTTCGGTTCAGTCTCAGGCGCAGCAGTGAAAGATCGATGACTACCAGAGTCCTGGTCAGCAATCTTCTGGTAGTCAAGGGCAGGGTGGATATCAAGGAAACCACCCAAAGTGCAACATATGCAACAGGCACCACAGTGGTCAGTGCAACAGGGGTCGTTGGCAGAGGTGTCTCAAGATGGGTCATGAAGCTAAGGATTGCAGGAGCTCAAGACCTGCGAATCAGAACCAACAATAACAACCACCAGCTCCACAGAACCAACAGCGACAGCGAGGAAACATGGGGTGCTTTCAGTGTGGTGCTGAAGGCCACTTCAAGCAGAACTGCCCTCAGTTAAACCAGAATCAGAACAACAACAACAGTAATCAGGGCAATGGGAACAACAATGGGAATAACAACGGGGGAAACAATGGAAACAATGGTGCCCGAGGTCAAGCGTTCGTGCTGGGTCAGGGTGACGCAAGGAATGATCCTAACGTAGTGATGGGTAAGTTCCTTCTCGACGACTTTTATGTTACTGTTTTATTTGATTCGGGTGCCGATACCAGTTATGTGTCTCTAAAAGTTAGTCAAATGCTCAAACGCACACCAACACTTTTGAACACCAAGCATGCCATAGAGTTAGCAAACGGTAAAAGTTTAGAAGCCACACACACAGTTAAGGGTTGTAATCTCGTCTGAGTTGGTCAGACCTTCTCTATCGACCTCATTCCCATCGTTCTTGGTAGTTTCTACATCGTTATTGGTATAGATTGGTTATCGTAACATCGAGCAGATATCCTGTGCAAAGAGAAGATTGTTCGTATTCCTCGTTCCGGTAAAGAACCTCTCGTGATTCAAGGTGACAAGAGTGGTGCTGTTGTGGGCATCATCTCCTTCCTTAAGGTCCAGAAGTATTTGCGAAAGGGCCACGCCGCTATTTTAGCACTTGTTACTGATGCATCAATGAAAGAGAAGAGAATAGAGGACGTCTCCAAAACAGCATTCAGAACACGCTACGGCCATTACGAGTTTTTGGTCATGCCTTTCGGATTGACGAACGCACCTGCGGTTTTCATGGACCTTATGAACAGAGTGTGCAAGCCTTACTTGGATAAGTTTGTGATTGTATTCATCGACGACATTCTGATCTACTCTAAGAGTCGGGAGGAACACGAGCAACATTTGTGACTTATCTTGGAACTTCTACGTACAGAGCAACTCTATGCTAAGTTTTCGAAATGCGATTTCTGGCTTCGTGAAGTCCATTTTCTAGGGCACGTGGTACACAAGGATGGGATACACGTTGATCCATCCAAGGTAGACTCGATCAAGAACTGGCCTGCACCCCGTACACCAACAGAAATCCGCCAATTCTTGGGTTTGGCGGGCTACTATAGAAGGTTCATCAAGGACTTCTCCAAGATTGCACAACCCCTCACCTCACTAACTCAGAAAGGCATTATCTATCGTTGGGGTAATACACAGGAATCAACATTTCAGCACTTAAAGGATAGACTTTGTAGCGCACCTATCCTCTCATTGCCTGAAGGCACAGACAATTTTGTGGTTTATTGCGACGCATCCATTCAGGGTCTTGGATGTGTGTTGACGCAACGTGACAAGGTCATTGCTTATGCGTCACGTCAACTTAAAGTTCACGAAAAGAACTACACTACACACGATTTGGAGCTGGGAGCTGTTGTTTTCGCGCTTAAGATATGGAGACATTTCCTGTACGGTACCAAGTGCACCATTTACACCGATCACAGGAGTCTCGAGCATATCTTCAAACAGAAGGAATTAAACATGCGACAACGTCATTGGGGTGAACTCTTGAATGACTACGAATGCGCGATCAAGTACCATCCGGTCAAAGCCAATGTTGTGGCCAACGCCCTCAGTCGAAAGGATACTACACCTAAACGCGTGCGTGCATTACAACTTACCATCCAGTCTAGTCTTCCTACACAAATACGAGATGCTCAGGTTGAAGCTTTGAAACCTAGAAAACGTCAGGGCTAAAGCCCTACGCGGCTCAAGAAAACGGTTAGAACAAAAGGAAGACGGCGCCTACTACGTTACGGGGTGCATATGGGTCCCACACTATGGAAACTTACGCGAACTGGTGATGGATGAAGCACATAAGTCTCGTTATTCGGTACATCCTGGTTCGGATAAGATGTACCACGATCTCAGAACTACGTATTGGTGGCCTAGCATGAAAGCTCACATAGCAACTTACGTTAGCAAATGTTTGACTTGTGCGAGAGTCAGAACCGAATATCAGAAACCATCGGGCCTACTCCAACAACCAGAGATACCACAATGGAAATGGGAGTAAATTTCCATGGATTTTGTTACTGGTCTGCCTAGATCTCAACGTGGGAATGATACTATTTGGGTGATCGTGGATCGACTCACAAAGTCTGCACACTTTTTGGCTATCAAGGAAACAGATAAGTTCTCCACTCTAGCAGACGTTTACTTAAAGGAAGTGGTTTCGAGGCACGGAGTGCCGACCTCTATTATCTCTGATCGTGATGCACGTTTTACTTCAGAACTGTGGCAAGCGATGCACAAATCTTTTGGCTCTCGATTAGACATGAGCACAGCTTATCACCCGCAAACGGATGGGTAGTCTGAACGCACCATCCAAACTCTTGAAGACATGCTTCGAGCATGTGTAATCGATTTTGGCAATGGTTGGGAAAAGCACCTCCCTTTGGCGGAGTTTTCCTACAATAACAGTTACCACACTAGTATCCAGGCTGCTCCGTTTGAGGCACTGTATGGGCATAAGTGCCGATCACCTCTTTGTTGGGCAGAAGTTGGAAACACCCAAATCACTGGCCCAGAACTTGTAGTAGACACAACGGAAATAATTGCCCAAATACGACAACGAATGGCGGCAGCTCGTGACCGTCAGAAAAGCTACGCTAATAAGCGCAGGAAACCACTCGAGTTCCAGGTTGGGGATCGAGTGCTACTTAAAGTCTCACCTTAGAAGGGTGTGGTTCGCTTTGGAAAAAGGGGCAAACTTAATCCGCGATACGTTGGATCTTTCGAAATCATAGAGGAAATAGGCAAAGTGGCCTACAAACTGAACCTACCAGCAGAACTCAGTGGAGTTCACAACATTTTTCACGTGTCAAATCTGAAGAAGTGTATGTCAGATGAGACCCTCATAGTTCCTTTGAAGGAGATCATCATTGACGATCAGTTGCGATTTGTCGAAGAACCAGTGGAAATCTTGGACCGGGATGTCAAGATTCTCAAACGTACTAGGATACCCCTTGTTCGAGTTCGTTGGAACTCCTGTCGTGGCCCAGAGTTTACCTGGGAACGAGAAGACCAAATGACACACAAATATCCCCAGTTGTTCGAGAAAAGTGAAACCACTGTTGAGTCCGAAGCTACTACGGAATTTCGGGACGAAATTCCAAACCAACATGGGGATGATGTGACACCCCACAAAAAACGCTCAACAACACTAGCTTCTTCAGTGACTGTATGCTAAATTTTGGGATGAAATTTCTTTCAACTTGGGGATGATGTGACAACCCGTAACTTCGAGGTAAAAACTCATCTGTTTCGCTTTTAGAAATCAAACCTTATACTTATTTTATTTGATGGACTATTTCTAGTCGCATAGCTTCATAATAATTCTGTAAAGCTTATAATTATATACCTATCTAAATTATAGTGTGCAAATGAATATTTGAAACTAAGTCTATATCGTGCTGAACCAACCCAAACCGTTTGAACCATGACATAACTCTCGTAACTCGAAACTCCCGAGGTTCGAATTATGGCATATAATAATGATATACTTATTCATGGCATAACTTTATACATTAGTAATTGAAAATAATAATAATAATAATAATACTAATTATAATAACAAAGCAGCAACCGTGCATCCACTCCTCTTGTTCCTATAATCACGACCGATAACCCCTAGCCCATTACACCTGTGTGTGGCCCATGAACACATTCCCAATCCAAATCGCTTTAGTGGTTTTATAAAATTCATTTTTTTAGATGCATGTATTATACTTTCCCTTGGTGTTCACTTTCCCCTACGCCATAAACCCTAACGGAAGTGCCAAAAACTGCCGACCGCAACCCCCGTTCGACGTCCGTTGACTCCGGAACAATCACCCAAGGCCACCACTGCAACTGGTAAGTGCGGCACACTCCGTAGCCTCGTAGTAAAGTTTCGTTGTATTGGTTTCGGTTCGACCTCAACGTTAAGCCTTTCAAGAAAATAGGGTTATACATGAAGCTACGGTTAGTTTTATGTGTGTCCTCATATGATAAAGTTAGTTATATGTGAATACGTATTTGTATGAAAATTGTCTTCGTAAATATAGGTACAATGATATGTATGAACACATGCGACTTGGTATGGGAAACTGTGTTGTGAATATTAGGAATATGAATGATCTGTGTGTAGTAGTAAATATAAAAGGATGAAAGCTTTAAGCCACTTTAATGGAGATATTCTTTTAGAAAAAGAAAACATAAGATGAAGAAGAGACATGATGAAATAAATGATAATTATGTGTTTAAATTGGTCTTTGGTTCATCCACGGGTGATTCAAGTTAATGGGTTTTAATGACTTTTATAAATTAATAAATGCTTTGATTTATTTTAAAGGTGATGATAATCAATTATAATAAATTTTACTATTCTTTTCTTGGACACGAGATATGAATAATTGTTATATGTGTGCTCTGCAATAAAAAGAATGATATGTGAATCACGGTTCGTTCGATGTATGGCGTGTGGTTAGGATTGTTACATGTTGATAAGACTGTTGACCCTCTCAAGTATGTTAATCAATAACCTTGTTAGTACAAACTGTGATGAACATTTTTGTGAAACATAAATTGCAAAAGAACTTACTAACTGCTTACGTGGTGCATGATGTTAATTGCCAAAAACACTTTGTGACATAGATTACATGTGAAACATTGCGAATTCGAAACTGATTATAAATACGTGCGTACTATAGGTCGTGATTAATTAATTGTGAGCGTGTGTATTCCTTTAGCATACCGAGCAAACCAAGGTGAGTTCACACTCTAGCCAAGGCATGGGATTCCCAAGGGTTGGGAATGGGTTAAAGAACTGAACGATAACTACAAACTTGCGTATTCCCCATACAACAGGATACGTACTTAGATCTGAACGATTTCCACACAAATAAACGAAGATCTTGCATAGATCTGAACATATTCATGGTGAGAAAGGATTGAAAGATGGTTTCTAACTTTCTTTCAACTCTTTTACACTCAATGCACTCAAACCGATAGAATCGGACCTTGTTCTAACCTTCTACTCCTTCTTGGTGATGTGTTGGTTCAAGATCTGAGTTCTACCAAAGAGACAACCGATTCCGGATTAAGCATGAACAACCGTCACAAATCTGTGAACGGGTCGAATTTGGGTGATTCCTGTCCGATCGGGTCACAAGGCTCTTGGCGAGGTTCTGTTGCTTAGCACGTAGTCACAATGTCTCGAGAAAACGCAAGCTGTAAAAACAACCAACTGAAGAAGACGATTAGGTCGTCTGGGAAGGATTGTCGTCCGATCGGACAGCCACCCGACCGGACAGCCACCCGATCGGCTTGCACCTTGGGTCCCACACTTATCTTTTATTTCAACTTTTAAAGGTTTGAACAGCGAACGAATTGCCGTCCGATCGGATTACCATATGACTGGACTACCACCCAACCATGTGATGTTTTGACTTCAACACTTAAATAATTTTCAACATGTTCAATGCGTACGGATTGCCACCCGATCAAATTGCAATCCGGACGAGTGACCGTCCTGTAGTGAACTTATTCTCAACCTGAGAAGCCTCGCTGATCGGAGTGCTGTCCGATCGAACCGCCGTTCGATCGACCGACCTGAAAGGTAGAGATACTTCTCTGTTTTCAAAATGCTACAACAAAAACTTCAAAAGTCAAGCCATCTTACACAAACGCATCCATCCCAAACGAGTTGACAATCCAATCGAGTGGCCACCCGATCGGGCGATCACCCGAACGGATTGTCATCCGATCGACCGGCTACCCGATCGGATTGCCACCCGATCGGATTGCCGTCCGACCCACCGACACTTTGTACCATTTTACACGCCGCTTATCATTTGTGCTATCGTTCCGATCAGGCTAATCTTGCTCTAAGCGCTCCCTTCAATCCATCATCCCTGTGAGTATACTCGACCCCTTTTTGCTTTACGCACTTTTGGGTGTTATATACGTTACTTATTCTAAATCACATCGAACACACTACGCAATACTTAAACGCTAACCGTTACCGCATGTTATACGTGACTTAATGAATGCTTGTTTGTTATGTTTACACATGGAATGCTGTCTACCTGCCTTAGCAACGATTGTACTATAGTTTGGACTCAGCACCTGTTCACTCAGGGGTTGTTAAGGACAATTTGTTACATGGCTCACAATGGTGAGTGTGTATTACGAACTGCCTTGGGCAGTTAACCCGTAGTCATTGGTATCGATAGGTTCATGTCGATAACTAACATGCTTCATTTCCCTTTGTGTACGTGCTGGTTATGCGTAAACGATTTCGAACTCTATTATACCTATTAAACTTGTATGCTCACCTTTACACTATGTGTATTGAGTTTTACTTTAACGTATGTGGCAGGTGCTTAAGATGTTATATTGCTTGGCTTGCTGTGAAATCGAGGCTAGGAAAGGTCTAGAAACAAATAAACGATTGTCTGTATTTGAAATCTGAGTTGTCGGAACAGAACAATTTGACTAGATTTTGTCTGTAATAATTATATTACTTTTATGTCATGGTATGGGACGTGATGCTTTAAATAATTGGTAATTATGGTTCTTATGGAAACTTCTGGAAAATCTGTTTCGCTCAGTGCCACTCCCCGATGTTTCCGCCATCGGTTGGGGTGTGACTGTGACAACCCGTAACTTCGAGGTAAAAACTCATCTGTTTCGCTTTTAGAAATCAAACCTTATACTTATTTTATTTGATGGACTAATTATATACCTATCTAAATTATAGTGTGCAAATGAATATTTGAAACTAAGTCTATATCGTGCTGAACCAACCCGAACCGTTTGAACCATGACATAACTCTCGTAACTCGAAACTCCTGAGGTTCGAATTATGGCATATAATAATGATATACTTATTCATGGCATAACTTTATACATTAGTAATTGAAAATAATAATAATAATAATAATAATACTAATTATAATAACAAAGCAGCAACCGTGCATCCACTCCTCTTGTTCCTATAATCACGACCGATAACCCCTAGCCCATTACACTTGTGTGTGGCCCATGAACACATTCCCAATCCAAATCGCTTTAGTGGTTTTATAAAATACATTTTTTTAGATGCATGTATTATACTTTCCCTTGGTGTTCACTTTCCCCTACGCCGTAAACCCTAACGGAAGTGCCAAAAACTGCCGACCGCAACCCCCGTTTGATGTCCGTTGACTCCGGAACAATCACCCAAGGCCACCACTGCAACTGGTAAGTGGCGCACACTCCGTAGCCTCGTAGTAAAGTTTCGTTGTATCGGTTTCGGTTCGACCTCGACGTTAAGCCTTTCAAGAAAATAGGGTTATACACGAAGCTACGGTTAGTTTTATGTGTGTCCTAATATGATAAAGTTAGTTATATGTGAATAAGTATGTGTATGAAAATTGTCTTCGTAAATATAGGTACAATGATATGTATGAACACATGCGACTTGGTATGGGAAACTGTGTTGTGAATATTAGGAATATGAATGATCTGTGTGTAGTAGTAAATATAAAAGGATGAAAGCTTTAAGCCACTTTAATGGAGATATTCTTTTAGAAAAAGAAAACATAAGATGAAGAAGAGACATGATGAAATAAATGATAATTATGTGTTTAAATTGGTCTTTGGTTCATCCACGGGTGATTCAAGTTAATGGGTTTTAATGACTTTTATAAATTAATAAATGCTTTGATTTATTTTAAAGGTGATGATAATCAATTATAATAAATTTTACTATTCTTTTCTTGGACACGAGATATGAATAATTGTTATATGTGTGCTCTGCAATAAAAACAATGATATGTGGATCACGGTTCGTTCGATGTATGGCACGTGGTTAGGATTGTTACATGTTGATAAGACTGTTGACCCTCTCAAGTATGTTAATCAATAACCTTGTTAGTACAAATTGTGATGAACATTTGTGTGAAACATAAATTGCAAAAGAACTTACTAACTGCTTACGTGGTGCATGATGTTAATTGCCAAAAACACTTTGTGACATAGATTACATGTGAAACATTGCGAATTCGAAACTAATTATATATACGTGCGTACTATAGGTCGTGATTGATTAATTGTGAGCGTGTGTATTCCTTTAGCATACCGAGCAAACCAAGGTGAGTTCACACTCTAGCCAAGGCATGGGATTCCGAAGGGTTGGGAATGGGTTAAAGAACTGAACGATAACTACAAACTTGCGTATTCCCCATACAACAGGATACGTACTACCATAAGACCATCAACTCTATCATTTGAAGTCCCTCATTTATCGACTTAATCGCCGAGGCCTATGGCGAGCGGGTCATTAGTTAATAGCGCTATTAGGTTTAACAAACCTCACACCGTGCCAGTCGGACGGGCGTGTACTAATGGACTATGGGCAAAGGGTCAATGCTGATAGACATTGACTTAGGGCACCTCTTACATTTTCGTAGCAGTCGATACGCGTGGTCTAGTAACACATGGGAAGCCCCCACTAATCTTCGCAAACATGTCTGGGAGACCGCGATACGAATTAATACGATACATGGTTTACAAACGATCATACGATTTACGAAACGAATACTATAACTGAACAACCAACTGTGAACTCGCTCAACTTTGTTGTTGATTCGTTGCTACATGCCTTGCAGGTCGTTAGGTACTTTTGGAGCTTGCACAGGGAGGCGCGGTCGTTGTGGGACATGGCAGTGTGTGACATGCTATAATCATTACTTTATTTCGTACTTAATACTTACTTTGGGTTTTACAATTATGCTTCCTCTAAACACTTAACTACGTTTTTTATTCGAAACACCTTTCATATTGTGTGTGTTTGGATTTTACTTAATACTCATTATGTTCAATATATTTGGTGGCTTGATCCTGGTCAGTCACGCCTCCAAGCGGTGATACTCCGCGTGTGGATTTTGGGGGTGTGACAGTGACAGATTGGTATCAGAGCCATAACTATAGGGAATTAGGCAAGACTCGACCTAGTCCGGGTCGATGTCTTAGAAATGACCTAGTCTATAGTTAGGAACCAACAGACCGACTTGTGCAAACCCTCAGGGGTTTTGTATGAGCTTACTTGCTATTTCTCGCTTACGCTACACTATCACTGCACTCTAACTTTTTCGAAAATGAATGAGTGATTAGGTCGAGATTAGGTGTGAAAACCACAAACTCTCGACTAAATTGCTTGTTCGACCTACATTTTTATCTGTAAACACTAGAATTTGCATTGAATCGAGAGTGAAATCCATACTTGAATGCAAATTTTCGCCTCTATTTTTATCAAAACAGGAAAAAAGTTGTTAAGTCAAGGGTGAAACCCGAACCTTGACGACTTATTCCCCCTATTTTGTTTTACAAAACTCTCACCAAAGTCTCGACAGACTCCAAACGACTTGAAGTCACACTGTAACTAAAAGGATGCGTGCCATTCGCCCAAATTTGAGGCGAGAGCATAGTCCCGAAGGTTAAAGTGTGTACCAAGAGTCTTTGTGAATAGTCAAAACTATAACAACCCTAAAAGAAAACCGACACCCTCATAAATTTTCTGACACCTTAATATATTTTAAATTATCCCAATATGTCTTAAATAACACCCCGTATGTGAAAACCGAGCCCAAATTATGATCTAACATTAAAAATAAAATAAAAACAAAGAAATTCACCTTGTCGCCGGCCGCGTAGCCCATGGCTATTTCCTACGCGGGCCGCGACAACTTAAAAACAAGGCGAGCTCCGGTGCTGACACGTGGCCGACGAGTGTTGAACCTACTAGCTGACCCGGATCAGCTACGCCGTTGACCCCTTTTTACGCGGGCCGCGTAGCCCCTTGGCAACTCTTACGCGGGCCGCGAGAAACCCAAACTTAGCCCCTATAAATCTGGAGCTTGGGCCTTCAGTTGAATTCGTTCAGATTTCTTTTCTCAATCTCAAAACTAAAGTGTAGGCATTATACACGGGTATAATACCCCCCTAATTAGTGAAGTTCTGCTCCGTTGTAAGTATCATAACCCCTGGATACGTATTAGATACTCTGCCCGATTGATCCAGGGTTCCGTAACGGCTGTCGTGGTGCTGCCCGACGTAGTCGTTGGAATGCCGTCTCGGGGAGGGTATTACTAATGTTAAAATGGGTTATTATACTAACACGTGTGCGTTTGTGTAAATTATAGACTGTCACCAGGAAACCCTAAAGGATAATCTAAGACAGCAATGTGAGTAATCTCCTTTTTGCAAATTGTTTTTACAAAACCTCACACGATTAATTATATATTAAACAGTTATTGAGTATTTGTAAGGATACAATTATCGTCGGTATGTTGGGGTTTTGTATACAAAATTAGTTACTGCCTTGCGAGGGGTAAGTTTCCACAAGTCGGGTTGACAGTACCGTGGGTGGTAATTAGTATGACTTGGAAACAAATGTAATTGCGAGACCGCCCTCAATACTGTACAATGGTTTTTATTTAATCCTGATTAAACTGGGATTTACTCACCAGTATTTCCCACTGACAAAATATTTTTAAACGCGTTTCAGGTAACAAAAATGTGAAAGCCTAGTAGAAGCCAGCTGGACAGCACTGAAGGCTTGGAAAAGTGGCAATAAAGTTACCTAAAATCAATAGATGTTTTTATTAAATAAAAATAGGATTTATTCCTATGACAATGTGTGTATTGCAAACTTGGGTTTTATCCCATGTGTTTAATGTTATGAAAATGCGGTATTTTACTCTGATAAAATATTTCCTAACTATGGTCCTGATGAAAATTCCGCTGCCAAAATTAGATAATACCAGATACCACCGAAACTGGCTCGCGGCCAACCGTTCCTGTGTTTGAATAGGGGGACGGGGGTTGCGACAGAAGGTGGTATCAGAGCTAAGCCACTGATTTAGCCACAGAAGTGTTCTGCTGACACCAAAATTTAAATTGTTAGGAAATAAATTACGGGAATACGTGCATAATTGTATTTTCTTGTTATGTTTTATTTGACTATTTGTTAGTTTACAGTATGAACGACCAAGGACCATCTGACGCGTACCGTCAATTGTCTGGTTCGCCTAGAAGCGAAGGTGCCTCTTCTCAGCCTGCCCTCTCAGGGTACTCTGCTGATACGGAAAAAGGAATATTCGTATTTAAGGCTCAGTCTGAATAGCCATTCCCTCAGAAAAAGAGATGATGGTTCAGTCGAGGGGCACATGAGCATAGGAAGCGTATGAAAAAGTTACAAGACCAGAGAGCACTAGCAGCAGCTAAAAGAGAAACCGATGCTTATGCCCAGGATATGATTAATAGGGGTATAGCCAATATCCATATCCTAGCAACCACTGCAGCTAACCCTAACCTAGAACAAATGATAGCACCCCAACCGCAATCACCAATTCCTGACCAACCAATGGAAATAGAAAACCCTGAAAATCAAGTAGAAATGCATGATTTTAATCCGGGGGAAATACCTAGGGTACCCGCACCAAATCCCTTAAACCCAAATTATGACCCATGGTGGGATGACAATAGGGACTATGTGCAACGTTACCCGATACACAAAGATGTACCCATGCCAAACCTAGGAGCCTACCCAGGGTTAGATCCTCTAGATCCCTACTACGATAATGATGTATTCATTAGAGAGATTCTTGAAAATCCTTACCCATACCAGGCACCTACACCTCCGTACCAGGAACCTGCACCCCAGATTCCGAACCCAGTCCTAGAACCTGCACCCCCAATGAGTGCAGAAAATGTACAAGAACTTAGGACATTTGGTGAGGAAATTTTTGAGAGTAGTGAAAGAATGCGACAGGTGGGAGAGCGACTCGTCTGGAAGTACGACGAGCGCAATATGGATTTCTGGATGAATCCATATCCATGAATGTGATGGTGGAAACGGTAGTAATAATAATATTAATAATAAAATAATATAATATGTGTGTATGTGTATGAAAAAAAACTACGGATGCCTACTATTAGTAGTGTAACTTTAAATTTCAGTCGGTATTGTAATTTTAATTTCAGTACTAGTATGTAATAGATGCATAGTATATGAATAGAGTAAAGTCGCAATGATCGACGCTTTTGACCAAAATGCATGTCATGTGATTGGCTATATTAAATATTATTTTGTGATATTAATACGTGGTAAATGTTTAAAATTCAGATGGCCGACGAAGGAAATCAAGAAAATCTGAATAACGATAACCAGAGTAACATTAACTTGGTTAATGAGAATCCGAGCATCAATAACAATGGAAACCAAATGGATAATAGTGCCATCCAACACATAGTGGCACAAGGAATCATAGATGCAATGCCATTTATTCTTCAAACTGTTAAGGATTCTGATAATAAAAGTAAACATAGCAGTAAGCGACCAATTGAACCAGAACACAACGTGAACAATGGACCCGTATTTCAAGTGCCCATTCCCAAAAGAAGAAGAACCATGCCTTATGGTTGTTCTTACAAAGAATTCTGGTCCTGCAAACCAATAGAATTCTCAGGCAATGAAGGACCCATTGCAGTTTTACGCTGGATAGAAAAGACTGAGGCTGTTTTAAAATTAAGCAAGTGTGCTGAAGAAGACAAGATAATGTTTGCTTCTAATCTATTTAAGAACTCAACCTTAGAATGGTGGAACACTATCCTCCATTCTAAAGGAAGTGATAAGATTTATAATATGGAATGGGAGGAATTTAGGAATATTGTAGAAAGGAAATTATGCCCTCCCAATGAAAAGGAACAGACAGCAAATAAGTTTCTGAACCTAAGAATGACCGGGGTAGATAGTAAGAGTTATACTACCACATTCTTTGAATATGCTAGAATAGTACCAACCCTTGCATCACCAGAACTGGTATTAATCTCCCGTTACATCTGGGGGTTAATCGGGGAGATTAGACATGTAGTTAAGGCAGCTAGACCCTAAACTATAGAAGAAGCTGTAGAACTAGCAAATACCTTGATAGATGAGTTAATCCGTACTAGAGAAGAAGACCAGAGGAGAAACCTAGCTCAAAGGCTTACCCAAGAATTCCGTTATGGGAATTCCAACCATAGGAATGTAGGTTCTACCTCTGCACCATACTGTAGGGTCTGCAAGAAAAAGCATTCGGGAAAATGCTTCACTCACTGCAATTTCTGCAAGGCACCAGGACACAAGGAAGAAGATTGCAGGAGAAAACCTAATAATGGACTATGCTTCAACTGTGGAGAAAAAGGTCACATCAAGCCGAACTGTCCAAAATTGGCTCCAGCTACTAACAACCAGAATACTAAAAATGCTAGAGCATTCGTTCTGACGGCAGATGAAGCCAAAATGATTCCGGATGTCATAGCCGGTACGTTTTTAGTTAATGATGTTTTTGCTAAAGTATTATTTGACTCGGGTGCAAACCAAAGTTTTATTAATACTTCATTTTGCAAACTTCTTAATTAACCATTAACTAAACTCTCACAAGAATGTCTAGTCGAGACAGCAAATGGAGAAACGGTTAGGATTTCTGAAATCTTGCAGGGAGCAAGAATAAAATTTTTAAATCAAAAGTTTATGGCAAATCTCTATCCCATGAATCTGGAAGGATTTGATATCGTATTAGGAATGGATTGGTTAATAGCCAATAAAGCCAGTATTTTATGTGATCAAAAGTCAATTCAAGTAAATTCACCAAAGGGTGAAAAGATCACAATTAAAGGTGATAAACCATCTAGATCCATAAAATTCATCTCTGTGATGAAAACTGCAAGCTATATAAGAAAAGGATCTTTAGTGTATTTGATTTCTATAATCATTAACACTAAAGGAAAAGAACTAAAAGACATACCAGTAGTATCTCAGTTTTCAGATGTATTTACAGAAGAATTGCCAGGACTACCGCCAGACAGAGAAGTCGAATTCAGAATCTATCTGCTACCTGGAATAGCACCAATTGCCAAAGCACCCTACCGATTGGCACCCGCAGAAATGCAGGAACTAAAGAAACAGTTACATGAATTATTAGAGAAGGGATTCATACAGCCAAGCTCATCGCCTTGGGGAGCACCAATTTTATTCGTCAAAAAGAAGGACGGATCAATGCGTATGTGCATTGACTACCTTGAATTAAACAAGGTCACGATTAAGAATCGGTACCCATTACCAAGAATCGATGATCTGTTCGATCAACTTCAAGGAGCTCGATTTTTCTCTAAAATCGACTTAAGGTCAGGATATCATCAATTAAAGGTACATGAAGAGGACATTCCTAAAACCGCATTTAGAACAAGGTATGGTCATTATGAATTTACTACCATGCCATTTGGTTTAACCAATGCCCCAGCCGCATTTATGGACATGATGAACCGAATATGTTAGCCATATTTGGATAAATTCATAATTGTCTTTATAGATGATATTCTCATCTACTCTAAAAGTAAAGAGTCTATTAAGAAAGGAAAAGCTTTATGCTAAATTTTCAAAGTGCGAGTTTTGGTTAGAGCAGGTACAGTTTCTTGGACACTTAGTTAATCATGAAGGAATTCATGTGGATCCAACAAAGATCGAGGCGATTACCAAATGGAAAACCCCTGAGTCACCAACCGAGGTTAGAAGTTTCGTAGGATTGGCCGGATATTATAGAAGATTTATTCGAGATTTTCTAAGATAACCATTCCTTTAACTAAATTAACCTGTAAATCCATTAAGTTTGAATGGGGACCAAAGCAAGAAGAAGCATTTAGAATTCTTAAGCATAGATTAACCCATGCACCCATACTAGCGTTACCAGAAAGAACTGAAGACTTTGTAGTATATTGTGATGCTTCTAAGTTAGGTTATGGATGTGTGTTGATGCAACGCCAAAAGGTTATAGCATATGCATCTAGACAACTTAAGAATCATGAAGAGAATTATTCAACCCATGATCTATAATTAGGAGCTATAATTTTTGCTTTGAAAATTTGGAGACAATACCTTTATGGTACTAAGTTTACCATATTTACCGATCATAAAAGTTTAAGACATATTTTTAGGCAAAGGAGTTGAATATGAGATAAAGACGCTGGATGGAGATGCTTAGTGATTATGATTGTGATATCCAGTATCATGAAGGAAAAACAAATGTAGTGGCAGATGCTTTAAGCCGAAAGTATCACGAAAAGCCAAAAAAGGTACGTTCTCTTCAATTAAATCTGCAAGTAGATTTAAATGATCAGATAAGAGAAGCACAAGAATCAGTAATCAAGGAGGATACTGAAAAATTAAAAGGTATGATTAAGGAATTAGAACAAGGAACAGATGGAATTTGGAGATTCCATGAAAAGAGAATGTGGATACCTAAATTAGGAAACCTACGTCATCGTATATTAGAAGAAGCCCATAAGTCTATGTATATGATGCATCCAGGAAGTGATAAAATGTACCAGGATTTAAGAAAGAATTTTTGGTGGATAGGAATGAAAAAGGACATAGCAGCCTATGTTTCTAAATGTTTAACTTGCTCACAAGTTAAAGCTGAATATCAGAAACCCTCAGGTTTATTACAGTAGTTAGAAATGCCAGTGTGGAAATGGGAATTGATAACAATGGATTTTGTTACTAAATTACCCAAAACAAAGAAAGGAAATGATACAATCTGGGTGATTGTAGATAAGCTAACCAAGTCAGCTCATTTCCTACCAATGAAAGAAACTTTCAGTGTGGAACAACTAGCTAAATTATATGTAAATGAAATTGTTTCTTTACATGGAATACCTTTATCAATCGTTTCTGATAGAGATAGCCGTTTTACCTCTCATTTTTGGTCAAGTTTCCAAAAAGCAATGGGAACCAAGTTAAATCTAAGCACCTCTTATCATCCTCAAACAGACGGCCAAAGCGAAAGGACAATTCAGACGATGGAAGACATGCTTAGAGCTTGTGTAATTGATTTCGGAGGTAATTGGGATGATCACTTACCTTTAATAGAATTTTCTTATAATAATAGTTATCACACAAGTATCAATGCTGCACCATTCGAAGCAGTTTATGGACGAAAGTGCCGAACCCCAGTCTGTTGGGTAGAAATTGGGGAAAAGCAACTATCTGGACCTGAGATAGTGCAAGAAACAACCGACAAGATTATTCAAGTCAAGGAACGACTGAAAGCAGCACGTGATCGACAGAAGAGCTATGCTGATAACCGACGCAAACCATTGGAATTTCAAGTAGGAGATAAAGTGTTGTTGAAAGTCTCTCCTTGGAAAGGAGTGGTAAGATTCATCAAAAGAGGAAAGCTAAGTCCCCGGTATGTTGGACCTTTTGAGATTATTAGAAGAATAGGACCTGTAGCCTATCAGCTACAACTGCCAGAGGAAATGGCAGGAATACATGATGTATTTCATGTATCAAATCTCAAGAAATGTCTAGCTGATGAATCACTTGTAGAGCCTCTTAAAGATATAGAGGTAAATGAACAACTCAAGTTTGTAGAAAGGCCTCTGCAGATTGAAGACATGAAAGTCAAGAACCTCAAGCACAAGAGATTAGTTCTGGTCAAAGTGAAGTGGGACTCCAAAAGAGGACCAGAGTATACATGGGAGCTTGAATCGGAAATGCAAAGGAAATATCCTCACTTGTTCCAGTAGATCTCGAAGACGAGCTCTAAAATAAGGTGGGGAGGATATAACAACCCTAAAAGAAAACCGACACCCTCATAAATTTTCCGACACCCTAATATATTTTAAATTATCCCAATATGTCTTAAATTACACCCCGTATGTGAAAACCGAGCCCAAATTATGATCTAACATTAAAAATAAAATAAAAACAAAGAAATTCACCTTGTCGCCGGCCGCGTAGCCCATGGCTACTTCCTACGCGGGCCGCGACAACTTAAAAACAAGGCGAGCTCCGGTGCTGACACGTGGCCGACGCATGTTGAACCTACTAGCTGACCCGGATCAGCTACACCGTTGACCCCTTTTGACGCGGGCTGCGTAGCCCCTTGGCTACTCTTACGCGGGCCGCGAGAAACCCAAACTCAGCCCCTATAAAGTTGGAGCTTGGGCCTTCAGTCGAATTCGTTCAGATTTCTTTTCTCAATCTCAAAACTAAAGTGTAGGCATTATACACGGGTATAATACCCCCCCTAATTAGCGAAGTTCTACTCCGTTGTAAGTATCATAACCCCTGGATACGTATTAGATACTCTGCCCGATTGATCTAGGGTTCCGTAATGGCTGTCGTGGTGCTGCCCGACGTAGTCGTTGGAATGCCGTCTCGGGGAGGGTATTACTAATGTTAAAATGGGTTATTATACTAACACGTGTGCATTTGTGTAAATTATAGATTGTCACCAGGAAACCCTAAAGGATAATCTAAGACAGCAATGTGAGTAATCTCCTTTTTGCAAATTGTTTTTACTAAACTTCACACGATTAATTATATATTAAACAGTTATTGAGTATTTGTAAGGATACAATTATCGTCGGTATGTTGGGGTTTTGTATACAAAATTAGTTACTGCCTTGCGAGGGGTAACTTTCCACAAGTCGGGTTGACAGTACCGTGGGAGGTAATTAGTATGACTTGGAAACAAATGTAATTGCGAGACTGCCCTCAATACTGTACAATGGTTGTTAGGAAACTTTATTTGTAAGTATTGAAGAATATCACAATCAACTGGATCTATGAAGAGATCACAGTCCCGAAGATCACGAACTAGAAAAAGAAGATCAGATGGGATAATAGAAATGCACAACATCTACTTCAAAGAAACACAAGTTGATCAAGAGCTGAATTGGATTATCAGAAAAGGTCACACTTGATGGATCTGATGATATTTCTAATGAAATTTCATCAGTTTCTGACGATTCTGATCATCAGGATTTTTCTGATGATTTGTTCACCAGAATTTCTGATGAAGTGGTTTATCAGAAATTTCTGGTGAAACACCCCACTTGTCTGAAGTTGGCTCTATCCTGCCACAATTACCGATGCAAGTTGACATTATTGGATATCATGATGAAAAAGGCAACTTGAACGTTGGATTCAATGAATATGTCAATTGGCCACTTTTTGAAGGACTTATTGCATGAATAAACTATTGTTTATTCATGCACCCAGCCTTCTATAAATAGAAGGCTCAACCAGGAGAAGCAAAGTGAGTTTGAAGCTTATCATTCATACATACATCAAAACTCCATTGCCCTCTCACCCACAGAATTCAAGATTTATTTGTACTAGATAATAATCTTACAATCACCTTGTAAACCATTTTGTTTCAAAGTGATATAAACTTGATAATTCAGTAGGTCTTGTTTCTTGAAAGTCTGATTTCCATTTCCACACATCTTTTTCACATCTACTGAAATCACTTGCCATATTACGTGAAAAGAAGTTGTTTTAAGGCCATACTGGGTCCAACAATTGGTATCAGAGCAGATTGAATAAACTATTTTCAAACAATCAATCGCTCATCTTCTTTTCTCTAAATATGGCCAACTTTCAATCCTGGAATAATGCTTTTAACATTGGTTCTATGTCCAAACCTCCGACTCTGGTCAGAGAGGAATACCCCCAATGGAAAATTAGGATGGTCAATTTCCTTAATGGTCATGACCGAGCTCTGTTTCAATCCATTGAAAGGGGTCCACATATACCAATGACAGATATACCTGCTATTCCAGCAACTGACCAATCACCAGCTATCCCTGCCTCCCGCGCTCCCAAAAGTGAAATAATCTGGAGTGCGAAAGACAAGGAACTGGTGGCTGGGGATGAAAGGGCAAAGTCACTTTTAATAATGGCCATCCCCAATGACATATTTTCACAAGTTGATGCATGTGCATCAGCTAAGGAAATATGGGATCAGTTGGAAAATCTTTGTGAAGGAGGAGAAAGGATGAGAAGAAACAAGAGAAGAAACAATGTCTCATCTTATGAAAGGTTTAAAAGTTTGCCAAATGAAAGGTTAAATGATACATATCAAAGATTTACAAACTTTTAAACGAGCTAAAGAAATTTGGAATAACAAAGTCAAATGATGAAAGAAACATAAAATTTCTTGATGCCCTTCCTAGAGAATGGAGAAGTCTAACCATGACTTTATCATCAACCTTAGAACTAGGAAACATGAGTCTGCATGACTTATACAGCATCTTGATCCCCAGAGAGGAAGAAATATTTGAAGAAACCATTCAAAGAGGGGGATCTTTAGCTCTTATCTCAAACTCACAAAGATCAACAACAACCAATGATCCACAACCATCAAACAGCCAAAATCTTGAAACTTCTGATGCATCATCAGACTTTTCAGCTTTTGCTGAAGCAATAGCACTGCTCACCAAAACATTTGAGCAGAGGTTGAGGGGAGGTAGCCAGAGATACCAGAGAAGTGATAGAGGAAGGATGGATGGAAGATCTAAAGAAGAAGTTAGATCTAAGGATAAAGGGAAGGCTGAAGTTGTGTGTTACAAGTGCAAGCAGAGAGGTCATTATGCATCAGAATGCAAGACCAAAAAGATGAAGGATGTTGCATATTATGAGAAAAAGCTTGAAGAAGCAAAGAAACAACAACAAGTAAGCTTAATTGCTGGAACAGATACATGGTTATCTGATGATTCTTCTGATGATGAAGAAGAAGAATTGGCAAATTTCTGCCTCATGGCACTCTCTGAAGGTCTACCAGAAACTTCAGAACAAAAGGTAAATTTAGACAATCTTGATCTTGAACACAAGCTAAACAAGCTCATGTCAGATTTTCTAAATCTGCAAGAAAAACATCAATCAGATATTAGAAAATCTGATGAGTTGCAAAGGACTTTGAATAAAATCATTCTTGAAAACCAACTTCTTATAGAGGACAGTTTAGATCAAAGAGCTAAAATTGAGTTTTATGAAAATGAAAGAAAAGATCTTTACGAGAAAATCAATGACAAAGAAATCAATGTAAGAGGTTTTCAACAGGCCAAAGAGTTCATAAATTTTATTGAGTCCACACCAAAGAACAAAGGAGAGGGTTTAGGTTATACAAGATCTACAAGATCAAATAGAAATAAACCCACTATCTTTGTAAAAGCAACTCATCAGAATCCTGATAAATTTACATCAGAATCTGAATCTTGTAAAACAACCTGTTCTGAATACTCTTTTGAAAAACCAAACTTCAAAACAAACAATAGTGAATGCAGTCAAGAATCTGTAAAGACTCCAGAAGCAGTTCACTCATCTTTTCAAAATTATCCACTCATTCCATCACAAGAAGTAATATCAGAAAATTCTGATAACTCTTGTATATGTGTTGACATACTGAAGCTTGTTCAACACCATCTTCAAAAGAAAACTGTAAAATCTGTTAATGGCTCAGCATATAACAGAATTTCTGATGCAAAACCAAGAAGAAGAAATAAAATTATTAGGATTCCATCAGAAACAGTACCCAAGCATGCCTGGGTACCAAAAACCCTCTAATCATTTCATTTCAGGACCATCATGTGCAGCGGATCTGGTACTACGACTCAGGGAGCTCCAAGCACATGACTGGGGACATGAGCTTACTCAGCAACTTTGTTTCAAGGCTGGGTAGAATGGTAAATTTTGGAAACGGAGTGAAAGGGAGGATCATGGGATATGGATGCATAAGGTATGGATGTTTGACCATAGAGAGAGTAGCCTATGTTGTAGGCTTAACAAATAATCTGCTTTGTTATGGTCAAAATTACTCAGATAATTTTAACACCAGAAAAATGCTTGATAAATTGCTTTAGTGATAATCAAAATCATATATTTGATAAATCACCAGAAAATCCGGCAACTTATCAGAAATTCTGATGAAATCATCAGAAAATCTGATACAACATCAGAACACCTGATAAATCATCAAAATTCTGGTAAATTATCAGAAAATATGCTGGATAATCAGAATTATCGAAGTTCATTAAAACATATTGCTGCATTTGATCATCATCATTCATATCTCTTGACAATATATTCATGAATTATACATTGGTAATTTTTTTTAAATATATATTTACACAAAAGAGGTTTTTGATTCTTGTTAGCGCTGATAACGTCATTCAACAGAAAAATTCTGGGAACTCGTTAATATGGAACTTTCTCTCTCCTTCATTTATTACACCCCATGATGTATTAAGAAGGTTGAAGTGACATATTGGTAGGCTATCATATTACATCACCAGAAATTAGCCGCCTATATCATTAAATGCATGAGAAGTGGAGTAGAAACATATCTCTGGTATTTTTTTGTCCTCTAGTAATCATTAAAATAACGGAGATTGCGGTGAAGAAAATCTACAAGTTGGTTGCTTCCATTTATGGCAAATATTAAATTTACTATAAATAATCACCACTTTGAGTTAAAAATCCATCTTCTTCACTCATCTTCTTCATCTCGTATTCACACACTCTCACAAAATGAACACCATCAAAGATGAATGCTTCCCACTTATTCTTTATCCATATCACAACCTTAGATTGAGGACCAATCTGGAAGGTCCATAGTGGGAAGGGTGTCAAGTTGTGCTCAAGATGCTCAGGAGTAGCAACTTGAGTTATGCCCTCACTGCTCACATAAGTGTTCATCCAGAAATTCTTCAAATCTTCTGGAAAAATGCAACATTATCTGAGTATCAGAACAGGGAACAGATGGCCATAAAGAGTGAGGTGCTAAATCAACAAATTCTGTTAAATGAAGCCACCATCAGGACAGCTCTTCAACTCGATGATGATAATGACGTCCTGATGTTCACAAGGGCTCAGAAGGATGATGTCTTGAGACAAATGGGTTATCACACACAAACCCAACAACGGGCAATCAACAAACATGGCTTCATCATGCCATGGCAATATCTGGTCACACATGTCACACCCCCAAAATCCACATGCGGAGTACCACCGCTTGGAGGCGTGACTGACCAGGATCTTAGCCACCAATCAACATTGAACTCATGAGTATATTTAAGTAAAACTTTCATATATTAATGATAAGTGTTACAACGTTACAATATTTCACAGTTTACAGCGGAAGCATATTTAATTCGTTAAGTGATTATAAACCACTTATAAAAGCTCTTAGTCTTGTGTTGCGTTTCCATGTAACTCGACCCATGACCACTCCAGCTTCCCAGACAGCAAGTTCCAATGTTATGCACCTAAAGGCCTGCAAGGCATGTAACAACGAGTCAACAACAAAGTTGAGCGAGTTCACAGTTGGTTGTTTAGTTATAGTGTTCGTAAATCATATGTTTATTTCGTAAACCATGTATTGTATTAATCTGTATCGCGGTTTCCCAAACGTGTCTGCGATGATTAGTGGGGGCTTCCCATGTGTATCGTATTAATCCGTATCGCGGTTCCCCAAACATGTTTGCGATGAATAGTGGGGGCTTCCCATGTTGTATGTTACTAGACTAGTCGTATGTGTACGTGCCCTTCTTGATCCAAGGACCGTAGCGAGTATGAGTGTACGTAGGTTTTACGTACGTGCCCTTCAATCCGAGGACAGTAGTAAGTATGAGTGTACGTAAGTTTTACGTACGTGCCCTTTCCAACCCGAGGACAGTGAAAAGTAGTTTAATAGTAATGATAGTACGAGTAGTTATTCAATCCCATTCCCAACCCACCGGGAATCCCATGCCTTAGGAGTGTGAACTCACCTTGGTTTGCTCGGATTGTTAAGTTACTTCTACGCGTTAAATATTAAGTCCGTTACATGCAACCTAATGTATACAAGACGTAAGTACACGTATGTTGGATCATGCAATACCCTAGTGTTTCCACACCACTCAAGACTTAAGTGACCCAAGTTAACCCACGCAATGATATATATATATATATATATGCGTCCACATCTAATTAAACAGTTTGCCATCAAATACAATTACCACAGAAGGTTTTTTTTTTACTCACATTGACAATTCCATATCTATATATTCATAGATTATTAAAATCACACCACAACAATATGCAATTGACACGTATGTATTTCTCAACACGTGCTGCATGTATATGGCACCTACATCTTATCATGGACAATTAAATCAATTAACATAATTCTTTCAATGATCCTTTGTCACCATGTATACCTAACCCATGAACTAAGTTTGCTACCAAGTACATAACCACTTTGTGTTTATTATATCATATCAACCACTATTGACATCATATTCATTCATCAAATATAGGTACCCACTAACAATACCCCACATAAAAGAAACAATATTGAATCATCAAAATCATGTAATAGTGGCCGACAACTGCTAAATAATTCAAAAGACAATTATTGGATCGATTCATTAGTGGGCTGACACATTTATTGGGACGCTAACTAGGTGTTGATTAATGATCCTAACTAAGTCACGTGATGGTCTGCCAAAACATTAAACTTCACACTCAAATACACAAGAGACTAGCATCATACAAGAAGCCAACACCATTTAATCATATGTAACGACGCAACAGAATCATGATCGACTAGACTTGAAATTCTAATAAACAACAAAGGTTGAAAACAACTTAAACATACTAACCGAATATTAGTTGTTGCCAGAAACTAGACCAATTTCAAGAAGGGTATAACTTCGAACGTATGAGGACTTCCATTGACTTCAATGCACGCAATAGGGTGTTTAGGGTTTGTGGTTATGTGATTGATAGCTTATGAAAGTCACGTATAAAATACCTATAAGTGTGCGCATATAAACCACTTTAACAGTGGCCGACCCAAGTCCCAAATTTCCTTCTTGGGCTTCCCTTGATCCATGTATGATTATGATATAACTATGTGTATGCAAGTTTGGGTTGGGCCTCAGTTATGTGAGCTTAAGGATAATTAAAAGGGGGTGTGGCCTATGCCCAAATATACTAGCATGTTAACTAACCGAGTTATCATAAGCGTTTAAGTTTAATATAGCAGCACAGAATGTTTAATACATTAGAAAGAAATAACGAGAAGTTACGGTCGCAAGATCAGCGTTACCAACCTTAAAAGTTCGGGTTGTCACATCATCCCCAACTTGAAAGAAATTTCGTCCCGAAATTTAGCACGTAGTTACTGAGGAAGCTAGTTAGGTTGCGTGTTTTCCTGGTTTTCCTGGGGTGTCACATCATTCTCCCGTTGGTTTGGAATTTCGTCCCGAAATTCCGCAGTAGCTTCCGCCTCAGTAGTGGTTGTACTTTTCTCGAACAACTGGGGATGCTTGTGTTTCATTCGGTCTTCTCGTTCCCAGGTAAACTCTGGGCCATGACGGGAGTTCCAACGAACTCGAACTAGAGGTATTCTGTTGCGTGTGAGAATCTTGACCTCCCGGTCCAAGATTTCCATTGGTTCTTCGACAAATCGCAACTGATCGTCGATGGTGAGCTCCTTGAAAGGAACTATGAGGGTTTCATCTGACAGACATTTCGTCAGATTCGACACAAGGAATACGTTGTGAACTCCACTGAATTCTTCGGGTAGATTCAATCTGTAGGCCACCTTGCCAATTCTCTTCGTGGTTTTGAAAGGTCCAACATATCGCGGGTTGAGTTTGCCTCGTTTACGAACTACACCTTTCCAAGGTGAGACTTTAAATAGTGTTCGATCCCCAACCTGGAACTCAAGTGTTTTCCTGCACTTATCAGCGTAGCTTTTCTGACGGTCACGAACTACCGCCATTCGTTGTCGTATCTGAGCAATCTTCTCCGTTGTGTCTACGACGAGTTCTGGGCCAGTGATTTGGCTGTTTCCAAGTTTTGCCCAACAAAGAGGTGATCGGCACTTCCGTCCGTACAATGCCTCGAACGGAGCAGTCCGGTTGCTGGTGAGGTAACTGTTGATATACGAAAACTCCACCATAGGTAGATGCCGCACCCAGCCGTTACCAAAGTCGATTACACATGCTCGAAGCGTGTCTTCAAGAGTTTGTATGCTGTGCTCATGTCTAGACGTGAGCCAAAGGATTTGTGCATCGCTTGCCACAAATAAGATGCAAATCGTGGGTCGCGATCAGAGATAATGGAGGTTGGTACCCCGTGCCTAGCAACCGCTTCTTTCAGGTAGATGACTACAAGTGTAGAAAAACTTATCCATTTCCTTGATGGCTAGAAAGTGTGCTGGTTGCGTGAGACCAACAACGATCATCCAGGTGATATTGTTTCCGTTTCGAGTTGTAAGTAGACTAGCGACCAAATCCATGGCAGTTCGTTCTCGTTTCCAATTGGGTGTTTTTGGTTGCTAATACTTCACCTTGACTTTCCCACAAGTCAAACATCATTCCCATACCTAGTTGGGTGGGCCTTCATGCCCGATTACCAGTACAAGGTTTATAAATCCTAATGCCTCTCACCAAAACCCAGACGACTGGAATATCGAAGCCCCTGTGCTTTGCTCAACATAAGTTCCCTACCGTTGCCGTATAATGAGATCCACATTCGTTTAACGAGTATCGTCCGACTTGTCAAAGGTTGCTTCTCCATGCCCCGCATGGATTCAACTTGAAAATCCTCTTCCTTCAGTTCTCCAGTTTGAATAGAGCGAGTCTGATCAGGTAAGTTAGAGTCGATAGTGAGCTACCAGGCTTGTGCACGTTCAAGTTGCATAGTAGAAATCATCCAAAAGTTCCATCCATCGATGTCATTAGCTGATTTAGCTCTTTCGAAGCCAGGGTACACGGGAGGCCCTTGTGATTGGTCTAAGTAGTGCATTCGGTACCGTCCAAGTAATGCCTCCAACTTAAATCCAAAGACCGCGGTTTCCACCGCTGGTTGTGTGTAGTGGAGTTCCTCTTCGTAACTCCATTATGTAAGTCATCACTCTCTCGTGTTGCATCGGTGTGACTGGGACTCTGATTCGGACCATCATGGTATCTCACTAAATCACCCGCACCCTCGGGTGAAGACGATGCTCGGTGCATTGCAGAGTTGGAATTCGAAAGCTGAAATGACGTCCTCCTGTTTCGTCTTTCATGAACACAGCACCCTGCTGTGCTAAAGTGATTTAAGCCGTGTGACCTTTGAAAATCCTGTGGGTAAGCTGCGATAGTATCTAGCGAAACCAAAGAATTGTTGCATCTCTCGAATCTAGATGTGACATTTAACGAGACTTCGCGCGATATGGATCCTCCCACAGAAGTGCTGAAATAGGGTACATATGTCACCCATGGTGTTCCTTTCTCTTGGTCATGATTCCGAACGTCGTCAACAAATACGGTCGATTCGTGTGATTCCCTGAAGCTGCTGGTGTGTTGATCGACTCAATGATCATGGTGTACAAAGTTGAAATGGCTGCGTTGCGTTCGACATGTTGTTCTAAGAGAATTCTCCTCTTGGACTTCCATCTGATGATAGTCCGTTCGCTAGCCGATCCCCGAATGGACGCTTGTTCCCTACAACTGATCGACAGGTGGCCAATACATGGTCGAGACAAGCGGTTCCTGACTGTCACCTTGTTACGTTCTCGATAATCGATACACATACGAAAAGGCTTATCTTCACTGGTATAACCGGGGCTCCCCAAAGCAGAAAACTAGATCCGATAAAACTCATGTCCGATAATTCCTGAAGTTGATTAGGCAACTCCTGCAACCTTCCTGGTGTAGGACAATAAGGAATGCTAGTAACAAGGGTTGCTTCTGACATGATACCATTCTGATATTCCACCTGACGATGCGAAGGTAATCCTGATAGTTCTTCTGGTAGCACTTAGGGAGAAGTCACGAACAATTGGTGGATCTTCGATCCTATTTTCCTTAGCCTTGATATCAGTAACGGGTGCTATCATGGCGGGGTAATCCTTCCGTGGACACTTCTGGCCTTTACTGCTGAATTGATGCTAACCTATGCACCACTTGAATACTTTATGACAGACGGCAACTTTCCCCTCACGGGGTATAAATGCGCGATGTTTAGTTAACCAATCCTCACTAACTATTGCATCAACACCATCGTGGATAGTGGAAGGAAGATCGATGTCGAAAACTTGTCCCACACGGTTGAATTTGCATCCCTATAGACATACAGGGCTTCCATTGTCTTGCCATCAGCCGATTCCATAACTGGTCTGGTCTCAGGAAGTATCAGGGTTGAACAGAACAGGAACGAAATGATTAGCTTCCAAAAACGTGCTAGCCACCATGTTGTTGTAATCCTGGCGTTGCCCACGCCAGCCCTAAATGCCCTTCCATGAGCATCATTTCCAGTGTTGCTGTTTTCATTACAAGGGTTTCAAGTACTGCCGTTGTTTCTTGGGTCGTTGTCTTCTTAACTTAACCATGGCCAATCCATGTTTTAGGCCCCTTTATTTCCATACTGTAGGCTAGAGTTACGAATACCTTGTTGTCGCTGTGACTGCTGCTCCCAATGTCGTTGCTCGAAACGAAGCCCTACGATTCTTCACCATCCAAGTCCATCTTTTCACATCCTGAGCTACGTCCTAAAGCGCTACTCACTGTGTTGGCAGCTACACATTCCACGTTGTAGTCGATTGTCATTGCTTATGACCCAATTGATTCGTAAGAGTTGACTCCCATGAGTCGCTGACAAGGGTTTAGGATTCGATTGAAGCCAATTCGCTGGTGCACGTTGCCGGTAATCAGGGTCGTCAAAGTACTGAGGTCGGTAAAGTACTACGCTCATCCTCCTGTCCATCGATGTTGCAAGTTGTTTGAGTAATACTCAGTGTGTTGTGGGAGTGTTGCAGAAGTGATCGCACTTCAGAATCTGAGGCGTCAATACGTTAAGTTCCAGTAAGCGAAGAAAGGTGAGAAAGATATCGATCAATCATTCGACGGTGCGACCTCCAACACATGGACGTTCGTATAAGCAACTAACATTCTACACGGTTCGCTGAGTTCAGATGGGTGTTCAGGTAATGCTCGATAGCATCGAGTTTCGAAGGGATCCAAAGATAAATGAAAAGTTCACGTTTGAGTTTGAGTAAGGGACAATTACTGCCATGACCCCTATAGGTTTGTTATGTTTCTCATCGATCAACTAACGGAACGGAACCCCTTTTCCACTTGTTAAGCCTCACTGGGACTCACATGCACCCCACACTATTATTATGTGTGCACCCACAATAACATTGTGATTTGCATGCTCATCTCAGCTCCTCTTAACTCATGTCAAATGGTTCCCCAAACTCGAGTAGCATTCAAAGGGTATCACGAAGCATAGGTCATGAAGGTTTAGGGATTTACCACCCTATCAGTCACATAACACGTGCAAGTGTACATAAATTCATATTGTTGTGCTAAATGTGCAATCATATGTAATATCATATGTAGGTGTTCTCTAGTTATGTAGTACAATGAGTATATAAGAGACGAACCTTGCAATCTGGAGCTGAGTGTCATGGTTGTATTCACGTCTTTAGAACTGTTCGGTTATAGTCTGGTTTTACAAAAACATTTTCCCCTTTTTAAAACCAAGTTCACTATAACCAATGGCTCTGATACCAATCTGTCACACCCCTAAAATCCACATGCGGAGTACCACCGCTTGGAGGCGTGACTGACCAGGATCTTAGCCACCAATCAACATTGAACTCATGAGTATATTTAAGTAAAACTTTCATATATTAATGATAAGTGTTACAACGTTACAATATTTCACAGTTTACAGCGGAAGCATATTTAATTCGTTAAGTGATTATAAACCACTTATAAAAGCTCTTAGTATTGTGTTGCATTTCCATGTAACTCGACCCATGACCACTCCAGCTTCCCAGACAGCAAGTTCCAATGTTATGCACCTAAAGGCCTGCAAGGCATGTAACAACGAGTCAACAACAAAGTTGAGCGAGTTCATAGTTGGTTGTTTAGTTATAGTGTTCGTAAATCATATGTTTATTTCGTAAACCATGTACTGTATTAATCTGTATCGCGGTTTCCCAAACGTGTTTGCGATGATTAGTGGGGGCTTCCCATGTGTATCGTATTAATCCGTATCGCAGTTCCCCGAACATGTTTGCGATGAATAGTGGGGGCTTCCCATGTTGTATGTTACTAGACTAGTCGTATGTGTATGTGCCCTTCTTGATCCAAGGATCGTAGCGAGTATGAGTGTACGTAGGTTTTACGTACGTGCCCTTCAATCCGAGGACAGTAGTAAGTATGAGTGTACGTAGGTTTTAAGTACGTGCCCTTCCCAACCCGAGGACAGTGAAAAGTAGTTTAATAGTAATGATAGTACGAGTAGTTATTCAATCCCATTCCCAACCCACCGGGAATCCCATGCCTTAGGAGTGTGAACTCACCTTGGTTTGCTCGGATTGTTAAGTCACTTCTACGCGTTAAATATTAAGTCCGTTACATGCAACCTAATGTATACAAAACGTAAGTACACGTATGTTGGATCATGCAATACCCTAGTGTTTCCACACCACTCAAGACTTAAGTGACCCAAGTTAACCCACGCAATGATATATATATATATATATATATATATATATATATATATATATATATATATATATATGCGTCCACATCTAATTAAACAGTTTGCCATCAAATACAATTATCACAGAAGGTTTTTTTTTACTCACATTGACAATTCCATATCTGTATATTCATAGATTATTAAAATCACACCACAACAATATGCAATTGAGACGTATGTATTTCTCAACACGTGCTGCATGTATATGGCACGTACATCTTATCATGGACAATTAAATCAATTAACATAATTCTTTCAATGATCCTTTGTCACCATGTATACCTAACCCATGAACTAAGTTTGCTACCAAGTACATAACCACTCTGTGTTTATTATATCATATCAACCACTATTGACATCATATTCATTCATCAAATATAGGTACCCACTAACAATACCCCACATAAAAGAAACAATATTGAATCATCAAAATCATGTAATAGTGGCCGACAACTGCTAAATAATTCAAAAGACAATTATTGGATCGATTCATTAGTGGGCTGACACATTTATTGGGCCGCTAACTAGGTGTTGATTAATGATCCTAACTAAGTCACGTGATGGTCTGCCAAAACATTAAACTTCACACTCAAATACACAAGGAATATAAAATCGGTGGCCGACAAGGATCAATATGTATAGTAGATTGATAAGACTTAATCAATTAACAATACCCCATCATATATATGAATGTTAATCATCAGGCTTAACAGCCCGTATTTAAGCATAAGGTCAATTAAATCGGATCAATCATGTTATGTTACATAACCATCTGTTACATCAAACCTTGATCATCAACATCAGAGATCGAACATTCAAACTCATAAGCCCTAACCTCCTTTCTAACCATTTATATCAGATTCATAACCATTAAACACAACATCAAGTTTACATATACCTTCAAAAGATCCATGCATACATATTATTATGAACCAGTCAACCCTATATCAATTAATAATAACCATCACCATTACGGCTTACACATACCAGAGACTAGCATCATACAAGAAGCCAACGCCATTTAATCATATGTAACGACGCAACAGAATCATGATCGACCAGACTTGAAATTCTAATAAACAACAAAGGTTGAAAACAACTTAAACATACTAACCGAATATTAGTTGTTGCCAGACACGAGACCAATTTCAAGAAGAGTATAACTTCGAACGGATGAGGACTGACGTCGACTTCAATGCACGCAATAGGGTGTTTATGGTTTGTGGTTATGTGATTGATAGCTTATGAAAGTCACGTATAAAATACCTATAAGTGTGCGCATATAAACCACTTTAACAGTGGCCGGCCCAAGTCCCAAATTTCCTTCTTGGGCTTCCCTTGATCCATGTATGATTATGATATAACTATGTGTATGCAAGTTTGGGGTGGGCCTCAGTTATGTGAGCTTAAGGATAATTAAAAGGGGGTGTGGCCTATGCCCAAATATACTAGCATGTTAACTAACCGAGTTATCATAAGCGTTTAAGTTTAATATAGAAGCACAGAATGTTTAATACATTAGAAAGAAATAACGAGAAGTTATGGTTGCAAGATCAGCGTTACCAACCTTAAAAGTTCGGGTTGTCACAACACAGATGGGTGCATGCTTTTCAAAGAAGGTCATCAATCATCCTGAAGTATCTCTTAGATTGATGGAGCCTATACTGGCACTTATACTCAAAGTACCTTACAATTTCTCTCATTATCTAATGAGTGATTTTGCAAGTAATATGTGGGTTGGCAAGCCATTTTTGATGTATCCTCGTTTTTTGACAAAGATAATAACGAGCCAGCTAGACTTTGCAGGCATTCCTGCAAGTTATCCAAGAGCTGATATGAGACTTCAAGAAAACATGGGTCTCAGCATGCTTGTACCCACCAACCACAACTTAGGGTTAATATCTGATCTGTTGTTGCTCGTGGAAATGGAACATGGTGAAGGCATAGATATTGATTAGGCTTTGTTTGCTCTGCTTGTACATGTTTTTTTTTCTCTTTTCTGTCTATATGTTAATATTTTGTGCATGCTTGATCATCTGTTTATGGTTTATATTTTTGGGAAATGGGTAAAAATGATATGATCATCAGAAATCAAAATTCTGACTCAAAACTCAAGTTTTCTGATGACAGAAGACAAAATCTGGTGATTAAAAAATGGATCTAAATTTTTTTTCTGATAAAACTTCAATAATAAACTGATTTAGAAAATATCAGAAAAACGCCAAGAGACATGGACATCACCAGAAATACAAATGTGAGTCTTCTGATCCTATCTCATTCCCTCTCATCTCTAAAAAAAAAATTTGTTGAAGAGGATCACAAGTTTAGGGGGAAAACTCAGAAATTCTGTTAAAAAGTCTGTTTACTTATGTTGACCACATCTAAAAGGTCAACAGAAGTCAGAACAAAAGGGAATACATATATTCAACAGAATTTAGGTTAAATTTCTGATGACATCATCAGAATTGGAATTTTTGACTTACAAAGAAAAGAGGATGCATAAGAAGGAAGATGATTGGACCTCCTGTCTAAAGGGGTCCACAAAGAAGAAAAGGAGTCGTAGAACCAATAGTTTTCTCCAATCAAATTGAAGATCGACACGTTCGTGAAGAAATAATTGAAGGGACAAATTGAAAAGGCATAACCACGATTACATGATAAATCATCTCATTAATATCTTAATACCCACGATCCAACGGTTACATTCTGAGCCAATAACTCATATCACACGATCTAATGGTTATAAAGACATTTAATGAGCTCTTAACCACCATTACATGCCACGTTCTAAAATCCCCTTAACTCCATACACCCACAATACACTGCTGAAATACTTCTATATAACACACACTTAGCAGAAATTCAAAAATCACTCACCTTCTTCACAAAAACTTCAACCCTTAAAATCCCCTGTTTCTCACTTACAATTCAAAAATCCCTAAATTTCAAACCCTAACTCACAAAGATCAAAAATGGCAGAAGTAAACCTTAACATCCCAATTGCTCAACATGAAGTACCTTTTGTTGAAGAAGCAGAATTTCTACCAATGAAGGGAAACAATCTGCTGATGAATACAGAGCATTCAAAATATGATGAAAGATGTCAACTTCTGGTAGAATATCTCACAAAATGTCCGATCTCTGGAGCACTAACAAAAGGAAGAGAAGTACCAGAAAGGCTACTACAGCAATTTGTTCATACATTCAACGAAGTTGAAGAAAATCAGGTATCTGCTCATGTATGGGGGGAGTGTTTATGTAACATTAACCCCTGCAAAAGTAAGAGAATGGCTTGGACTGCCTATTCTTGATGGTTATACTGAAGCTCCAAGCAAAGAAGATTTAATAAACTTCATCATGGGGCTTGGATACAAGAAAAGAGATATCAACAAAATTGGAGCAATAAGAAGAAGTAAATTGCCAGCCATCTGGCAAGTGATGATGGAAGTGCTAAACAAATGTCTCACCTCAAAGATAGGAGGAACTGATCAAATCAGTCAAGCTATTCTGACAATCATGTTTGGACTCATAAATGGGTTCAAAATCGATTACGGGTCAGAAATTTTTAACCTTCTCAAAAGATCAATCATCACCAGAAATGGAAGAATAACCTCTCATCTGCCATATCCAAGGTTAATCTCAATTTTCATTTCTGAAGCATTTATTGAAAGAAATATGGAAATTCCAATCTTGGAAGATGTCTGGAGATCAAAAACCATGAAGGCCTGGAGTTCTAATCATGGATGGGAATCAGACAAAGATGTCCCTGAGTTACCAGAAAACATGTTATGCCTCATTGCACCAGACTCACAATACAGAATACAACATGAAAAACTTCTGACAAAATCAGATTCTCCAACAGAAGAACCCAGCAGAGAAGTTGTGAACTGTTCTTCATCAACAGAAAAAGGAGATGATGAGAAGTCCTCGCCATCCGAAAAGGAGGGTGCAGAAGGAAGAAGAATTCTGGAGACAGCTAACTTAGAGATAGCTAACTCACCAGAAAACAAAGAAGAACATGCTGAAATTCAACAGTTTCATGAAGCAGGAACTCATCATGAATTTGAAATCCATCAAAAACATTATGCAGAATCACATATTGCTGGAGGAACTGATACTGCTGAAATTGAAGCCACTGAAGTCATACATTATGATGAATCTCACATTGCTGGTATGTTACGAGGAACATTTGTTGTTCCCAATATCCCTGAAACACCCATGAACCAAGAAAATTTAAAAACAGTGCTAGAAAATGTTTACAAAGTCTGCAAAAGAGATCCAGTTGAAGAAAAACTTGATATGTTGCTGTCAGAAATACAAGGTTAAAGATCTGATATGAAGACTTTGTCAGAATCAGTGGAGGTAATAAAGAAACAAACTGATGAAAACACTGAAACACTAAAGTCTCTTCAAAAGATGAAAGAAAAGGCACCTGAATCCAACATCTCTGCATCAGAAATCCAAACGATTCTCATAGAAATAGAAAAGATCAAAGCACAAGTTGCAAATGTGATGGAGTCAAGGCAGTCAAGTAGTGCAAACAGAGTTTTGGAGGAAGTTACCATGCTAAGGGCAAGCAATAACAATATCACAGACGCCCTTGAGAAGCTGTCAAAAGAATGGGCTGTAATTCAGACAAAAGCTCAAACTGAATTCACAAATGTTCAGAAAAACATGAACAGCAACTCAAAACAGGTAAAAGAAGTGCAACAGCTAATAGAGAAGATGCAATTCAACATTGCAAGATTGGCCAAAGTAGAGCCCCAAGAACTCATGAAGGAAATTCCTGCTGAAAGAACACATCAAGAAGCTCCAAAGTCAACTCCTCAACAAACATCAACCACACCAATCACCAAAGCTGAAACCACATTGATGGGTCCACCTCCAAATGTCCCAAGAGATGAAATGCTGCAAAGGTTAGCAACTGCAAAACCTCAAGTTATTACAAATTTGAAATTGCAAGCATCTGTTCCAAATCCAACAGTGTCTGATGACTCAGCCATAAGTAAATTCATGAATATACAAACAATGAATGAATGGGAACAAGAAGGTGATTCATCCACAAAATCAAAGATTGTTAAGAGAAAAATCTCTGAAACCAAGTCTGTCATGGTTAAAGAGATTGCAAGGGATGTAATGATATTTCCTGAGTACAATCTGGTGAGTTATTATTTAACAAAAGAAGATGAACAACCAAGATCATTGTCTCCCTTCAGAATGGCTTTAAGAGAAGAAAGGATTAAAAAAAGGGGCAAGCAGCATTCACAAACAGAATGAGAATCCAGTAAGGAGAATTTTAAAGGTGGATGAAGTGAAAGTTGCAACTGATGACGTTGGAGGAACTCATGTTCAAAACAGATACACACTTCTGAGAGAAAATGGGGAAGAACAAAAGGTGACTGATGAAGAAATAGCTGACCAATTGCATCCTTTAGACATTCTGTTTATGAAGGATCACTATGAAAAGGAAAAGAGAAATAACCAAGAGGTCAGAAGGGCATTATATGGCATATCAAAGGCTGGAATATTGCTATTTGAAAGAATAGCTTTCTCAAACTTTGATATATGCATCAACTTTGAGCATGTACACAACAAAAAGGTGTATGTCAGATCACCAAAGACAAAAGTTCTCTCAGATATTTTGGAAGATGCAAGATCTGGAGACATCATTATGGTGACAAGTAAAAATGAAGAACAAGAATATGGTGTCATCTTCAGAGATCATGATAATAACAAGGCTCTATTCAGAAGTGTTGACATCTGTAAGTACTCAAATCAAACTCTGAGGTATATCTTGAAAACCATGAATAGAAGACAAGAACATCTTCAGAAGATAGAAAAGAACTTGGAGGGAAAAAGAAAAGAAATTGAGTAAATGATTGAAAAATGGATCCAAGCAAGAGAATGGTACAAAGACATATATGTCAGCTGCAACAAGTATATCTCCTACAAAAAGAAGTTAAAGGAAGGAGATGTGCACAAGAGAATGAAGCTAAATTGAAGAACATGTTTATTTGATTTTTTTTATCTTTTATGTAATTTGTTTTTCAAAAACATTAGTAACTGGTTTAAATTTGCAAGTATTATATTTCCACTGTTTGGAATTTTTCTGTTCACGAGATAGTTCATTTTCTTACAATACTTAGGGGGAAACTGTTAGGAAACTTTATTTGTAAGTATTGAAGAAAATCACAATCAACTGGATCTATGAAGAGATCACAGTCCTGAAGATCACGAACTAGAAAAAGAAAATCAGATGGGACAACAGAAATGCACAGGATCTACTTCAAAGAAACACAAGTTGATCAAGAGCTGAATTGGATTATCAGAAAAGGTCACTTCTGATGGATCTGATCAGTTTCTGACGATTCTGATCATCAGGATTTTTCTGATGATTTGTTCACCAGAATTTCTAATGAAGTGGTTTATCAGAATTTCTGGTGAAACACTGCCATAATTACCGATGCAAGTTGACATTATTGGATATCATGATGAAAAAGGCAACTTGAACGTTGGATTCAATGAATATGTCAATTGGCCACTTTTTGAAGGACTTATTGCATGAATAAACTATTGTTTATTCATGCACCCAGCCTTCTATAAATAGAAGGCTCAACCAGGAGAAGCAAAGTGAGTTTGAAGCTTATCATTCATACATACATCAAAACTCCATTGCCCTCTCACCCACATAATTCAAGATTCATTTGTACTAGATAATAATCTTACAATCACCTTGTAAACCATTTTGTTTCAAAGTGATATAAACTTGATAATT
The DNA here is from genome assembly GCA_030545235.1 of Helianthus tuberosus. Lineage (NCBI taxonomy): Eukaryota > Viridiplantae > Streptophyta > Magnoliopsida > Asterales > Asteraceae > Helianthus > Helianthus tuberosus. The sequence continues at coordinate 124,130,482 of CM060412.1, forward strand.
CTGTAGGTCTTGTTTCTTGAAAGTCTGATTTCCATTTCCGCACATCTTTTTCACATCTACTGAAATCACTTTCCATATTACGTGAAAAGAAGTTGTTTAAAGGCCATACTGGGTCCAACAATTGCTATCAGAGCCTTGTTCTAGTTCAGTCATCTTCTACATCCATTTCTCTGAGGTCCCAAAGCTAGACACATCAAGGGTACAGCAGAAAGACCATGTTCCAGTTCAGTCATCTTCTACAGCCATCACAGGAGAAACAGAGTTAAGCATAAGGATGGATTCAAAAGAGAAGAGAAGAATGGAACTTGAAGTAACTTCCTCAAAAAGGCCAAGAAAAGAAATGATAGAAGATTCAGAAGGGAACATCAGAGAAATGGATGTGCTAAAAGGCGATTTACACACTATTATGTACCCTGAAGAACATCTAAAGCATTACTATTGGAAAGGTCCAGAAGACAACCCAAAGAGACCACTCTCTCCATTGAGTAAAGGTATTGTTGAAAACAGAAACAATGGAGGATGGGTAATTTTACACAAGAACATGACCAATCCAATAGTTTCAATTGAAAGAATTGATACTATAACCACTGGAGGAGGTATCTTAGGTTCTGAAGCACAAAACAAGTATACCCTGATCAGAAAAGATAACAGTGAACAAAAGGTTACTGATGCAAATCTGGCAGATGATATTCACCCATTGGGGATAGTCAAAATGAAGAATATCATTGATGAAATGAAAGGTAATTCAGTTGTAGTCAGAAGAGCCCTTGAAAGTCTCAAAAGTGCAAGAGCAAAGTTATACAAAAGGGCTACACTGGCAGACTTTGATCTATGTATCAATTTTGAGTACAGCAACAAGGTGCTAATACCTCCTCCGAACACTTCAATTCCAGCAGAAATCCCTTCTAAACTAGTAAGAACCGGAGCAATCTTTGATCAACCAGAAATGAGTGTAATCTTCAAAGATGCTAATGAAGAGAAAGCTCTGTTCAGAATCAGTGATATATGCAGGTATTCAAATCAAACTCTAAAATATATAAGGAACTGCATGAATGAAAAACAAGAGCAGCTCAAGAAGAAGGGAAAGAACAATGAACAGCCAAGAAAAACAATTGAAGAGTGCATTGAAAATTGGATGGAAGCAAGAGGATGGTATAAAGAAATGTACAAAGAAACTCAAAAGGCAATTGACCACAAGAAAAGGCTGAAACCAGGAGACAAATACAGAAGTGGAGTGAAGATCAACTAATGAACTAATGAGATTAAAATTCCTGTTTTTGAACAATATTTTATTTTTGTCTGATTTATGGTTGGTTTGACTATGTTCTATGTTTCTGAACTTAGTTGTTTTTAAATTTATCTTTCAAAGAAAGTTGTTTATGTTAGATATAGAGATAGTTCATTTTCTTACAATACTTAGGGGGAAACTGTTAGGAAACTTTATTTGTAAGTATTGAAGAAAATCACAATCAACTGGATCTATGAAGAGATCACAGTCCTGAAGATCACGAACTAGAAAAAGAAGATCAGATAGGACAACAGAAATGCACAGCATCTACTTCAAAGAAACACAAGTTGATCAAGAGCTGAATTAGATTATCAGAAAAGGTCACTTCTGATGGATCTGATGATATTTCTGATGAAATATCATCAGTTTCTGACGATTCTGATCATCAGGATTTTTCTGATGATTTGTTCACCAAATTTCTGATGAAGTGGTTTATCAGAAATTTCTGGTGAAACACCCCACTTGTCTGAAGTTGGCTCTATCCTGCCACAATTACCGATGCAAGTTGACATTATTGGATATCATGATGAAAAAGGCAACTTGAACGTTGGATTCAATGAATATGTCAATTGGCCACTTTTTGCAAGACTTATTGCATGAATAAACTATTGTTTATTCATGCACCCAGCCTTCTATAAATAGAAGCCTCAACCAGGAGAAGCAAAGTGAGTTTGAAGCTTATCATTCATACATACATCAAAACTCCATTGCCCTCTCACCCACAGAATTCAAGATTCATTTGTACTAGATAATAATCTTACAATCACCTTGTAAACCATTTTGTTTCAAAGTGATATAAACTTGATAATTCTGTAGGTCTTGTTTCTTGAAAGTCTTATTTCCATTTCCGCACATCTTTTTCACATCTACTGAAATCACTTGCCATATTACGTGAAAAGAAGTTGTTTTAAGGCCATACTGGGTCCAACAATGGTTTTTATTTAATCCTGATTAAACTGGGATTCACTCACCAGCATTTCCCACTGACAAAATATTTTTAAACGCGATTCAGGTAACAAAAATGTGAAAGCCAAGTAGAAGCCAGCTGCACAGCACTGAAGGCTTGGAAAAGTGGCAATAAAGTTACCTAAAATCAATAGATGTTTTTATTAAATAAAATAGGATTTATTCCTCTGACAATGTGCGTATTGCCAACTTGGGTTTTATCCCATGTGTTTAATGTTATGAAAATGTGGTATTTTACTCTGATAAAATATTTCCTAACTACGGTCCTGATGAAAATTCCGCTGCCAAAATTAGACAATACCAGATACCACCGAAACTGGCTCGCGGCCAACCGTTCCTGTTTTTGAATAGGGGGACATGGGTTGCGACAAAAACACTTTGGGTAGTCAATGTCTAACAGCCGCAGACAATCTATCTCTCGATTTTATGCGTTTCGATTCTAAGCTCGCTACTGCCGACTCTGATATTTGTCGCTTTTAGATGGTTTTTATGTGTTTTATGTGATTTTATCTATTTATGTGTTACGATTTTTGGTGATTTTATTCGCTATTCGCTTCGCTTTGATCGATACACGACTCGCACTACACAACTACCTCAAAACGCTGACAAATCGCTACTATTTACCTTACGCCATGTTGGTCGATGTATATTCGCTAATCGCAATCGCTATTCTCGAACGCTCGCGTACTTTGAATGATAGGTTTCTGTATTCTGACTGCTTCTATGAATACGTGCAACATATAGCTAGGTTTCTGTGCTCTACATGCTTCTGTGCTTCTGTGCTTTACGTGCCTATGTGCTTCTGTGCTTATGTGAATATGTGATTATGTGCCTATGTGTTTGCGTGATCGTATTCCTGAGCTTTAGTAGTATTATACGCGTGAGGCGAGATTCGATTATATTGTGTCTGAGTCCTATGACGATGTCTGCTGCAGAGAATGTCGTCATCTAGAACTCGTCACCCCCGAGTTACCCGTCAGGAACAGAGAGACAAACGCCGTGCTGCTCTCGTCGCCAAGCAAGTGGCAAAAGTCGTTCCTCAGATCGTGAGTGAGCTATACGAGAATGTGAGCAAATCGTCTGAAGAATCCAGGACTGAGACTCCTAAAGCTACTCCGAAAGCTGCTTTTAGCTTCAAACAGTTCAAAGCTTGCGGACCGAAAGAGTTCACTGGCGAAGATGGCCCTACGGCTTTATTTCAATGGTTGGATTCGATCGAGGTCACCCTGCGTCAGAGTGGATGTCCTGACAAACTCCGCACTCTGAATGCTACCGGCGTCTTCCAGTCCCGCTCTTTAGACTGGTGGACAGCCGAGAGGAACAAACGCGGAAACGACGCAGCTTATGGCCTGACGTGGGATGAGTTGAAGAACGTTATGCTCGAAGAGTTCTGCCCTCCCCATGAGCGCCAAAAGTTGGAGGACGAATTCTGGCATATCAAGCAGAAAGATGGTGACAACACTGCTCTAACTGCTCGCTTCAAGCAGCTCAGTATTATCTGTCCTGATCAAGTCAAGACTGCTGATATGACAATCTGTGTCGCAGATTTTGTGCATGCTTCAAAGACAACGAAAATCGAAGAAACTTACCTGCTTGCCGCTGAAATCAACGACAAGCGAGTCAAAGCTGGTTTTTGGGATAAAGCTTCGAAGAACCTGCACCAAGCTACCGCCGCACCAACTGCTGAAACCGTCGCCGCCTCTCAATCATCAAAGTCCTCTCGTCGCAAGAGGAAGAACAAAAATAGCAGCTCCAGCAACAAGAACTGTGCTGTCACTACCACTGCTGCCCCGCTTCAAGCCGTACCGGCTCAGCAGCAATCTCAGCACCGATCATCTCCAGCACCAGTTACCTATGCACCGCCTGCAAAGCGTGCATACACTGGCCATCACCCTGCTTTCCCGACATGTACCTACCATCATCCAGTGGGTATTGCCTACCGATTCTGCGTGCATTGTAACATGTACGGCCACTTCACCGCTAACTACCGTACAGGTCCTCGACAAGCACCAGCTCAAGCTACTGCTCATCAAGCTCTGCTTCCAGCTCCGCAAGGCCAACAAGCGGCTCAGGCACCCGCGGTCAACACCAGAGTCTGCTTCACGTGTGGTGATCCCAACCATTTCGCGAACATGTGCCCAAACAGGGTTGTGAATCAAGAGCCTCAACAACAACAACAACAACAGCCTCAGCAACAGCCTCAACAGCAACAGCAACAGCAACAAGCCGCCCATGCCAGAACTTTCAACATCAATATGCGCCAAGCCCAGGCCGATAACAACGTAGTCAATGGTACGTTTCTCGTGAATGGTATTTATGCTTCGTGTTTTTTTGATACTGGAGCCGATAACTGTTTTGTATCGTTTGAGTTCGAAAAGCTCCTTAATCGTAAGCGCTCCCATCTCCCCTCAACGTTCGATGTTGAAGTCGCCACTGGAAGAACCGTCGCTGTCAATTATGTTCTTCATAATTGTACTCTTGAGCTCAACAATCACATCTTTCCGATCGACCTTATTCCGATGCAACTCGGAAGTTTTGACATCATAGTAGGCATGGACTTTCTTCGCGAAAACCATGCTGAAGTTGTGTGCTTTGATAAGATGATTCGATTCTCGCTTGCGAATGGTGATTTGTTATGTGTTTATGGTGAAACTCCTTCGAAAGGTATCAAGCTTATGTCTTGTGTCCAAGCTGGCAAGTATCTCCGCAAGGAATACAGAGCTTTCTTGGCTAACATTGTAGTAGCGGAGAAGGAAAAGAAAGGTAATCCGGGAGTAAGCGATGTCCCCGTTGTGTGTGAATTTCCAAGTGTATTCCCCGAAGACCTTCCAGGCTTACCTCCGAGTCGTGATATCGACTTTCGTATCGACCTCATTCCTGGAGCCAACCCTGTTGCTAAAGCTCCCTATCGACTCGCTCCGTCTGAAATGCGTGAACTCTGAGTCAGCTCCAGGAATTGCTTGATGAAGGCTTCATTCGCCCGAGTACCTCTCCATGGGGTGCGCCAGTCCTTTTCGTCAAAAAGAAGGATGGGTAGTTCAGGATGTGCATCGACTATCGGGAGTTGAATAAGCTAACAATCAAGAATCGCTATCCCCTGCCTCGAATTGATGATTTGTTTGATCAGCTACAAGGTGCTACATGTTTCTCCAAGATCGATCTACGCTCAGGCTATCATCAGTTACGCATTCAAGAGGAGGATATACCCAAAACCGCTTTTCACACTCGATACGGCCATTATGAGTTCGTTGTTATGCCTTTTGGTTTAACCAACGCACCCGCGGTTTTCATGGATCTGATGAATCACGTGTGTAAACCATTTCTGGACCGCTTCGTCATCGTGTTCATCGATGATATCCTGATCTATTTAAAATCGAAAGCCGAACACGCGCAGCATCTATGTTTGGTTCTCGAGCTACTCCAAGGGAATCGACTCTCTGCCAAGTTCTCCAAGTGTGAATTTTGGCTGGAGGAGGTTCAATTCCTCGGTCATATTGTCAATAGTCAAGGTATTCATGTCGATCCCGCGAAGATTGAAGCTATTAAGAGTTGGGTTATGCCCAAGAACCCGTTTGAAGTCCGTTCTTTTCTCGGACTAGCGGGCTATTATCGTCGATTTATCAAAGGATTCTCTAAAATCGCCGTGCCGCTTACCTCTCTCACGCATAAATATAGGTCCTTTGTTTGGGGAACTGAACAAGATTCTGCCTTCCAAACCCTCAAACACATGCTTTGCAATGCTCCCGTCCTTGCTTTACCCGACGGAAACGACGACTTTATCGTCTATTGTGATGCCTCAAACCTTGGTCTTGGTTGTGTTCTCATGCAGCGGGACAAGGTTATCGCTTACGCATCTCGTCAGCTAAAGATCCACGAGAAGAACTATACAACCCATGACCTCGAGCTAGGCGTAGTTGTTTTTTCGTTGAAGATTTGGCGACACTACCTTTATGGTACAAAGTGTACGGTCTTCACCGACCATAGGAGCCTACAACACATATTCAACCAGAAAGAACTTAATATGCGTCAACGCCGATGGGTAGAACTTCTCAACGATTACGACTGTGAGATTCGTTACCATCCAGGCAAAGCAAATGTCATTGCCGACGCTCTCAGCAGACAAAGCTATCTGCATAGCACCCACAATGTACCAGCCCAGCATCATCTCGAAACTCTCATCCGCGAAGCCCAACATGCTTGTTTTATCGAACGCACCTTGAAAAAGGAAAGAATCTACCACGATGGAGCCCATCTTGTGAATAAGTCGAATGGGATATTCCATTATCAGGACCGAATTTGGATCCCTAAGCGGACCGATTTATGACAGATATTGATGGACAAAGCCCACAAATCCCGATATTCTATTCATCCCGGTGCCGATAAGATGTACCAGGATCTTCGCTACAAGTACTGGTGGCTGGGCATGAAGAGGGATATCGCTCTCTACATTGGGAAGTGCCTGACTTGCTCGAAAGTCAAGGCTGAACATCAAAGACCCTCTGGCTTACTCGAACAACCCCCGATCCCTATGTGGAAGTGGGAGAGTATAGCTATGGACTTCATAACAAAACTCCCACGTACGCCATCAGGTCACGACAGCATCTGGGTTGTCGTTGACCGTTTGACCAAATCTACTCATTTTCTGCTGATACGAGAAGACTATAAGGTAGAAAGATTAGCCCGAATCTACACCGATGAGATCATTTATTGACATGGGATGCCTCGCGACATCATCTCTGACCGTGATGCTCGGTTTACCTCGCGTCTGTGGGAAACGTCTCAAATGGCTCTTGGTACTACGCTTAATCTAAGCACCGCATTCCACCCTCAAACCGACGGTCAGACTGAAAGAACGATTCGTACCCTTGAAGACATGCTCCGTTCGTGTGTCGTAGATTTCGGTGGTAATTGGGACGCTATTTATCGATGTTTATCGCTTGTTTTATCGCCTTATCGCTTATCGCAATCGCACTTGCAACTTGAATTACGCGTTCTGGTTATTGTTCTTATGTGTGTGTGCCTTTTATGTGTTACTTGTGCATGTTTATGTATGTTTATGTGTGGTGATTAATCGAAACGCAATCGAAACTCAACGGCAATTGAATCGCAAACGCTAAACGCAAGTTATTTAGGATGATTGTATGTTAGATATAGTAGTTGGGATTAAAAGTAATTTGAATAGGAAACTCTATCGCATCGCAACGCTCAACACGCGAATCAAAACTGCAAAACTCGCCGCGTCGTGCACTTGAATTGAGTGGCCAGTCGACCGAGCTGCCACCCGATCGGGCTGCCACCCGATCGAGTTGCCACTCGATCGAGCTGTCACCCGAACGGGTTACCACTTGATTGACCAGCCTCTTTCCCCCTTTCCATTTTTGGAAACCCTATAAATACCCCTCATATGTCAACATCTCTTGATGTTGACACCTCTCTCTCTCTCAACTCACTCCAGCCGCTATTTCTTCATATTTCTCGTGATTCTTGTAAGTTTTCCACCTAAATCTTGTACTTTCTTGATCTACACGCACTCCTACACCTTTCTATCTTTTGAATCTTAACTTTTAACCGTGAAATCACTAGATTTGAGGTGTTCTAGGATGATGTCATCATGGTGTTCTTATGAACTTCTTGTTTTGGCTTCAATCCACCAAGAACAACTTAGATCTGAACGATTTCCACACAAATAAACAAAGATCTTGCATAGATCTGAACATATTCATGGTGAGAAAGGATTGAAATATGGTTTCTAACTTTCTTTCAACTCTTTTACACTCGAACCGATAGAATCGGACCTTGTTCTAACCTTCTACTCCTTCTTGGTGATGTGTTGGTTCAAGATCTGAGTTCTACCAAAGAGACAACCGATTCCGGATTAAGCATGAACAACTGTCACAAATCTGTGAACAGGTCGGATTTGGGTGATTCCTGTCCGATCGGGTCACAAGGCTCTTGGCGAGGTTCTGTTGCTTAGCACGTAGTCACAATGTCTCGAGAAAACGCAAGCTGTAAAAACAACCAAGTGAAGAAGACGATCAGGTCGTCTGGGACGGATTGCCGTCCGATCGGACAGCCACCCGACCGGACAGCCACCCGATTGGCTTGCACCTTGGGTCCTACACTCAACTTTTATTTCAACTTTTAAAGGTTTGAACATCGAACGGATTGCCGTCCGATCGGATTACCATCCGACCGGACTACCACCCGACCATGTGATGTTTTGACTTCAACACTTAAACAATTTTCAACATGTTCAATGCATACAGATTGCCACCCGATCAGATTGCAATCTGATCGAGTGACCGTCCTGCGGTGAACTTATTCTCAACCTGAGAAGCCTCGCCGATCGGATTGTTGTCCGATCGAACCGCCGTTCGATCGACCAACCTGAAAGGTAGATATGCTTCTCTGTTTTCAAAATGCTATAACAAAACTTCAAAAGTCAAGCCATCATACACAAACACATCCATCCCAAACGAGGTGACAATCCAATCGAGTGGCCACCCGATCGGATTGCCACCCGATTGGATTGCCGTCTGACCCACCGACACTTTGTACCATTTTACGCGCCGCTTATCGTTTGTGCTATTGTTCTGATCAGGCTAATCTTGCTCTAAGCACTCCCTTCAATCCATCATCGCTGTGAGTATACTCGACCCCTTTTTGCTTTACGCACTTTTGGGTGTTACATACGTTACTTATTCTAAATCACATCGAACACACTACGCAATACTTAAACGCTAACCGTTACCGCATGTTATACGTGACTTAATGAATGCTTGTTTGTTATGTTTACACATGGAATGTTGTCTACCTGCCTTAGCAACGATAGTACTATAGTTTGGACTCAGCACCTGTTCACTCAGGGGTTGTTAAGGACAATTTGTTACATGGTTCACAGTGGTGAGTGTGTATTACAAACTGCCTTGGGCAGTTAACCCGCAGTCATTGGTATCGATAGGTTCATGTCGATAACTAACGTGCTTCATTTCCCTCTGTGTACGTGCTGGTTATGCGTAAACGATTTCGAACTCTATTATACCTATTAAACTTGTATGCTCACCTTTACACTATGTGTATTGACTTTTACTTTAACGTATGTGGCAAGTGCTCAAGATGTTATATTGCTTGGCTTGCTGTGAAATCGAGGCTAGGAAAGGTCTAGAAACAAATAAACGAATTGTCTGTATTTGAAATCTGATTTTTCAGAACAAAACAATTTGACTAGATGTTGTCTGTAATAATTATATTACTTTTATGTCATGGTATGGGATGTGATCCTTTAAATAATTGGTAATTATAGTTGTTATGGAAACTTCTGGACAATCTGTTTCGCTCAGTGCCACGCCCCGATATTTCTGCCATCGGTTGGGGTGTGACAACCTTTCTTGAAATTCGAGAACTTCCTCTTGTTCTCTCCAGACGACTCAACATGAGTTTCTTTATTCTTTCCCTCAGAAATCGAAAACTTGCCCAATCTGATTGCTTCTTCAGTCAGTGCCATGCTCAAGTCGATGGCTTCAGTGATCGTTGGAGGCTTGGATGTCGTTATGTAACACCCCGAAAACGGGTTCGATAGTCAAACCACGTTAATAATAAAGACGGGTAAAGTACCGTGGGCGGTAAAAATTACCCCGTAAAAACAAAATAACTAGGAATAAATTCACCTAGTTATTAATGTGCAAACATGTAATGAAACATGAAGAAGTAGTCTTAAACAATTAAGACTAAACTTGAGGGGCCTAAGTCGTAAAAAGGGAAAGTTATGGAATAAAATTAATAAAAACCAAAAAAACACACACATGTGTGTGTTTTGGTCGATCAACATCAGGAGCACAAGGTGTGTTCCCTTCAAGCCCTAAAGCTCATAAAATCCAACAAATCGAAGAAGAATCAAGCTAAAAATTGGGGCTTTTAATAAAATCGTGATCACCAAGCGTAGGGGATCACAAGGTATGTTTGATTTCTTCGTTTGGTGATATTTCGAAATTGTGATAAACATGCATGAACAAAATTCTTGTATAAAAGTTGAATGTTATAGTGGAATTTGTGAAGTATGATTGCTTAGGAACAAACCCTAAGAAGAAATTCAAAGTAAAATTGCCATGATTAGGTGTTTGGAATGGATTACCACACCTAGCTAAATGGGTTTTCATAATATGATGATGTTAGTGTTTAACATGTGATTAAAATCATCATATTAGATAGTAAAGGCAAGGTACTTAAACAAATAACAAGTTTGAGTACTTGTTCATACATGATTCGAAATGGGTTAAGTATGTTAAGATGAAATTAAAGTTATATTCAAGTAAATTGATGCTTAAAAGAATGTTATCTACTAGTTGTAAGTAGAACTTGATTAAGTTAGGCATGCGGGTGAATGCCTAATAAAGTGATGAAACGGGTTTTTACTCATGAATGAAAATCCGCAGACTTTGCATCACGAAAGGAGAAACTATCATTGATAAACGAGAGCTAAGTTAAATTGATGTTAATAATAGCATAAATATGGATAGAAAAATAGCTAAAATGGTGGCTTAAAAGAACACCTACCGGGTAGTTTGAGAATGCCTAAACTAGTCGATGAACTTGAATGTGCATTGCATATACTAATGGATGTTTGACTTTTAAAAAGTCAAACTGGCCTATAATACGAGGAATGATAATTTTTGGATATAAAATGTGTAAGGTAGAATAATCATATTAAATTATGATTAATCTAACCACCTTGTGAATGATGGTGATAGTTTGACGCCTAACAAGCTAGGTGGAAGCTTGGGGAAGAAGCAGGTCAAACGAGTCAAGCATAAAGGAAAAGCGTATTTGGGATGCAAGGTAAGTAAAGCTTACACCCATTGGTAAAATACGTAATTGTTTTATAGGTGATAAATACAACAATGGATTATGTTAAAAAAAGGGGGTTCCGACATGAACCGAAATTAGTCGGAACGAATAAAAACGATCAAAAACAAGGTTAATGGTAAAAAGAGGCGAAATGGTAGTTTAGTCATGAATTGACTAAGAAATTATAAGTTTTGTTAAAACTGTCTAGTAACGTAACTAGTAATGGAAAAAGGGATAAAAAGGATAATTTAGTCACATGATGACAAAATGTAAGTGGAGATTAAACGGATACCCACGACGTAAGCCGAAATGGGTTAAAAATGTAAGAAAAAGGAATATTTGTAGTAAATTCCGAAATGGGTTGGATGTGTGAATGGGTAGTTAAAAACCATGCTTGGTTATAAATGCAAATGTTTGGTCATATAGGCCAAACGGGTCAAATGGTGGCGATAACACCATTTGACAATATTGACTAACGTTGGTTGTCAAGTCGTATGTTCACATGAGTGAACCGGAGGTGGATAAGTGCGTCGCTATAAAGTAGCGGCAAATAAAAGCAAGGTATAATTCGGGTCTATACGTTGACCCGAGTCAGGTACGCCTAACTAAATTTATAGTTAAAAGTGCAATTTTGGTCAAATAGATAGTGATGGTCCTTCGCCGTAAAATGAAGGACATGAAATTGAACAAAAAGTCCTTGATGTGTAAATCGGGCAAACAACCCTTAGAGGTTGTTTAGGAACTTGTATTATGATTATGAAGCCCTTAGATATGTATAAAAATTTTAGGTAATGACATTCGTGGGTCGAATGTCTAAAAACAGGTCTTATGCGTAAAATGACTAACCGAATGGTAGAAATTGGGATTATGGATTCCTTATGTTAAATCCACCACAAAAATTGTTGTGGAGGAATAAAATTAGTTGTTTAGTATGTGAATAAAATGTGCGAAGTGAAAAGAGCGAGTTTAATGTTTAAATGCACAAAAGTCCCCTAAACGGGTCAAAACAGACTAAGAAGTAAATTGTGGTTAAATGCTTAGATAGATGCAAATGAATCGGTGAATGTAAATGCCTACATAAACTCTATGATGGGAGCAAAAACGTTAAGGTTTGACAAGCCTGGGATGGGTAAAAATGATAGGAAATAACTATTTTTCTAAAGCATGTAGTGAGATGATAATGCCAAACGGGTCGAATAATCACCTAAAGGATTTATGAGCCAATAGTGGATAAATCAGATTTTCATGCAAACCGAGGTGATAAATGGGTCCATAATTTAATTACGGACGCGTAGGAAAAAGAATCACGCGAAACGGACAACTAGATCAAAAGTTATGCACGTTTTTGTATAGGTTAAGTTAGAAAAATGGAGCTGGGTATCTGCAGCACCAGCCAAGTCAACATTCTGTCGAATTGGGGGTCTCGCGTCGCGCGACAGGTGGGGGTCACCACCGTCGCGGCACGCGACCGTACATCAAAATCCCGTCGCGCGGCGCGACGGGTATAAAACCTGTAAATTTTGTTGTTTTGATTACTTAGTTGAAGGGGACTTGATAAAACTAGTTATATTAGTATCAAAACTAACATTTGTGTTGGTTTTGATTACAGGTAAACTTATTAAGCTTACGGATGAAGATCAAGCTCGTTGAAGGACCGAACACAATCAAAATACAAGCTTCCGCACGGCGTTTCGTTGTCATTTTAAACGACGAACTTAATTATATTATGTTGTAAACTTTTAAGTTGTAAAAGTTTTAAATTACTCGTATTTTCTATAGATCCTTAATCTTAATTACATGTTTATTTTCATGATATATACGAAAACCTTTAAAATAATAGCAAGGGTGTTACAAGTTGGTAATCAGAGCTCAAGGTTAAAAGAATAAAGTGTTCGGTTCGAGGCTTGATCGCAAATCCGGTAAGTACAAGTATGTTAATGGACAACACATAGGGTTATTGTGTAATACACATTACCCTAATGAAAATGATAGGTATAGGTAACGAAATCATGTGCGTTGACACGTACAGTAAAAAGCCTTGTATTACAATACGGGCGTTTATTAATGTCGAAATTACTAACTTTTGTAAATGTCTAGTTGAAGGATACTCGCATCTGAAGGTGACGAGAGTTGGACGAATTGTGGATAGGACGGTGGAACGGTCCGAGGTATGACAAGCAGAGCATACTTATTAAGGACCTAAATCGCGTGATGATCACGAACAAAGTTAACGGCAAGAGAAGCGCGTTAGGGTAAGCATTACCAGGTGCACGCTTTTAAATTTAATCGCACAAGTAGTAATAGCAACAAAGGCGTAGGGAATGACGGTTGCATATATTTGATAAAACATGAATAGGATATCTATTTAGGATGATGTTTCCAAGAGAAGTTTAATAGAAACATGTGTTATTGTAACACCTCGAAAATTCACGTCCTATAATGTGTTGACACGTGTCATATGTTTGAACGTGTGAAAGAAACGTTATAGAAGGATTTAAGTTGACAATCATGGAAAGTATGTATATATACGGGTTCTAAATGTCAACAGTGAATAAACATATTGTACATTAACCCTACATGATGCTCATACCTTCACACGAATAAATCATGGATCATACGAAGCTAAATATGAAAGAAAGTGAGAGATTACAAACTACAGGGGTTAAATGTGTCAACATGTTTAAGTTATACCTCTGAGTGACCTTTTGACAAACCCGAAGCTTTGTAACGGTTAATTATGCTCACTAGAATGCATGATAAAAATTTCATAAAGTTTTGTTATCGTATGAGAAAGTTATCATCAAATTCGTGTACAAGGGGTTAAAGCGTCAACGTTGAAAGTTATGACTTTTCGGGTGACAATTAAGTTAATCGAGGACTAAACATAGGGGGTATAAGTCTTGAAGCCCTTGTAAATAAATATGAAGGGGTCAAATTGCAAGAAATAAGCTTGGGTGACCATTGGAAGGGCCAAGAGACAAGATGCAACAACTTAGAAATGTGGAAACCTGAAAACGTGGCTTAGGCGGGCCGCGTAAGTGTTGTTATGGTCTTACGCGGGCCGCGTCAGACCCCCAGTTGCAGAAAACGTGGACAGCCTCCTATCCAGCCCTTTAACCGACTTATATGGGATATTTTCACTACATGAGCGACCCCTAAACAGTCCTAGGCACATAGGGACATCTGTTGATGATCCATGGCCATTGGTAGCATGATTTGTCAAGGATCCAAGGTGATTAAAGCACTATATAAGGGCCCTTGTTGCAACCATTGTGCTCACACCTTCTCTTGCATTCCTGATCATTTCTGGAGCTCCAAAGCAGACTCAAGTGATCACATTTGGTGCATAGGACTTCAGTAAGTTTGCTTAACCTTCCTTAGTTAAGTTTTTGCTTAGTTTTAGCTTAAAAGTCATACTGTCGTAATTAACGGTTGACTTCAAGATTAATCACTAATGGTCCAGTGATTAGTCGAATTGAAAGTAGTTATAAGTTGGTAATTATGTGGGCATTAAACCCTTAAAAGGGTTCCCCCTGATTCCCACTCTAACTAGGTCAAATGTCAGGTCAAACTTGTTATTAAAAAGTCAACAGGATACTTAATTTCTAATTTATGCATAATTAGCAATGTAGAACACATACAACCTGTTTGATCATTAATATAACTTGGTAATTAGTATAAGAACATGTCTAAACATGTTCAACCCGACAATTTACTGTTTAGACCCGGTTCGGAACCGAAAGTCGCAAAACTTTGACTTCAGTTCTGACCCGTTTTGGTATGATTTAGAAATACCTTAGAGCTCTATTTGGACCAGGTTACATGCTAGTATAACCCTCTGTGATTATACACCATGGTTCGTTAGTTAACCAATTAATACGCATGATTCCGTTAATTGCCTATATGTTGACCATTATGCCCTTTTCACCTTAAAACATGATTTTTGAAAATGTAATAGAGTAGAAACCTTAGCTACTGATATATAAACTTGCACCCAAAATTTGATGTCAGTTTGAGGTGTAGATTGAGAGTTATGCTCATTAGCGTAATTAGAAAGCTTCTTTAGCGATTAAACGGCGTAATTAGCGTATAGACTATTTAAACCTACTTTTTGATATCAAAATTATTACCCACTGATGTAATATATTATTTTGGGATTTTTGAAGATTTTTAATTAATTTTTGGCTGAGCATAACTTATAGTCATAGGCTTAATCCGGTAAATGTCGGTTTTGCCCTTTTGGGCTATAAAAAGAGTTTTACATATCTTTTCGACCCCAAACCTTTTGCTACTGATTTCATATGATAAATAAATTATTTTAAGCCTTCTGGAATAATAAAAATATCAGCTTTATGTATAGAACCCGGAAATGGCTTCTAATCGCCTTTTTAAGCGTTTTAACGCATAGTATGTACTAGAACTATTTTAAACATACAAGGGTTGATACCTACTGATATTTTGGGTAAATTATAATATTTTAACAGTAAGCAAAAGTTGTTAAACTCAGACTTCAGTTTTGAGCTTTACGGCTTATGTGAAATTACCAAAATGCCCCTACGGTGCATAGATTGGTTATAATTGATAAATTTCACATATATACTCTACCCTACTGTTATAACATATTAAAATAAGTATTTTTGCTGATTACATCAGACCTGTAACCCAGGTTAATACTTAAACTCTTTTATAACCTTGAAAATGACCAAACTACCCCTACGGGGCATAGTTTGTGTTTAAATTCGTTTCGGGCATAATAAAAGACATCCTACTGATGTCACAACATAATTGAGGTATATTAACTTAGGAAACCTGTATATGGCTCTCATGAATACCCGTTACGCTTATTGCGCGTTCGGTTCAGTTTATGTAACTAGTTTACATAAATTAGCCGAAGCGGGTCAAACCTTATCGGTTTTATCTCAAAATCCAGAATGTGTATGAAATACCCGTATTAAGCAAGTCTTCAAACTTGTCGGGTCTAAATCACATTCTATCCGGTCTTCGCTTAATCGTGCGTACGAACCGTATCTTTGAAACTAACCGGTCTAAGCTTAAGCTTAACTAAAGACCCGTTAGGATTCTAATAGGTTATTATAAACCTTCGTTCCAGATTAGGAGGACCAGTAAAAGCTACTTGCATTTGCTTATTGTGATTATTACTTTTCTCAGGTAAATACTTTTAACTTATTTTCCCTATACGGGCTTGGGTTACGGTATATAAAATACCGCTTGGTCGGGCATCAAATCTTCCATCGTTTGGTGGTTAATTGAATAATTTGATCGGCCCGTTTAAATTGTTTTGTTTACTTAAAGCCTTTGGGGGGTTAATGACCATGTCCCGGATATCCTTGGCATCATTTTACGAAATGGCCACGACCTAAGCGCGGAGTGTAGGCGTACACTCGTCAGTGCATAAATAGTTGATGTGGTGTGTCTATTGATCTTTAACCCGGCACGATCCGGGCTACTGAACGCATAAGGAACATGTAATTCTTTTACAAGATTATATATTTAAATAATTATCCCAAGTTATAAAATGTTTATGCCACGTGCATCCAAATCAATTTTTAATCATTTTCTAAAATGAGTCGGTTGATTGTATTTACCAGTGTAAACTGACGTATTTTCCCAAAAAGATTAAATGCAGGTACTAAGCGTAATAGGCTGGATTCTCTCCTTAGCATCAATAAAGAGTCTCGCAAGCTTAAGATGCCTATCGTCTGTTGAACTAATGTTTCCTATTTATTTCGATCCGTCTGTGGATAAACTTTCAACTGTTTGTGATACACGATATTACAATATTTTATTCGGTTGAAATATATCTTTCATTTGCTTCCGTTGTGCATATTAAATATTGTGTTGTTTAACTATTATGTTGCCAACCACGTCACGATACTCCCCACCGGGCCCACCGGTGACACGTGGAAATCAGAGTGTGACAGGTTGGTATCAGAGCCAACACTGTCAACACAATTGCACATTCTTAAAACTTTCGAGTCTAGACTTATAACATAGGACAAATTCTACTTTGTTTTGTCTTGTTTTGTCCTTTATTTTATATATTCTTGTCGTTATCTTATGTTGTATTGACAGGATTAAAAATGCCGCCAAGATTCTTTCGACGAAGAGGACGAGGAAAGGGGCCAATCACCGCCCCCAATGACGACAAGGCAGGACCTTCGCATATGCGAGCTCCTTCTACCACCGAGAGTGACGATCCTCGACAGAACCGGAGGAACCTTTTCGAGCCGGCTAGACGGTCGGTTTCGCACAGTTCGACACCTCCTGTTCATAACTCATATGGGCCACATTCGGAAAATGAGCCCAATAACCCACAACCTTCCTACATACCTCTACAGCGATCCTTATTGCACCATTCCTTTGGTGACCCTACACCAGTTTTTCGGGGTCGGTTTAACCCGGCCAATTACATACAAGAACCCGTGGGTTTTAACCCACTGGGGCCAGATGATCATTACTCCGGCGATCATGCAGAGGATATGGACGAGGACACGGATCCCGTCGAGCCCGCAACCGGAACACCGAACCATCCCATCGACGTCTCTGATGGTTCGTCTTTTCACGAATCACCCTACCATGGTCCAGACAGTTACCTGGCACGATTTAATCAACACGAGTGGTATTTTACACCCTCGCATCATTCGTCGCCTCACCAGCAGCAGCAGGATCCCTCTGAGGATTCACGATTCGTGGCAGTCACGCCACCGCCTCCACCGCCACTAGTTCAGCCGGTACCTCCGCAACTGCCAAGGCGTAGGAGATCCGGAGCACGTATGTCTGAACGAGGAGGGGACTTTCATTTTAGCTCTCCTTGACAATCGAGTGGCAGTCACTATCCACCACTTCCAGAAGATCCACAAATGGGTGGACCTTCGAACCCCGTTGCACCGCAACCACCACCGATGGGTTTTGATAACCCGATTCCAGCATACACGGGTTCGATGACGTACAACCCGTTTGGGCCGCCGCTTCACACCAACTACAATTACGCTGAAGCCGAACCATATTTGGTAGCATCCAATTACAACGCCTTTAACCCTGAAGGACCGTATGGAGCTCCTTGGGGAGCAGGATACCCAACTCATGGGTACCAGATACCTGCCAGACCTATAATACGGACACAATCGCAGCAGCCACGGTTTTCTCCCCCAGAACGAGAGGAAATTCTCCAGAGACTGGACCAGGTTGAGCGAGACTTTCACCGAGATCGCAGGGAGCGACAGACCTTCTTCCAAGGATTGACAAGCCTAATAAAAGGGAAGAGCAAGAAGGACCATTGAATCCTTCCACTGTTGTTGTAATTTCCTTGTATCATTTGAGCCCCTACGTGGGCCTGTCTTGCTGTATTTGCCCCTGTGTGGGTATGTATGTTTGTTTGTTTTGACCCCTGCGTGGATCTATCTTTCTGTTAACCCCTACGAGGGTATGTTGTTTGTTTAAGTCCCTGCGTGGACCAGCTTGTTGTTTGACCCCTGCGTGGGTAACTTGTTTGTTGAAAAGACCCGTTTAGGGCAGTATGTAATATTTTAATAATTAATGGAATGTTATGTTTATAAATTTCAATTTTCTATTATGTGCATAAATATATTACATGAAATAAATAAATCAAAATCATTCCTTTTTAATAATAATCTGCCTATTCAAATATTGAATAAGAATCTTAAGAGTGAAACCTAGCCTGAGTGTCATTGTGAAGACCTGGCCATGATGGTAAGACATGTTTAAAAAGATTCGTATCCCTGTTAACATCTGAAAATATGTTAACACTCCTGGCAGACGTGATTCATTAAAATCACACACGTCATTCTTATATAAGGATTCTTCAAGAGATTCCTAACCCAACTTAATGATCTCTGAATCATGGGTTACATCATCAATTAAGATGATCATATTTGACTATACATTGGTAATATAATGCCTACGGGCCTTGCTCATTTCTACATGAGCCAAAATACAGTGGTAGCTATGACTCCCTGTCAGATAAAGGTAATGAACTAGGTTCAAACCTTCATGCTTTGATTCTCTGAAATCATAGCTTATAATTTATAAATGTCCTTGTGACTAGGCCTGTTGTGCCAGTATACCTTCATGCTTTGATTCTCTGAAATCATAGCTTATAATTTATAAATGTCCTTGTGACTATGCCTGTTGTGCCAGTATACCTTCATGCTTTGATTCTCTGAAATCATAGCTTATAATTTATAAATGTCCTTGTGACTAGGCCTGTTGTGCTAATATACCTTCATGCTTTGATTCTCCGAAATCATAGCTTATAATTTAAAAAAAACGTCATTGTGACTAGGCCTTTTGTGCTATTAATAAAACTGTATTGTTTTTTTTATAATTAGGATAAAGTATGATAAAATCCTAACTAAATGTGAATAATAAATTAACCAAATATGGTCTCTGTTACCATGGTTAATGAATTGCCATAGAAGACAATTCCATAATAAACTCCCAAGTAAACTATTGTCCTTGTTTTATGTAACAGTTCAATTAAAATGGCTGACTCAGATGAAATTAATAGTCACCCAGTGGAGAATAATTATAACGCCTGAATTAATTTAACGGGTATTGAACTGAAAGCGTTAGTTGACGACGATGTTACAAAGGCCTTGGAGCGGCAGTACGAAGAGTATAGTGGGACTCGGAGTAGGACCCTATCTACACCGCATTCAAAGCCACCTTCCAAGAAGGATGAACCCAAGAAAAATGATGATAGACTCTCCTCAAACCACCACAGTGCTCCATCTCAACAAGTTGTACTTAATCAAGAACCCCATAACAAGGGTTACTCCTATAAATACTTTGTTTCATGCAAACCCAGAGATTTCACTGGGGAAAAAGGAGCCATTGACTGCATGACGTGGTTAGATGAGATGGATACAGTAGTGGATATCAGCGGGTGCGCTGAGAGGGATGTAGTCAAGTTTGTGTCTCAATCCTTTAAAGGCGAGGCTTTAGCCTGGTGGAGATCACTGATTCAAGCCACTGGGAAGATCCCATTGTACAACATGTCATGGGAACAATCTGTTGCCCTTATCAAGGAAAATTACTGCCCTCAGCATGAGGTGGAGAAGATAGAGTCTGATTTTCTATCGTTGGTTATGACAAACCTTGACTGTCAAGCTTACCTCACGAGCTTCAACACAATGTCCCGGTTGGTTCCGTATCTGGTGACCCCGGAACCAAAAAGAATAGCTCGTTTTATCGGTGGTTTAGCCCCCGAGATAAAGGCAAGCGTGAAGGCCTCTCGGCCAGCTACTTTTAGATCTGTAGTTGACATATCTTTGTCCCTCACTCTGGATGCGGTCAGACAAAGATCGCTGAGGAACAAAGATGCTGAGAAGAGAAAACGTGAAGATGATAATTCACGGTGGTCAAACAAGAAGCACCGAGGAAACGGTGACAACAAGAAGGGGTCTGAGTCAAGGAAAGATGGGCATCCGTCTGGTGAGAAGCCCAAGTGCAAGATTTGTAAGAAACAGCACTTTGGAAAGTGCAGGCTCGAATCAAACTCGCAGACTCAGGCAAGAACTTTTGCTTGTGGTATATGCAAGTCCAAGGAACACAAGACCTTGGATTGCAAAAAGCTGAAGGATGCAAGGTGCTACAGTTGCAATGAGAAAGGGCACACTAAAACCAACTGCCCTAAATACGCCAAGAAGCCTGAAGAGGCCAAGAAGACCAATGCTAGGGTCTTTAGGATGGATGCGAAGGAGTCTGTGCAAGACGATAACGTGATCACAGGTAACTTCCTTGTAAATGATGTTTATGCGAGAGTACTTTTTGATTCAGGCGCTGATAAGTCTTTTGTAGATAATAAGTTTTGTGAATTGTTGAAATTGCCTGTTAAAACCTTAAGTGTAAAGTATGAGGTGGAGTTAGCAGATGGCACCATAGAAACCGTCTCAACTGTGTTAGATGGATGTGTTATATCCATTAAGAACCATTCTTTTCCTCTGTCCCTACTTCCCTTTAAGTTAGCCGATTTTGACATAGTTTTGGGTATGGACTGGTTATCTCATAACCTGGCCCAAATTGTCTGCAACAAAAAGTAAGTGGTGATTAAGACTCCGTCTGGTGAATCACTTACCATTCGGGGAGATACCCAGTATGGATTGCCTGAGCAAGTGACTATGCTCAAGGCCTCCAAGTGTTTAAAGAAGGGTTTTTATTATCTACATGACACAAGTGATTATTGATGAGCCTAAACTGAAAATGGAAGACATCCCCGTCATTTTTGAATACCCAGAAGTTTTTCCTGAAGAACTACCTGGTTTACCACCAGATAGGCAAGTGGAATTCAGAATTGACATCATCCCTGGAGCAGCACCTGTTGCTAGAGCACCTTACAGGTTGGCACCAACAGAGATGAAGGAATTGAGAGCACAATTAGATGAATTGCTAGCTAAAGGTTTCATTAAACCTAGTTCGTCTCCTTGGGGAGCACCAGTCTTGTTTGTCAAGAAGAAGGATGGATCGATGCGTCTGTGCATCGATTATCGTGAACTTAATAAGGTCACAATAAAGAATAGGTATCCTTTGCCCAGGATCGACGATTTGTTCGATCAGTTACAAGGGGCAAGTTATTTCTCGAAGATTGACTTGAGGTCAGGCTACCAACAACTGAAGGTTAGAGATGAAGACGTACACAAAACTGCATTTAGGACTCGTTAAGGTCATTACGAGTTCCTAGTGATGCCTTTTGGGCTCACTAATGCACCGGCCGCGTTCATGGATCTCATGAATCACGTTTGCAAGCCTTACTTAGATAAATTTGTCATCGTTTTCATTGACGACATTCTCATTTACTCAAAGAACCAAGCTGACCATGAGAAACACCTTCGCTGTATTCTCAAACTCCTGCATCATGAGAAACTCTACGCCAAATTTTCCAAGTGTGAATTTTGGCTTCGAGAAGTCCAATTCCTTGGACATGTGGTTAGTGAGCGTGGTATCCAAGTGGATCCCGCTAAAGTTGAAGCTGTCATGAATTGGCAAGAGCCAAAGACGCCTACAGAGATTCGTAGCTTCCTAGGTTTGGCAGGATACTACAGGCGATTCATTGAAAATTTTTCAAGGATTGCAGCACCCTTAACGTCCTTGACTAAGAAGAAAGTAAAGTTCGTTTGGGGCCCTAAGCAGCAAGAATATTTTGATATTCTGAAGCAAAAGCTGAGCAATGCTCCTGTACTGACATTGCCTGAAGGTACCGAAGAATTCATAGTTTATTGCGATGCATCACACACTGGCATGGGGTGTGTGC
Source organism: Helianthus tuberosus (assembly GCA_030545235.1). NCBI lineage: Eukaryota > Viridiplantae > Streptophyta > Magnoliopsida > Asterales > Asteraceae > Helianthus > Helianthus tuberosus. The sequence goes on from CM060412.1 coordinate 124,152,870, forward strand.
TTATGCAGAAAGGCAAGGTTATTGCCTATGCTTCACGGCAGTTGAAGCTGCACGAAAAGAATTACACCACCCATGACTTGGAGTTGGGTGCCGTTGTATTTGCTCTAAAACTATGGAGGCATTATTTATATGGAATCAAGTGTGTGATCTATTCTGATCACAAGAGCCTCCAACATCTGTTTAATCAGAAGGATTTAAATATGAGGCAGCGCCGTTGGATGGAAACTTTAAATGATTATGATTGTGAAATCCGATACCATCCAGGCAAGGCAAATGTGGTTGCCGATGCCTTGAGCAGAAAGGAAAGGGTGAAACCCATTCGAATCAATGCCAAGAGCATTGAAATAAAGAACAGTTTGAATGAAAGGTTGTTAGCTGCACAGAAGGAAGCTGTGTTGGAAGCTAACTATCCTAACGAAAAGCTAGGGGTGACTGAGGAGCAGTTATCTCTTGGCAAGGATGGAATTCTGAGATTGAATGGACGAATATGGGTTCCAATTTATGGAGGACTTTGGGATATTATTCTCCAGGAAGCCCATAGTTCCAAATATTATGTTCATCCTGGAGCTGATAAGATGTACCAGGATCTAAGGGCAAACTATTGGTGGATAGGCTTGAAGAAGTCAGTCTATACCTATGTAGCTAAATGCTTGACGTGTGCGCAAGTCAAAGCAGAACATCAAAAGCCGTCAGGTTTGCTACAACAGCCTGAACTTCCTACGTGGAAGTGGGAAATGGTAACTATGGATTTTATCACTAAGTTACCAAAGACAAAGAAAGGAAATGATACGATATGGGTTATAGTTGATAGACTGACTAAGTCAGCACATTTCTTACCCATCAAGGAGACTTATAGCTCCGACATGTTAGCCCAACTGTACGTAGATAAGATTGTAGCTTTACATGGCATACATGTGTCTATTATCTCCAACAGGGATACTAGATACACGTCACATTTTTGGAAAAGTTTCCAGTAATCTTTGGGCACGCGTTTGAATTTTAGTACAGCTTACCACCCTCAGACGGAAGGACAGAGTGAGCGTACCATCCAAACTTTGGAAGACATGCTTCGTGCATGTGTAATTGATTTGGGTGGTAGTTGGGATAACCACCTACCGTTAATCGAATTCTCCTACAACAACAGCTACCATACCAGCATTAAAGTTGCGCCTTTCGAGGCCTTATACGGTAGAAAGTGTAGAACGCCCGTTTGTTGGGCGGAAGTGGGAGATGTCCAATTGTCAGGACCAGAAATAATCTTTGAAACGACGGACAAGATTGTCCAGATTCGTGACCGACTGAAAGCTGCCAGGGATAGGCAGAAAAGCTACGCTAATTTAGACCGTAAACCTCTGAACTTCGAGGTAGGTGACAAAGTGTTGCTTAAAGTATCACCCTGGAAGGGAGTGATGCGATTTGGTAAGAAAGGCAAGTTGAGCCCGAGATACATAGGACCCTTCGAGGTTATCGAACGCGTCGGATCGGTTGCCTATAAGTTAAACTTACCTGAAGAGCTCAGTGGAATTCACAATGTGCTCCACATCTGCAATCTGAAGAAGTGCTTCGCTGATGAATCACTGGTTATACCATATACAGATGTGCATATAGATGAGAGCTTGAAATTTGTGGAAAAACCTTTGTCGATTGAGGATCGATGGGTTAAAAAGTTTCGAAGGAAGCATGTGCCTATTGTAAAGATAAAATGGGATGCCCGTAGAGGTCCCGAATACACGTGGGAGGTTGAGTCCACAATGAAAGAAAAGTACCCTTATCTATTTCAGTAAATCTCGAGGTCGAGATTTCTTTTAAGGGGGTGAGGATGTAACACCTCGAAAATTCACGTCCTATAATGTGTTGACACGTGTCATATGTTTGAACGTGTGAAAGAAACGTTATAGAAGGATTTAAGTTGACAATCATGGAAAGTATGTATATATACGGGTTCTAAATGTCAACATTGAATAAACATATTGTACATTAACCCTACATGATGCTCATACCTTCACACGAATAAATCATGGATCATACGAAGCTAAATATGAAAGAAAGTGAGAGATTACAAACTACAGGGGTTAAATGTGTCAACATGTTTAAGTTATACCTCTGAGTGACCTTTTGACAAACCTGAAGCTTTGTAACGGTTAATTATGCTCACTAGAATGCATGATAAAAATTTCATAAAGTTTTGTTATCGTATGAGAAAGTTATGATCAAATTCGTGTACAAGGGGTTAAAGTGTCAACGTTGAAAGTTATGACTTTTCGGGTGACAATTAAGTTAACCGAGGACTAAACATAGGGGGTATAAGTCTTGAAGCCCTTGTAAATAAATATGAAGGGGTCAAATTGCAAGAAATAAGCTTGGGTGACCATTGGAAGGGCCAAGAGACAAGATGCAACAACTTAGAAATGTGGAAACCTGAAAACGGGGCTTAGGCGGGCCGCGTAAGTGTTGTTATGGTCTTACGCGGGCCGCGTCAGACCCCCAGTTGCAGAAAACGTGGACAGCCTCCTGTCCAGCCCTTTAACGGACTTATATGGGATATTTTCACTACATGGGCGACCCCTAAACAGTCCTAGGCACTTAGGGACATCTGTTGATGATCCATGGCCATTGGTAGCATGATTTGTCAAGGATCCAAGGTGATTAAAGCACTATATAAGGGCCCTTGTTGCAACCATTGTGCTCACACCTTCTCTTGCATTCCTGATCATTTCTGGAGCTCCAAAGCAGACTCAAGTGATCACATTTCGTGCATAGGACTTCATTAAGTTTTCTTAACCTTCCTTAGTTAAGTTTTTGCTTACTTTTAGCTTAAAAGTCAAACCGTCGTAATTAACGGTTGACTTCAAGATTAATCACTAATGGTCCAGTGATTAGTAGAATTTAAAGTAGTTATAAATTGGTAATTATGTGGGCATTAAACCCTTAAAAGGGTTCCCCCTGATTCCCACTCTAACTAGGTCAAATGTCAGGTCAAACTTGTTATTAAAAAGTCAACAGGATACTTAATTTCTAATTTATGCATAATTAGCAATGTAGAACACATACAACCTGTTTGATCATTAATATAACTTGGTAATTAGTATAAGAACATGTCTAAACATGTTCAACCCGACAATTTACTGTTTAGACCCGGTTCGGAACCGAAAGTCGCAAAACTTTGACTTCAGTTCTGACCCGTTTTGGTATGATTTAGAAATACCTTAGAGCTCTATTTGGACCAGGTTACATGCTAGTATAACCCTCTGTGATTATACACCATGGTTCGTTAGTTAACCAATTAATACGCATGATTCCGTTAATTGCCTATATGTTGACCATTATGCCCTTTTCACCTTAAAACATGATTTTTGAAAATGTAATAGAGTAGAAACCTTAGCTACTGATATATAAACTTGCACCCAAAATTTGATGTCAGTTTGAGGTGTAGATTGAGAGTTATGCTCATTAGCGTAATTAGAAAGCTTCTTTAGCGATTAAACGGCGTAATTAGCGTATAGACTATTTAAACCTACTTTTTGATATCAAAATTATTACCCACTGATGTAATATATTATTTTGGGATTTTTGAAGATTTTTAATTAATTTTTGGCTGAGCATAACTTATAGTCATAGGCTTAATCCGGTAAATGTCGGTTTTGCCCTTTTGGGCTATAAAAAGAGTTTTACATATCTTTTCGACCCCAAACCTTTTGCTACTGATTTCATATGATAAATAAATTATTTTAAGCCTTCTGGAATAATAAAAATATCAGCTTTATGTATAGAACCCGGAAATGGCTTCTAATCGCCTTTTTAAGCGTTTTAACGCATAGTATGTACTAGAACTATTTTAAACATACAAGGGTTGATACCTACTGATATTTTGGGTAAATTATAATATTTTAACAGTAAGCAAAAGTTGTTAAACTCAGACTTCAGTTTTGAGCTTTACGGCTTATGTGAAATTACCAAAATGCCCCTACGGTGCATAGATTGGTTATAATTGATAAATTTCACATATATACTCTACCCTACTGTTATAACATATTAAAATAAGTATTTTTGCTGATTACATCAGACCTGTAACCCAGGTTAATACTTAAACTCTTTTATAACCTTGAAAATGACCAAACTACCCCTACGGGGCATAGTTTGTGTTTAAATTCGTTTCGGGCATAATAAAAGACATCCTACTGATGTCACAACATAATTGAGGTATATTAACTTAGGAAACCTGTATATGGCTCTCATGAATACCCGTTACGCTTATTGCGCGTTCGGTTCAGTTTATGTAACTAGTTTACATAAATTAGCCGAAGCGGGTCAAACCTTATCGGTTTTATCTCAAAATCCAGAATGTGTATGAAATACCCGTATTAAGCAAGTCTTCAAACTTGTCGGGTCTAAATCACATTCTATCCGGTCTTCGCTTAATCGTGCGTACTAACCGTATCTTTGAAACTAACCGGTCTAAGCTTAAGCTTAACTAAAGACCCGTTAGGATTCTAATAGGTTATTATAAACCTTCGTTCCAGATTAGGAGGACCAGTAAAAGCTACTTGCATTTGCTTATTGTGATTATTACTTTTATCAGGTAAATACTTTTAACTTATTTTCCCTATACGGGCTTGGGTTACGGTATATAAAATACCGCTTGGTCGGGCATCAAATCTTCCATCGTTTGGTGGTTAATTGAATAATTTGATCAGCCCGTTTAAATTGTTTTGTTTACTTAAAGCCTTTGGGGGGTTAATGACCATGTCCCGGATATCCTTGGCATCATTTTACGAAATGGCCACGACCTAAGCGCGGAGTGTAGGCGTACACTCGTCAGTGCATAAATAGTTGATGTGGTGTGTCTATTGATCTTTAACCCGGCACGATCCGGGGTACTTAACGCATAAGGAACATGTAATTCTTTTACAAGATTATATATTTAAATAATTATCCCAAGTTATAAAATGTTTATGCCACGTGCATCCAAATCAATTTTTAATCATTTTCTAAAATGAGTCGGTTGATTGTATTTACCAGTGTAAACTGACGTATTTTCCCAAAAAGATTAAATGCAGGTACTAAGCGTAATAGGCTGGATTCTCTCCTTAGCATCAATAAAGAGTCTCGCAAGCTTAAGATGCCTATCGTCTGTTGAACTACTGTTTCCTATTTATTTCGATCCGTCTGTGGATAAACTTTCAACTGTTTGTGATACACGATATTACAATATTTTATTCGGTTGAAATATATCTTTCATTTGCTTCCGCTGTGCATATTAAATATTGTGTTGCTTGACTATTATGTTGCCAACCACGTCACGATACTCCTCACCGGGCCCACCGGTGACACGTGGAAATCGGGGTGTGACAGTTATTCACGATGATGAATAACAAAGAAATAATAGGATTAGTTCATATGGAAACTTGGACTTTGGGTAATTATCCAAGTGGAAAACTCTCAATATAATGCTATTGAGAAAAGTAGCGATCACATTAACGAATGTGATTATATAATAGTTTGATAGAAAAGAAAAACATTTTATATGTTCAAATGTAAAACTAGTAAAACTAATGATTGTTGTTTTGCAATTAAATAAAGTTTTACTAAATGAAATCAAAGATATGAAATAAATAGAGGTGTTACTTACATAGGGTGTGATGTGAAAACTATAAAAAGGTCATGTGTATCATGTGTTAATCGCTTACTTTGGCCAAGTAAGTAGTGGCATATGATACCATGAACTTCTAGTAGCGGATACATTTACATCCGATGTAGTAAGGGCAGGGTGAATGGGACTAACTTAAATAGTACCCAACTGAATCAAATAAATGAAATGTTTGATAGTAAACGTAAACGCAAGTCGGACGACGGAAGTGTATTACGTAAGAATGACAAGCCCGAGAGAAGGGACAGAGATTAAAGTAAATGAAAATACGAACCAACTAATGAGAATGCTAAGGCATAGAGATAAAAGTTTGACTGTCACGAGTGATGAAATTCACACGGACAAGTCAAATGAATTAAATAAAGAATAAAGGACTTGAATGAATAAAAGCGATGGATTTCACTAAGACGACCAAATAAATGAAAACGAAATTTTAATGCATACCGGAAGGGTTGCAAAAATAGTGACTCCGGTAAAGATACCCGATGGATGGGTAGGGTTGTGAGTGAATGCGTAAACCAAGAGACGGGAACGCGAATTGAAAGTCAGAAGACTCGGAATGAGAGTTATGACTAAAAGATGACAATATTTTTGCAAACATAAATTTTGATAATTACGTTCAACTATTTCAAAATTGAACGGGTCGAATAAAGAACGAAGTTTGACACTCATAAGTGATGAAAGTTCACCCAAAATGAGTCAAACGAGTTAGTTAAGGAATAACGCTTGAAACAGTAAGGAAAACGCAAACTAGCGAAACAAAAATGTTAAAAACATTAAGATAAAGAACCCGGGTAACGGGTCGTAAAGAAGTATAGGTAAGAACTGGGTAACGGTAAGTGTATGGCAAACTGACGTGTAGATGACGTTAGAAGTCATAAAGTCGGAAAGATAATTTGAAAGAAAACAAATGTAGCCTGAGACTACGGTCATGGTCAAATGAAATCCAAAAAGCAAAAATAAATAATTCTAAACATAAAAAGGTGGAAATCTAAGGAAAAAGCCTGCGAGGCAAAGTGAAAGAACCTACGGGTCAGTAATGTAAAGCGAGGAGACTGGTTGTAACTCCCCACGTAAAATAATAACGGAAGGTAACATTTGTATAAAAGCGATGAGTTTCGCTAAGTTAACCGAATGGGTTAAAACTAAGAGATCATGAAAAGTCTGGCTGACAAAAATGAAGGATTTCACTAAAAACATCTAAACGGGTAGGAATGATAAAAGAATTCACAATCATTTAAATTGTATTATTTCACAAATAGGGCGAAGACAGTACCGAAATGACAACGGAAAGGAATAAATCCTTGGACGTAAATTCCTTGATTTGAGAGATTGACATGAGTTAAAGAGAAAACGTTAAACTAAAATTCGGTTTTAGTGAAGAATAACGTTTTAATAAATATAAATATTATGAGAGGAATTGGATAGCACTAAAAGAATGGGTGCATAAAGACATGTTCGAAAAGAAGATTTTCAATAATGAAAAGATTATCTAAACTTAAACATGACGTGATACAATCATGGTTAAGAAAAGTAATATGGAATATAACCACGTTATAGCGTGAACTAAGAAATGGGGACGATAAAAGTTTGTAAGCCTCGAGAAGGCAAAGTGGATTTACCCGAGCGACGGGGTATAAGGTAACCGGTGACTAACAAGTCTAACCGCCAAAATAAATAATCAATAAAGATAAAGGATTTAAGCTGAAAGTAACGGCACGCGAGTCCTTACGCATCAAAGACGCACGCGTCAATATAAATGATAACTATTGACCAAAAGAATGAATGTCTTAAAAAAACATATTATAATAAATAAAACTAAATTCGTTTGGTTTAAACCAATGAACTACGTAAATAAGGTTTCGGGGACGAAACCTCTTTAAGGGGGGTAGACTTGTAACACCCTGAAAACGGGTTCGATAGTCAAACCACGTTAATAATAAAGACGGGTAAAGTACCGTGGGCGGTAAAAATTACCCCGTAAAAACAAAATAACTAGGAATAAATTCACCTAGTTATTAATGTGCAAACATGTAATGAAACATGAAGAAGTAGTCTTAAACAATTAAGACTAAACTTGAGGGGCCTAAGTCGTAAAAAGGGAAAGTTATGGAATAAAATTAATAAAAACCAAAAAAACACACACATGTGTGTGTTTTGGTCGATCAACATCAGGAGCACAAGGTGTGTTCCCTTCAAGCCCTAAAGCTCATAAAATCCAACAAATCGAAGAAGAATCAAGCTAAAAATTGGGGCTTTTAATAAAATCGTGATCACCAAGCGTAGGGGATCACAAGGTATGTTCGATTTCTTCGTTTGGTGATATTTCGAAATTGTGATAAACATGCATGAACAAAATTCTTGTATAAAATTTGAATGTTATAGTGGAATTTGTGAAGTATGATTGCTTAGGAACAAACCCTAAGTAGAAATTCAAAGTAAAATTGCCATGATTAGGTGTTTGGAATGGATTACCACACCTAGCTAAATGGGTTTTCATAATATGATGATGTTAGTGTTTAACATGTGATTAAAATCATCATATTAGATAGTAAAGGCAAGGTACTTAAACAAATAACAAGTTTGAGTACTTGTTCATACATGATTAGAAATGGGTTAAGTATGTTAAGTTGAAATTAAAGTTATATTCAAGTAAATTGATGCTTAAAAGAATGTTATCTACTAGTTGTAAGTAGAACTTGATTAAGTTAGGCATGCGGGTGAATGCCTAATAAAGTGATGAAACGTGTTTTTACTTATGAATGAAAATCCGTAGACTTTGCATCACGAAAGGAGAAACTATCATTGATAAACGAGAGCTAAGTTAAATTGATGCTAATAATAGCATAAATATGGATAGAAAAATAGCTAAAATGGTGGCTTAAAAGAACACCTACCGGGTAGTTTGAGAATGCCTAAACTAGTCGATGAACTTGAATGTGCATTGTATATACTAATGGACGTTTGACTTTTAAAAAGTCAAACTGACCTATAATACGAGGAATGATAATTTTTGGATATAAAATGAGTAAGGTGGAATAATCGTATTAAATTATGATTAATCTAACCACCTTGTGAATGATGGTGATAGTTTGATGCCTAACAAGCTAGGTAGAAGCCTGGGGAAGAAGCGGGTCAAACGAGTCAAGCATAAAGGAAAAGCGTATTTGGGATGCAAGGTAAGTAAAGCTTACACCCATTGGTAATATACGCAATTGTTTTATAGGTGAAAATACAACAATGGATTATGATAAAAAATGGGGGTTCCAACATGAACCGAAATTAGTCGGAACGAATAAAAACGATCAAAACCAAGGTTAATGGTAAAAAGAGGCGAAATGGTAGTTTAGTCATGAATTGACTAAAAAATTATAAGTTTTGTTAAAACTATCTAGTAACGTAACTAGTAATGGAAAAAGGGATAAAAAGGATAATTTAGTCACATGATGACAAAATGTAAGTGGAGATTAAACGGATACCCACGGCGTAAGCCGAAATGGGTTAAAAATATAAGAAAAAGGAATATTTGTAGTAAATTCCGAAATGGGTTGGATGTGTGAATGGGTAGTTAGAAACCATGCTTGGTTATAAATGCAAATGTTTGGTCATATAGGTCAAATGGTGGCGATAACACCATTTGACAATATTGACTAACGTTGGTTGTCAAGTCGTATGTTCACATGAGTGAACCGGAGGTGGATAAGTGCGTCGCTATAAAGTAGCGGCAAATAAAAGCAAGGTATAAATCGGGTCTATACGTTGACCCAAGCCAGGTACGCCTAACTGAATTTATAGTTAAAAGTGCAATTTTGGTCAAATAGATAGTGATGGTCCTTCGCCGTAAAATGAAGGACATGAAATTGACCAAAAAGTCCTTGATGGGTAAATCGGGCAAACGAACCTTAGAGGCTGTTTAGGAACTTGTATTATGATTATGAAGCCCTTAGATATGTAAAAAAAATTTAGGTAATGACATTCGTGGGTCGAATGTCTAAAAACGGGTCTTATGCATAAAATGACTAACTGAAGGGTAGAAATTGGGATTATGGATTCCTTATGTTAAATCCACCACAAAAATTGTTGTGGAGGAATAAAATTAGTTGTTTAGTATGGGAATAAAATGTGCGAAGTGAAAAGAGCGAGTTTAATGTTTAAATGCTTAAAAGTCCCCTAAACGGGTCAAAATAGACTAAGAAGTAAATTGTGGTTAAATGCTTAGATAGATGCAAATGAATCGGTGAAAGTAAATGCCTACGTAAACTCTATGATGGGAGCAAAAACGTTAAGGTTTAACAAGCCCGGGATGGGTAAAAATGATAGGAAATAACTATTTTTCTAAAGCATGTAGTGAGATGATAATGCCTAACGGGTCGAATAATCACCTAAAGGATTTATGAGCCAATAGTGTATAAATCAGATTTTTATGCAAACCGAGGTGATAAATGGGTCCGTAATTTAATTACGGACGCGTAGTAAAAAGAATCACGCAAAACGGACAACTAGATCAAAAGTTATGCACGTTTTTGTATAGGTTAAGTTAGAAAAATGGAGCTGGGTATCTGCAGCACCAGCCAAGTCAACATTCTATCGAATTGGGGGTCTCGCGTCACGCGACAGGTGGGGGTCACCACCGTCGCGGCATGCGACACTAGTCGCGGCACGCGACCGTACATCAAAATCCCGTCACGCGGCGCGACGGGTATAAAACCTGCAAATTTTGTTGTTTTGATTACTTAGTTGAAGGGGACTTGATAAAACAAGTTATATTAGTATCAAAACTAACATTTGTGATGGTTTTGATTACAAGTAAACTTAGTAAGCTTACGGATGAAGATCAAGCTCGTTGAAGGACCGAACACAATCAAAATACAAGCTTCCGCATGGCGTTTCGTTGTCATTTTAAACGACGAACTTAATTATATTATGTTGTAAATTTTAAGTTGTAAAAGTTTTAAATTACTCGTATTTTCTACGGATCCTTAATCTTAATTACATGTTTATTTTCGTGATATATACGAAAACCTTTAAAATAATAGCAAGGGTGTTACACGTTACCATGCTCAGAATTTGGGGCGCCAATCCCCAAATGAAACGTTCAACCCGCTTGAACTCTGGTTCTACCATGTAAGGGACAACACGAGACAAATCATGGAATCTCTGCACATACTCAGCTATCTTAGGAGCATCCATTTTTAGATTCCAGAACTCAGTTTCCAACTTCTGAATTTCAACCCTCGAACAATACTTCTTACGCATCAGCTCTTTCAACTCATCCCAAGTCATAGCATATGCTGCAGCCTCACCTAGAGTCTGAAGCTGAAGGTTCCACCATGACAGAGCTCCATCGAGGAATAGTCCAGAAATGTAAGTGACTTGGTGCTCTGGTGCACATTTACTCATCCGCAGCATAGAATCTGTCTTCTTAGCCCATCTCACAAAAGCTACGGCACCTCTAGTGCCGTCAAAGTTTAGAGGCTTGCAGTCCAGAAACTGCTTGTAAGTACAGCCTGTACAAGCAACATCATTCACAATAAGCATTAGCAAAATGCACTTGGAAATGTCCAAACGTATTGTAATGTGTCTTAAGTGACTTAAACATTACCGTTAGGTGGGTTATTCCCTGAGGTGCCTCCGCTGTGTTCGGAGCGTAGGGCCTCATGTTGTGCGATTGCCTGTGAAATTCGTTCTTGTAACTCTGCCTCGGTTGTGGGCAACTGAGTGTTCCTTCGAGGAGGCATCTTCTAAGAAGAAGATTGTATAGGTCAGGTCTTATTCGTATAATAAATAGTACGTATACATAATAGCGTTTATTATAACAAGCAAGCATATAGCATCACAATCATAGCACAAACATGCAAATCAACAACGTGTTTAATGCAAATATGACGATTGAGCTTTCATTAATCATCGACCATAAGTATTGTTACATGTTTTACAAAGTGTATCATATCAAAAGGAACACAGAGTCACACTACCCTTGTCCAACAAGTCTACCAATCTACAAAAGTCATACAATCAAAAGGTGATCTCCAAAAGGCTTCACAAGCTCAGCTCAATAGTGGTGCTCTCATCAAAAGTAATGCAACCTACATAAAACCAAAAACCAACTATGCTGATGGTGGTGGTGGTAGAGGAGGTGGAGGAAAGAAAAGCAAGTTACACACATGCGCAAGCTCATAGACATGACGCAGCAGATAACTGATCTGCTGCTCGACGGTGAGAAATCGAGCATCAAACTCTGGAAAAGGAGTAAGAGGAGCAGGTGGATGTGAAAATGGAGACGGTGATGAACGAGGGGGAACAAAAGCAGGCTGACAAGGACACGGTAAAGGACGCGGAGTCAGCTCAAGATCCAAAATCCTGAGACTCATAACCTTAAACTGGAGCTGAAGTGATAAAAGTAACTCATCCCGTGTATAACCAACAAAATGAGAGGGATGGTAGGGATATGAAATCGGCATGGTGTACGGTGGGAACCATCGGAATGGCTCATCGAGTGGCGAAGAAGAGAAAGGAGCAAAAGGTGCAGACTGAGGGGCCTGGGAAAAAGCTGCTGAGGCATAAGGATCATGACTAGGCTGCTAGCCTGAAGTACCCTCCCCTGGATGGGGTGCGGGTATGTCCTGCAAGAAAACGATAGGTAAATCAACACGATGGACATCGGACTCCACATGATGAAAAGGAGCAACATCAGCGGGTGCGGGTGCAGGTGGAGGAATAAGTGGCTCAATAACAGGAGGGTCAACGGGTGCAGGAACTGGGTCAGGTATGAGGGGTGCAATGTCTGGTAAGCCAAAAGGAATAGGGTCATGATCAGGCATGGGATCAGGATCAGCAGGTGCAACATCAGGCTGATCAACAGGAACAAAATCTGGCTCAATATCAAGCTCGAGGTCGTGTGGAGGAGATGGTGCAGCTGACATGGCCGTATCATCATCAGAATCAGTGGCATAGTGCTGTAATCCAACTGCCTGCAAAGCTGAAGATGTCACAGACTCAAAGGAATCTGAGACAGAGTGCAAACTAGTATCAGAGGATAACTCGATAACAGGAATCTCAAGAAGTGGAATAGCAACAACGTCCTCGTCTAGCTCTCCATCACCATGGGCGTCATCAGGAGGACCATCAACAAACAGAACAAAGTCATCATCAAACAGATCATCAAAAGGCCAATCCTCAGGAAGGATGACCACTAGAGGAACAGGAGCGAGGATCGGTGCCACAATATGCTCACCATCGGGATGCCCGATGATAAGATGATCATGGACTAGAATGGGAACAACAAAAGGATCCTCGTCTGGAATACCATCAGCAAGCGATAAGTCATCTCCAAAACCAGGCATCGCGAACGGCTGAAAGTCGTCCTCGTCGTCTGATAGCATATTTGGGTCGCTCTCAGTATCGAATGTAAAGATCTCTGGCTCCAGTGCGATTTCGTCATCGAAAACAATTGCCATAGGGTCATCAGTGTCAGACAATCCGCTCTCGAATGAGGACATAGTGTCTGTAACAGAACAATCATAACATATGCACATATATTAACCACTATCATTTAGTATGCAATCAAAGAAAATGTAACATGAAATCATGTATCCTCATTATTCCTCACGAATCCTTTCTATCCTTCCTTAGTCTACCCAGACTAAACCACAATTGTGACCTTGCAGTGTGTTTCGTGTCTTTCCTTTGTAAAAATGTTTTTTCCATGGATCTGGGCGTTTCGTGTATGCAATGAAAACATGTTGTAAAAATATTTTTCGTGAGAGCCCTAATGATTGTAGTCTAGACTCGAGAAGGAATCCTAGTTCGCTACAATCAAAGTTCTGATACCAAACTGTCACACCCTGACTTTTGCGGAAGCGTGATTATGTGTGACTTGCTTAATATCATTGCATTCAGCCATAACAAACAACTATATGATAAAACTAGAGATGTTCATCCATTGATTAAGTTTAAAAACATTACATCAACATTGTTTTAGAATCCAAACATAGACTTTAAATCCATAATACAAACCATGCAAATTGTTTTAGAGTTCCATAAGGACTCGACAAAAGACATTAATAATAACCAGGCTTTGAAAGATGTGTCTTATCCAGGATAAGACACACTATCCAAACCCTTAGACTTCGGATGACATCTTTTATTCCCAACATTACTTGAAACATCCAAACGCCCGCCAGTTCCACATTTAATTCCCTGAAATACATGTAGTTTGAAAACATCAACAAAAGTTGAGCGAGTTCATGTGTTTTGTATGTGTGCACGAATAAACCTTTGTAAACAATATAAGTAAGTATGTAGGTATTTGTAAACCCCGATATGAAAGCAAACAAGGAAAACAGATCTTTAACGGTTTGCAAGGCCATTAATATGTGTGACGTGATGCAGGAAGGCTCAAACCTAGCAGATTTTGCACCGGGCTTCAGTTTGAAGACATAGTCACCTCATGGGCCAAACCCCAGTCCACATGGGTGTGGGCTCGCTACACCCAAATAGATCTATCACTCATGTCCCTCGGTCCTACTACGAGGATTAATGGTCTTAAGCATTGTACCCACCACTCACATGATCTAGCAGTACCTTTCCTTAGCTAACCATACCAAATGTAATCGTATGTAAACAGTTTGTAACATGTACTTCACCCCCAAAGTTATAAAAACCAAAAACAGTTAAAGAAAAGGGGGACATGAACTCACAGTTTTGCGTTCTTCAAATCAATCCAACGTAACTCACAATTGTTACTTGTTCACACGACTTCCTACAAACGTACTACAGTCTATTAGACGAGCGGGTCGTGCCTTGACTTAGGCTTATTTAATGCCATTGAGTTACGTTTCATTGTCTCTTTAATATTATTCCAAGTTATATAATTATTTGTTAAAATAATAAGTATTTTAACTTAAATTATATTTATTAAATTTTGGAATAATAATTAAAATAATATATTTTAACTTGTTACTCTTTACATATTTATACATGTATATCCTTCCCAAGGATGGGTGTATTTGTGTTCGTATTCTTATACTTGTATATTTTTGCCAAGTATCGGTGGCGTATTCCGGTGTGTATTTATACGTACGAGAATACGTATTTTATTGTGTTTATTAAGTATCCTTATACTTAATTTTTGTATTAACTTTTCTGGAATAATATCTTTAATAAAAATACCTCAATATATATTTCCAAAATATATATTTTAAGAAATATTACTTAGAAAAATTATTCATAATTTTTCCCTTGGCAAAAATATTTATAAATCTCATACAAGTCCCAAAAATAATATATCTCCAAGTCTAACTTAGAAAATATATGTGTAAACTTATTTTCACCCAAAAATAATGTATTTCATGTTTGTTTGAGAAAATATATATTTTCTTCCAAAAATAATACATCTTCTAATAATTCCAAGAAAAATATATATATCTTCTTTTCAAAAATAATATATTTTCTCCTTGTAAAAAATATGATATAATATTGTGTAATAATTGTAAAAATCATATTTTTGTTCTCTTAGTGTCCAAAATATTAATTACCAACATATACTTATGAATAAAATTTTCGGAATATTTTTGTGAGTTATATTCCTTTGTTCGGTTTCTCCAATATTTTGGGTATAATTTTATATTTATTCTCTTGGAATTTTGATAATATTTTGGATTGTAATTTTTGGTATTTTGATGAGTTATATTATTTCAAGTCCTAAAATAATATAACTAATACACATAATATAAAAATAATCACACACATGGTGACTTCTAAATATATATTTCCTAAATACATATTAATCACTTTTATTTACAAAAACCAACCTCCAATATTTATAATTTTATTAACAAAATTTATGGCAAACTTTATATGAAAATTCATGGTTAAAAAATACTTGTTACTATTTGTTTAAAAATATTTTTCTAAGTGTTTAATTTTTAGAAAAAATTTGCCATAGTTTCCCCTAAAAATGGAGGTTTCCATGCCTTCAAGGCATATCATTTTCTTTTGTAAATCAACACAATCAACAACAAATCAATCTACACTTACCAATTTTGCCAAAATCAAGCATAAACTACTACCTCATGAACTTGAAAATTTATAAAAATGTGTAGTAACTTACTAGTGTATTTAGTAAGTCTAGTTACCCTTTAAAGTGTGGTTGTTTATTTAAAATCATCATTTTTAAAGAAATTAGATCTTCACAACTTGTATATCATTTTTCTAAAAATATTTCTTCTTGGATTCTTCTTGTTAAATACATGATCCTACACTTGATTAATCACTAAAAATGTGGTTTATTTATTTAAGAACCAAGATTAAGTAAACTTTGTATTTTTAACTTGATTCTTGAAAAATCATTCTTGAAATCTTAGATTTACAAGACTTTAGACACACTTTGATCATCACTTAACAAGAAAACAACTTATTCTTTCAAGTTCATGATTCACATGAGGATGATCTATGGATCTTTAACATTTTTATCCTCTCATCTTGCTAGATTATGTTTTTAGTCATTATCTAGCAAGATCATATGATGATCAACATCAAAAACATGAGTAAACAACAATCAATAAGCATAACAACACATAAACATCATGATTTCTTATGATTTTAAGCTTATGTTCAAGTTTCAAGTTCAAGATTCTTAGTGTTCATCATGATCATCAACTTGTATCTTCTTTTAACCACTAAAATAAGATGTAAAATGAAGAGTATGGTGTTCTTACTACTAGCTCAAGGCTAGGGATGATCACTAGATGAAATGGAATGGATAAAAGCACAAGAGAAAGGTCCTTCAACTTCCACAAGCTCCAAGCTTCCTTATACACCTTCTAGCACCTTTGTGATTACTTGGAATTGAATGAAGATGAAGTGATGATGGTGGTTGTGTGGTTGTTGTTCTCGGCCGAACCAAGGAGAGGAAGAAGAAGAGAAGTTCAATTGTTGGTGTGTTTTGAAAAATGAAAGTTATGTTCTCCAAGGGTATTCTTATAATCCATCACATAAGCTTTAACTATTGGTTTATATGTTTTATAAAGAACAAACATAATCTATTAAAATAACTAAATAAAATCTTTAGTGGGGCCATGATGTTGGGTCGTGAACTAGGGGGGGGGGGGGTTCTAGGTTAGGGGTTAAACATAAGTTAGATTTCATGGTTAAAATTCAAGTATCTAGTTAGGTGTTTTGTTATTTGTATGGTATATAGTGTGTTATGATGTTCGGGGACCATAACTAGCTTGGTAATGTTAAAACAGTGCTGCTGGTGAAAATTTGGTGTTTCGGGTAGTGTCCGGTTGTTCGGTTGGTTATCGGTTCGTTAAGGTGCTAAACTATGCAGTTTAGTGTGCTTTATGTTACCTTTTATGACAGTTTTGAGTCCCGACACTTAGTAAAGCATTCATGACCATTTAACCATATTTCTGCATGATATTAGAGTGTTTAAATGCTGAATATTGCTGATTTTTGCTGAATTCTGCAGTTTGTGTAAGTTTTAGGCACTTTCCGGCACTTAAACTATCACTAGGAAGGCAGTTTTGTGATCCTTACTTTCCTACACACTATACTAGTGTAATACTTGGTTTCTGGCTCATTCTGTGTCTCAATACAATGTCTGTCTATGTACTGAACTCCGTCAGCATTTTTCTAATTTGTCTGATAACTGTGTTAACTGTGTTTCGTGCATCATTTGAATCAACAAAGTTTGCATGCAATAATGATATGTCATTTGCAATATGTGATGCACATGTATGTATAAGGAAATTATCAGAAAGCAATTCAAGTCACTAATTGTAATTCAGCACAGTCATTAAGCACTAATCATTGTTTAATAATTGTACGGATACCTGAAATTTTGATGGTTGTCACACTGGTTTAGTAAATTTAGGGCGAAATTACATAAATACCCTTTGACCGTTAAAGGCTAACATGGACTATAAACGATTTCATGAACCAGGGGTTAATCTTGCATAGTTTCTCATCAGTTGGGGGGTCAGACAACAAAATTTTCCTGGGATGGGGTCATAGTGCCAATCACATATAACCCCAGGGGGTAAAATTGCAGTTTACTCTAAAAAGTAATAATATTTTTATTAGTAAGGGTATTTTTGTCATTTCACATTCACTTAACTGAGAAAACTAACCTACATCCATGTTTGTGACTATCCGAGAACGAATTTGCCAAAGTTGAGGACTATAGCTGTAATTTTGAAAATGTAGAGACTAAAGATGAAATCGGAGCAAACCACAAAGACTATCCGGACACTTTTCTCTTAATATATAACGAGTGATGTTCTCCCGTGCATCGCGACAGGAATTCAGTCGGTTTCTATTCGGATCATTACAATATTGGCACTCGCTGTAGTAATCAAAAGAGAAAACCTTACATCGATCGAAAACAATAAAAGCGAAATCAATACTGGTACCGATGTTCAGTTGAAGTTGATATTGGTTTAGTTCGTTTGCGTCCTATGTATATTTTTTCACCATTGCCATATAAACTTTTTTGAAAACTACTATTGTGCCGCTATTGTACCAAACCGAATCCAAACAAACTAAACAATATTTGTATCAGTACTGGTATTTATTTTTATTGTTTTGCTTTCAATAAGCTAAGATCATATCGTTACCATACCGTACCGAACCGAATAACATCAGTACCGTTATTTATTACTTTTTGTGGTTTCTTGTTTGATAATAGATATCGTAGTGAACCGAATCGAAACCGAATGAACATCAGTTCGGTACTTGTATTTATTTTTATTGTTTTTTCTTTCGATAAACTGTCGTACCGTCCCAAATCGAAATCGAATGAACAACATCAGTTCGGTACCAGTATTTATCTTTATTGTTTTTTCTTTCGACGAACTGATATTGAATCGATGGCGTACCATCCCAAACAACATTGGAACCGATACGTATATTCATTTTATCATTTCCGTTTTCAAAAGATTTTCATTTTTACAACTCTGTCTGTGACGATAAATGAATATCGGTACCAGTATCGTGACAATCTGAATCAATTGATACCGTCCGAACAACACAAGTTGATTTTTATACCGAGCACATAAAGCATACCGATACTGTAACGAATCAAACGGATACCGACCCAACTTGTGACGACCCGAACTTTCAAGGTCTTTCTTCGACACGCTACTTGTTTCACACCGGTGCCTTCATGAATTGTTTACATTATAATTATTTGCTTTAAAAGTATTTATTTGCATTATAATTGTTTGCATCACTATTGTGCTTCACTAGTTTATGCACATGGGCTGAATCTTAATGCAACCTGATTGGACCTCCACAAAACAGTTCACGTAATCCATTAGTTTAGTTGTTTTATATGATCCTTTATTGGCTGCCACAATTGTAATATCACATGCAACTTTACTGAGCCACACAAATCTATGACTTGAATATGTATGAGTATATGATTGATACACTTGTTATTATTTGATTAGTGCTAGAAACAATCGAACTGTTTAGGTGTTTCACCACTAGGCCCACCCGACGAAACATGGATGTTTCGCCATCCGTCAGTTTCGTCAGAGAAAGATTGCCGAGATGGGCCTTCGGCCCGAGTAAGCCCAACCATACTTACATTATATTGTATGTGAATCATAACTTGCAAAACCCTACCCCTCTCCCTTGTATACGTGCGGCAGTAGAAGACCCCCCCCTCTGTCGTGATCGCCATCTCTAGGTCAGTATAATCTCCTGCATATTAAATCCCATCAATTGTTTTGATTATATGCGAAACTATGTGATATTGTAGTTAGAATCTTGTGGCCGGTACATAGTTTGTTGGTGAGAAAGACCAATGATAACAGCCTGTTAGTTAACACATGAAAAATTAGAATGATTAGGGTTTGCGTGTCTTAAATGGCCATTGTTCTGTTTGAATATTAAGCAAGTAATAATCGGATAATTGTTATGAATATGTGTATGGTTAATGTTTTGACTTGCACGTTACTGTTAATCGGAAGCTTGATGATTGATTGTTGAATTATACCGAAACTGTTAGAGGACTAGGGATCTGGGAAAAACTCAAAACTGTAACTAATGTCAGAACATGTTTCGTCACTTTCTGGTCTCGACGAAACTCCAGAGATTCGCCACTGCTTAGTCTCGACGAAACACTAGGGATGCGCCACATATAGTTCACGACGAAACTTACGTTTCGTCAATGATATTCATGATGAAACCCATGTTTCGTCACTCATAGTTGCGTGGGTTAATGTTTTGTCTCTCCTGATTATGTTATTGGCAAGTGTGTGTGATTGTGTTGTGAAGGTGTAGTATTAGTAAAGGATATTTTAGTGCACAATTTTATGAAAATCGATAATGGTTAAATGGTACCCACTTGACGTGTTAGGATTCATATTGGTAACTGCTGATTGTTCTAATGATAGTGTGAATGATTGAAACTTGAGCATTATTACATGATAAGACTGTTTGCTAAATTAGATGAATACAACAGAAGGTAGTTTTGTGCAACTGTAATGATGTATACTTATGTGCTGACTGTTAACTGTTGAAAATATGCATGAGGGAACACGATTTTTGTTGATTAGCATACTTGACTGTTATTACATGTAAACTGGGAAATAGAACGGGTGGTGTAATTATTATGAGCTACCTGGTGATCACTCATTGAATGACCACTATGGTCTGTATTTATACGTAATTCTGTGTAAACAAACTGATTATGTACGTATGATTACATTAGGCTTTGACTGATTTATTGGAAACAAGTAGTTATTCATACCGAGCAAACCGAGGTGAGTTCACACTTCTAAGGCATGGGATTCCTGGTGGGTTGGGAATGGGATTGAATAACTACGACAGAACTCGTACATTCACCACTACTAGACTACTTACCACCGTCCTCGGATTGGGAAGGACGCCAGCGCAAAACCTACGTACTCGCTACGTACCACCGTCCTCGGATTGGGAAGGAAGCCTGCGCAAAACCTACGTATTCTCATACGTACCTCTGTCCTTGGATTGGGAAGGGCACCTACGCAAAACCTACGTATTCTCTTACGTACCTCTTTCCTCGGATTGGGAAGGACACCTTTAGATACAACTAATCTAGTGAATTACAACATGGGAAGCCCCCACTAAATATTTTGAAAAGGTTTGGGAAACAAGGATACCGGTTAACACATGGTTATGAAACAAACTTACGATTTCTGAAATGAACTCAATAACTGAACAATCAACTGTGAACTCGCTCAACTTTGTTGTTGATTCGTTGTTACATGCCTTGCAGGTCTTTAGGTGCATTTTGACTGGAACTTGCTGTCTGGGAGGCTGGAGTGGTCATGGGTCGAGTTACATGGAAACACAATACAAGACTAAGGACTTTTACATGTGGTTTATAAACTATTAAACGAATGAAATATTGTAACGTTGTAACACTTATTATTAATAAATGAAAGTCTTATTTAAATATACCCATGAGTTCAATGTGATTAGTGGCTAAGATCCTGGTATGTCACGCTCCCTGCGGTGATACTCCGCTGGTGGGATTTTGGGGGTGTGACATATTGGTATCAGAGCCATTGGTTATAGTGAACTTGGTTTTATTTAAAAAGGGGAAAACGTTTTTGTAAAACCAGACTATAATCGGACAGTTCTGAAGACGTGAATACGACCATGACACTCAGCTCCAGATTGCAAGGTTCGCCTCTCGTATACTCATTGTACTGCATAACTAGTGAACACCTACATATGATATTGCATGTGATTGCACGTTTAGCACAACAGTATGAATTCATGTATACTCGCATGTGTTATGTGACTGATAGGGTGGTATTTCCCTAAACCTTCATGACTTACGCTTCGTGATACTCTTTGTTTGCTACTCGAGTTTGAGGAACCATTTCACATGAGTTAAGAAGAGTTGAGGTGAGCATGCAAATCACAATATTATTGTGGGTGCACACATAATAATAATGTGGGGTGCATGTGAGTCCCAGTGAGGCTTAACAAGTGGAAAAGGGGTTCCGTTCCATCATTTGATCGATGTGAAACATAACAAACCTAGGGGTCATAGCAGTGATTGTCCCCTACTAGAATGTGAACTTTTCATTCAACTCTAGATCCCTTCGAATCTTGATGCTATCGAGTATTACTTGAGCACTCATCTGAACACCTAGCGAACCGCGTAGAATGTTAGGTGCTTATACGAACGACCCCAAGTTGGATGTCGCAGTGTCGAATGATCGATTGATACCCTTCTTGCTCCTCTTCGTTTGCTGGAACTCATGTATTGACATCTTAGATTCCGAAGTGTGATCACTTTTGCAGTACCCTCATAACAGACTGTGTATTACTCAAGCAACTTGCAACATCGATGGAAAGGAGGATGAGCGTAGTACTTTACCGACCTCAGTACTTTGACGACCCTGATTTCCGGCAAAGAACACCAGCGAATTAGCTTCAATCGAGTCCTTAACCCCTGTCAGCGACTCATGAGAGTCAACTCATACGAATCAATCAGGACATAAGCATTGACAATCGACAATAACGTGGAATGTGTAGCTTCCAGCAGTGAGTAGCACTTCAGGATGTGACTCAGAATGTGAAGAGATGGACCTTGATGGGGAAGAATCATAAGACTTCGTTTTGAACGACGACATTGGGAGCAGTAGTCACAGCAACAACAAGGTATTCGGAAGACTAGCCCACAGTATGGGAATAAAGGTGCCTACAACATGGATTGGCCATGCTTAAGTAATGTAGACAACGACCAAAGGAACAACGACAATATTTGGAATTCTAGTAATGAAAACAGCAACACCAGAAATGATGCTCTTGGAAGGGCATTTAGAATTGGTGTGGGCGATGTCAGGACTTTAAAGACATGATAACTAGTATGAGTAGCAATCCGCTTCGTCTCTGTTCCGTTTGACCCTGATGCACCTAAAAATTTGAACCTGTTGTGGAATCGGATGATGGTAAGACAATGGAAACCTCATATGATCGTTGGGATGCAAACACAACCTTGTGGGACAAGTGTTCGACATCGACCTTACGTCTATTATTCTTGATGGGTGTACCCTGTGAGGAGACAATTCTATGTATCCCTCTCCTTCGTGGAGGATTGTTATCTATTCTAACGCATCAGAGTGGCGCAATGGTTAGTGTTATATCAGTAATGAGGCTAGAAGTGTCCATGGAAGGATTACCCCACCATGATAGCATTCGTTACTGATGTCAAGGCTAAGGAAAGGAGGATCGAGGATCCTCCAAATTGTTCGTGATTTCTCCCTAAGTGCTACCGGAAGAACTATCAGGCGTACCTTCACATAGCCAGATGGAATATCAAATCGGTATCATGTCAGAAGCAGCCATTGTTACTTGTATTCCTTATTGTCTTGCACCAGGAAGGTTGCAAGAACTGTCTAATCAACTTCATAAACTGTTGGACAGGAGTTTGTCAGACCTAGATCTTTTTCTTTCGCTTTGGGGAGCCCCAGTTATACCAGTAAAGATAAGCCTTTTCGTATGTGTATCAATTATCGAGGACGTAACAATGTGACAGTTAGGAACCGCTTGTCTCAACCATGTATTGGCCACCTGTCGACCAGTTACAAGGAACAAGCTTCCAATTGAGGATTGACTAACAGCCGAGCTATCATCAGAAGAAGATCCAAGGGGAGAAGGCTCTTAGCACGACACATCGAACACAAATGCGGCCACTCTGACTTTGTACACCGTGACCATTGAATTGATCAACACACCAGCAGCTTTATGGACCACAAGAATCGACCGGGTTTATGGTCGACATTTGGAATCATTACCAGGAGCAAGGAACAACATGGGCGGCATATGCATTCTATTTTGGAACTCTGGGGGAGGAGCCACTCCGCGCAAAGACTTGTTAAACGGTAACGTCTGGATTCATTTTGGGTCATATAAACAAAGTGGGAATACACGTGGATCTCGTTGAGACTCATTTCGAAAGAAACGGATTGACACCATAGATCCCTTCAAGGATACAGCAGCTTCTTGGTCTCACTAGATGTAATCACAGATTCATCTCAGGATTTTCGAAGGTCGCACATCTTAAATCTCTTTAGCACAGTCAGGTGGTGTGTTCGTGGACGACAAAACAGGAAGACGTCTTTTCAGCTTTCGAATCCCAACTCTGCAACGCGCTGCACATTGTCTTTACCTAAGGGTGCGGGTGATTTAGTGGTATACCATGATGGTCCGAAGCAGAGTCCCAGTTGCACACCGACGCAACACGGGAGAGTGATAACTCACGCGATGGAGTTACAAAGAGGAACTGCACGACACACAACTGGCGGTGAACACTGTGGCCTTGGGGTTTTTAGATGGAGGCATTACTTGGACGGTACCAGATGCGTTATTTAGACCGATCACAAGGGCCTCCCATGTACCTTAGCTTCGACAGAGTTAAACAGTTAATGGCATCGCTGGAGGGAACTTTTGGATGATTACAACTATGAAACTTGGACGTACATGAGCCTTGCAGCCCATTATCGACTCTAACATACCTGATCCGACTCGCTCTATTCAAACTGGAGAACTGAAGGAGGAGGATTTTCAAGTTGAACCCATGCGGGGCATGGAGAAGCAACCCTGGCAGGTCGGACGATATTCGCTACCTCATGGAACGAGTGTAGATCGCATTATACAATAACTGTAGGAAATTTATGTTGAGCAAAGCAACGGCCTTGATATTCTAGTCGTCTGGGGTCCTGATGAGAGGCATTAAGATTTATAAACCTTGTACTGGTAATCAGGCATGAAGGCCCACCTAGCTAGGTATGGGAATGATGTTTGACTTGTGGGAAAGTCAAGGTGAAGTGTTAGCAACCAGAAACACCATATGGAAAGCGAAAACAGACTGCCATGGATTTTGTCGCTAGTCCACTTACAACTCGGAACGGAAACAATATCACCTGGATGAATCATTGTCTCACGTAACTAGCACACTTTCTAGCCATCAAAGAAATGGATAAGTTTCTTTTCTACACTTGCAGTCATCTACCTGAAAGAAGTGGATGCTAGGCACGGGGTGCCAACTTCCATTATCTCTGATCGCGACCCACGATTCGCATCTGATTTATGACCAGCGATGCACAAATCCTTTGGCTCAGTCTAGACATGAGCATAGCATATTATCCACAGACGGATGGGCAGACTGAACGCACCATCCAAACTCTTGAAGACATGCTTCGAGCATATGTAATCGACTTTGGCAACGGTTGGGAAAGACACCTCCCTTAGTGGAGTTTTCGTACGACAATAGTTACCACACCAGTATCCAGGCTGCCTCGTTCATGGCATTGTACGGATGGAAGTGCAGATCACCCCTTTGTTGGGCAGAGGTTGGCGACAGCCGAATCGCTGGCCCAGAACTCATCGTAGACACAATAAGAGAAGATTTCTCAGATACAACAACGAATGGCGGCAACTCGTGACCGTCAGAAAAGCTACGCCGATAAGCGCAGGAAACCACTCGAGTTCCAGGTTGGGGATCGAGTACTACCTAAAGTCTCACCTTGGGAAAGTGTACTTCGTTCTGGTACGAGATAAAACTCAAACCATGATATGTTGAACCTTTTGAAATCACGGAGAGAATGGGCAAGGTGGCCTACAGATTGAATCTAACCGAAGAACTCAGTAGAGTTCACAACGTTTTCCATGTGTCGAATCTGATGAAGTGTCTGTCAGATGAGACCCTCATAGTTCCTTCCAAGGAGCTCACCATCGACGGTCAGTTGCAACCTACCGAAGAATCAGTGGAAATTTTGGACCGGGAGGTCAAGATTCTCAAGCGCACCAGGATACCTATTGTTCGAGTTCGTTGGAACTCCCATCGTGACCCAGAGGTTACCTGGGAACGAGAAAACTAAATGAAACTCACATATCCCCATTGCTCGAGAACAATGAAACCACTACTGAGGTTGAAGCTACTGCGGAATTTCGGGACGAAATTCCAAACCAACGGGGGGATGATGTGACACCCCAGGAAAAACCAGGAAACAACGCACCACAACTAGCTTCCTCAGTAACCACGTGCTAAATTTCAGGACGAAATTTCTTTCAAGTTGGGGATGATGTGACAACCCGAACTTTCAAGGTCTTTCTTCGACAAGCTACTTGTTTCACACCGGTGCCTTCATGAATTGTTTGCATTATAATTGTTTGCTTTAAAAGTATTTATTTGCATTATAATTGTTTGCATCACTATTGTGCTTCACTAGTTTATGCACATGGGCTGAATCTTAATGCAACCTGATTGGACCTCCACAAAACAGTTCACGTAATCCATTAGTTTAGTTGTTTTATATGATCCTTTATTGGCTGCCACAATTGTAATATCACATGCAACTTTACTGAGCCACACAAATCTATGACTTGAATATGTATGAGTATACGATTGATACACTTGTTATTATTTGATTAGTGCTAGAAACATTCGAACTGTTTAGGTGTATAAACTAAATTCATGCATGGAAAAACATGAGTGTTTCACCACTAGGCCCACCCGACGAAACATGGATGTTTCGCCATCCGTCAGTTTCATCAGAGAAAGATTGCCGAGATGGGCCTTCGGCCCGAGTAAGCCCAACCATACTTACATTATATTGTACGTGAATCATAACTTGCAAAACCCTACCCCTCTCCCATGTATACGTGCGGCAGTAGAAGACCCCCCCCCCCCTCTGTCGTGATCGCCATCTCTAGGTTAGTATAATCTCCTGCATATTAAATCCCATCAATTGTTTTGATTATATGCGAAACTATGTGATATTGTAGTTAGAATCTTGTGGCCGGTACATAGTTTGTTGGTGAGAAAGACCAATGATAACAACCTGTTAGTTAACACATGAAAAATTAGAATGATTAGGGTTTGCGTGTCTTAAATGGCCACTGTTCTGTTTGAATATTAAGCAAGTAATAATCGGATAATTGTTATGAATATGTGTATGGTTAATGTTTTGACTTGCACGTTACTGTTAATCGAAAGCTTGATGATTGATTGTTGAATTATACCAAAACTCTTAGAGGACTAGGGATCTAGGAAAAACTCAAAACTGTAACTGATGTCAAAACATGTTTTGTCACTGTCTGGTCTCGACGAAACTCCAGAGATTCGTCGCTGCTTAGTCTCGACGAAACACTAGGGATGCGACACATATAGTTCACGACGAAACTTACGTTTCGTCAATGATATTCACGACGAAACCCATGTTTCGTCACTCATAGTTGCGTGGGTTAATGTTTTGTCTCTTCTGATTATGTTATTGCCAAGTGTGTGTGATTGTGTTGTGAAGGTGTAGTATTAGTAAAGGATATTTTAGTGCACAAGTGTATGCAAATCGATAATGGTTAAATGGTACCCACTTGACGTGTTAGGATTCATATTGGTAACTGCTGATTGTTCTAATGATAGTGTGAATGACTGAAACTTGAGCGTGATTACATGATAAGACTGTTTGCTAAATTAGATGAATACAACAGAAGGTAGTTTTGTGCAACTGTAATGATGTATACTTATGTGCTGACTGTTAACTGTTGAAAATATGCATGAGGGAACATGATTTGTGTTGATTAGCATACTTGGCTGTTATTACATGTAAACTGGGAAATAGAACAGGTGGTGTAATTATTATGAGCTACCTGGTGATCATTCATTGAATGACCACTATGGTCTGTATTTATACGTAATTCTGTGTAAACAAACTGATTATGTACGTAAGATTACATTAGGCTTTGACTGATTTATTGGAAACAAGTAGTTATTCATACCGAGCAAACCGAGGTGAGTTCACACTTCTAAGGCATGGGATTCCCGGTGGGTTGGAAATGGGATTGAATAACTACGACAGAACTCGTACATTCACCACTACTAGACTACTTACCACCGTCCTCGGATTGGGAAGGACGCCTGCGCAAAACCTACGTATTCTCATACGTACCTCTGTCCTCGGATTGGGAAGGGCACCTACGCAAAACCTACGTATTCTCTTACGTACCTCTGTCCTCGGATTGGGAAGGACACCTTTAGATACAACTAGTCTAGTGAATTACAACATGGGAAGCCCCCACTAAATATCGTGAAAAGGTTTGGGAAACAAGGATACCGGTTAACACATGGTTATGAAACAAACTTACGATTTCTGAAACGAACTTAATAACTGAACAATCAACTATGAACTCGCTCAACTTTGTTGTTGATTCGTTGTTACATGCCTTGCAGGTCTTTAGGTGCATTATGACTGGAACTTGCTGTCTGGGAGGCTGGAGCAGTCATGGGTCGAGTTACATGGAAACGCAATACAAGACTAAGGACTTTTACATGTGGTTTATAAACTATTAAACGAATGAAATATGCTTCCGCTGTAAACTATGAAATATTGTAACGTTGTAACACTTATTATTAATAAATAAAAGTCTTATTTAAATATACCCATGAGTTCAATGTGATTAGTGGCTAAGATCCTGGTATGTCACGCTCCCTGCGGTGATACTCCGCTGGTGGGATTTTGAGGGTGTGACACAACGCCGCAGTAACGTACCATCACAATGCACGTGCAAATAACTTGGAACCTTAAAAAATAAATAGGCATATATGTAGATTTACAATTTTACAAAAAGTTAACGAATAATCAAGTTAACGATGGCGTACCGTCCCAAACAACATTGGTACCATACCTGTATTCATTTTTATCGTTTCCGTTTTCAAAAGATTTTCATTTTTACAACTCTGTCTGTGACGATAAATGAATATCGGTACCAGTATCGTGACAATCTGAATCGATTGATACAGTTTGAACAACACATGTTGATTTCTATACCGAGTACATAAATCGTACCGGTACTGCAACAAATCAAACCAATACCGACCCAACGCCCGCAGTAACGTACCATCACAATGCACGGGCAAATAACTTGGAACCTTAAAAAATAAATAGGCATATATGTAGATTTACAATTTTACAAAAAGTTAACAAATAATTAAATTGAATGCTAAATAAATAAAATACTACCATAAAAAACAACTACAAGAATTATAAATTACTATTTATTACTAAAAAAATAAATGAATAAGAAAAAAAAATATCACTAAAAATAAAAAAAAATAAATACTTAAAAATTAACAATTGCTGTTCTTCAAAACTTTGTATGGAAGGCAGTTTTGTGATCCTTACTTTCCTACACACTATACTAGTGTAATACTTGGTTTCTGGCTCATTGTGTGTCTCAATCAGTGTTGTAAAAATCGGAATTAATCGGCGCCTAGGCGGCGCCTAGGCGGCGCCTAGGCGGCGCCTAGGCGCTAGGCGGCGGTTAACTGATTAATTTGGAGCTAGTCGGAGCATTAATCGGTAGGCGGTCCTAGTCGGTCCAAGGCGGACCTAGTCGGTCCAAGGCGGACCTAGTCGGCCCAAGTCGGCCCAAGTCGGCCCACTCTTTTTTAGTTTAAATCTGGCCCAAACAAATGTTTTTAACCATTAAATACATGGCCCAACTTGTTTAGTTCCAACCTGGCCCAAAAAAACATGTTTTTAACCCATTAAAACATATTCCATGAGACCATGACTGATATGTTAATGTTTAAATACTTAAATTGCTATGTTTTAAACTTCATTGTTTAAATTTTAAACTATTTTTAAGTATTATATTGATATTAACGTGTGTATTGAATGTTTAAATACTTGATTAGCTATGTTTTAAACTTAGTTGTTTGAATTTTGAACTATTTTTAAGTATTATATTGATATTAATGTATGTGTATATATATAAATTTAAAAATTATATATATAAATTCCGATCCGATTAATCCCGATTAATCCCGATTAATCCCTAGTCGGTACTCCACCGCCCGACTGGCGCCTAGCGATCTCTACAACACTGGTCTCAATACAATGTTTGTCTATGTACTGAACTCCGTCAGCATTTTTCTTATTTGTCTGATAACTATGCTAACTGTGTTTCGTGCATCATTTGAATCAACAAAGTTTGCATGAAATAATGATATGTCATTTGCAATATGTGATGCACATGTATGTATAAGGCAATTATCAGAAAGAAATTCAAGTCATCAATTGTAATTCAGCACTAATCATTGTTTAATAATTGTATGGATACCTGAAATTTTGACAGTTGTCACACTGGTTTAGTAAAGTTAGGGCGAAATTACATAAATACCCTTTGACCGTTAAAGGCTAACATGGACTATAAACGATTTCATGAACCAGGGGGTAATCTTGCACAGTTTCTCATTAGTTGGAGGGTCACACAACAAAATTTTCCTGGGAGGGGGTCAGAGTGCCAATCACATATAACCCCAGGGGGTAAAATTGCAGTTTACTCTAAAATGTAATAATATTTTTATTAGTAAGGGTATTTTTGTCAGTTCACATTCACTTAACTAAGAAAACTAACCTACATCCATGTCAGTGACTATCCGAGAACGAATTTGCCATTGTTGGGGAATATAGCTGTAATTTTGAAAATGTAGAGACTAAAGATGAAATCGGAGCAAACCACAAAGACTATCCGGACACTTTTCTCTTAATATATAAGGAGTGATATTCTCCCGCGCTTCGCGACGGGAATTCAGTCAGTTTCTATTCGGTTCGTTACAATATTGGCACTCGCTGTAGTAATCAAAAGAGAAAACCTAACATCGATCGAAAACAATAAAAGCGAAATCGATACTGGTACCGATGTTCAGTTGAAGTTGATATTGGTTTAGTTCGTTTGCGTCCTATGTATATTTTTTCACCATTGCCATATAAACTTTTTTGAAAACTACTATTGTGCCGCTATTGTACCAAACCGAATCCAAACCAACTGAACAATATTTGTATCGGTACCGGTATTTATTTTTATTGTTTTTCTTTCAATAAGCTAAGATCATATCGCTACCATACCGTACCGAACCGAATAACATCAGCACCGTTATTTGTTACTTTTTATGGTTTCTTGTTTGATAATAGATATCGTAGTGATCCGAATCGAAACCGAATGAACATCAGTTCGGTACTTGTATTTATTTTTATTGTTTTTTCTTTCGATAAACTGGCGTACCGTCCCAAATCGAAATCGAATGAACAACAGTTCGGTACCAGTATTTATCTTTATTGTTTTCTCTTTCGACGAACTGTTATTGAATCGATGGCGTACCATCCCAAACAACATTGGAACCGATACGTATATTCATTTTATCCTTTCCGTTTTCAAAAGATTTTCATTTTTACAACTCTGTCTGTGACGATAAATGAATATCGGTACCAGTATCGTGACAATTTGAATCAATTGATACCGTCCGAACAACACATGTTGATTTTTATACCAAGCACACAAAGCATACCGGTACTGTAACTTATCAAACCGATACCGACCCAACACCCGCAGTAACGTACCATCACAATGCACGGGCAAATAACTTGGAACCTTAAAAAATAAATAGGCATATATGCAGATTTACAATTTTACAAAAAGTTAACGAATAATCAAGTTAACGATGGCGTACCGTCCCAAACAACATTGGAACCATACCTGTATTCATTTTTATCGTTTCCGTTTTCAAAAGATTTTCATTTTTACCACTCTGTCTGTGACGATAACAGAATATCGGTACCAGTATCGTGACAATCTGAATCGATTGATACAGTTTGAACAACACATGTTGATTTCTATACGGAGTACATAAATTGTACCGGTACTGCAACAAATCAAACTGATACCGACCCAACGCCCGCAGTAACGTACCATCACAATGCACGGGCAAATTACTTGGAACCTTAAAAAATAAATAGGCATATATGTAGATTTACAATTTTACAAAAAGTTAACAAATAATCAAATTGAATGCTAAATAAATAAAATACTACCATAAAAAACAACCACAAGAATTATAAATTACTATTTATTACTAAAAAAATAAATGAATAAGAAAAAAAATATCACTAAAAATAAAAAATAAATACTTAAAAATTAACAATTACTGTTCATCAAAACTTTGTATGGAAGGCAGTTTTGTGATCCTTACTTTCCTACACACTATACTAGTGTAATACTTGGTTTCTGGCTCATTCTGTGTCTCAATACAATGTATGTCTATGTACTGAACTCCGTCAGCATTTTTCTGATTTGTCTGATAACTGTGCTAACTGTGTTTCGTGCATCATTTGAATCAACAATGTTTGCATGCAATAATGATATGTCATTTGCAATATGTGATGCACATGTATGTATAAGGCAATTATCATAAAGCAATTCAAGTCATCAATTGTAATTCAGCACAGTCATTAAGCACTAATCATTGTTTAATAATTGTATGGATACCTGA
Source organism: Helianthus tuberosus (assembly GCA_030545235.1). NCBI lineage: Eukaryota > Viridiplantae > Streptophyta > Magnoliopsida > Asterales > Asteraceae > Helianthus > Helianthus tuberosus. Next base: position 124,184,858 of record CM060412.1, read on the forward strand.
AATTTTGACAGTTGTCACACTGGTTTAATAAAGTTAGGGCTAAATTACATAAATACCCTATGACCGTTAAAGGCTAACGTGGACTATAAACGATTTCATGAACCAGGGGGTAATCTTGCCTAGTTTCTCATTAGTTGGGGGGTCAAACAACAAAATTTTCCTGGGAGGGGGTTAGAGTGCCAATCACATATAACCTCAGGGGGTAAAATTGCAGTTTACTCTAAAAAGTAATAATATTTTTATTAGTAAGGGTATTTTTGTCATTTCACATTCACTTAACAGAGAAAACTAACCTGCATCCATGTTAGTGAATATCCGAGAACGAATTTGCCAAAGTTGGGGACTATAGTTGTAATTTTGGAAATGTAGATACTAAAGATGAAATCGGAGCAAACCACAAAGACTATCCGGACACTTTTCTCTTAATATATAACGAGTGATATTCTCTCGCGCTTCGCGACGGGAATTCAGTCGGTTTCTATTCGGTTCGTTACAATATTGGCACTCGCTGTAGTAATCAAAAGAGAAAACCTTACATCGATCGAAAACAATAAAAGCGAAATCGTTACTGGTACATTTGTTCAGTTGAAGTTGATATTGGTTTAGTTCGTTTGCGTCCTATGTATATTTTTTCACCATTGCCATATAAACTTTTTTGAAAACTACTATTGTGCCGCTATCGTACCAAACCGAATCCAAACCAACTGAACAATATTTGTATCGGTACTGGTATTTATTTTTATTGTTTTGCTTTCAATAAGCTAAGATCATATCGCTACCATACCGTACCAAACCGAATAACATCTGTACCGTTATTTATTACTTTTTACGGTTTCTTGTTTGATAATAGATATCGTAGTGAACCGAATCGAAACCGAATGAACATCAGTTCGGTACTTGTATTTATTTTTATTGTTTTTTCTTTCGATAAACTGGCGTACCGTCCCAAATCGAAATCGAATGAACAACATCAGTTCGGTACCAGTATTTATCTTTATTGTTTTTTTCTTTCGACGAACTGATATTGAATCGATGGCGTACCATCCCAAACAACATTGGAACCGATACGTATATTCATTTTATCGTTTCCGTTTTCAAAAGATTTTCATTTTTACAACTTTGTCTATGACGATAAATGAATATCGGTACCAGTATCGTGACAATCTGAATCAACTGATACCGTCCGAACAACACATGTTGATTTTTATACCGAGCACATAAAGCATACCGGTACTGTAACGAATCAAACCGATACCGACCCAACGCCCGCAGTAATGTACCATCACAATGCACGGGCAAATAACTTGGAACCTTAAAAAATAAATAGGCATATATGTAGATTTATAATTTTACAAAAAGTTAACGAATAATCAAGTTAACGATGGCGTACCGTCCCAAACAACATTGCAACCATACCTGTATTCATTTTTATCATTTCCGTTTTCAAAAGATTTTCATTTTTACAACTCTGTCTGTGACGATAAATGAATATCGGTACCAGTATCGTGACAATCTGAATCGATTGATACAGTTTGAACAACACATGTTTATTTCTATACCGAGTACATAAATCATACTGGTACTGCAACAAATCAAACCGATACCGACCTAACGCCCGCAGTAACGTACCATCACAATGCACGGGCAAATAACTTGGAACCTTAAAAAATAAATAGGCATATATGTAGATTTACAATTTTACAAAAAGTTAACAAATAATCAAATTGAATGCTAAATAAATAAAATACTACCATAAAAAACAACTACAAGAATTATAAATTTCTATTTATTACTAAAAAAATAAATGAATAAGAAAAAAATATCACTAAAAATAAAAAATAAATACTTAAAAATGAACAATTACTGTTCATCAAAACTTTGTACGGAAGGCAGTTTTGTGATCCTTACTTTCCTACACACTATACTTGTGTGATACTTGGTTTCTGGCTCATTCTGTGTCTCAATACAATGTCTGTCTATGTACTGAACTCCGTCAGCATTTTTTTGATTTGTCTGATAACTGTGCTAACTGTGTTTCGTGCATCATTTGAATCAACAAAGTTTGAATGCAATAATGATATGTCATTTGCAATATGTGATGCACATGTATGTATAAGGCAATTATCATAAAGCAATTCAAGTCATCAATTGTAATTCAGCACAGTCATTAAGCACTAATCATTGTTTAATAATTGTACGGATACCTGAAATTTTGACAGTTGTCACACTAGTTTAGTAAAGTTAGGGCGAAATTACATAAATACCCTTTGACCGTTAAAGGCTAACGTGGACTATAAACGACTTCATGAACCAGGGGGTAATCTTGCATAGTTTCTCATTAGTTGGGGGGGTCAGACAACAAAATTTTCCTAGGAGAGGTCAGAGTGCCAATCACATATAACCCCAGGGGGTAAAATTGCAGTTTACTCTAAAAAGTAATAATATTTTTATTCGTAAGGGTATTTTTGTCATTTCACATTCACTTAACTGAGAAAACTAACCTACATCCATGTCAGTGACTATCCGAGAACGAATTTGCCAAAGTTGGGGACTATAGCTGTAATTTTGAAAATGTAGAGACTAAAGATGAAATCGGAGCAAACCACAAAGACTATCCGGACACTTTTCTCTTAATATATAACGAGTGATATTCTCCCACGCTTCGCGACAGGAATTCAGTCGGTTTCTATTCGGTTCGTTACAATATTGGCACTCGCTGTAGTAATCAAAAGAGAAAACCTTACATCGATCGAAAACAATAAAAGCAAAATCGATACTGGTACCGATGTTCAGTTGAAGTTGATATTGGTTTAGTTCGTTTGCGTCCTATGTATATTTTTTCACCATTGCCATATAAACTTTTTTGAAAACTACTATTGTGCTGCTATCGTACCAAACCGAATCCAAACCAACTGAACAATATTTGTATCGGTACTGGTATTTATTTTTATTGTTTTGCTTTCAATAAGCTAAGATCATATCGCTACCATACCGTACCGAACCGAATAACATCAGTACCGTTATTTATTACTTTTTAAGGTTTCTTGTTTGATAATAGATATCGTAGTAAAACCGAATCGAAACCGAATGAACATCAGTTCGGTACTTGTATTTATTTTTATTGTTTTTTCTTTCGATAATGGCGTACCGTCCCAATTCGAAATCGAATGAACAACATCATTTCGGTACCAGCATTTATCTTTATTGTTTTTTCTTTCGACGAACTGATATTGAATCGATGGCGTACCATCCCAAACAACATTGGAACCGATACGTATATTCATTTTATCGTTTCCGTTTTCAAAAGATTTTCATTTTTACAACTATGTCTGTGACGATAAATGAATATCGGTACCAGTATCGTGACAATCTGAATCAATTGATACCGTCCGAACAACACATGTTGATTTTTATACCGAGCACATAAAGCATATCGGTACTGTAACGAATCAAACCGATACCGACCCAACGCCCGCAGTAACGTACCATCACAATGCACGGGCAAATAACTTGGAACCTTAAAAAATAAATAGGCATATATGTAGATTTACAATTTTACAAAAAGTTAACGAATAATCAAGTTAACGATGGCGTACCGTCCTAAACAACATTGGAACCATACCTGTATTCATTTTTATCGTTTTCGTTTTTAAAAGATTTTCATTTTTACAACTCTGTCTGTGACGATAAATGAATATTGGTACCAGTATCGTGACAATCTGAATCGATTGATACAGTTTGAACAACACATGTTGATTTCTATACCGAGTACATAAATCGTACCGGTACTGCAACAAATCAAACCGATACCGACCCAACGCCCGCAGTAACGTACCATCACAATGCACGGACAAATAACTTGGAACCTTAAAAAATAAATAGGCATATATGTAGATTTACAATTTTACAAAAAGTTAACAAATAATCAAATTGAATGCTAAATAAATAAAATACTACCATAAGAAACAACTACAAGAATTATAAATTGCTATTTATTACTAAAAAAAATAAATGAATAAGAAAAAAAATATCACTAAAAATAAAAAAATAAATACTTAAAAATTAACAATTACTGTTCATTAGTTTTGTATTCATATAGATAATAAGACCAATTAAGGTAAATAATGATGAATCAGGAAATGTTTCATCAATCATAACTTATTAGCAACTAACATGACTATGAGTTACATAACGTTTCATAAAATTTAAATCACTAACACATTCTTTGAAAAACCAAACATGGTTATTTTGTGATTTTTTTTAATCACATACATCATATATTTAACATGCGTATCTCGGTCCCAAAACCCAATCCCAGATTATGCAGTATGGTATATAATATAATAGCATACTACGAACAGATTAGGCAACCTATGATGTACCAAGTTTCCAAGCACAAATTGCAAGCTTTCAGGGAATTAACCATACCAAGTTACACATACGTATAAGTGCAGGCTCAGAATCAAGGAGGCGTGGTTGCTTGTGTTAAGCCATCTCAGTCGCCAATCCAAAACCGTCATCATTGCCGCAACTTACTTACATCGGATGCAAAATATGTCAAAAGCAACAACTAAACTACCTGGAAAGCTCAGCCATGCTTCACAGGAAAACCTTTCAAACACAAACTGAACACTTTAATCGCATAAAAGATAGATATAAATGGCCACATATATTGAACAGTCAAACCAGTCTTAAACTTTTGACCCATAAACGGTAAAATGATAACTGCATTGAGCCTGGTTAGGCTCTTTTAGGGTAAATTACACTTTTCATCCTTTATGTTTGTACAAGATTGCAACGGATAGCCTTAACTTCAATAATTACAGTCACAAACTTTTATTTGCAAAACCAGTCACACTCTACGTCCTTTAGCACTAACCAGATTAAAATTTTCAGTTAAATGTATTCACTTAAGGGTATTTTGGTCAATTCATGCTTTTATTTAAAGGAAAAATTACAAGTTTTGTCCTTTATCTTTATAGTACTTTACAGGCGGTGTCCTTTTCAAATGTTGACAGGCGGTGTCCTTTAATACGTATTTTGTTACAGGTCTTGTCCTTTAGCCCTAACCCAGTTAGGTTTTTTTGTTAAGTCTGGTCAAACAGGGGTAGTTTAGTCTTTCTACCTATTTATTTATAAATCTTTTTAATAAAATAAAACAAAAAGAATTTAAAAAACTAATATCTATTTAAAAAATTAAAATAGATATTTATTTATACCTATTTATTTATAAATCTTGTTAAGTCTGGTCAAACACTTCTACCACCAACATCATCTCCCACCTCCCACCTCCCACCTCCCACCACCACCACCACCACAACAACCATCCGCCGCCGCCCACACATCAACCACCATCATCATCTCCCACCTCCGAACACCACCACAACCACACAATCCGTCGCCGCCGCACCCACCCCAACCCTAACCAAACACCTATCGAGCAGATTTGATTCCACAGCAGATCGATTCTACAGCAGATCGAGCTCACAGGTTGCTTCATCATGCGACTCACTTCTTCTTCTTCCCCAAATCACTCTCTCTCTCTCTCTACCTGCAACTCCACCACAACCACACAATCCGTCGCCGCCGCACCCACCCCAACCCTAACCAAACACCTATCGAGCAGATTTGATTCCACAGCAGATCGATTCTACAGCAGATCGAGCTCACAACAGATCGAGCTAACAGGTTGCTTCATCATGCGACTCACTTCTTCTTCTTCCCCAAATCACTCTCTCTCTCTCTCTACCTGCAACTCTGTCTCTCTCTCTCTCTCTCTCTCTACCTGCAACTCTGTCTCTCTCTCTCTCTCTCTCTCTCACACACACACACACACACACCATTTCTAGGGTTTCCATTCACCTCTCATCACTTATCACACCTCACACTGTGTGTTTCCTGCAAATTTATGTGAAAAAAATCATCAACAATGGGCTGTTTTCAGTCCAAAACCGCCAATGTTCAATCTCCAGATCAAATTCCTGAATCGAAACCAGATCCAGGTACGTATGCATCCGTTTCGACATTAAAACTCATCGAATTCAACTAAAGTTAATGATAGTTAACGATTCTGGTATTATTTCATTTTCTGTGCTTGTAACGAGTGATCTAGGGTTTCAAATTGACCGATTAGTGTAGTTCGTTGTGTTTTGATTGATTTGTTGTTGTGAATTGATGGAAAATAGATGGAGAACAAGGATCGGATCAGAAGGATCAGGATCAAGCAGCACCTGCATTTAAGTGGTGGGGTGGAAAAGACATAATTACCCTCATGTGCTTATCATGTGCCACAAATTAACTGAGTTTTTTAACCAGGTTGGGTGGAAAGGACAAAACTTGTAACAAAAACGTATTAAAGGACACCGCCTGTCAACATTTGAAAAAAAGGACACCGCCTGTAAAGTACTATAAAGATAAAGGACAAAACTTGTAATTTTTCCTTATTTAAATGTTTAATAAATAAAACCAAAAATTGCATATACACTTCATCTTCCCCAATTTCCTAACCCTAACCACCACATCTTGCCACCACTACCTCATCCTGCCGCCACCACCTCAAATCTCGTCACCACCACCACTCCAACCACCATTCACCAGTCGGTCCACCACCACATCACACCCACCACCCCTAACCCTTCGCAGATTTTCAACCCGGCCGCCACCCCTAACCCTTCGCTTGTAGGCAGATATTTAATTAACACCAGAATTGATGTTATAATAGGAAACGTCTATGAAGTAAAAAACTTACTGAAGAGCACCAGTCGCAATGTTGGAAACAAACTTTTGAGCAGCAGCACCTGCTACTACGAATTGTAAAGGACATGATTTATGTCATCAAATTCATTGAAAAAAGCTGCCCTAATCAAGTGAATTGACGAGTTTCCATTCTATTTGCCACATACTCAAATAAAAATTAGTGAATTGACTAGTGAACGGTGGTCCGAGTGGTGGTGGTGATGAGATTTGAGGTTTACAAACATAACCACCATTTTTGAGCATCCCATGTGCAAGTTTCGAAGGTAACACGTGTTTGCGATAAATGGCTTAGGCAACCATCGCTGCCTTTGAGGCTCAACTACGCATCACAGCCTAAATATTTTCCAAATTACCAATCACACCCAGAATAAAGATATCATTATTCAAAAGCAACGACAAAACCCCAACAAACTGAGGTTTACAAACACAATAGAACAAACCATTGAAGCATTTAATAGAACAACAAACCATGTACATGGCCTCAATATATTCAAATCAAACCTTAGAAAATCAAATTACATGTAAACACATCACCATTTTTGCTCAAAAGAAAGACTTTAAAAAACCATAAAAGCTTAAACGTGGATAGAAAAAACAAAATCTCACCATGAACAAACATCCAAATCATGTTTTCACACCGACAAAATGTTAAATCATGATCGATTCATGAATCGCAAACTGATAAACATTCGCGTCGTCGATTCATAACTCGGTAAAGGATAAGCCGAAAACAGCGAGAAGACAATGCAAACCGGTAACAATCTCTCAGCGACCGGCAGAGAAGAATCCAGAGAGAGAAGAGAACAGATGTTATAACCAGAGAAGAAATCTAGACATAAAACAGAGATGGGTTAAAGCTGTAGATTAAAACGTGTGGCTATCATAAAGGCCACAAAGCAACATCTGTTGATGCGACTTCTAATTCCATTAATTCATCTTCTTTGTAACTAACTGATGCATAGAGGGTGCGTGGACAGAGTGCAGGCGGATGTTTTGAGGAAGCTCCCAGGAGAAGAGGGTACGCATTGAAGGGGAAGGAGTTCGAAGCCAAAGGGATGCATAGGGGTATATCTGCTAAGTTGGTCTTCTGCAACAACACATAAATAGGCTCAAGCGTGACGCTTCAGCAGGTGGAGGTGGAGGTGGAGGTTGAGGTGGAGGTGGAGACGGAGGTGGAGGTGGAGCGGGAAGAGCTTTGAGCATTCGTTGTAGTTGTTCAACAACATCGCTCATCTTTGGCCTCATTTTAGGCTCATCTTTCAAACACAAGGATGCAACTAGCGCCATCTGTCAGTACCAAATTACGCAAATACTTAACATAACTAGAAAAAGGCCAGTTATATATTAATACACAAAACTATGGAAGACACACCTTCATAACTGTTTTTAGACGGTATTCTCCTAGTTTAGGGTCAACAAACCGTTTGAACTTTCTTCTGTCACAAAGATATGGTTTCGCCTGAAATTAAAGTAAAACATTCAAAAACGTTTAGATAAACAAGAAACCATATATCTTAAAAGGGCATGATGCAACTAATTAAGGAGCATACCCAAGCGACTAGACTTCGTTCTCCTACCGGAAGATTATTGTCCACAGGCTTTCGGCCAGTCAAGAGTTCCAAGAGAACAACTCCAAAGCTGTAAACATCGCTCCTTGAATCCAGCAGTCCAGTCAAGGCATATCTGATATGAACGGAAAGTTATCAGAAGCAAGTCAGCAACCATGGGCGGACCTAGGTGCGGCATGGGGGCCGCTCGCACCCCATGGATATTTATATTTCTTTTGGTATATATGCGATTTATCCCGCACGAGAATTTTGACACCGACCAACATGAAATTTTAAACTGACCCCATGAAATTTCGACACCGATCCGAACAAATCTTTGGCTAACCGGAGTACTTAATGAAAACGTGTTTTGTATTTTGGACAACAATTGTATTTGTTATATTGAAAGAAAGGTGCCTGGTAATGTTTCAGTAGATGATGTAATGGCTAGGTTTTAGAATGTGAAAACTGTAAAGTTTAACTATTAAATTTGTATTATACATTTCTAATGACAGTTGAGGTACTTATATTATGTACTTGATATTTAATATTTAATTATGTTTTTTTTTTTTTTTAACTTGACCTAACCTGACACGTCACAGATTGAAAACTTTAATATGTAACGATAGATTGGCCTCAAAAAATTCCGACCCAATGGAAAAAATTACTGGGTCTGCCACTGATCAAAACAACACCTTGGGCATTGTAGGATATAACAAATCAAAACAACACCTTGGGCATCGTAGGATGTAACAAATCAAAACAACACCTTGGGCATCGTAGGATGTAACAAATCCTGGTGACAATAGCTTTGAAAGAGAGAGAAGCTTGCTTACTCCGGTGCATTAGAACCAAAGTTAAAACCTTGGGTAGAGTGAGAACGTTCTGACAGTGACATGTCGGTTTGGTATGATAAATCAAAATCCCCAATCTTAGCAACATGGTCGTCGAATACCATAACATTACTAGACTTTATATCACGATGGATAATCTCCATTCCATGCAAGTATTCAAGCCCTTTTGCAGCCCCAATAGCAATTTCAACTCTTTCGGACCATGCTAATATAACATCTGTTCCACGTGCTGCATCCACAAACAATGTCGCACAGACAATCAAGATCAATCGCAGGAAAACTTTACGACACCTACCATTCATGCTAAATGTGTCTCGTCGAATGTTACTAGATACAGTTAAAGATTTGTCCTCTTATTTCTACCTTTACTTTTTGTTTTTTATTTTTTATATCGATTTGGTATTGTTAAGTATTTAAATAAACTATCGAGAAAAGTGCTCGGATAGTCCATGTGGTTTGTCCAGATTTCACCTATAGTCCCTACACTTCTAAAATTACAGCTATAGTCCTCAACTTTTATACATTCGTTCTCGAATAGTCCCTAGTATGGATGAGGGTTAGTTTTTGGTGTTAAGTGTGTGTGAAATTACAAAAATACCCTTACTATTAAAATATAACAAGTGAAACATTAAAAGCATACATAAGCAATTCCAAACACTCCCTAAATACCACCTAACTAACCCACACCTTGGGCTTAAAAACTTAATTTTTTCTAAACAAAATACTTAAAATATTAAAACTTAAAATTTTAAAATGTTTAGAAACATGAATTTTAAAATATCTAAAACTTCAAATTCTTAATTTTATAACTTTTGAAACTTAAAATTTAAATATATTTAAAAACCTAACTTGAGAACTTAATATATAAGTATTTTAAAAAATTATTCTTTTTAATTAAAAACCAACTTTTTAAAAAATAATACTTTAAAACGTATCATAAATTTTATAAACTTATCATAAATTTTATATAATTTAAATGGTTAAATTTAATTATTGAGGATGTGTGTTAGGAAGTTTAAGAAATGAACAAACAGTTTTAAAACCCCTCTACACCAATTGAGGATGTGTGTTAGGAAGTTTAAGAAATGAACAAACAGTTTTAAAACCCCTCTACACCAATTGAGGATGTGTGTTAGGAAGTTTAAGAAATGAACAAACAGTTTTAAAACTCCCTCTACACCAAAGTACGACATGTACACCCAAGTTTAGAATAATAAAGGGTGGCATGCTTATTCCTATAGGATGTGAAATGAGAGTAGATCTTTTCGCCCCTTTCATTCTTTCTCACAAACAAACAATCAATAGAGCATGACAGCTTAGGCTTTACGGTAGGAGGCATGGAGAGGGGAGAACAAGCCTCTCCAAGTCACCCTCATCACCCTGCCATAAACGTCAGGAGGGCGTCGCCCCTCTCCAAGGCAAGAAACCCACAGGCGTTGGGGCTCTTTGACCACCCCGTTGACAAATAAATAATTATCCTTATATTAAAAACCAAAGTGAATGAACAGTACAATGGCAAATGGCAAATTTGTAATTTGGTTGTTTAATAGGTTTACTAGGTTTAAAGGGTTGAGAAAAGAGAGACCACCGCTTCTGGTCACAAAGAGAAGAAAGATCTGGAAGGAGAGAGGCCCGGCACGGCAGCGCGCGGCCAGGCTGTGGCGGAGCAAAGGCGGCAATATCGATTTCCGTCGAGTGCACGGTTGGGATTAACTAAACAGAAGACAAGGAAGCTTATGGTAGCATCGGCTAGGTCACAGGAAGCACTCCGACGGCGCGTTAAGGGGTTTTCCAGGGACCCTAACAGGGGTGGTGGCGTCGGTCACACAACTGTGAAACAGCGACCTATGGCCGTAGCGGGTTACGGTTCCAGCGATTGTCGTTTTTGGTAAGTTTCGTAATTTCAAAATTATAACAATTTAATACTAATTTGGTGTGCAAAATCTATTCAGAGAGATAATTATTTATTTGCCAGCGATTGTCGTTTTTGGTAAGTTTCGTAATGTGTGTGCGTGTGTGTGTGTGTGTGGTGGAGTGAGGCCCGGCTTGGGCGGACGAAGAGGACGCCAGCTAGGCGACGACGGAGCAGGGGGATGGCAAGGCTGGGGCGGCTGTGGAGGGATGGACCTGGGGACAAGCCCCATACCGTCCGGTCTAAGCTCACTAGGGACTTGCATTTAAAAGACAATGAGCTAGTGCACCCTAAGCACCAAGCTCACGAGGGACACAAATTAAAAAGACAATAAGCTAGGAAACTTGCCATGAAGAATATCCCGAAGAGATCCTTTTGGAGCGTATTCGTAAGCAAGTATTCTCAGATCATCATCTATACAAAATCCTAGCATTTGAATCACATTATCATGTTTAAGCCTCGATACCTTAGAAACCTGCAATGATACACCAGATATTATATATATATCAGTTATTTTACCTGGTCGACAAATATAGTAAACATGTCAAATCAGTCAACGGTGCCTTTTTTTAATTGAGATTAATCAGGATGGTTGGCTGGCTGGGATGGTTCAAAGTTTTTTTTTAATATTTAATTAATCTTTAAATATTTATAATGAATTTTTCATATACTTTACTTTCTCTAATTATAAATTTAAAATTTTTTACAAGTATCTTAATATACCGTTGGGACATTATTATTTTTATTTACGTTTTGGTACAAAATTTCATTCAAAGCCAAATTTTTGTGATAATGTACAAGTTATCGAAGTTACTTCCAGTTGCGGTACAATAGAATTTTATTTTTTTGTGAAAAAACCCAGGGGTTATTTGTATCCCTTGGAAGCCCCCGCCCACATCACTATTCAATATTTCTTGGCCCACTATCGGCCAGATCACCTGGGCACTAGGTCTAATGTGAGTTGGATCGCTTAGCCATGCTTCATAATTGAAAAAACGAGCATCGTGGAAATATATGGCACTCAGCCAAAGGAAGATGATGGAGAGTTGACCGAGTTTTTTTTTCCTCTTACAGTCTTTAAAATGTAACGTTTTATAAAATTCAAGATTTTATGTGTCAATGTGAATTTTTGTATCACTGTTCACCATGAGTTTTTCTTTTTTGTGCTGTCATTACTACAGGTCATCAAAACCGAACCTTGCAAATTTTAACACTACAGCCCCAACGCGCGTGTTGAATAACATTCTCATCCGAGTCTCTATCTCCATCTATTTAACATAACTAAAAAATAATGTTTTCTCTAAATTTTGTTTATTTTTTAAAAGCACTCATACTAGAGCCTCTGTAACCGCTTTCTCTATAAATATAGATAAAAAATAGAGAAAACAACTAAACCTATGCATCGGAATATCATCATCATCATCGTACTCAGTATATCCCACCTATAGCAAAGCTAAGGTAGGGTTGTTTAGAGTGTGACTATTCATCAGTGATATGGAAAAAAATTGATGACAACAATAATGACCCTCTATATTTAGAGTGTGACTATTCATCAGTCTAGTCTGAAACCATGAAAAAACAATAAGATACATGTTCGAGGGTAACATAGACACAGAGATAGAGATGAAGAATCGAATGTAAGGATTTTTTTTTTTAAATAAACAAAGTTTAAAGAAAAATGTGTTTTTAGTTTAATTATATAGATGGAGTTAAAGACTCGGATATAAATGTTCTTAAAATCTCACATCTGACTGTATATAGAGACATCTTACTCATAATTCATAAACACTTATTTTTTTTCCTTAGTCATAATAATACATATATTAATGAATAGTAAACTTCTAAATATAGATGGTCACTTTAATTTTCTCTATTTTTTCCCCTCTAAATACATAGAATGTAGAGGCACCAATGTAAATGATTTAATACAACTAATAAGAGCATTCACATTGGAGACTCCATCTCCATCTATATATTTAAATAAAAAAGTATATTTTTATCTAAATTTTATTAATTTCTAAAAACCTTCTCACATCCAACCTTCTATCTATACCTCTACCTTACTCACATTAACTTATTTTATTATTATTTTCTCTTTCCTACACGCTCATAAAAATTATAGAGAGTTGAATATAACCCTCTAAAAGCATTCACATTGGAGCCTCTATTCTATATAGTATAAAGAAAAAAAATAGAGGAAACAACAAAAACACCACCACAATGGAATCTCTGCAATAGAGAAAAATATAAAGAAAGTAAAGTCTCTTAATATGGAGGTGTAGTTTAGTCTTTTTAAATTTTTCTCAACTACAGAGGTTCCAATGTAGTGTTTTTTTTTTGTTGTTTCTTCTATTTTTTCCTCTATATTATATAGAATATAGAATGTCCACATATAGAGGCTCCAATGTCAATGCTCTAACATTAATTTAAGTTGACACTACTAGGAATACAGATATTAGCAACCATAACTCAAACCTGAGCTAAAAATTCTTTGTCTGTTTGTCCATTTTGCTTTAACCTTTTAATAGCTGCAACCTGACCACTGCTTAAGTGACCAACGTACACAGTTCCAAAAGTACCTTCCCCGATTATTGAGTTACCACCAAAGTTAGCAAGAATCTTCCTCAACTCCTTAAATTGAAGAGCAGGGACACCAATAGGCTGTGTGTCTGTTGGTGCTGCCGCAATGGAGTTACTTTTCTCAGACTCGCTAGTTTGAAGAGCAGGGACAACAATAGGCTGGATTACAGGTTGTGTGTCTGTTGACTCTGCCTCAATGGAGAGAGAACTTGATCGGGACAACTAAAAACCAAAGCAACTTTTTCATATCATGTACAAAATAAAGAATGCAAAACAAATACATATCTTTCTCTAGTCCGCTTTATCTTGATCGAGTTTATTTTTTTTTTTTTGAAAAATTGGAGAATGGTAATTTTAGAAAACAATAACTACCCCGTACTGGCAGCCATGACTCATTCTTTTGAACAATGAGTTGATTTGAGCAAAACTATCTATATATGGGTTCAATATGGGTTCATATGTGTCATCTCAAATTCGACAAAAAGGACCACTAAGGTGTATTCAAATTAGACAACGGATCAAAAAGAGTAACTATTATAATCTTGTTAACTTAAAAATGGTCCAATTATTATTTATAGGTCTAGCTTTTATCTTTTGGTTTACATTTATTATTTGTTTGAAATAACCTGCTAATATTAACAAAAACACACACACAATTTTTACACAACATTTTTTTCTGTACATTAGTTGTATGGATTAAAGAGTCATCTATAATCTCTATAAACAATTAACAACGTACCTCGATTATCAATGTTTCTTCAAGCTCTTTCTTAACAACATGCATAGGAGGCCGGCGTTCTCGATCATCTTGCAAGCATCTATATGCGATTCGTGAAAATTTGTACATGCAATCTGTGCTTATTTGTTTCCTTAATATAGGATGAACAATCTCGTCCAGTTTCCTTCCTTTGTAGTATTCTTTAACCATTGGGGCTGATAAATATAAGCCATCATCCTCTTTAACCGTACACGACCTTCCACAAAGAACTTCAAATAGTACCATACCAAAAGAATAAACATCTGATTTTTTTGTCACGATGCCGCTTATAATGTATTCTGGTTCAACATATCCAGGTGTGCCACAAGCATGAGAAATAACTACACTTCTATCTAAACCCGCTAAACTTAACTTGGACAATCCAAGGTCGGAAATTTTTGCAACCCACTTGTCATCCAACAAAATATTGGCGCTTTTTATATCCCTGTGGATTATGCTTTGATGCTTTCCGACGTGACTATGCAGGTGATCTAATCCACAAGCAGCCCCTACACATATTTTGAGTCTTTCCAGCCACGTAAGACAATAGGCGGTATCACTAGGCCTTATATACCGATTCAAACTTCCACGCTCTGCATATTCATAGACAATAATTTTCTCTGCCCCCTCGTCACAATAACCTAGAAGAGAAACGAGGTTCGGATGCTCTTGACCAGTGAGCAGCTGAATTTCTGTTAAAAATTCCTTTAACCCTTGTCCGAGATGAACATTTAACCTTTTTACAGCAACCGCGGTGAGTTTTCCGGCTATCAAGAGTTCTCCTTTGTACACATGACCATATCCACCTTTTCCAATACATGTTCGGAAATTTTCGGTTGCCGTTTCTATTTCTTTGAATGGCAGTGCTAGATGTTGTGATTCTTTCAGTCCTGCCATTAGAGCATCTTCGATGCAAAAGCCTAAAAACACCACAAATGAGCACAACACATTGAATTTTCATGAATCCTTAGAAAGTGCTCATTTTCAACCAATCATATAAACATCCTTGCATTTTTATATCATCACTACTCTTCACATTTATTTTTCATAATCAAATTGTTTTTTTGTACAAATCCAAATTACTTATAACAAATTGTTTTTATACAACAACAACAACAACCATACCCAGTAAATCCCGCAAATAGCAAAGCTATTTATAGGGTCTGGGGAGGGTGGGATGTAGACAGACCTTGCCTCTATCCCTAGGGATAGAGAGGCTGCTTCCAGAGAGACCCTCGGCTCCAAAAGGAACAACATGCCATCACACCAAGTCAAACAATATAGAAAAAGCATACATCATCTGGACATAATATAATGTAAATAGGAAGCCATCAATATTAAGAAAGTGATCAGAGTGACAAAAAATAATGTAAATCATGTATAATAGCATACAACATCATTTGGACGTAAACACCATAAGGCAAATCACCCGTACAGACACTTTAAGAATAAGAAAGACCTACATCCCTAAAAAACACTAAGACCTTACTCCAATATCCTCTAGAAGTCCTTAACCCTAATCCTACGCCTCCACGAAGTCCTATCTTGGACCATGTCCTCAGAAAGATGCAACTCAAGTAAATCATGCCTAATCTGTTCATCCCATGTCAGTTTGAGTCTGCCTCTTCCTCTCCTCCCCTCCACAGTAAGAGTTTCCACTACTCTAACTGGTGCCGTCGTTTGCCTCCGCTTCACATGCCCAAACCATCTCAATCTCCCCTCCTTAATCTTATCCGATATACTAGCCACTCCTAATCTTTCCCTAAAAACCTCATTTCTTATCCGATCTAACCTCGTGTGTCCACACATCCACCTCAGCATCCTCATCTCTGCTACCTCCATCTTGCGCGCTTGTGACTTCTTGATAGCCCAACAGTCTGTTCCATATAGCATAGCGGGCCTAACTGCTACCCTATAAAATTTCCCCTTTAGTTTTGTTGGGAACCTCCTATCGCACAATACCCCACTGGCTGCCCTCCATCTACACCAGCCAGCTTGTATGCGGTGGGTTACATCACTATCTATGTCCCCATCTCTTTGTACGAACGACCCCAAATACTTAAATTTAGTTGCCTGCGGGACCAGTTGATCCTCAATGGTGATTTGGGTACAAACATAAAGGACGAAAAGTGTAAGTTACCCTTAATTTTATAACAATTTGTATAACTTTTTATAAGTAATTTGAAATTGTATAAAAACAAATTGTTTTTATACAATTTCAAATTACTTATAAAAAGTTATACAAATTGTTATAAAATTAAGGGTAACTTACACTTTTCGTCCTTTATGTTTGTAGCGAGTTGCAATAGACAGTCTTTTAACTTCAATAATTACAGTCACAATGCCACTAATGACTAAACTATGAACCAGATTAAAAAAAATCACAAACATCACTAACCTATCTCTGCACTGCAAACTCGTGATATGAACTTATAATAACCTCCACTGATGAATATCTCTTTTAGGCAAATGCACAAACACCTTGCGTGCAAGTGTAAAACAAAACAATAAGTAATCAATAGGTAAACAGGTGAATCGATCAATTTGGACTTTCAATTGCAGGTATAAATTGACCGAAACACTAATTAAAACGCGTTAATTGCAGCAATTGAATTGGTCTAACAGCGATTAAGAACAGTATGAAAACGAAACCCTAGATGAGCTGAAAACTATAAGTTACCTGAAGGATTACGTACCGGATATCGGTGGAGATTTGGTGGATTGTTGTGTGAGCAGTTGGATATAGGTGTTGAATTGGATTTTTGTTTCATTTTCCAGATGATACTGTTGTCCCTCGTCATCATTCGACTCCTATTCTTCAAACCATTTGGACTATTTAATTATTTTTTTAATAATATCATCAACTCAATAATTGGTGGCGTCCGGCCGGCGATAATGAGGGTGTTTGGGTTAGCTTTTTATTTTATTTTTTTTAACGGCTAAAAGAATCAATCTCAAGCACTTTCGAGACATCCACCGGACAATCGGAGTACTCCGGAGGTACCCGAGTTCACCACCAACTCCAGGGAAAACCCGGTAACCCACCCGCCCGTAGGCACGAAGTGAAATTACCGGTAAAATTCGTTTGACTCAAGGATCCAATCTAGGTTTCTCTGGGTCTCCTATCATTGTCTACTAGTGCCTCACTCTACACCAAGTGAGAATTGACTTATAAAAGTGAATAAGTTGTTTTTATAGTGTTTGGGTTAGCTTATTTAAGTTGTTATTGTGTGTTCGAGAAGTTATTTTTGAGAAGATAATATTTGTAAGTTATAACTTATGACTTATACTACCTCCGTCCCACTAAAAGTGTCTTACTTTGAATTTTCAAAGTCTATTTATAAACTTTGACCTTAACTAATTTTGTTTGTGTTAGATAATACTTGATGAAAGTTATATGATTTGAGTGTGTTTTACAAGTGTTTTTATCGGATTAATTTTCATCACGTTTTATATAACACAAAAAATATATAATTAAAGTCAAACTTTATAAATAAAGACTTTGAAAATTCAAAATAAGACACATTTAATGGGACGGGGGGAGTATAAGTTAATAAGTTGTTTTTTATAAGGAATCCCAAACACCCCCAATGAGTGGTGGCTCTATGGGAGTGGTGGTGGTAGAGGTTGGTTGAGACGAGGAGAAGAGATTCTAGGGTTAGGGTTGGGGAATTAAGGAAGATGGTGTTTATTTATTAATTAACATTTTAAATAAAATGTAACACCCCAAAAATGGGTTTGGTAATTTAAACCCGGTTAATATAAAGGAACGGGTAAAAATACCGTTAGGGGTAAAAGTGAACCCGTAAATGAATATCAACTAGGAAATTATGTTAAGACATTAAAGTGTGCAAATAGATACTTAACCATATATATTTAAGACTTAACACTTGAGGGACCAAATGTGTATAAGTTGAAAGTGGAATAATGAAAGATTAAAATATCTAAACACAACACATACATCAGACGTATGTGTGTGTGTTCGACATTAGGTGAAGCAAGAAGAACAAAACCCTAAATACTACTAATCCATCAAATTAGAAGAGAAATTGAAGTGTAAATTGATGCACGTATCCAGATTTACGATCCTCTAAGTGTGCTCAACATCAAGTAAGTTGAATTTTATGCTTTAGTGATGTTTAATGATATGGGTTATGTGTAATCCATGGATGTATTGCGAAATTAAGCATGAATGTTAGTTAATTTCAACATAAGGAAGTCGTAATGTGCTTGATTTTGATTATATTGATGGTTTGATAAGAAACCCATTTGAAATTTTGATGATATGATTAGTGATGATGATGTATGTGTTAATTCTTGATATAGTTTGATGAGTAAGGTTAATATATGCATAATGATGTTATAATAATCTGAATATTTGAAGAATTCATGTGTTGGTGATGTTTTGCCATGACTTTAGAAAAGATTTTTGTAGAGATGTGCTTAATAGGCTTGTACATTTCGCTAGGTAAGTAGTATGCACATAAGGTGTTCGATGAAATGCTTGAGCTGAATTGATTATGTATGAATATGAAGAATTTTAGATTTAAAAGATCTAATAATGGCGTGGAATATGAATATGAGTAATGAACGTTAGCGTGAATGATGTGAATGCGTGTAAATGATGTATAATGTGAAAACTAAATGCAAATGTGATACACCCTTTAGGGTCGAAGAAAGGAGGAGAATCAAGTCAAGCGAAAACATTAGGAGCGCATGACTCCGGTAAGTTCTTATGAACTTCGTTTACTTTACTAGTAGGTTTATGAATGACACTAACGATTATATGAATTCGTACAATTTCCCGTTGTAGATTAAATTGATTAGATGCAAGAAATTATACTTGAAGAAGGTTTTAAAATTTATGTTGTAGCGAAGATGAACCAACCCGTCTAAATGGGTTGAAATGATTAGTGGAATGATTCTCTTAATGTTTATATATTGACTTGTTCATAACGGGTTAAATAATGTAAGTGAACTCCAAACTTACCCTTTTGTTTGTTAATGTATTTATGATATATGGTAATTATTGAAGGTAATGTAAGAAGATATGAATCGATGTTATTACTAAGTTAAGTTTTAGTGGAAATGGGTCGGAAGTGGTTAATAAAGGGATTTGATTAAGTTTGTGTAAGAAAGGGAATGTACATAATGAATTATGCATAAAGATGAGTTATGTGTATTCGAAGTCATGTTCATATGAAAAGACGCTTATGATACTAATCGTTATTCTATTGAGAACTAATGTGAAGTGTAGGTATGTTAACTATGAAGGTGAAGGTTGACTTCGCAATTTGATGCGAGTGATACAATGGATGAATGAAGAGGCTAGTAATAGAGGAAGCATGATATGTTGTCTCATCATTATGCATAGGTTAAGATTTGGTATTTTGTCATCGGTTGCTAACGATGTGTTTGAATGTGGTGACTGCAGGCTGTATAGGTTTATGGATGTTTCATCAAGAAGTGTACGTGGTTGAAGATCGAGTTAAGACATGGATTGTACGTGGGTGTGTATGTGATCACGTAATTTAGTATTAGTATGTTAGTTTTTGATTGATTATAGAAGGGATTAATATATTTAATGTGAACGAATGAAATTAATAAAACAAATTTAAAATATGAAGTTTCCGCTGCGATGAATTTGGTTAAAACGTGATAGGGCGTTACATAAAAACATGAAATGACCAGAATACCCTTAAGTTGATAGGCATAACTGAAAATTTAACTTGGTTGGTGCTAAAAGACGAAAGATGTAATGCGTTTTCCAATAAATGATTGTGACTGTAATTATTGAAGTTAAAGACTATTTATTGTAACCCGCTACAAATATAAAGGACGAAAAATGTAATTTACCCTAAAATTAGAAACAAATATTTTTTTTAAAACAATATTATTGTATGTTGATCATGAAATAAACACCATGTTTTCTGAGTGGTCACTAAAGTTAGACTGACATCTAATTGGTTTTCGCCTTTCTCCTTCCTCTCGCCGCCCGGAAATCGCTTTGAGTTCTCGACGATGAACATCTATCTTGTATAGTGAGCGGGGTTTAATCGTTCAGCTCACTGGAGCTGTCCTTGATCTAACCGTTCTCCCTATCCGGGGTAGGTCTAATCCATTCGTCTCTTAGGTTTTCTGTGGTTTAAGCAATGGCTTCGTCGAAGGAGAATGAGGGGAATCAGGATGACGGTGGCCCGTGGTTCAATGTGCAATATCGGAAAAATAGTAGAAGCAAAGGTGATGGTGTAGAATGGACGTTTCTAGTTCAAAATATTTCAGATCGTGTGACCAGAAATGTTCTGTGGAGAGCTTTTCAGCCTTATGGTTATGTCTCGGATGCTTGCGTGGCTCGAAAGAGAGATGCTAAGGGCAAATGTTTTGGATTTGTGAGATATATGGGGGTAGAAGATATGAAAGCAACGCTTGTGTCGATGAATACCGTTAAAATGTTTGGATTGAAGGTTAATGTGTCTCTAGCAAAGTATGATAAGGACCATAAGAGATTTAACTTTGCTCCGACTACCGCCGGTCGGAGCGTTTGGAGGCCAAAGGAGAATTACCAGCCGTTTAACAAGTTTACAAGCGGTACCAAGATTGGTGAACAACCCCCTTCTAATGTGCAATCATCTGGAGAACTGAGTGGTTGTATGCACAATGGAACGACGTATGCAGACATGCTAAGAGGTAGGAAGGATACGGGTAGTCAAGGTGCGAAAACTATAATTGTGGAGGGTAAAGGATCGTTGTATCCACTTCACTGTATCGACAGATCGGTTCTTGGAATGGCAAAGGATGTTTGGACCTTAAAGAACATCAGAAGGTTGATGGAAGCACAAGGATTGTTGGACTTTGGTTTGTCTTATGTTGGTGGGTTATCTATAATCATTACTTTTAAGGATAATGCATTTGCAGAAGAGTCTTTGAAGATACATGGTTTAGTATTCTCTAAGGTTTTTTCTAAATTCAATATTTGGAATGGGGAAGAAATCCCGTTCAGTCGGATCGTTAACCTGAGAATCACTGGTGTTCCAGTTCTTATCAGAGACAATACTCTGTTTGATAGGATTGGTGAATTATTCGGTAATGTAGTTCAACCATCAACATTTTCGTGGCAGGAGGAAGATGTCTCAATTGACACGATAAAAGTTTTGTCGTCCCAAAAGTCTAGAGTAGAGGAATCAGTGGTGATTAAGTGGAACAACAAGAGCTATGTAATTTGGGTGTCGGAATCGACTGAGAGGTGGGTACCATAGATTGATAATGAATCATCAAGGGAATCAAGTGACTCTGAATCAGTTTCAGAATCGGACTCAGAAGAGGAGCCTGAGGTTATGGAGGATGATGAGGACGTAGAGGAAGGTGAGATTAGGCCGAATGAAGCTGATTCTCCGGTACCGGAAAACAAGTGCGTCTCTCCGGCCGGTAAGGTTCAAGGGGCACCAGGGGTAAACAAAAAGACGCCGGATTACCAGGACTCCTCGGAATCTCAAAAGTCTCTAGAAATTAATGTTGAACCACTCGTGCATGGGGATGTGGAGGGACGGTTGCTTGATTCCAATAATATTAATGATAGTGGAGGTGGTCAGAGAAACTCTAATAATATTGGTGGGCCAGCCAATTCAAATCCAGAAGTGGTTTTATCTAGGCCCACTTGTCCAGTGGTTAATGAAGGCCCAACCCCAGGTACTGATTTGGGTAAAAGGAGTAGGAATGTCCAAAGCCCACCATCGATTGGTTCCTCTCAAGGTCCATCTTAGAGATTATTCTGTCAATCTCAGGAACATTCTAATGAACCTATTGACCTAAATACGCTGGTGAAAGATAAGTTCGGTGATGATGCAGGAGTCCCGTCCAACGTCGTACAACAACGGATGTCTCAGGGAGACCTACACCGTTCGGAAGATATAGTATTTGGGAATTCGGGGGTGGGTGCCGCATCTGATCTGGTGGAGCCAAATCGGAATGGGAATGTTGTTTCGGAGGTTCAAGCAACGATTGGTGTCGGGTCTTTTATTGGGATTAATTTGAACGGTTTTGAAGCAGCTACAGAAAGCATTATAGCTGAAGAAGGTGATAACAACTGTGTCCAATGAATTGCTTATCTGTGAATTTGAGAGGGGTTCGGTGCAATCGGAAATCGGATTGGATTAGGGGTCTCAAGACGAGTTATGGCATTCACTTTTTAGCTATACAGGAAACTAAATTACAGGATTCTAATTCATTTTTATTCAGTAAGTTCTGGGGAAGAGATGGATTCAAGATTGCAGTGGTTAATTCGATAGGAAGATCCGGAGGTTTAACGTGCATTTGGTGCCCGGCAGTATTCAGGTGTGTGAATATTATTCAAAACCGAAATTTTATTGTGGTCTCGGGCTGGTTGGTTCAAACTGGGTGTATGATAAACTTAGTAAACATATATGCTCCAAATGATGGGAATGGTAGGAGGGCTTTATGGTTGGAGTTATTGAATATAAGGAACTCATTACAAGGGCTTTGGATTTTGATGAGGGACTTTAATGAAGTACGAGATTCTAGTGAAAGGATGAACTCAGAATTTGTTGAAGCCAATGCGGATGCATTTAATCAATTTATTCTCTCGGCTGGTTTAGTCGAGTACAACATGGGTGGAGGCAGCTTCACTTACATATCAGATAATGGGACAAAACTGAGTAAGTTGGACCGGTTTTTGGTTTGTCTCGGATTCAGGGAGAGGTGGCCAAATGCAGCTGTGATGGCGTTAGAAAGGGAAGTTTCTGATCATCGGCCAATTGTGTTGTCAACTGTACAGACTGACTTTGGGCATATCCCTTTCAGGTTTTTTAACTCCTGGTTTGAATTACCTGGTTTTTTTTTATTATGTGATGCAAAAGTGTAGTATGTTCAATTTTTCGGGGCCGGCGGATCTGGCAATTGCTATTAAATTAAGGTGGCTGAAAGATAATATAAAATCTTGGTTAAAAGTGGACAAAGTAAGAAGGGATGGAATGTACTGTGGGAAAAAGAGTCGTTTAGCTGATATTGAAAGATTGGCGGAAGAAAGGATGTTATTGGAGGATGAACTATTGGAAAGAGCGGAGTGCAGAAACTTTATGGCAGAATTTGATAGAATTAAACAGTTGGATTTACGTTAGAAATCTAGATCGAAGTGGGCTGTGGATGGCGATGAAAATTCAGCGTATTTCCATCACATCATTAACTCAAATATTAGTACTAATAGATTAAATGGGTTAATGATTGATGGTGTTTGGGTTACGAATCCACTGATTATAAAGGAAAAGTTGTTTGAATTTTTTCTCCACCAATTCTCCGAGCCTATGCCAGTTAGACCGGCGTTGATCTGTCCTAATTTAGCCTCTGTTTCTGATTTGGAGGCAAGCATGTTGGAGTCTCCATTTTCTGAAGATGAAATTAAGGCAGCGGTATGGGATTGTGATGGAGATCGTGCACCAGGGCCAGACGGATTTAATTTTAAGTTCGTTAAAAGGTGTTGGTCAGTTCTCCGGTTAGATTTTGTGAACTTGTTCAATAAATTTTATGAGGGAGGATCTCTTAACAAGTGCTGTACTTTTTTGTTTATTGCTCTGATCCCGAAAGTTAAAGATCCGGTTAGCCCAGCTAACTTTAGGCCAATTAGCCTTATTGGGGTGGTTAATAAAGTCATTTCCAAGGTCCTAGTGAATCGTCTTAAAGGGGTGGTGGGGAATTTGATATCGGAACAGCAGTCGGCATTCTTGGCTGGTAGAAACATTATGGATGGTCCTCTCGTGCTCAATGAAGTGCTAAGCTGGGCGAAGAAAAATAAGAGGAAGGGGATGTATTTTAAAGTGGATATCAATAAGGCATATGATTCGGTGAATTGGGCTTTTTTAGACTCGATTATGGCCCAAATGAAGTTTCCAAGTAGGTGGAGAGGTTGGGTAATGGCAACACTTCATTCGGCTAGAGCTTCAGTACTGGTTAACGGGTCCCCAACTAGGGAATTTGACTGTTCCCGAGGGTTGCGTCAAGGGGATCCATTGTCCCCTTTTTTGTTTGTAATTGTAATGGAAGCGTTATCTGGAATTATGAAGAAGGCCTCCACCGCGGGTTTGTTTAATGGAATAAAGATCTCCAATGAAGGTACGTCATTATCCCATCTTATGTATGCTGATGATGTTATTTTTATTGGGGATTGGTCATTATCAAACATATATAATTTGAGAAGAGTGTTGAGATGTTTTTACTTGGCTTCGGGTTTAAGGGCAAATCTGGAAAAATGTAGTATATATGGAATTGAGGTGGAGGATCACGAAATACAAGGGATGGCAAACTTGTTAAGGTGTAAAAGAGGGGTGTTCCCATTCAAACATCTTGGTATGTTAGTTGGTGCAAATATGAATTTAGAAAAAAAATTGGAAGTCGGTGATTGATGTATTTAAAAATAGGCTATCATTGTGGAAAGCCAAAACATTATCATATGGTGGAAGGATTACGCTTATCAAATCAGTACTAAATTCTTTACCTACATATTTTTTCTCATTGTTTAAAGCCCCGATAAAAGTTTTGGATGCACTCGATAGGATAAGACGAGTATTTTTCTGGGGTGGGTCGGAGGAAAAGGCGAAAATGAATTGGGTGGCTTGGGACAAAACTATTGCTCTGGTGGAGTATGGAGGGTTGGGTTTCGGCTCATTAAGGGATGCGAATTTAGCGATGTTGGCAAAATGGTGGTGAAGGTTTAAAACTGAAAAGAACGGATTGTGGAGGCGAGTGGTTTGGGCAATACATCACAATTCGAGAGGTTGGAAAGATATCCCAACAAAAGTTTCAATAGCCGGGCCGTGGAAGAACATTACTAGTATTCGAAACATATTATTACAAGCAGATTTGGACCTGAATAAAGCTACTTCAGCAGTTTTGGCCAGTGGTAAGAACATATGCTTTTGGTTAGATTGCTGGGTAGACAATGTTCCTTTCTACATCAAGTTCCCAGATTTGTTTAGAGTTGAAAAATATAAGGGCTGTTTAGTACAAGATCGGATGGGGATAAGTGGGTCGAACCTGGTATTTAGTTGGGCCTGGTCGACTCCGGAACTGGGTACTGTCGAAGACAGTCAGCTGAATCAGATTGTGGGCCAGATCAGTGGGCTTAGCGGCCTAAATATGTCCAGCGGAGTGGACAAGTGGCTTTGGAATTTTGATGATGCAGGTATATTTAATGTAGCAAGTATTAAAAGAATTCTAAGTGCGGTTAATCATGTACGTCCTGACAAAGTGTTTGAGTGGAACAACTGGGTCCCGAAAAAGGTTGGGATTGTGGCATGGAGGGCAGAGATGGAACGATTACCGACCAGATGTGCCTTGGCGGCTCGGAGTATACCGGTGCAAAACCAAACGTGTGTTTTGTGTGGTAATTACGATGAGACTAGTGAACATATTTTTGTGTCATGTCAGTTCGCTCAGTTAATATGGCAAAATATTGCGCTTTGGTGTTCGATTCCTCCGATCATAGCATTCGGTTTAAAGGACCTACTGTCGTTACATGAGGTGTGCTCGGTTTCAACCAAAAAAAGGAAGGCTTTACATGCGGTTATCTTGGTTACAATTTGGAGTATATGGAAGTCGAGGAATGAAGCGGTGTTTCAGCAAAAGACACCTAATACGACTAACACTTTGGATGAAGTTAAAGCTTTGGCGTATCTTTGGGTGAAGAACTGGTCAAAGTCGGTGTCAATAACGTGGGAGGATTAGAGTAAATTTAACGTTGGCCGTTAAGTATTGATGTAATTTGGTTCTTGTTTTTATCTGGTGTAAAACATTTGTATGTTTGGTGGTAGCATCTTGCTACAAGGAATAAAATATTTTGTCGGCCGTTCAAAAAAAAAAAAGAACAGTATGCATATTTATGCAACATAAATATCTCCAAAATTAATAAATTACATTGTTTTACCCAATTACTCAATTTAAAACGGTTTAAAAATAAAAATAATCGTGATGCTCAATGCAAGTCACTGAAGCAAAATAAAAAAAACTGATTTTGTATAAGCATAATAAGAAGAGATATTAACATTTCATTTTTCAAATCAAAATGAAAATGTTTCAAAAAAGTTGGGTGTAAAGTATTTTTGGAATAGCATGAGAATGAAAATACTGGAAAAAATATTGGTGTAAAAAAGATAAGTGTAAGGGGCTGTTTGGTAACTTCTAAATGATTAAGTTCTGAATCAGTAAAAGGTAAGGTTTGAACCATTAAGTGTTGAACCAGTAAGCGGTCTGAACTATTAAAAATGGGGTCTTATCTAAGAATGATAAGAACTGTTTTAGACCACTAGATCTAGATTTTAATGGCTGAGATCAAACAACGGCAAAATTGTAAATTGTTTTATTTTTTATTTTTTGGTTTGATTTGACTTAATTAGGGGTAATATTGTCTTTTCCATCGACTTAAATAAAGAAACTCTATCGCTTTCATCCTATACCTCGCGCTCATCACGCACGAAGTCAGGGATTCTCTCCTCCTCCACCCCTAATCCATCGCTAACTATCGCCTTCGGCCATCGCCAAAAAAAAAACCTCTAAACCTTTTTCTAACAACATCCACGACTTCTTTCTTCGACGGTTTCCTCATCTCCTAATCGTTTCTTGCTTGATTGTGCGTGGGTCTTTTGATGTTTTTTTTTCATGAAGACGCCAAAAAAGAAAGAACAATTGGAGATCATGGGTAAAAAACAACGAGCTGACACTATGAGAATGCAGGTGCAAAACACCATGTGTTAACGCAAGTGTTTTAAGTCATGCTGTTTTTAAACATCTACAAACATTGTATTGTGATTCAAGTCATTTTGTTTTAACATCTGGAATGACTGTATTACTATTCAAGTTATGGTGTTTTACATCTGGAAGGACTCTATTCGATTCAAGTCATGGTTTGCTAATATCTAGAAGGACTATGTTACGATTCAAGTCGTTGTGCTTTAACATCTTAAAAAGATTGTATTATGATTCGAGTCATAGATTTAGTAACAAAAAAGGTGTCTTCACCATACTAAAAGCATACTTTGGAAATGCAGGTTTATATCACCATGTGTTAACACATTTATGAAACACTATACTAAGAAACATCTTCTTTTTTGTATAAAACACTATACTAAGAACATCTTCTAGAAATGCAGGTTGTAAAACACCATGAATTGAACTAAGACTTTCTTAAAACATCATGTTATGTAAACATGTAGCAACACCATACGTGATTAACACACAATGTATTGATGTTGTGTTATTATAGTTGAATAAAACACCAGATTAAGAACATCTTCTGGAACGCAAGTTGTAAAACACCGGTCATATGAATTGAGACTTTATTAAAACTCCAATCATGTACGATTAATCGGATATATGCTTAAAAAATATATACACTGAGAATTCCTCCAAAATGTAAGTGTGTGATATTTTCCTTATTTGCATTATGGACACAATTAGACACTACTGCCATTAATGACTAATTTTAATCAACACCGCATGTCCTCATCTTATTCCATTTTAGACTTCATTGGTTAATGATCCTCTGTAGAGGATGTCACACCCCAACCGATGGCGGAAACATCGGGGCGTGGCACTAAGTGTTCAGATTGCTTAAGAGATTCCACAACACTATTTGTTTCAATAATGATTATTCAAATTCCATGAATATTGTCTAATCATCATCCATGAATCACAACCATGAAAGTATCAAATACAAAACATTCAAATATTGTCCAAAATTCCTGATTTAACTAGATGAGTTTCTAAGCATCATCCTAGCTTGTTTCTTCAGAATCCAAACTTATCAACCTGCAACATGTATTAAAATACTATCAACAATAATATTGGCGAGTATACAAGTTTGAGTATGTAATAGCATAATAGTTTAAAACGTTCCAAAAACTCATATCCGCCATGAAAACATATAACAAGTTTCACCATGCTAAGCTAACGCAGTCCCTTTGTAACACGCATTTCCAGCGCAATTAACATAGCAATCCCATGAGTATAGCGGGAGCTATAAACGTTCATTGCCTTTCCCAAAGTCTAACGGGAGGTTTGATCTTAACAATACCCAAGAGAATAGCAGGCGGGGTGTTACAACCTATAGCATATGCATAGTACCATAATTGTTAAGACATGTCACATACAAGGATTAAACATCACATAGCATATAAGTCTCAAGTTTCACAAGTATCCTGTTTCCATGTTTACTACGGATAGAGTATGTTTCCAAATAAGTTTCAAGGGTTAAGTTTATAGAATACATGTTGCATCCCAAAAGTGTTTAAAACAAAAAGGGATCGAGTATACTCACAGCGGCTGCTAATAGCCAAACACCGAATAGATTGGATCGAAGGGAGCGCTGGATCAGCCTGCGTGCCGGGAACAGAGCATAAGTCCTCTAAGAGCTGACCCGGTTAGGAACAGAGTGTCGAACGGTGCTAAAATAGAGTAAAGTATCGGATAGTATACCTGAGCGGATGGTCATCCGGTCGGATGACCATTGGAATAGATGGACCCCATCTGATCGAATGGTCATCCGGACGGTCGGATGACCATTCGATCGGATGGTCATTCGATCAGTGGGTAAAGTTTGTGAACTGATAAAGTTTCAAGTGTTGAGATCATAGTGTTCTGTAAAACAAACGAGTGTAATGATAATCAGATCCTCTGGACGGATGGTCATCCGATCGGATGGCCATCTGGACAGACGATCAGTGAGTGAAGTGTTGTGAAAGTTTCTAAGTTTCGAGCTAACGGAGACGATGTAATGACGCGTCAAACAACGGAAATGTACCAAACTCAGCTTGTTCGGTCTGCTGGGAACCACCCCTTCTCGAACCAACGAACTGTTTCCGGTGTGCTTCATGTTTAGACTTCGTCAAACTGTCCGTTTTCCGGTGAAATTCAGTTCTCAGGCCGGCCCTTGACTAAGGAACGAGTCAATAGCCCGTTGAGACCGTTTTCACTACTGTTTTTGTATGATAGTTGAAGAAAGTTCGAAAATCAGTGCAAAACATAGTGTTCATCAGATCTAAGCCGGAAAACAAGTGTTATTCCGTCAGATCTGAGATGAAAGTGCAAGTTTCCATTAGATTTCGTATGAAAACTGTGAAAATCCTTAAGATCTAGGGTCATTCTTGATTAAATGATGCTCCATAATAGTTTGTACATCAACTAAGCGGAAAACACCTTCAAGAAACCCCAAATCAGTTGGTTTTCATGAAAATGTTAAAGTGTTCATATGATTTTGTTGAAGAATCTTGTGTAGAAGTGTTAAATGACTAAAGTTGTACAAAAATCTAGAAGAAATACTTACTGAATGAGCTTGAATCGAGCGAAATATGCTTGAAAGGACTTGGGAGTGCGTGTGGTCGGATGACAGAGGCGAAAAGTGTGAAATGAGAGCACAAGGGGCCTATTTATAGCTGAAAGGGACAGCTAAGGCGGTGCAGTGTGAGGGATCGGATGGCTATTCGGTCGGATGGTCACCCAGTCGGATGGTCATCCGGTCGGATGGTTATCCGGTCGGATGTCCATTCGGACAGCCGAGACCCGTTTGCTAGTTTTTCGACTTTGGTTCGTTTTGCGAGTTAGATTAAGCGTTGTCTTGCATATTATTGTGGGTAACCATTACAATAGTATAATTATATGTAACACAAAAGTTTCCGTGTTTCAAGCTGCATTCAAGCTAGGTTCACGTCGAATGAGTTTCAAGTATCCAAGTATCAATGTATCAAGAATCGAAGTGTCAAGTATCAAGTATCGAGCCTCTCGTTCAATAAAGAATCCAAGTTTCTCATTCAATAAGTATCAAGTATCAAAGTCTCTTGTTTAATAAGTATCAATCATAATAAATGTCAAGCTTCAAGATTTAAGTTTCAAAGTATCAAAAGAACCTAGATTCAAAGTATCACAAGTTTCCAATATCATAAAAGTCAAGTATCAAGAGTCAAGTTTCACAAAGTATCACATCGAGCAAAGCTTCACATAGTTCAACATAGTTTAAGGTTCAAATAGGCAACATTAAGTATTTACAGGGACTAGTCTTGCCAAAAGATAAAAGTTTCAAACACAGGGCGTTACAGTCTCCCCTCATTTAGGAGATTTCATCCCCGAAATCTGAGAGCAAGACTGCTCAAAGAGCTGTGGATACTTGGTTTTCAATTCACTCTCGAGTTCCCAAGTGAATTCGACGCCACTCTTTCCTTCCCATCGTACCTTAACTATGGAAATTTTGCTGCGCCTCAGTCGCTTGATACCTCTTTCCATGATTTCGATCAGTTTCTCCACAAAATGAAGAGTCTCGTTTATTTGCAAGTCTTCGATGGGAACCCGAAGTTCCTCGTCGGCTAAGCACTTCCGAAGATTTGATACGTGGAACGTTGGGTGTACATTGCTAAGCTCTTGAGGCAAATCGAGTCGGTAAGCCACCTTTCCAATCCTTTTTAGAATCTTGAAAGGACCCACATAGCGAGGGGCAAGCTTTCCCTTTTTACCAAAGCGTATGACTCCTTTCCAAGGAGATACCTTGAGCAGAACGTGATCTCCAATATTGAATTCCAGGGACTTACGCCTTTTGTCAGCATAGCTCTTTTGTCTGCTCCTGGCCTTGATCAAGTTATCGCATATCTGAAGAGTCTTATCCGTTGTTTCTTGAATGATCTCAGGGCCAGTAAATTGCTTGGCACCAATCTCATGCCAACT
The DNA here is from genome assembly GCA_030545235.1 of Helianthus tuberosus. Classification (NCBI taxonomy): domain Eukaryota; kingdom Viridiplantae; phylum Streptophyta; class Magnoliopsida; order Asterales; family Asteraceae; genus Helianthus; species Helianthus tuberosus. The sequence continues at coordinate 124,215,977 of CM060412.1, forward strand.
GAGAGGAGATCGGCACTTGCGACCATACAAAGCTTCGAAAGGAGCCATCTGAATACTGGAATGATAGTTGTTGTTGTACGAGAACTCGATCAATGGTAAATGTACATCCCAATTACCGCCAAAGTCGATGACACAAGAACGGAGCATATCCTCTAGGGTTTGAATAGGGCGTTCAATCTGTCCATCCGTTTGAGGATGAAAGGCTGTACTAAGATTCAAGTGAGAACCCATAGCGGACTGAAAGGTTTGCCAAAGACGCGACATAAAACGACCATCGCGGTTAGAGATAATGTCAATAGGTGTCACGGCCCCCGGCCCGATGTTAGCCGGTCCAGAAGCCGCGGGACAGAAACCCGTGGTATTTATTATTTAAATTTGGCAGCGAAAATGTTGACAGGATCTTTTACATTGAAAATGCCCCATTATTTTATTTCACAATTTTGGGACAAACCCCATAATTTACAATAAAGGGAATTTCACTAGTAAATTCCTTATCAAGTATCAAGTATCGAGCATCTCGTTCAATAAAGAATCCAAGTTTCTCGTTCAATAAGTATCAAGTATCAAAGTCTCTTGTTTAATAAGTATCCATCATAATAAATGTCAAGCTTCAAGATTTAAGTTTCGAAGTATCAAAAGAACCTAGATTCAAAGTATCACAAGTTTCAAATATCATAAAAGTCAAGTATCAAGAGTCAAGTTTCACAAAGTATCAAATAGAGCAAAGCTTCACATAGTTCAACATAGTTTAAGGTTAAAATAGGCAACATTAAGTATTTGCGGGGGCTAGTCTTGCCAGAAGATAAAAGTTTCAAACGCAGGGCGTTACAGAGGAACCTTAACCTATCTACATGTATATATATATATACACACACACACACACACGCACCAACTGCACATATATTGTAACCTTTCCATTTTTTTATCATATAAGAATTATAGGTTTGTTTAAATTTATTAACCACTAGTAACTAGTTTTATTTTTTAATATAATTATTCGAACCATTTTATTCTTATAAGTTTTTACATAAGTCTTAAAAACTATTTTATATATAATTGGTTGGAGTGTTATACTAATTAATTGACTTGTATATGTATGTAACCTGAGAAGTTTAGTCCAAAATTCATAAAAAAGTTGTATGGTATAGTAACTGATGTGTGCAAAATGTAACATATAAATTACATCAAATGAGGCATAAAACTAACCTTTGTTAGTACTAATGTTGGAAAAAGCTTGTTTTTGTCTTCATTTTGAATTTACAGGACCAAATGAGCTTAAACGAACAAAAGGAGCAAATAAGAAGCCAAAACCAACATAAATACAAAAAAAGGAATAAACGTGACATGCCCGACCCCAAAGCAAAAACAAAGAAACATAAGACTAACCACGGGGCCGTGCCCAGCTGAACACGGGGGCGTGGTCAGGGTCCTGTAGAAAAGACAAACCTGTAGAAGCTTCTACGTCCACCACGGGGGCGTGCCCAGCTCAGCACGGGGCATGGTCAACGCAAAGATACGCAGAATCTTACAAAATCTTGATAGTACAGATACTATGCTGACCACGGGGCCGTGTCCACTGGACACGAGGCCGTGTGGGACCCTCTGCTGACACTTTCATTTAATGAAGGAAGAGAAAAGGCTAGCCACGGGGGCGTGCCCGCTGGACGCGGGGCCATGGCTAGAGCACTATGCAGGCTATACATAGGGGTGATTGGTTCACTTCAAAGGCATCCCTTGGCAAACCACTACTCTCCCACTTTGCCACCACTCCACCACCACTACAACACCATCACCTACCACCATCATCCATCATCCATCTTTAGAGTGTGTAGTAGTCTCGGGATCCAAGATGGATTGTAAGGGTTGTTGCCCTTCAAAGGCCATGTTTGGTTAAGCCTCTTACATCACTTGGTGAAGACAAGTCTTTATTGTATTACTTTTGATTTTTAATCTTTCGGCACTTTTTTTTTTGTTTTGTATTAATGACTTTAATAACTAGTTTCTTATGTTGAAGGTGAATTCTTCCTATCATTTTTCCGTGGTGTCTTGGCGTTACTTTACTGTCTATATAAAGTAAAAGATTGCATCATTCATGTTTTTACGGTCTATATAAAAGCATGTTGACTACCTGGTCGGGGGGTTAAGGGAATGGTTTGGTAAGGTTCTTGCCTTGTTCAGTTTATAGATCCTGCAAGGACCTGGTTCAAGCTTACTAGGACCTCCTTCAATACCCCCTGGTATTGGATGACGGGGGTGCGAATAGCTTGAACCCCTCATATGTAAACTACTATTAATACATTAAACCGGCTTCTTGGGATTGTATCCTTGCTGACTCAAACCACTTAGCTGAGGGTAACGTCACCTTCAAAAGATGGGCCTACCACTTTTCACATTAATAACTTAATTAAATATCTTTCAGTATTCCGACCCTTTGGGATTGTATCCTTGCTGACTCAAACCACTGGGTTGAGGCTAACGTCACCTTCAAAAGAGGGGCCTACTACTATAACTAAGATAATCTCTTAAAAAGTCCGAAAGTGCGAAAATCATCAAATGATACATTAAAGATGAGTCGGATCCAAGTGATTTATCTTGTCTATCTGTTTTTATTTTATTTATTTCTGCATTTTTAATTTTTATTTTCATGTTTCAAATCTTTTCTCAAAAAAAAAAATAGATTGATTAGATGTTGAGGATAAACCGGTACTAAAAGCTCTTGTGTCCTTCGACGACCTCGGTATCTTACCAACGCTATACTACGCTCACGATGGGTGCACTTGCCCAAGTGTGTGTTTAGTGTTAGTAGAATATCGTGTTTTATAAATTTAAAACTTGATTAATGCGTAAAATGGGCTCAAAATATGTCACACCCCAACCGATGGCGGAATCATCGGGGCGCGGCACTAGGCGAATCAGATTGCTCAAGAGAATCCATAACAACTATATTGCGACAGTATTTATTACATTTGTTATCCCATACTAACAACCAGTACAATCACATAAGTTATCACAGATTTCTTGTCCTCTCGAACAATACAAATCCATCAACCTAGATTTTAGGTGAGTTTCTAGACTTCCTAGCTTGATTTGATGTAGACTGCGACTAAACCTGCAACATACGTTAAAACAACGTCAATACAAAAGTATTGGCGAGTATACAAGTTTTGATAGTGTAGCGTAAATAGATAAAAATGCTGCGAATTACCAAATACATAAACGAGATACCTCAACATATATGCACATAAGACAGATACTACCAGCTAAGTCACTCGAGCTGCGATTGCGATTGCTATTCACCTTACTAGACCCCGTCGGGTGCTATAGTACTATACTAGTTAAGGCGGGACCTCGCGAGTATAAGTCCTAAGACATATGTAACTAGCATCACGTGTAAATATGCATAACAGTTATTCGCAAGTGTTAAGTAGTTTAAGCATTTGATTAGTTTGATTTGATAGAAACGTATGTTACACCCAAAATGCGATAAAAAGGGTTCGAGTATACTCACAGTCGGTGTTCTGCAAGTAAACACAACTTGGTTGGATTGAAGGGAGCGCGTCTGAGATTAGCCTGATTACAGATTGATGGCGTAAGCGTTGAACAGTGCGCTAAACGATGAGATATGACTGAGTGTCGAATGGCAACCCGATCGGATGGCCAGTCGATCGGGTGGCAATCCGTTCGGATGGTCATTCGATCGGATGGCCATTCGATTGGATTGTCACCTCTTTTGGTATGGATGTGTTTGTGTATGATGGCTTGCCTTTTGAAGTTTTCGTTGTAGCATTTAAAAAACAAAGAAGTATCTCTACTCTTCAGGTCGGTCGATCGGACGGCGGCTCGATCGAGTGACGATTCGATTAGTAGGACACTTAGTGAGAACAAGTTCACAGCAGTTTGTCACTCGATCGGATTGCAATCCGATCGGGTGGCAATCCGTTTAGAACTAACTATGCATTGAACATGTTGAAAATTGTTTAAGTGTCGAAGTTTGAACATCACATGGTCGGATGGTCGTTCGATCGGGTGGCAATCCGATCGGACGACAATCCGTTCAATGTTCCAAACTTTGAAAGGTTGAATAGTAGTTTAAGTGAGGAACCAAGTGCAAGCCTGTCACACCCCAACCGATGGCGGAAACATCAGGGCATGGCACTAAGCGAAACAGATTGTCCAGAAGTTTCCAAAACAATTATCATTACCAATCAATTTAAAATAACATGTCCCATACCATGTCTCAAAAGGTAAACAAATTATTACAGACAAAATCTAGGCATATAGTTCTATTCCGACAACTCAGATTTTCAAATAGAGCAATTGTTTATCTGCTTCTAGAGACCCTTGACTTAATTTGTACAGATAACTATTTGTTGGCCTCTAGGGCCTTATTCTAGCCTCGATTTCCTAGCAGATGTGCATCCTAAGCACCTGTCACATACGTTAAAATAAATGTCAATACATATAATGTAAAGGTGAGCATACAAATTTGATAATAGCGTATAGAGTTCGAAATTCGTTTACGCAAAACCAGCACGTACACATAGTGAAATGAAGCACGTTAGTTATTGACATAGATCCATCGATACCAATGACTGCGGGTTGACTGCCTGAGGCAGTTCGCAATACATGATTACCACCATAATCCATGCAAGTAATTGTCCTTAACAACCCCTGCGAACAGGTGCTGAGTCCAAACTATAGTACTATCGTTGCTAAGGCAGGTAGACAACATTCCATGTGTAAACATAACAAACAAGCATTCATAAGCCATGTATAACATGCATTAACGGTTAGCGTTCAAATAGTATTGGGTAGTGTGTTTGTTGTGATTTGAATATTCGTAACGTATGTAACACTCAAAAGTGCGTAAAGCAAAAAGGGATCGAGTATACTCACAGCGATTGACGGATTGAAGGGAGCGCTTAGAGAGTAAGGTTAGCCTGAATAGATTGATAGCATAACGATAAGTAACGCGTAAAACGATGCAAGATGTAAGTGGCTCGGACAGTAGTTCGGTCGGATGGGTAATCCGATCGGACAGTCCAATCGTGCGGATGACAATCCGTTCGGATGGTCATCCGGTCGGACGGTAGTCCGGTCGGATGACTATTCGAGTGGATTGTTTCTTCCTTTGAGAAGGATGTGTTTGTGTATGATGGCTTGACCTTTGAAGTTTTCGTTGTAGCATTTTGAAAACATTGAAGTATCTCTACCTTTCAATTCGGTCGATCAGACGGCGACTCGAGTGGCGAGGTTACTTCTTGAGAACAATTCCACAGCAGGCTGTCACTCGATCGGACAGCAGTCTGGTCGGGTGGCATCCTTAGTGTATTGAACATGTTGAAAATTGTTCGAGTGTTAAAGTCTAAGTATCTCATGATACGAAGAGTAATCCGGTCGGATGGTAGTCCGATCGGATAGCAATTCGTTCAATACTCAAACTTCAGATAAAGTTGGTTAATGTGGGACCCATGGTGCAAGTCGCTCGGATGACCTAGTCGCTCGGATGGCTTATCCGTTCATACAGTAGTCCGGTCGGATAGCACTTCGTGCTGGTCGTTCCGTTCGTCTTTCACTTGGCCGTTTTGATTGTTTGTTGCTTTTATCGAGATGTTTTGACAACGTGCTAACCAACAGAACCCCATCTTGACCCAAGTGACCCGATCAAACAGGAATCACCCTAGTTCGACCAGTTAACTGGTTCGAGATGGTTGTTCTTGGTTAACCCGAAATCGGTGGTCTCTTGAGTAGAATCCAGATCTTGAGCTAGCACAACACTAAGAATAATTAGAAGACTAGAACAAGGTCCGATTCTATCGGTTTTTGAGTGCATTGAGTGTAAAAGAGTTGAAAGAAAGTTAGAAACCATCTTTCAATCCTTTTTTTCACCATGAATGTGTCTAGATCTATGCAAGATCTTTGTTTATTTGTGTGGAAATCGATTAGATCTAAGTTGTTCTTGGTGGATTGAGGCCAAAACATGAAGTTCTTCAAGAACTCACGATGAAGTCATCTTAGAACACCTCAAATCTAGTGATTTCACGGTTAAAAGTTAAGATTCAAAAGATAGAAAGGTGTAGGAGTGCGTGTAGATCAAGAAAGTACAAGATTTAGGACGAGATCTTACCGGAATCGAGAGAAATCGAAGAAAAGGTGAGGAGAGCGTGCTGTTCGGACGTCAGATGCCAAAAGTAGAAAGTTTGAGAGTGACATAGGGTATTTATAGGGTTACCCAAAGAGGAAAGGGTTGGTCGGTCGGATGGCATCTCGCCCGGATGACTGTCCGGTCGGATGTCATCTCGGTCGGATGACATATGGAACCAAGTCAAGTGACAGCCCGGACGGATGGCAATCCGGCCGGATGGCACTTGGTTCGGGTGTTCGGTGCGACGATTTTTGCTGTTTCGATTTCGATTGCGAGCGATTCGACGCGATAGAGTTTCCTAGTTAAATTACTTTTAATCCCAACCATTTATATGTAGCACTATCTCTTCTTCACTAATTATCATAGTTCAATTGAGTTCGATTGCGTTTCGATTGCGATTTGATTGTGTTTCGATTGATTCCCACACATACATAAATGAAACATGCACAAATAACACATAAGGCACACACACGTATAATAATAACCAAAATGCGTAATTCGAGTTGCGAGTGCGATTGTGATTCGATGTCGATTTGATTAGCATAGTTTGATTATCGTTTAGTTAGCTTTATCGCATTGTTACTTCCTATAGTTCACAGTCGTAAGTCGATTAGATAGTGAATAACATACGTATATTATTGTAATTATTGACACTTACTCCACATAATACAGCTAAAATAAACACATAAAAGAAATTCTCTACCAGTCAAGTCGCGCAAAATCGGTCGTTGGCTTTGACCTTGACTTTGACTTTAGAAACACGGGGTGTTACAAAGCCGATCGGACGGCTGTCCGATCAGGTGACAATCCTATCGGATGGCAATCCGATCGGACGGAAATCCGTCCCGGCGGCCTAAATCATCTTGACACTTGTTCGTTTTGAAAGTTTTGCGGTTTTCTCGAGACGGTGTGACAACGCGCTAAACAACAGAACCTTATCAACATCCAGGTGACCCGATCGGGCAGGAATCACCCTAGTCCGATCAGTCAGCTGTTTGAGACAACGGTTCGTGTTTAACCCGAGATCGGTTGTCTCGTAGATAGAATTCAGACCTTGAGCTGATACCTCACTAAGAAAGAGTAGAGGATCCGGACGAGCTCCGATTCTATCAGTTTTGAGTGCATTGAGTGTGAAAGAGTTGAAAGAAAGTTGGAAAACCATCTTTCAATCCTTTTATCCATGATTATGTGTAGATCTATGCGAAAATGTTGTTTATTCTTGTGGAAATCCTTCAGATTTGAGTGGTTCTTGGTGGAATGAGGCCAACACTTGAAGTTCATAAGAACTCCATGATGACATCATCCTAGAACACCTCAAATCCATTGAGTTCATGGTTAAAAGTTAAGGTTAAAAGGTGAAAAAGATGAAGAAGTGTGTGTAGATCAAAGAAGTACAAGATTTGAGTTGAAAACTTACAAGAATCGCGAGGAATCGAGAGGAAAAGCCCCAAAAGTGTGCTGGTCGAGTGAGAGCTGTCACATCACTATTCAAGTGATGTGACAAGTGCTATTTATAGGTGAAGTGGAGTGAAGGGGAAGAAGTGCAACGGATCGGATGGCTGTCCGATCGGGTGGTAATCCGATCGGATGGCCACCCGATCGAGTGGTCACTCGATCGGTGGTCTCCGGCGAATGGCGTTTTCGATGTTTCGTTTTGTTCGTTATGCGTTGCGATAGTTTGGTTACACATTTTCGTACCCATATTCATATATTTATTATAATTAGTCACATAGGGTCGTATAAATATCCATATTTCAAAGTTGCGTCACAATAATCGGGTTTCGTTTCGAATATGCGTTACTCTGCGACGCATCACGACCATCGAGGAGGGTAGAATAGGTCCTCACTCAACGTCATCGTGAGCGTTAGTGTGTGTAATGCGATGTGTTATAGCGATAAAGTATGCGTAATATGCGAAAATAATGCGAAATAGCGATGTATGCGATATAGTTACATTATGATCCGAATCTCTGGTGCTAGGCGTAACGAGTATAACGAGTAGTAACAACGTACGAACGTGCGCGTTGTTACAAAATATCTATAAAAACATATCACACCTAATGCGTAAAATATCCTTTCTTGTTTTTCCTTTGAAAAATGTTTGGTTCATGGATCTTGGCGTTTTTGTAAATGCAATGAAAAACATTGATTGTAGTCTAGACTCGAGAAGGAATCCTAGTTCACTACAATCGAAGCTCTGATACCAACCTGTCACACCCTGTCTTTTGCGGAAGCGTATGTGTGTGACTTGATCAGTTTTCATTGCATCCGATCATAACAAACAACTACATGATTTAAAATAAGGAATGTTCATCCATACGCAAGTTTAAAACATTACAAAACATGAGTTGATTAAGTTTCCAACCACACAAGTATTAAGTTAAGTTACAAACCAACATGAGTTCCAAAGTTCCACAAAAGGACTTGTTAACAAAGACTAGTTTCACGAGGCTTTGCATCCTATATCTCATCAAGGATGAGATATACGGACCAAACCCTCCAAAATGGATGACATCTAAACTTGACATCCATAGCTTGAAAACGACACCTGCGCCATAGATCCATCTACTTGCCTGAAATACATGTAAGTTGAAAAATCAACAAAAGTTGAGCGAGTTCATGTGTTTTATGTGTATGCGCATCAAATGAATCTCAAAAACATTTGAAAGTTTAGTTGTAAGTAGGTATGTAAAGCATCTATGAACATGTTGATCATTAATGTTTTGCATGGACATTAATATATGTGACGACATAGGAGGTACTCAACCCGAGTAGGCAATTTTTAGTATCGGTTCACTCCCGACAGGGACACAACAACACTCTAAGTGGTCACCCATGGACCGTGAGTGGGGCTCGCCCGAACCCATTAGATCTAACCTTTGTTCCATGGTCCTTAAAAGGATTAATGGTACCTCAGTTACAGCCTATGCTCACATGATCTAAGAGTTCATTCCTTAGCTAAATCATACCCAAGTTGACATGTGTTTCCCCCCGAAAGTTGTAAACCGAAAACGTTAAAAGAAAAGGGGGACATGAACTCACTGGTTTGTGTTCGTACTCGTGTGCACTCAAAGTTGATGTCCGCGAGTCGTGTCACTACCTACAAACGTGCTATGTTTTATTAGACACCTCGGTCGTGTAACGACTCTTAGTCTTAATTATTTATTGGGACTTGTTTTGGAACTTTGTATACTTTGAGTTACACTTTCGGTGTATGGTGTATATATAATTTTTATAATTATATATATAATTCCAAACTTAATATATTAGTTAAAATAATTATATTTTAACTTATATTATTGGCATGCATTTATTCGGGGGTTTTGTTAAAAATAATATATTTTTAACTCGTTGTCTCATGTGGTTCTCATATACGTATGTTTATAGTTTCCATAACCAACATACCGTTTATTGAGTATTATATAGTTGTACATATTCCCAAGTATAGGTATACTTGTATTATGAGTAGGTTAAGTATGCCACTTTGTATTCTCATGTTTACGTAGAATACTTCTATGAGGGTATTTTACCAAGTGTTGGTAGTGTATGTTGGTATGTATTTGTACATATAGGAATACGTATTTTCTTGTATTGATTAAGTATTTCATACTTAATATGTATTTAATTTTTCCGGAATATTGTTTCCATCAAAAATCAATATTCTTGTATTCTTAAAATATATATATTTTAAGATAAGTTTATAGAAAATATCTATATTTTGACTTGGTAAAATATATGTATTCACATATATCTTAAAATACTTTATTTTTAAGATCTAGTTAGAAAAATATATATATTTTTAGTTTCCACTAACATAATATATTTTTAAAGTGTTTATGAAAATATATATTTTCTCATACTCAAAATAATATATTTTCAAGTTGACAAAATATGATATATTTTTATGATAATTGTAAAATACATACTTTGTCGTTGTTCGGTTTAGAGAATATCGTTTACCAAGTTTGTCATAATACGAACTAAATTTCTGGAATATTTATATAATTTGTCCAACGTGTCCATTGTCCGAATTTGTCCAATATTTGTGTACAAGTTATATATTTATTTTCTTGTAATTTTTTGTAATTCTTTAATTACAATTTTTGGGTATTTTTGTATGGTATATTATTTTTAAGTTCCTAATTTTAGTATAACTAATACAAATAATATAAACATAGCACATAATTTGGGTGATTTCTAAATATATATTTTCCTAAATATATACTTAGTCATTTTTATTTTTGAAAATCAACCTCCATTACTTATAATTTTTGTACCAAAAATTATGGCAATTTTTATACTTAAAACCATGATTTAAGATTACTTGTAAACACTTGTTTAAAACATATTTTTCTAAGTGTTTAAATTCTACAAAAATTCTGCCATAGTTTTCTTTGAAAAATGGAGGTTTCCATGCTTTTAAGCATATCATTTTCTTTTCAAAATCATCCACAATAATCCATAACAATTTACAACTTACCATATGCATAAAAATACATTTCTTCTTGAAGTTATGAACTTGAAATCCTATAAAAACTTGTAGTCTTTTAACATAGTGATTAACATGATCCATTAACTCTAAAAACATGATTTTTACTCCATAAGAACCATTCTTGTAAAAATCTCATCTTTACAACTTATAACTCATTTTTGTAGAAATTCATTTTCTACAACTTTTTATGTTTTAAACACCTCAAGTATTCCATTTTCATACATGAAATAAGTTTACTTTCTATAAAAACCAAAACCATGCTTCACATGAAATAAACTTTGTTTCTTGGAAACTTTAATGTTTAAATCCTTCATTTTTAACATCTACACCTTGTAAGAATCATAATCTACTCAAAATCACACTTATTCTTCAAGTTCGTACTTCTCATAATGTAAGTTCATGGATCTTTCAAGATATATCAAACTACTTGTTCGATCATGTGTTTAATCATCATCTAACAAGTGTTCATGTGGTGATCTACATTCACACAAGAAATCATCAATCAAGTTCATCATATAACATAAACAACTTATATTCTTGTGATTTTTAGTTTTGTTCATGTGTTTATCTTCTTGTTTATGTAAGATCTTTTATTTTCTTTGTCATACATACTCTTTAACTACTAAAACAAGATGTAAAATGAGTTCAAGATGCACTTACAGCTAGCACAAGGCTAGGGTAGAACTTAGAAGACGATGATGAGGAAAAATAGTGGTTAAAAGCTCCAATGAGAGGTCCTTCAAGATCCAATGCTTGACACCTTCTTGTATCACCTTAATACACCATAGATGAGCCTTGGAATTGCTTGAATTTGATTGAAGAAGAGTGATAGGGGTGGGGGTGCTCTCGGCCGAACACAAGGGAAAAGGGAGAGAGAGTTGTTTGTGAAATGTCTTATGTTAGAATGAGACGATGATGATGATTTTTATGATGTTGATAAGGTTTATTACACAATGGTCCTTAATCTCCCTCCATAGGATTAACCATAGGGTATCAAGAAGCATCTTTGACTAATCTATGTTTTAGTCAACATGGTTTAAGGGGGTGGGGTCCATAATGGATGGTTAGGATTGGGGGGGGGGGGTGTTGTGGTTTAAATTTTGTTAAGTGTATTATGAGTGTTATATATGTAGTAAGTTGGAAGGTTGATGTGTTTAATGATTCTTGACATAAATCATAGTGTTTTAGACCATAACTAGCTTCATTGTCGTAAAAATATTGCTAACTAGTTTATAGGATGCTTCTAGTTGTGTTCGGATGTCCGTTTGGTTATCGGATCGCTTAAAAAGTTAACATTAGTGTCTTGTATGATATAATATGTAACTATGTCGTGTTAGTGTTTTCAACATCTTTTAAGTTATTCTGAGCGTTCTGGCATTATTTCAGATTACTGCATAAGCTGAAAAATGCTGAATTTCTGCTGAATTTGCTGAAATTTTCTGTTTAGTGCTAGTTTCGGCCAGTTTCTAGTGTTCACTTGTCACTCGGAACGCAATTTCATAAACCCTTGTTTTCTCGTATAAAGTTCTGGTATATCATGTTTTCAGGGACTTAATATGTGCCCTAAACATGCTGTCTATATGAGTACTGAATTCCTGTCAGTACAACTAGTTTATCTGATAAGTGTGCTAGTTATGTCTGTGCACTGTTTAAACTGTTCCGAGTCGCATTCAACAATAGTAATCATCATGCATCATGAAATGTTATTGTGAGTTCTTTAAAAGTAAACCATGAAATCATACACATCACATGTTCAAAATGCACAACCATATAACATAAACTACTGTTCACATTGTACGGAAGTTATACAAAAGTGCCAGTTGTCACATAATAAAACATGTTAAGGAAATCTGATTGGTTCGTACAAAGTTGGATAAGGTTCTAGAAAGATTCCATCAGAGGTTCAATCAGTGGTTGCGACTCGAGACCACTTAGTGACAACTCAAAACCAGACACACACAACAGGGGACTCGAGACTGGGTAGGTTGCGACTTGAGATCTCATGATTTCGACTCAAAGCCTAACTCGAGACCTCAAGGTTGCAACTCAGAAATGCATAAATCGAGACCTTTTGATTGCGACTCGAAACCTATGGTTGCGACTCGAAACCTCTGTTTTCGAGTCGAGACCACATGGTTTCGACTGGACTGATTTACCTAGTTATTGGGCTGTTGTTTATTTGGGCCACACAGTTGAATGCTATGTTTTGGGCTACATGTTAACTGTTACTGTTTACTGTTCGCATGCTAGGTTAGGCCCAGACACCTTGTATGTTGTTTTGATATGCATACTATGTGTTAGATACGTGTAGGATATACGTGAATTGTTTGTACCCAAACTTGACCTATACTGGTAACCATAATAGAACGTGGTTGACCAGCGAACCAAACCAAGTAACCTATCTGCCGAGCAAACCGAGGTGAGTTCACACACACTAAAGGCATGCGTCCCGGGGGGGACACAGACGAATTACTATCCTCGTAAATGATACTTTTAAACTACTATTCCCGGGGGAATACGTTTGGATAATATTTATAAATCACAACTAGCAAAACTAAATGAAACTCTATCATGGAAAGTCCCCACTTACAATGCTGATTAATGTCACACCCCGATATTTCCACATATTACCGGTGGGGAGTATCGTGACGTAGTTGATATCATCATAGTCAATACACACAATATAATAGCACAATGGAAGGCTTGGTATTTAAATACTATTACAAACCATAGTGTCCGAGTGTCCAAATAAAAGAATATATAGACTGGTTATAATAGAGATCCACATGCGGATCATAAAAACAAAAATACATGAAACTGAAATAACAGACTTCAGGCATCTAAGGATTTGCAAGATCCTCTTATATGACACCAACTAGCTCCAACCTAATTTCGTGAGGTACCTATCACTTAGTCTTTGGAAAATACGTCAGTTTACACTGGTAAATACAATTAATTGACTCATTTGAAAAGAGTTTATGAAAATTGATTTACGTGCACAAGGCACAAACCATTTATAACTTGCGACGATTATTTAAGATAATCTTGTATATCGTTTTACATGTTTGTCATACATATGGGGCCGATTTGGAAGCCGGTCATGATTAACCGACTCACCACTATAAAACCCACAAAGGAGTTATCCCCAACATGTGGGTTATTTGGCATTTGCATCTGTCTGGTGTATGCCTACATCCCGTTCATAGGTCGTGGTCATTTAAAAATGAAATGAGCCATGGATATCCAAGACACGATCGTATTAACCCCCAATGTTTATGTTATCAAACAAAACAGATTAAAACGGGTTATGCAATTTATTAAACACAATCCGATTATTCGATTTCATACCCGACCAAGCGGTATTATTATGATACCGTATCCCAAGCCCGTATAACGGAAAATAAGTTAAAAGTATTTACCTGAGCTAGATGTGTAAGGATGTAACTCAGCCGTATATTTTCTAAAGCCTTATGAAAACACCTTCTACCGAAGCTACTCAATCTGTATAGAAGGTTTAATAACCTATTAGGATACTAACGGGTCTTTATTTAAGTCAAGCTGTAACAACCCGCACTTTCGTGCGTTGTTACTACTCGATGTACTCGTTACGCCTAGCACCAGAGATTCGGATCATAATGTAACTATATCGCATACATCGATATTCGAAGGATAATCGCATATTTTCGCAATACATTAACGCTATACTACACTATTATCACAAACACTAACACTCACGGAGGCATTGGGTGAGTACCTATTCTACCCTCCTCAGTGGCCGTGATGTGTCGAAACGTAAACAGTTAACGCTAACAAGGACTCTCGGGTGAGTGCTATAGCTCCAGTCGTCGTGACGATGATGACAATACGAGTGAACGGTACCCCGTCGGTCACTGTGGCACAACACACAATAACGTTCACGATGACATCGAGAAAGGACCTATACTACCCACCTTGATGGGCGTGAAATGTCGCTAATAATCGCATACTCGAATCGAAAACCGTTTGTATATCGAAACGGTGGAATATGAATACGTATATACGACCCTTTGGTGATTAATTATAATATATTATAATACAAATATATGAAAATGTGGCCAAACTATCGCAACGTACCAAAAACGAGGATCGAAAGGCCTCCGTACGGATGGGCCAGCCGATCGGCTGGGCCAACCGATCGGACAGCCCCGCCGAACGGCTGGGCCAGCCGATCGGACAAGGCCAGCCGATCGGACAGCCATCCGATCGGACAGACCTGCACTTCCTTCCTTCCCTCTTTTGCATATAAATACCCCACTGTCACATCAAGCACACAAGCTGTGACTGTTGCTGTTCGACCAGACGTTCCAACCCCTTTATCTCTCGATTTCTCGCGATTCTTGTAAGTTTTCAACTCAAACCTTGTACTTCCTTGATCTATAACCAATTCTACACCTTTCTACCCGTTAAATCTTCACTTTTAACCGTGGAATCTCTGGATTTTGGGCATTCTAGGGTGATGTCACCATGAAGTTCTTATGAACTTCAAGGGTGATATCATCCCATGCAAGAACGACTCAGATCTGAGTGATTTCCATACATTTTTTACATAAACCAAGTCTAAATCTATGTTTTCTAATCAAAGTGTGTGTGTTTTCGGGTTAAATACGGGAAAGGCCATTAAGAACGGCCAGATCTGATGGAACGGGGTGGTTCCCAGCCGTTAGAACGGGTCGGATTTGATGGGGTTTCAGTAGTTTAACGCAAGGACACCCCATCTTAGTCAAATCACCTGAAATCTTTCCAAAACCCATCAAGTGTGACACGATCAGGACGATGGAACGAACTGCCGTCCGATCGGACAGCAAACAAGATTCAACCAACTGATCGGCTAGCATGCCAACCGATCGGACAACATGCAAACCGATCGACTAGCATGCCAACCGATCAGCCAACATGCAAACCGATCGGCTAGCATGCCAACCGATCGGACAGCATGCCAACCGATCGGCTAGCATGTTAACCGATCGGACAACATGTCCAGCCGACCGAACGGGCCCAAGGATCAATGTCCGAACCAAACCCTGGTCCTTTCGCTACCATTTAACGCGCTATTCACTGTTAAACGATCTGTAACCAGGATACCTCGGACGTACTCTCAATCGATCCAATTCAAGTTGTGTTTACTTGTCGAATACGCACTGTGAGTATACTTGAACCCCTTTTTAAATCGAATTTTGGGTGTAACATACGTTTCTAACAAATCGAACTTATCAAACAAATTATTCAGTCAGTCGAATTATCACTTGCGAATTACTGTTATGCATAGATATACGTGATGCTAGTTGCATATGTGCTAGGGCTTATACTCGCGACGTCCCACCATGACTAGTATAGTACTATTGCGCCCGACGGGGTCTAGTTTGCCATCGCATATTCGAGCATCGAGGACTTAGTTGGTAGTATAAGCTTTGTGAGTATATATGTCGTGTGTTACGTTTATGCGTGTGGAAATTCGCTACACTTTTAATCTATTACGCTATACTTATCAAACCTGTATACTCGCCAATACTTTTGTATTGACAAATATTTTAACGTATGTTGCAGGTTAGATCGCAGACTATATCGAATCAAGCTAGGAGGTCTAGAAACTCAACTAAAATCTAGGTTGTCGGATTTGTATTGTTCGAGAGGACAAGAAATCTGTGATAACTTGTGTGATTGTATTATTTGTTAGTATGGGATAACGAATGTATTAAATATTATCGCAATATAGTTGTTATGGATTCTCTTGAGCAATCTGATTCGCCTAGTGCCGCGCCCCGATGATTCCGCCATCGGTTGGGGTGTGACAGATTGGTATCAGAGCCATAACTATAGGGAATTAGGCAAGACTCGACCTAGTCCGGGTCGACGTCTTAGAAATTGACCTAGTCTATAGTCTAAGTACCAACAGGCCGTCTCGTACGAACCGGTAGGGTTTGTATCGGGCCTACTTGATACGCTCGATCGAAATTGCTAAAAGCTACAACTTTGTGTGAACGCCGCGTATTACAACTTCACACGGAGAAGCCTTTCCTAAGGCTGAAATACTACTTAGCCTTTCCTAAGGCCGACACAATACACGTGTTTTTGAAATTACTCGCATAACAAAACCGAGTGATCCTGTCGAGACCAGGTGTGAAAACCAAGAATTCTCGATGAGATCGCTCACTCAGCGCATTTTTCTAGCACGAGAACCTTTCATCGAGTTAGGAGTGACATCCACATCTCAACGGAAGTCTCCATTTAGAAATCTAGGGGAGCTCGCGAATTTATCCGAAGAGCATAACCACAAATTAGGAACGAAGCTGTTAAGTCAGGGGTGAAACCCGTACCTTAATAAGCCGTTCCACTCTCTAAATTGGTTTTCAAAAAGCTCTCACCAAGGACTCGACTATCATGATAACTCGAGCCACGCGATGACTAGGAAGACGAATGCCATGAGCTGCATCCCAGTGGAAGCATGAAGTTTCCTAGGTCAACGCGCGTGCACGAACTTGTTAAATATAGTTGGGCTACCTTGGGAAGTCGACGCCTAAACACCCAAGGCACTCTATCATACGACCCGCCAATTTTACAAATGATTGGAACTTATTTACGTTTTGAAACTCTACGCTTTATCGATTTCTCGATTTAACGATTTCACTCCCTGTTTTATAAACGCACGATTCGCACAGCCATCGCAATCTAAAACGAAACCCGAAATGTTCGCAACAAAACTAATGCATAATCGATCGTCTTCGCTCTCGTTATCTCACCTCGACGCGTCCTCGCATATTCTAAATCAACCTGTATGTGTATGATTACAAGCTACAACTATATATAAATACATATAAATACGTATAAACAAACAAGTCATTGTGTGAGAACTTAGGAATTTCGTGTTTCCTATGTGGCTCCTATGTGAATCGCATTACTATTATACTATCGCATCAAGTTTGAACGCGCTCAAATCGCAACGCAAACTCAAAAATCATTATGATCGAATCTCACTCCAAGTCTCCTTCTGTCTAGATGCCTTCCAATAACTCTACTTCGAGAATGTTAGCAAAGAGACGAGCCAAACGAAGAAGCGAAAAGAGGATTGCTTCACTTGTGACCCGGGAAGTGGTCAAACTCATTCCTCAGATTGCCACACGAGTTCACTCTCTTATCAACTCTCGAAACTTCGGAAGACGTTAAGACAGAAGAGCCGCAATCTACATTTCTCTACAAACACTTCAAGGCATGTGATCCGATGGTTTTCACAGGTAAAGGAGGTGTTTCTCAACTACTCCAGTGGTTCGACTCTATCGAAGTTACCCTTCGTCAAAGTGGGTGTCCCGATAGTTTCCGTACTACTTGCGCTACCGGAGTATTTCAATCTCGAGCACTCGACTGGTGGACCGCCGAACGTAACAAACGTGGCATCTCCGCAGCTTACGCTCTCTCTTAGGATGAGCTGAAAGAGCTCATGAAGAAAGAGTACTGTCCCCCTCACGAAATCCAGAAACTAGAAAACGAGTTTTGGGAAATCAAGCAAACCAAAGGTGACAATGCTGGCTACACCGCAAGGTTCAAATAGCTTAGCATAATCTGCCCAGGTCAGGTCAACACTTCAGAAAAGGCCATTGCGAAGTACATTCATGGCTTGCCTGAGTGTGTGGGTGATTTTGTCGAAGCTGCAAGACCAGCTACCATCGAAGAAACCTACCGCTTAGCCACAGAAATCAACAACAAACGACTCATGGAAGGGTTCTCCTCAAAGAATCCTGTCAAGCAAGCTTATCAAGCAAACGCCATTAATCCTTCAGGCGAACATGTCGACGACTCTTCTGGTGAGTCTACTGACGAATCTTCTGACAAATCTGCTGGCGATTCTTCTAACGAATCCGCTAACGATTCTTCTAACGAATCTGCTAAGGATTCTTTGAACGAATCTACTGCCGATTCTTCTAACAAATCTGCCGACGGATCTTCTGACAAATCAGCCAAAGATTCTGCAAGTGAGTCCTCAGACGAATCCTACAACGACGACACCTCTTCGCATGGCACCGACAAACCCAGCCGCAAACGAAAGACTTCAAGCCCGAGCTCATCAACAACGGAACTGCTGCAACCGAAACCTCTTCGAACAGTTCTGATGTTTCCAAAACGAGCTTACACTGGAACTCATCCCCAGTGTTACTCATGCACCTACCATCATCCAGTTGGGGCTGACTGTCGCTATTGCAATAACTGCAATCGTTACAGTCACTTCACCAGCAACTGCCGCATCGAACCGTGAACCTGAGTACAACAACAACAGCTCCAGCAAAAGTCTTCAGCATCAAGCATCTAGCACGCGTAGGATAAAATTGTAATGATACGATTTTCGATGTTAATTTCTAAGTTTTGGAACCTACTCTATTACTCGATGTTGCCACTATGTGTAACGCCAACTCTCGCTCTCGTGTTCTCTTTTACTCTCTAGTCGTCGCACTTAGAATGGATTCACACACATCCTATATACTATATCACGAAAAAAATGTGTTTTACCCTCACTACACTCTTAGAACGAGGTACGATAAACGTGTAAGGAACAACTAATCACGGGTGCACACGGGATTATTTGGGTCAGTGCACGGAGATCGTAGTGAATTCTAAGGTGCCATAAGCGTCACGACGAAGCATGACAGCAAACCACGGGATCTAAGTAGTAGGGGTCAAGCAAGGTGTGCTTCATCATACTACCGAAGTTCCGTGAAGAAAGTGCCACGTGGAGTTAAACGTTATTAGACCTATTATACTATTGTGATTATTTTCAACACACTACACTCAATCGCAAGGCGTAACAAACCGTATCATCGCGAGACTTGTCGTAAGTCTGCAAACGCAGTGCAATCGCCTCACCGATGGACTCTGGAGAGTCTATCACGCAGGGCCATTGTATCGACGCAAGACTGGTAGTAAGTCTACTGCGATCAATCTCATCGAGTACAAAAACGCTCACGATATTGTTGAGTGAGGACCTATTCTACCCTCCTCGATAACCGTGATGCGTCGCAACGTAACGTCAAGCTTATTTGAAACAAAACTCGGCTAATCGCAATCGTTTATCATGTGTATCTCGCAATCTCTATCGCTTATTATGTGAATCTATATCGTTTGTTGTCTATCAACCTATCGCCATACCGTTATCTGTGATATTTGTGTTAAGTTAGCACACATGACCTCGCTTCACGAGATAAGGCTCATATGGTTAAAGCAAGGCGTTTTAGTCACATCAGCAGGCTTTCGTGGAAAGAGGCCATGTGGGGTCTGATGTTAGTTAAACTCTGTGGTGTTAATCAATCAAATCGAGCCGCATAAATCGCGTATACCTCCATCGCTTGCAACGCAACAACTGCCGCTTATCGTAATTCGTTTATCGCCGCCGTCATTACTGGTGTTATGTTGTGTTAATCGCTTAATCACCTAATCGCTTATCGCTTATCGTGTATAGTCTACCGCTTATCGCTCGCTTGATGTTCATTGCAGTCTGTGTGGTATTAGTACGCATGACATCGCTTCACGAGGCAAAACTAATCTGGTTAAACATGGTGTTTCACCATGTTAGCAAACCCTCGTGGAAACGTGCCATGCGGGTTCACTGTGGAATCTAAATCGACATCGCGCTAATCCCTTATCGTCTACTGCTCGACGCTTACCCAGACACGATACATAAGCGTTTCATGTCATCAGGCTACTTGCGCACGCTGTTGTAGCTACGTTCGCAATACAACTCGCCGGCTTAACCTATTCGATTCTATCTTATACTCCGTCTGACCTTCTATCGATTGGACCAAGTGAGCGTAATTCTATCCGTGTCGTATCGGCGCACATGACACTGCCTCACGGAACGGAAGTGATATGGGAAAAACATGGTGGATACGCTGCTGGTACTTCCTATATATAAATGTTTTAATCATATTAACGAACTTCCGTGAGAAGGTGCCAAGTGGGGCTCGATGCTAAATTATCTTTTCGAACGGTTAAAAACTGATTTTTATAAAACTTTTTGTTAAAAACCATGGACAAGTGAAATTCCTCACGATGTGGAAGTAACATCGAATCGGTTTAACTCCATGCCCACGGGGAGCTTTCGTGAGTCCAAATTTTTCCTAAAAACCTTTTGCAATATCAATAAAAAAAACAAAAAACAAAAAACAAACACAAGACCTTCTTGAGACGTTGGTTCAACATCGAGTTCAGTTGAACCTATGTCGTAAGAGAGTTCTCGTAACCCCAGTTCTCATTTTCGAGCTCCTTAAAATGTGTGTAAAACCTAAACTTCCTTGCAACGTTGGGTGACATCGACTCAGTTGACCTTACGTTAAAAAGGAAATTTTTCAAGATTTTCATCCAAAATTCCTTTTGAAATATCTAAAAACGAACGTCTCTTGTAACGATTGGTTAACGATCGACTCAGTTAACCCTACATCACGAGAAACCTTGCAAGTACTTTAAAATTTCAATCTCATCAAACTAACAAATCCCCGTGACACGAGGTACTTTGGAACGCTAACTTGTGGAATATTACTTTTGTCTTTACGTCGCCATCCCGCGATCACAATCGATCTCTCTTATTCGAAACGCTCTCGCTTGTCAACTCTCGGTCAAATCACTCGCTGTATCGCTACTTACGCAGGATCAACTCTCAAAAGTCTACCTGTTGGATTAATTTCGGGACGAAATTTCCTAAAGCAGGGGAGACTGTAACAACCCGCACTTTCGTGCGTTGTTACTACTCGATGTACTCGTTACGCCTAGCACCAGAGATTCGGATCATAATGTAACTATATCGCATACATTGATATTCGAAGGATAATCGCATATTTTCGCAATACATTAACGCTATACTACACTATTATCACAAACACTAACACTCACGGAGGCATTGGGTGAGGACCTATTCTACCCTCCTCAGTGGCCGTGATATGTCGAAACGTAAACAGTTAACGCTAACAAGGACTCTCGGGTGAGTGCTATAGCTCCAGTCGTCGTGACGATGATGACAATACGAGTGAACGGTACCCCGTCGGTCATTGTGGCACAACACACAATAACGTTCACGATGACATCGAGAAAGGACCTATACTACCCACCTTGATGGCCGTGAAATGTCGCTAATAATCGCATACTCGAATAAAAAACCGTTTGTATATCGAAACGGTGGAATATGAATACGTATATACGACCCTTTGGTGATTAATTATAATATATAATAATACAAATATATGAAAATGTGGCCAAACTATCGCAACGTACCAAAAATGAGGATCGAAAGGCCTCCGTACGGATGGGCCAGCCCATCGGCTGGGCCAACCGATCGGACAGCCCAGCCGAACGACTGGGCCAGCTGATCGGACAAGGCCAGCCGATCGGACAGCCATCCGATCGGACAGAACTGTACTTCCTTCCCTCTTTTGCTTATAAATACCCCACTGTCACATCAAGCACACAAGCTGTGACTGTTGCTGTTCGACCAGACGTTCCAACCCCTTTATCTCTCGATTTCTCGCGATTCTTGTAAGTTTTCAACTCAAACCTTGTACTTCCTTGATCTATAACCAATTCTACACCTTTCTACCCGTTAAATCTTCACTTTTAACCGTGGAATCTCTGGATTTTGGGCATTCTAGGGTGATGTCACCATGAAGTTCTTATGAACTTCAAGGGAGATGTCATCCAATGCAAGAACGACTCAGATCTGAGTGATTTCCATACATTTTTAAATAAACCAAGTCTAAATCTATGTTTTCTAATCAAAGTGTGTGTGTTTTCGGGTTAAATACGGGAAAGGCCATCAAGAACGGCCAGATCTGATGGAACGGGGTGGTTCCCGGCTGTTAGAACGGGTCGGATTTGATGGGGTTTCAGTAGTTTAATGCAAGGACACCCCATCTCAGTCAAATCACCTGAAATCTTTCCAAAACCCATCAAGTGTGACACGATCAGGACGATGGAACGAACTGCCGTCCGATCGGACTGCTGTCCGATCGGACAGCAAACAAGATTCAACCAACCGATCGGCTAGCATGCCAACCAATAGAACAACATGCAAACCGATCGGCTAGCATGCCAACCGATCAGACAGCATGCCAACCGATCGGCTAGCATGTTAACCGATCGGACAACATGTCCAGCCGACCGAACGGGCCCAAGCATCAATGTCCGAACCAAACCCTGGTCCTTTCGCTACCATTTAACGCGCTATTCACTGTTAAACGATCTGTAACCAGGATACCTTAGACGTACTCTCAATCGATCCAATTCAAGTTGTGTTTACTTGTCGAATACGCACTGTGAGTATACTTGAACCCCTTTTTAAATCGAATTTTGGGTGTAACATACGTTTCTAACAAATCGAACTTATCAAACTAATTATTCAGTCAATCGAATTATCACTTGTGAATAACTGTTATGCATAGATATACGTGATGCTAGTTGCATATGTGCTAGGGCTTATACTCGCGACGTCCCACCATGACTAGTATAGTACTATTGCGCCCGACGGGGTCTAGTTTGCCATCGCATATTCGAGCATCGAGGACTTAGTTGGTAGTATCAGCTTTGTGAGTATATATGTCGTGTGTTACGTTTATGCATGTGGAAATTCGCTACACTTTTAATCTATTACGCTATACTTATCAAACCTGTATACTCGCCAATACTTTTGTATTGACAAATATTTTAACGTATGTTGCAGGTTAGATCGCAGACTATATCGAATCAAGCTAGGAGGTCTAGAAACTCAACTAAAATCTAGGTTGTCAGATTTGTATTGTTCGAGAGGACAAGAAATCTGTGATAACTTGTGTGATTGTATTATTTGTTAGTATGGGATAACGAATGTATTAAATATTATCGCAATATAGTTGTTATGGATTCTCTTGAGCAATCTGATTCGCCTAGTGCCGCGCCCCGATGATTCTGCCATCGGTTGGGGTGTGACACAAACACTTAGACCGGTTAGTTTGAAAGATACTATACGGTTCTAAACGCTAGATTAAGCGGAGACCGGAATAGAATGTGGTTTAGACCCAACAATTTTGGATACTTGTATAATATGGGTAAACTAAACACATTCTGGATTTTGAAGATTTAATGATAAGGTTAAACCCATTTCGGCTAATTTATGTAAACTAGCTACATAAACCGAACCGAACGCATAAATGCTTAACGGGTAACCAAATGAACTATATACAAGTGTCATATGTTATTATGCTTAGAATGTGTTAATACATCAGTAGGATGTTAACATACATGCCCAAAAAGTATTTAAAACCAATTTAAGTCCCGCAGGGGCATTTTGGTCATTTTAATATTTATAAAAGAGGTTTTATAGTAAACTGATATTCTGGTCTTAGATAATCTGCAAAAATATTTATTTTATGATGTTATAACAGTAATATATCATTCATATGTGAGGTTTACCATTTATGGCCAAACTATGCCCCGAAAGGGTATTTTGGTCATTTCACATATGCTTTTAGGACATTTTTGGAAGTCTGAGTTCATGACTTATACCTACTATAATAATATTAAAATTTATTTAAAAATTCATTAGGTAACAAGTCTTAGGTGTTAAATATGGTTTAAACCATACTATGCACCTAATTAGCGTAAAAATCATTAATTGACGATATTTGAGATGTTTATGTGATTCTGAGATTTTGGATAGCCTTGTATGTTTAAAATATTTTATTTTTCATATCAAGTCAGTAGAAAAAGGTTTGGCATGCTAATCCCATGTAAATCACATTTTATTAGTCAAAAGGGCATTATCCTCAATTAAGGAATTTATACAAGAACTCTATATTATGGCCAGTAACAAATTTGACCAAAAATTCCAAAAATTCATAAAAATGATATCATAACAGTAGGTAATGAGTTTTGGATCAAAATCTATGTTTAAACATGCCTTATACAAAATATCATAATTTAATTAATAAAAAGTTTCATTTTACGATATCTTGCATAACTTTAGTTTGAGACCAGAAACTGATGTCAAATTTACGGGATATACTTATATATTAGTAATAAAGCTTTTTTTCCTCTCACATTTTCAAAAATCTCGTTTATATGACATAAGGGCATAACGGGCATTTATAAGCATATTAACGGAAACTAGCATATAATTCAAAATATAAATGATCAGGTAGTAAAACTCCAGAGGGTTATACTACAACATAATGTGGTCCTAATGGAAGCTTAAAACATAGAAGAATTAAGTTTAATCGGGTCAGAACTGAAAGTCAAAGCAAAAGTCAAGCTTTTGCGACTTTTGGTTGCGAACCGACCCTAAACTCAGAATTGTCGGGTTGAACCTGTTTGAACATGTTCTAATAATAATTACTAAGTTATTAGAGTGTTAAAATATAATTTATAACCTCTGTATTATTAGTTTTAATTATTATTTATAACTCTGTCTAGTTTGACTTTTTAACTAAATAGTTTGACCCAACAATTAACTAAGCAAACAAAATAACTAGGAGGTGCCCTTTTAAGGGTTAATCACCTACCTAATTATGGTCACATAACCACATTCATCTCGAAGAGTGGCTGGACCATTTGGGTTTAAACCGAGAGTCAATCTTTTCGATTTTTAAATTATAAAACTGAACTAAAGAGGGGGCTAAGACACTTACAAAGGGTCCTAGCAATCTTTTCTACAAGAATAAGCTCCCTTTTTGGTCAGGAACCTCCAGAGTTGAGAGTAGATAAGATTTGAATGATATGTGCAAATGAAATGGTTCATATGAAGGCCTATTTATACTTTAAGGCCATGATCAAGGATCATCACAGGTGTTGTGGGGATGTTTAAGATCATCCCAGGTGTCCTAGTGGTATTACAAAACCAACAACAAGCTCCTGGTATCGATTTGGAGGTGTTTGAGTCGGTTATGTGCAGAAACCTGCAGCTGGCAACATTCTTCTGAGCTGGGCAGTCTCTCGCGGGCTGCGTAGGATTCAAGGGGAGTCTACGCGGGCCGCGGTTAAAATTGTTTCTTGTTTGGTAGATTCAGTCCTTGGTCCTTTGTAACTTTATTTAACTTCACTTTTGGCACTTTTAACCTTTGTAGTTAGTTTGTAAAGGATCACGGGAGTATAACCAAACTCCGTTAGGCCCGTTTTCGTTAAATGATCACCGAATTCATAAGTTTCTTAATATTGAAACTTTTAACCCAAATTCTTGGAAACTTGCATAACGATCTCAAAACCTCGTGAAACTGATATAACTTATTCTTGGGAGTATATTTAAATATTACGAAGCCCCGGGTTCGTTAAAAGGTCACCCAGAGGTAAGAATTAACATGTTGACACGTTTAACCCCTGCAGTTTATAATCTTTCGATTATTTTCACAAACGGCTTCTTTTATCCAAATAATTACTCGTTAAAAACATATTCTTCGTGTATGGTCATTCAGAGGCACAAGTTTGGCATGTTGACACATTTAGTCCCTTTGGTTTCATATTTTCATCATTTGTCAACTTTAGTCCTTCAAACTCAATCTTTCATTTGATTAGGGTTTAGGACACATGTCTTCACATAATTGGACACGTTTTTACGTGGTGTTACATCCTCACCCCCTTAAAAGAAATCTTGACCCCGAGATTTACTGAAACAAGTGAGGGTACTTCTGTCGCATAGTGGACTCAACTTCCCACGTATATTCAGGGCCTCTACGGGTATCCCATTTAACTTTCACTATAGGCACGTGCTTCCTTCGGAGCTTTTTAACCTGTCGATCCTCGATCGATATAGGTCTTTCAATAACCTCGGGCTTTCATCAATCTGTACGTCCTTATGAGACATTGCTAATGATTCATCAGCTAGACATTTCTTTAGATTATAGATATGGAACACATTGTGAATTCCACTAAGCTCCTCAGGAAAGTTTAGCTTATAAGCTACACTGCCGACACATTCGATGATCTCGAACGGTCTGATATACCTTGGGCTTAACTTACCCTTCTTACCAAAAC
The DNA here is from genome assembly GCA_030545235.1 of Helianthus tuberosus. NCBI lineage: Eukaryota > Viridiplantae > Streptophyta > Magnoliopsida > Asterales > Asteraceae > Helianthus > Helianthus tuberosus. The sequence continues at coordinate 124,242,622 of CM060412.1, forward strand.
GCATCACACCCTTCCAGGGTGATACTTTTAGTAAGACTTTGTCGCCTACCTCAAACTTTAGAGGTTTTCGCCTCTTGTCAGCATAACTTTTCTGCCTATCCCTGGCAGCCTTTAGGCGATCACGAATTTGGACAATCTTGTCCGTGGTTTTAAGGACTATATCAGGTCCTGATCCTGATAACTGAGCTTCTCCTACTTCCACCAAACAAACAGGCGTTCTGCATTTTCTTCCATACAATGCCTCAAACGACGCAGCATGTATGCTGGTATGGTAGCTATTATTATAGGAGAACTCGATCAACGGTAGGTGGTCATCCCAGCAACCACCCGGATCAATAACGCATGCACGAAGCATGTCTTCCAAGGTTTGAATTGTACGCTCACTTTGTCCATCTGTTTGAGGATGATAAGCAATACTAAAATTCAAATGAGTGCCTAATGATTGTTGGAAGCTTTTCAAAAAATGAGAGGTGTATCTTGTATCTCTATCGGATATAATAGATACCGGCACTCCATAGAGAGATACAATCTTATCCACGTACAACTGAGCTAGCTTGTCGGAGCTATGAGTCTCTTTGATGGGTAAGAAATGTGCTGACTTAGTCAGTCTGTCAACTATGACCCATATAGTATCATTTCCATGCCTTGTTTTTGCTAACTTGGTTATAAAATCCATAGTTACCATCTCCCACTTCCATGTGGGAAGTTCTGGTTGTTGTAGCAAACCTGATGGCTTTTGATGTTCAGCTTTAATTTGAGTGCATGTAAGACATTTAGCTACATGTGTGGCTATAGATTTCTTCAAACCTATCCACCAATAATTGGCTTTCAAATCTTGATACATTTTGTCACCTCTAGGGTGAACTGAGTATTTGGAATTGTGAGCTTACTGGAGGATTATATCTCGAAGCCCTCCATGAATAGGAACCCAGATTATTCCATTCATTCTAAGGATTCCATCCTTGTTAGGTGCTAACTGTTCAGCAGTTACACCTAACTTTTCACTTGGAAGGTTAGCTTCCAAAACAACTTCCTTCTGAGCAACTAACAACCTTTCATTCAGGCTATTCTTAAGTTCGATGCTTTTGACATTAATCCTTATAGGTTTGACTCTTTACTTTCGGCTTAGAGCATTAGCGACTACATTCGCTTTGCCAGGATGGTAGCGAATTTCGCAATCATAATCATTTAGAGTCTCCATCCAACGGCGTTGTCTCATATTAAGCTTCTTTTTATTGAATAAGTGTTGGAGACTTTTGTGATCCAAATATATCACACATTTAGTTCCGTATAGGTAATGTCTCCACAACTTTAGTGCAAATACAACAGCACCCAACTCCAAATCGTGAGTGGTGTAATTCTTTTCATGCACTTTTAGTTGTCGTGATGCATAGGCAATCACCTTGCCTCTCTGCATAAGTACAAAACCCATACCGGTGTGTGAAGAATCACAGTATATGACAAATTCTTCGATTCCTTCGGGTAACGTCAATACAGGAGCATTGCTCAATTTCTGCTTAAGAATCTCAAAAGATTCTTGTTGTTTAGGACCCCAATCAAACTTTATATTCTTGCGGGTCAGAGTAGTCAATGGTGCAGCTATTCTTGAGAAATTCTCAATGAATCTTCTATAGTAACCAGCTAATCCCAGAAAGCTGCGAATTTCTGTCGGTGTCTTTGGTGCTTCCCAGTTCATGATTACTTCTATTTTAGCGGGATCTACTTGGATACCACGCTCGTTTACAACATGTCCAAGAAATTGGACTTCGCGAAGCCAGAACTCACACTTGGAGAATTTAGCGTACAGCTTCTCCTTTTGTAGCAATCCTAAGATACACCGAAGGTGTTTCTCATGGTCATCTTGACTACGAGAATAAATAAGTATGTCGTCTATAAAGACAATGACAAACTTATCTAAGTATGGCTTGCAGACTCGATTCATGAGATCCATGAATGTTGCAGGTGCATTAGTAAGTCCGAAAGCCATACTAAGAACTCGTAGTAAGCATGTTCAAAGTCTACTAATACAAGATTAATTAAGCTTCATCTTTCAACTATCTCAACTAACCATATACTAATCATCCAACATAATTACTTATAATCAAGAAATCAACAACAATAAGCAAGGTTGCAAACTAATCATCAAAGATTAACATAGAAAATACTTCCAAGTGTAATTACAAACAAAATTAACATACTAATGGTTATAATTAAGCAAGGGATTGTTGTTTTTGCCCAAAGGCTTACAATAATACATAAAACATTAATCTAAATGCTTGAAACATTAACAAAATTATGGAAAGATTAGAGAATCAAACCATAAATAAGCACTAGATTAAGAATCCGGATGATAACGGAGCTAAACGGCACAATGTGGCTTGAATCTGGGTGAAAGCTAATGCCTCCGGAGCCTGAAAATCGCCTGAAGAGCTCCCAAAATGTCCAGAGTTACGAACAGAATGCTGCTGTCTGTTTTTTAAATAATTTTGCGATCGCATGGTCGTGCTAATAAAGTGCATGACCGTTCACTTTTGAATCACTGTTCACCATACCGTGTGACATCACCTTATCTTGACCGGTCTTCGATCTCGCACGGTCGTGCCAATTGTTGCACGTGCGTGCATCTTCGGGTTTTGCTGGCACGACCAACTGCACTGGTGGTGCAGTTCCGGGCTGGGCTTGGACGTCGGGGTTGCACGGGAGTGCCTCCAGTAGCACGATCGTTCCACTCTGAGATTGGTTTGCACTCCGGATCGCACCGGCGTGCATTGCTGAGCAGAGACCTATTGTCGGATCCGCACGGCCGTGCTACTCATTGCACGACCGTGCCAAATGCCCAGGTCAGAATCTTCACAGAATGTTCGCAGCTTTGTCGTTTCGCTCGGAAAGTCCTCGTTTTCATCATCTTCTAGTTTGGTATGCTGTTTTAGGCCTGTAAACAAAAGTATACATGATTAAGTATCCGATTCACGGTTTTACGACCGAAAACACATAAAATGGGGATAAAATGGGGGACTAAAGTATGTGTAAATTGGTGAATATCAGTGGCTATACCTAGTTCTAAACGTTGTCTTAGGTACATCTTCAGTTCTTACTTTCAGTTGATGATACCCAGATCTCAAATCGATATTCGAGAAGAAGCTTGCCCCTTGGAGTTGGTCGAATAAGTCGTCGATCCTGGGTAATGGATAACGATTCTTGATCGTTACCTTGTTCAGCTCACGGTAATCAATGCATAGACGCATTGAACCATCCTTCTTCTTCACAAACAATATAGGAGCTCCCCAAGGCGAAGAGCTGGGTTGTATGAAACCCTTTTCCATTATATCATCCAATTGAGTCCTCATCTCTTTCATTTCTGTAGGCGTTAGACGGTAAGGAGCTCGTGCAATTGGTGCTGATCTAGGCAGAATGTCTATCCTGAATTCGACTTGCGTCTTAGGAGGTAATCCAGGTAATTCATCAGGAAAGACATCAGGGTATTCAGAAATGATTGGGATATCTTCAATCCTGGGTTTCGGGTCATTCACTGTCACTTGTGCCATGTAAATGACACATCCGTTCTTCAGACACTTTGAGGCTTTAAGTATAGACACATTATCGGGAAACCCATATTGTGTATCTCCATGAATGGTGACTGATTCACCAGATGGGGTTTTGATGTTAACTAGCTTCTTATCGCAGGCTATTTGGGTTTTTTTATGCGATAACCAATCCATGCCTAAAACTACATCAAACCCGGCCAATTTCATTGGCAAGAGGGATAGCGGGATAGAATGATTCTTAATGGATATAACGCATCCATCAAGAAGAGTTGAAGCAGTTTCTAATGTCACACCCCAACCGATGGCGGAAACATCGGGGCATGGCACTGAGCGAAACAGATTGTTCAGGAGAATCCATAACAACTATTTGTTATAATATATTAGAGGTTCATGTCCCATACCACAAACATATAAAATAAAAACAGTTATTACAGACGATATTCTCAAAGACAAATATCCATTCCGACAACTTAGATTTCATTAAATTATTTGTTTTTAAGACTCCATCCTAACTTGATTCCCACATAGCAGCAAAACATCCTAACCACCTGTCACATATGTTAAAGTAGAGGTCAATACACATAGTGTAAAGGTGAGCATACAAGTTTGATAATAATAATAAATTCGAAATCGTTTACGCATAACCAGCATGAAACATGTATAAAGTGAAGGCTAGTAGGTTATCGACAGAGAAATATGCACAGACATCACTGCGAGTTGTAGAATGCGCAACACATATCCCCACTGGGACACCTAAAGTAAAGCCCTTAACAACCCCTGTCCAAGACAGGTGCTGAGTCCAAACTATAGTACTATCGTTGCTAAGGTGTCAGGCAACAATCACTGTGTTAACATAACATACAAGCATTCATCGAATAACACGTATCATGCAATAGCGGTTAGCGTATAAATAGTGTTTGCGTTGTGTGTCGATTGTGATTTAGCATAAGTAACGTATGTAACACCCAAAAGTGCGTAAAGCAAAAAGGGATCGAGAATACTCACAGATTGTGTTTAACAAGTAAACACTCTCTTGGATTGAAGGGAGCATTGAGAGAGATTAGCCTGAACAGTTAACGATAGCATAAACAATAAGCGACGCGTAAAACAGTGCAAAGGTGATAAATGTCGGATGGTAATTCGATCGGATGGCAATTCGATTGGATTGACATCTTGTTTGGTAAGGATGTGTTTGTGTATGATGGCTTTGAAGTTTTTGTTGTAGCATTTTGAAAATAGAGAAGTATCTCTACCCTTCAGGTCGATCGATCGGATAGCGATCCGATTGGTAGGACACTTAGTGAGAACAAGTTCACAACAGGATTGTCACTCGATCGGATTGCAATCCAATCAGGTGGCAATCCGTTAGTTACTAATGATCTTTGAAATTTTGAAAATGGTTAAGTATCGAAGTTCCAAATGTCACATGGTCGGATGGTCGTTCGATCGGATGGCAATCCGATCGGACGACAATCTGTTCGACATTCAGATCTTGGAAAAGTTGAAATAAAAGTCGAAGTGTGGAACCAAGTGTAAGCCGATCGGATGGTTGTTCGATCGGACGGTAATCCGATCGGACGGTAATCCGATCGGATGGCAATCCGATCGGACGACGATCAGTCCCAACGGCCTGATCATCTTTGATACTTGATTGTTTTGATAGTTTTGCGGTTTTGATCGAGACGGTGTGATAACGTGTCAAACAACAGAAACCTCGTCAAGACTCAAGTGATCCGATCGAACAAGAATCACCCTAGTCCGGTCGGTCAACTGTTCGAGATGGTGGTTCGTGCTTAACCCGAAATCGGTTGTCTCTTAGATAGAATTCAGATCTTGAACCAACACTTCACTAAGAAAGAGTAGAAGATCAGAACTAGCTCCGATTCTATCAGTTTTGAGTGCATTGAGTGTAAAAGAGTTGAAAGAAAGTTGGAAAACCATCTTTCAATCCTTTTAACCATGAATATGTGTAGATCTATGCGAAAACATTGTTTAATCTTGTGGAAATCCTTCAGATCTGAGTTGTTCTTGGTGGAATGAAGCCAATACTTGAAGTTCATAAGAACTCCATGATGACATCATCCAAGAACACCTCAAATCCATTGATTTCAGGGTTAAAAGTTAAGATTCAAAAGAGAAAATGATGAAGAAATGTGCGTAGATCATAGAAGTACAAGATTTAGGTTGAAAACTTACAAGAATCGCGAGAAATCAAGAGAAATGAGTGTTTGAGCGAGCTGGTCGAGCAGAGGAGTTGTCACATCACAAATTATGTGACAGGAGGGTATTTATAGGGTTTCCAAAAGAAGAAAGGGAGCATGGGTCGGATTGGTCACCGATCGGATGGCTACTCGATTCGGTTGGCCACTTGATCCTGGTGTCCGGTGTGTTGAGTTTCGTCATTTCGATTCGCGTCATTTCGATACAAGCATCCTATATAACTTGCGTTCCGCGTTTGCGATTCGATTGCGATAGAGTTGCAATTGCGTTTCGGTTAATCACCACAAACATAAACATAAATAAACATGCACAAGTAACACATAAGTAGCACACACACGTAAAACAATATCTAGAACGCATAATTCGAGTTGCGAATGCGGTTGCGATGCGATAAGCGATAAAGCGATAAAACATGCGATAAACATCGATTAAACCTCAACTATTAACAAGTACTCCACATAATACAACTAAAGCAAATAAAATATAGACTCGATTACAAGTCAAAGAAGTCAAAACAGTAGTTAAGCAAGGAGTGGCAGATCGCAATTAGCAATCTTTTCTTCCTTTGACTTCAATCTTGACTTTGACTTTGACTTTCGAAACACGGGGTGTTACAGCCTCCCCTAGTTAAGGGAATTTCATCCCGAAATTAGGCTTTAGCCGTAACGAACAACTGCGGGTACTTCGCCTTCATGTCGCTTTCGAGTTCCCAAGTGAACTCTGTGCCTCGTTTGCCTTCCCGGCGAACTTTCACAATGGGAATGCGTGAGCGCCTGAGTTGCTTGGTTTGTCGGTCCATGATCTCGACAGGCTTCTCCACGAAGTGTAATGTTTCATCCACTTAAAGATCCTCAAGTGGTACTTGTAAATTATGCTCAGCCAGGCACTTTTTGAGGTTCGAAACGTGGAAAGTCAGGTGGACGTTGCTAAGTTCCTCCGGTAGTTCGAGTCTGTAGGCCACTTTTCCGATCCTTTCCAGAATCTTAAAGGGTCCAACATATCGAGGAGCGAGTTTCCCTTTCTTGCCGAATCTGACCACACCCTTCCAAGGTGATACCTTTAGGAGTACGTGATCGCCAATGTCAAATTCAAGGGGCTTGCGTCGTCTATCGGCGTAACTTTTTTGACGACTCCGAGCTTTCAGAAAATTGTCTCAAATTTGGAGGATTTTTTCAGTCGTTTCTTGCAACAGCTCAGGACCGGTTATCTACGAGTCTCCGATCTCGTGCCGTACAATAGGCGATCGACATTTTCTCCCGTATAAAGCCTCAAATGGTGGCATTTGAATGCTGGAATGATAACTGTTATTGTACGAGAATTCGACTAAAGGTAAGTATGCGTCCCAATTACCACCAAAATCTATGACACACGAACGGAGCATGTCTTCAAGGGTACGAATCGTTCTTTCAGTTTGACCGTCGGTTTGGGGATGGAAAGCGGTACTTAGGTTAAGCGTAGTACCGAGAGCAAATTGAAACGTTTCCCAAAGATGAGAGGTAAACCGACCATCGCGGTTAGAGATGATGTCGCGAGGCGTCCCATGTCGACATATGATCTCATTGGTGTCGATTCAGGCTAATTTTTCTACCTTGTAGTCTTCTCGTATCGGCAGTGTCACACCCCAACCGATGGCGGAAACATCGGGGCATGGCACTGAGCGAAACAGATTGTCCAGAAGTTTCCATAACAACTATAATTACTAATTACTTAAAGCATTACGTCCCATACCATGACATAAAAAAAGTAATATAATTATTACAGACAAAATAAAGTCAAATTGTTCTGTTCTGACAACTCAGATTTCAAATACAGACAATTCATTTATTTGTTTCTAGACCTTTCCTAGCCTCGATTTCACAACAAGCCAAGTATCTAAACATCTTAAGAACCTGCCACATATGTTAAAGTAAAAGTCAATACACATAGTGTAAAGGTGAGCATACAAGTTTAATAGATATAATAGAGTTCAAAATCGTTTAAACATAACCAGCACGTACACAGTGTGAAATGAAGCACATTAGTTATCGACATGAACCTATCGATACCAATGACTACAGGTTGACTGCCCAAGGTAGTTCGTAATACACACTCACCACTGTGAGCCATGTAATTAATTGTCCTTAACAACCCCAGAGTGAACAGGTGCTGAGTCCAAACTATAGTACTATCGTTGCTAAGGCAGGTAGACAGCATTCCATGTGTAAACATAACAAACAAGCATTCATTAAGTCACGTATAACATGCGGTAATGGTTAGCGTTAAAGTATTGCGTAGTGTGTTCAATGTGATTTAGAATAAGAAACTTATGTAACACTCAAAAGTGCGTAAAGCAAAAAGGGATTCGAGTATACTCACAGCGATGATGGATTGAAGGGAGCGCTTAGAGCAAGATTAGCCTGATCAGAACGATAGTATAAACGATAAGCGGCGCGTAAAACGATACAAGTGTCAATGGATCGGACGGTAATCCGATCGGGTGGCTGATCGATCGGATGGCAATCCGTTTGGGTGGTTGCTCGATCGGGTGGTCGCCCGATCGGGTGGCCCCTCGATTGGATTGTCATCTCGTTTGGGATGGATGTGTTTGTGTATGATGGCTTGTCTTTTGAAGTTTTTGTTGTAGCATTTTGAAAACATAGAAGTATCTCTACCCTTCAGGTCGTTCGATCGAACGGCTGTTCGATCGGACGACAATCCGATTGGCGAGGCTTCTCAGGTTAAGAACAAGTTCACCGCAGGACGGTCACTCGATCGGATGGCTATCCAATCGGGTGGCAATCCGTATGCATTGGACATGTTGAAAATTTTTGAAGTGTTGAAGTCTAAACATCAAATGGTCGGGTGGTAGTCCGATCGGGTGGCAATCCGATCGGACGACAATCCATTCGATGTTCAAACCTCAAAAGTTAAAATAAAAGTTAAGTGTGGGACCCAAGGTGCAAGCCAATCGGGTGGCTGTCCGGTCGGGTGGCAATCCGATCGGACGGCAATCTGATCGGACAACAATCCATCCAAGTTGACCTGATCGTCTTCTTCCTTGGTTGTTTTGATAGTTTGAAGTTTTCTCGAGATGATTTGATAACGTGCTAAGCAACACAAACCTCGTCTAGACTTAGTGACCCGATCGGACAGGAACCACCCTAGTCCGACCAGTTAACTGTTCGAGACGGAGTTTCATGTTTAACCCGAAATAGGTATTCTCATGGATAGAATCCAGATCTTGAACCAACACCTCAACAAGAAGGAGTAGAAGATTAGAACAAGCTCCGATTCTATCGGTTTTGAGTGCATTGAGTGTAAAAGAGTTTAAAGAAAGTTGGAAAACCATCTTTCAATCCTTTTCATCATGAATATGTTCAGATCTATGCAAGATTTTGTTTATTTATGTGGAAATCATTCAGATCTAAGTTGTTCTTGGTGGATTGAAGCCAAAACATGAAGTTCTTATGAACACCATGATGACATCATCCTAGAACACCTCAAATCTAGTGATTTCACTGTTAAAAGTTAAGATTCAAAAGATAAAAAGGTGTAGGAGTGCGTGTAGATCAAGAAAGTACAAGATTTAGGTTGAAAACTTACAAGAATAGCGAGAAATCTGAAGAAATAGCTGTTGGAGCGAGTTGAGAGGGAGAGAGCTGTCAACATCAAGTGATGTTGACATATGAGGGGTATTTATAGGGTTTCCATAAATGGAAAGGGGGTAAGTGGCTGGTCGATCGAGTGGTAACCCGATCGGGTGGCAACTCGGTCGGTTGGCCACTCGATTGGAGTGTTTGGCGCGACGAGTTTTGCTGTCTCGATTCGCGTGCTGAGCGTTGCGATGCGATAGAGTTCCTCATCAAATTACTTTTAATCCCAACTACTATATCTAACATACAATCCTCATAGTTAACTTGCGTTTAGCGTTTGTGATTCGATTGCGATTGAGTTTCGATTAATCACCACCACATAAACATAAATAAAATGCACAAGTAACACATAAAAGACACACACACATAAGAACCATAACCAGAATGCGAAATTCGAGTTGCGAGTGCGATTGCGATAAGCGATAAAGCGATAAAACATGTGATAAACATCGATTAAACCTCGATTAGTAATAAATACTCCACATAATACAACTAACGTAAAAGCATAAAAAGACTATCTACAAGTCAAATAAGTCAAAACAGGAATTTAGCAAGGAGGGACAAATCACAATTAGCAATCTTTTCTCCCTTTGACTTCAATTTTGACTTTGACTTTCGAAACACGGGGTGTTACAGCCTCCCCTACTTAAGGGAATTTCGTCCCGAAATTAGGCCGAAGCCGTAACAAACAACCGCGGGTACTTCGCCTTCATGTCGCTTTCGAGTTCCCAAGTGAACTATGAGCCTCGTTTGCCTTCCCATCGAACCTTCACAATGGGAATGCGCTAGCGTCTGAGCTGCTTGGTTTGGCGATCCATGAATTCGACAGGCTTCTCCACGAAGTGTAGTGTTTTGTTTACTTGGAGATCTTCTAGAGGTACAAACAAATCATACTCAGCTAGGCACTTTCTGAGGTTAGACACGTGGACAGTCGGGTGGACCTTACTAAGTTCCTCTGGTAGTTCGAGTCTGTAGGCCACTTTTCCGATTCTTTCCAGAACCTTAAAGGGTCCAACATATCGAGGCGCGAGCTTTCCTTTCTTGCCGAATCTGACCACACCCTTCCAAGGTGATACCTTTAGGAGTACATGGTCGCCAACGTCAAATTCAAGGGGCTTGCGTCGTCTATCGGCGTAACTTTTCTGACGACTCCGAGCTTTCAGCAGATTGTCACGAATTTGGAGGATTTTGTCGGTCGTTTCTTGCAATAGCTCAGGACCGGTTAATTGCGAGTGCCCTATCTCGTGCCATACAATAGGCGATCGACATTTTCTTCCTTATAATGCCTCAAATGGTGCCATTTGAATGCTGGAATGATAACTGTTACTGTACAAGAATTCGACTAAAGGTAAGTATGCGTCCCAATTACCACCGAAATCTATGACACACGAACGGACCATGTCTTCAAGGGTATGAATCGTTCTCTCAGTCTGACCGTCGTTTTGGGGATGAAAAGCGGTACTTAGATTAAGCGTAGTACCGAGAGCCGTTTGAAATGTTTCCTAAAGACGCAAAGTAAACCGAGCATCACGGTCAGAGATGATGTCGCGAGGCATCCCATATTGACAAATGATCTCATCGGTGTAGATTCGGGCTAATCTTTCTACCTTGTAGTCTTCTCGTATCGGCATAAAATGAGCAGATTTGGTCAAACGGTCAACGACAACCCAGATGCTGTCGTGACTTGATGGCGTACGCGGAAGTTTCGTTATAAAGTCCATAGCTATACTCTCCCACTTCCACATAGGGATCGGGGGATTGCTCAAGTAAGCCAGAGGGTCTTTGATGTTCGGCCTTGTCTTTCGAGCAAGTCAGGCACTTCCCAACATAGAGAGCGATATCTCTCTTCATGCCCGGCCACCAGTACTTGTAGCGAAGGTCCTGGTACATTTTATCGGCACCGGGATGAATAGAATATCAGGATTTGTGGGCTTCGTCCATCAAAATCTGTCGTAAATCGGTCCGCTTAGGGATCCAAATTCGGTCCAGATAATGGAATATCCCATTCGACTTATTCACAAGATGGGCTCCATCGTGATAGATCCTTTCCTTCTTCAAAGTGTGCTCGGTAAAACAAGCATGTTGGGCTTCGCGGATGAGGGTTTCGAGATGATGTTGGGCTAGAATATTACAAGCGCTATGCAAATAGCTTCGTCGGCTTAGAGCGTCTGCAATGACGTTTGCTTTGCCTGGATGATAACGAATCTCACAGTCATAATCGTTGAGAAGTTCTACCCATCGGCGTTGACGCATATTAAGTTCCTTCTGGTCAAAGATATGTTGTAGGCTCCTATGATCGGCGAAGATCGTACACTTGGTTCCATACAGGTAGTGTCTCCAAATCTTTAACGCAAAAACAACTGCGCCTAGCTCGAGGTCGTGGGTTGTATAGTTCTTCTCGTGGATCTTGAGCTGACGAGATGCGTAAGCGATTACCTTGTCTCGTTGCATGAGAACACAACCAAGACCAAGGTTAGAGGCATGGCAGTAGACAATAAAGTCGTCATTTCCGTCGGGTAAAGTGAGGACGGGAGCATTGCAAAGCATGTGCTTGAGGGTTTGGAAAGCAGACTCTTGTTCAGTACCCCAAACAAAAGGCTTGTCTTTATGCGTGAGGGAGGTAAGCAGAACAACGATTTTAGAGAACCCTTCGATAAATCGACGATAATAGCCCGCTAGTCCAAGAAAAGAACGGACTTCAGACGGGTTCTTCGGCGTAACCCAACTCTTAGTAGCTTCAATCTTCGTGGGATCGATGTGAATACCTTGGCTATTGACAATGTGACCGAGGAATTGAACCTCCTCCAGCCAAAATTCTCACTTGGAGAACTTGGCATAGAGTCGATTCCCTTGGAGTAGCTCAAGAACTAAACGTAGATGTTGTGCGTGTTCGGCTTTCGACTTGGAATAGATCAGGATATCATCGATGAACACGATTACGAAGCGGTAAAGAAATGGTTTACACACGCGATTCATCAGATCCATGAAAACCGTGGGTGCGTTGGTTAAACCAAAAGGCATAACAACGGACTCATAATGGTCATATCGAGTGCGAAAAGCGGTTTTGGGTATATCCTCCTCCTGGATTCGTAGTTGGTGATAGCGTGAGCGTAGATCGATCTTCGAGAAACACGTAGCACCTTGTAGCTGGTCAAACAAATCATCGATTCGAGGCAGGGGATAACGATTCTTGATTGTCAACTTATTCAACTCCCGATAGTCGATGCACATCGATACGAAAGTCGATATCACGACTTGGCGGTAAACCAGGGAGATCTTCAGGGAAAACATTCGGAAATTCACACACACCAAGGACATCGATTACACCCGGTCTTCCTTTCTTTTCCTTCTCCGCTACTACAATATTAGCCAAGAAAGCTCTATATTCCTTGCGGAGATACTTGCTAGCTTGGACACATGACATGAGCTTAAGACCTTTCGATGGAGTTTCACCATAAACACACAGTTAGTCACCATTCGCGAGTGAGAATCGAATCATCTTATCGAAGCACACAACTTCAGCATGGTTTTCATGAAGAAAGTCCATGCCTACTATGATGTCAAAACTTCTGAGCTACATCGGAATGAGATCATTCGGAAAGACGTGATTGTTGAGCTCAAGAGTACAATCATGAAAAACAGAATTGACGGCGATAGTTCTTCCGGTGGTAACTTCGACATCGAACGTCGAGGGGAGATGGGAGCGCTTACGATTAAGAAGCTTCTCGAACTCAAACGATACAAAACAGTTATCGGCTCCAGTATCAAACAAACATGAAGCATAAATACCATTCACGAGAAATGTACCATTGACCACGTTGTTGTCAGCCTGGGCCTGGCGCACATTGATGTTGAAAGTTCGGGCGCGGGCGGCTTGTTGCTGTTGCTGCTGAGGCTGTTGCTGCTGCTATTGCTGTTGCTGAGGCTGCTGCTGCTGGGGCTCTTGTTTCACAACCCTGTTCGGGCACATGTTCGTGAAATGGTTGGGATCACCACACGCGAAGCAGACTCTGGCATTGATCGCGGGTGCCTGAGCCGCTTGTTGCCTTGAGGAGCTGGAAGTAGAGCTTGATGAGCAGTAGCTTGAGCTGGTGCCTGTCGAGGACCTGTATGGCAGTTAGCGGTGAAGTGGCCGTACATGTTGCAATGCACACAGAATCGGCAGGCAATACCCACTGGATGATGGTAGGTACATGTTGGGCAAGCAGGGTGGGGACCAGTGTAAGCACGCTTTGCAGGCGTTGCATAGGTAACTCGTGCTGCAGCTGATCGGTGCTGAGATTGCTGCTGAGCCGGTACGGCTTGAAGCGGGGCAGCAGTGGTAGTGACAGCACAGTTCTTGTTGCTGGAGTTGCTGTTGTTGTTCTTCCTCTTGCGACGAGAGGACTTTGACGATTGCGGAGCGGCGACAGTTTCAGCGGTTTGGTGCGGTGATAGCTTGATGCAGGTTCTTGGTAGCTTTATCCCAAAACCCAGCTTTGACTCGCTTGTCGTTGATCTCAGCGGCAAGCAGGTAAGTTTCCTCGATTGTTGCTGGCTTTGAGGCATGCACAAAATCTGAAACACAATCCGGCAGAGCTCAGATATACTTCTTGATCGTCATATCAGCAGTCTTAACTTGATCAGGACAGATAATACTGAGCTGCTTAAAGCGAGCAGTTAAAGCAGCGTTGTCACCATCCTTCTGCTTCAGATGCCAGAATTTGTCCTCTAACTTTTGGCACTCATGGGGAGGGCATAACTCTTCCAGCATGACGTTCTTCAACTCGTCCCATGACAGACCATAAGCTGTGTCATTTCCGCGTTTGTTCCTCTCGAACGTCCACCAGTCTAAAGCGCGGGACTGGAAGACGCTGGTAGCATTCAGTATGCGGAGGTTGTCAGGACATCCACTCTGAAACAGGGTGACCTCGATTGAATTGAACCATTGAAATAAAGCCGTAGGGCCATCTTCGCCAGTGAATTCTTTCGGTCCGCAAGCTTTGAACTGTTTGAAGCTAAAAGCAACTTTGGGAGTAGCTTTAGGAGTCTCAGTCCTGGACTCTTCAGACGATTTGCTCACATTCTCATATAGTTCACTCACGATCTAAGGAACGACTTTCGCCACTTGCTTAGCGACGAGAGCAGCAAGGCGTTTGTCTCTCTGTTCTTGACGAGTAACTCGGGGATGACGGGGTCCAGATGATGACATTGTCTGCGACAGACATCGTCTTGGGACTCAGACACAATATAATCGAATCTCACCTCACACGTCTAATACTACTAAAGCTCAGGAACACGATCATGTAGCACATAAACACATAGGGACATAATCACAGATTCACATAAGCACAGAAGCACATAAGCACGTAAGGCACAGAAGCACAAAGCACAGAAGCATATAAGCACAAGAGGCAGTCAGAATACAGAAACCTATCATTCAAAGTCCGCGAGCGTTCAAGAATAACGATTACGATTAGCGAATACACAGCAAGTAATAAAGCATAAGCGAGTAACATAGCATGCGATCGACCATAAATAGCGATTTGGTAGCATATCGAGGTAGGTGTGCAGTGCGAGTCATGTGTGTCGATCAAAGCGAAAGCGAAAAACGAATAAATCACCAAAAATTGTAACACATATACAGATAAAATCACATAAAACACATAAAATACACAGAAAAGCGTCGAAATATCAGAGTCGGCAGTAGCGAGCTCAGAATCGAAACACATAAAAATCGGGAATAGATTGTCTGCGGCTGATAGACGTCGACTAACCAAAGTGGTTCGACTATTCTCAAGGACTTTTAGTACACACTTTGACCTTCGGGACTGTGCTCTCGCCTCGAATTTGGGCGAATGGCACTCATCCTTCCAGTTTCAGCGTGACTTAAAGTCGTTGGAGTCTGTCGAGACCTTAGTGAGAGTTTTGTAAAACCAAAATGAGATCGGAACAAGTCGTCAAGGTTCGGGTTTCACCCCTGACTTAACGACTTCATTCCTGCTTTATTAAAATATGGAAGAATTATGCATCGAAGTATGGATTTCACTCCTGATTCGACACAAATTCTCCTGTTTATAGATAAAAATGCGGGTCGAACAAGCAATTTAGTCAAGAGTTTGCGGTTTTCACACCTAATCTCGACCTAACCCCTTGTTCATTTTCGAAAATTAGCGTGCAGTGATAGTGTAGCGTAGGCGAGAAGAACGAGAAATAGCAAGTAAGCACGTACATAACCCCTACAGGGTATGCACAAGTCGGTCTGTTGGTACCTAACTATAGACTAGGTCGTTTCTAAGACATCGACCCGGACTAGGTCGAGTCTTGCCTAATTCCCTATAGTTATGGCTCTGATACCAATCCGTCACACCCCAACCGATGGTGGAAACATCGAGGCGTGGCACTGAGCGAAACAGATTGTCCAGAAGTTTCCATAACAACTATAATTACCAATTATTTAAAGCATTACGTCCCATACCATGACATAAAAAATGTAATATAATTATTACAGACAAAATCAAGTCAAATTGTTCTGTTCCGACAACTCAGATTTCAAATATAGACAATTCATTTATTTGTTTCTAGACCTTTCCTAGCCTCGATTTCACAGCAAGCCAAGCATCTAATCATCTTAAGCACCTGCCACATACGTTAAAGTAAAAGTCAATACACATAGTGTAAAGGTGAGCATACAAGTTTAACAGATATAATAGAGTTCGAAATCGTTTACGCATAACCAGCATGTACACAGTGTGAAATGAAGCACGTTAGTTATCGACATGAACCTATCGATATCAATGACTGTGGGTTGACTGCCCAAGGCAGTTCGTAATACACACTCACCACTGTGAGCCATGTAATTAATTGTCCTTAACAACCCCTGAGTGAACAGGTGCTGAGTCCAAACTATAGTACAATCGTTGCTAAGGCAGGTAGACAACATTCCATGTGTAAACATAACAAACAAGCATTCATTAAGTCACGTATAACATGCGGTAACGGTTAGCGTTAAAGTATTGCATAGTGTGTTCGATGTGATTTAGAATAAGTAACGTATGTAACACCCAAAAGTGCGTAAAGCAAAAAGGGATTCGAGTATACTCACAGCGATGATGGATTGAAGGGAGCGCTTAGAGCAAGATTAGCCTGATCAGAATGATAGTATAAATGATAAGCGGCACGTAAAATGATACAAGTGTCAATGGATCGGACGGTAATCCGATCGGGTGGCAAACCGATCGGGTGGCCACTCGATTGGATTGTCATCTCGTTTGGGATGGATGTTTTTGTGTATGACGGCTTGTCTTTTGAAGTTTTTGTTGTAGCATTTTGAAAACAGAGAAGTATCTCTACCCTTCATGTCAGTCGATCGAACAGCTGTTCGATCGGACGACAATCCGATTGGCGAGGCTTCTCAGGTTGAGAACAAGTTCACCGCAGGACGGTCACTCAATCGGATGGCTATCCGATCGGGTGGCAATCTGTACGCATTGGACATGTTGAAAATTGTTGAAGTCTAAACATCACATGGTTGGGTAGTAGTCCGATCGGGTGGCAATCCGATCGGACGGCAATCCGTTCGATGTTCAGACCTCAAAAGTTAAAATAAAAGTTAAGTGTGGGATCCAAGGTGCAAGTCGATCGGGTGGCTGTCCGGTCGGGTGGCAATCCGATCGGACGGCAATCCGTCCCAGTTGACCTGATCATCTTCTTCCTTGGTTGTTTTGATAGTTTGAAGTTTTCTCGAGACGATTTGATAACGTGCTAAGCAACAGAAACCTCGTCAAGATTTAGTGACCTGATCGGACAAGAACCACCCTAGTCCGACCAATTAACTGTTCAAGATGGAGTTTCATGTTTAACCCGAAATCGGTATTCTCATGGATAGAATCCAGATCTTGAACCAACACCTCAACAAGAAGGAGTAGAAGATTAGAACAAGCTCCGATTCTATCGGTTTTGACTGCATTGAGTGTAAAAGAGTTGAAAGAAAGTTGGAAAACCATCTTTCAATCCTTTTCATTACGAATATGTTCAGATCTATGCAAGATCTTTGTTTATTTGTGTGGAAATCGTTCAGATCTAAGTTGTTCTTGGTGGATTGAAGCCAAAACATGAAGTTCTTATGAACACCATGATGACATCATCCTAGAACACCTCAAATCTAGTGATTTCACTGTTAAAAGTTAAGATTCAAAAGATAGAAAGGTGTAGGAGTGCGTGTAGATCAAGAAAGTACAAGATTTAGGTTGAAAACTTACAAGAATCGTGAGAAATCTGAAGAAATAGTGGCTAGAGCGAGTTGAGAGGGAGAGAGCTGTCAACATCAAGTGATGTTGACATATGAGGGGTATTTATAGGGTTTCCATAAATGGAAAGGGGGTAAGTGGCTGGTCGATCGAGTGATAACCCGATTGGGTGGCAGCTCGGTCGAGTGGCAACTCGATCGGGTGGCAGCCCGATCGGGTGGTAACTCGGTCGGTTTGTCACTCGATTGGAGTGTTTGGCGTGACGAGTTTTGCGGTTTCGATTCGCGTGCTCAGCGCTGCGATGCGATAGAGTTCCTCATCAAATTACTTTTAATCCCAACTACTATATCTAACATACAATCATCATAGTTAACTTGCGTTTAGCGTTTGCGATTCGATTGTGATTGAGTTGCGATTACGTTTCGATTAATCACCACCACATAAACATAAATAAACATGCACAAGTAACACATAAAAGGCACACACATATAAGAATCATAACCAGAACGCGAAATTCGAGTTGCGAGTGCGATTGCGATAAGCGATAAAGCGATAAAACATGTGATAAACATTCGATTAAACCTCGATTAGTAATAAATACTCCACATAATACAACTAACATAAAAGCATAAAAAGACTATCTACAAGTCAAAGAAGTCAAAACAGGAATTTAGCAAGGAGGAACAGATCATAATTAGCAATCTTTTCTCCCTTTGACTTCAATCTTGACTTTGACTTTCGAAACACGGGGTGTTACAGGCAGAAAATGAGCAGATTTGGTCAAACGGTCAACGACAACCCAGATGCTATCGTGACTTGATGGCGTGCGCGGAAGTTTCGTTATGAAGTCCATTGCTATACTCTCCCACTTTCACATGGGGATCTCGGGTTGGACGAGTAAGCCAGAGGGTCTTTGGAGTTCGGCCTTGACTTTCGAGCAAGTCAGGCACTTCGAAACATAGAGAGCGATATCTTTCTTCATGCCCAGCCACCAGTACTTGTAGCGAAGGTCCTGGTACATTTTATCGGCACCGGGATGAATAGAATATCGAGACTTGTGGGCTTCGTCCATCAGAATCTATCATAAATTGGTCCACTTAGGGATCCAAATTCGGTCCAGATAATGGAATATCCCATTCGACTTATTCACTAGCTGGGCTCCATCGTTGAGAATCCTTTCCTTCTTCAAAGTGCTCTCGGTGAAACAATCATGTTGGGCTTCGCGGATGAGAGTTTCGAGATGATGTTGGGCTTGAACATTACGAACGCCATGCAAATAGCTTCGTCTGCTGAGGGCGTCGGCAACGACATTTACTTTGCCAGGATGATATCGAATCTCACAGTCATAATCATTGAGAAGTTCCACCCGGCGTTGACGCATATTCAGCTCTTTTTAGCTGAAGATGTGTTGTAGGCTCCTATGG
The DNA here is from genome assembly GCA_030545235.1 of Helianthus tuberosus. Taxonomy (NCBI): domain Eukaryota; kingdom Viridiplantae; phylum Streptophyta; class Magnoliopsida; order Asterales; family Asteraceae; genus Helianthus; species Helianthus tuberosus. Next base: position 124,261,671 of record CM060412.1, read on the forward strand.
TCGGTGAAGACCGTACACTTGGTACCATAAAGGTAGTGTCGCCAAATCTTCAACGTAAAAACAACTGCGCCTAGCTCGAGGGCGTGGGTTGTATAGTTTTTCTCGTGGATTTTGAGCTGACGAGATTCGTAGGCGATAACCTTGTCTTGTTGCATGAGAACACAACAAAGACCATGGTTCGAGGCATCGCAATAGACAACGAAGTCATCGTTTCCGTCGGGTAAAGTGAGGACGGGAGCATTGCAGAGCATATGCTTGAGAGTTTGAAAGGCAGTCTCTTGTTCAGTTACCCAAACAAAAGGCTTGTCTTTATGAGTGAGAGAAGTAAGCGGCACGACAATTTTAGAGAATCCTTCGATAAATCAGCGATAATAGCCCGCTAGTCTGAGAAAAGAACGGACTTCAGACGGGTTCTTAGGGGTAACCCAACTCTTAACGGCTTCGATCTTCGCGGGGTTGACGTGAATACCTTGACTATTGACAATATGTCCGAGGAATTGAACCTCCTCTAGCCAAAATTCACACTTGGAGAACTTGGCGTAGAGTCGATTCCCCTGGAGCAATTCGAGAACGAAACGTAGATGTTGCGCGTGTTCGGATTTCGACTCGATGAACACGATGACGAAGCGGTCAAGAAATGGTTTACACATGCGATTCATCAGATCCATGAAAACAGCGGGTGCGTTGGTTAAACCAAAAGGCATAACAACAAACTCATAGTGGCCGTATCGAGTGCCAAAAGCGGTTTTAGGTATATCATCCTCTTGAATGCGTAACTGGTGATAGCCTGAGCATAGATCGATCTTCGAGAAACACGTTGCACCTTGCAACTGATCAAACAAATCATCGATTCGAGGCAGGGGATAACCATTCTTGATGGTCTGCTTATTCAATTCCCTGTAGTCGATGCACATCCAGACGGACCCATCCTTCTTTTTGACGAAAAGGACTGGTGCGCCCCAAGGAGAGGTGCTAGGGCGAATGAAGCCTTTATCAAGCAATTCCTGGAGCTGACTTGAGAGTTCGCGTATTTTCGACGGAGCGAGTCGATAAGGAGCTCTAGCCACAGGATTCGCTCCAGGAATGAGGTCGATGCGAAAGTCGATATCACGACTCGGAGGTAATCCAGGTAATTCATCGGGAAATACATTAGGAAATTCACAAACAACGGGGACATTGTTCATTCCAGGTTACCTTTCTTTTCCTTCTCCGCTACTACATTGTTAGCCAAGAAAGCTCTGTATTCCTTGCGGACATACTTGCTTGCTTGGACACATGACATGAGTTTGAGAACCTTCGAAGGAGTTTCGCCATACACACAAATTTGATTACCATTAGCGAGCGAGAATCGAATCATCTTATTAAAACAAATAACTTCAGCATGGTTTTCACGAAGAAAGTCCATGCCTACTATGACGTCAAAACTACCGAGCTGCATTAGAATAAGGTCGATAGGAAAGACGTGATTGTTGAGTTTGAGAGTAAAATCACGGAGAACGGAATTGATAACGACGGTTTTTCCGGTGGAAACTTCAACATCGAACGTCGAGGGGAGATAGGCGCGCTTACGATTAAGGAGCTTTTCCAATTCAAACGATACGAAACAGTTATCGGCTCAAGTATAAACAAATACGAAGCATACATACCATTCATAAGGAACGTACCATTGACTACATTGTTATCGGCTTGAGCTTGGCGGACATTGATGTTGAAGGTGCGTCCGCGGGCTGCTGGCTGTTGTTGCTGCTGCTGCTGCTATTGCTGGGGCTGCTGCTGTTGTGGCTCTTGCTTCACCACTCGATTCGGGCACATGTTTGCGAAGTGGTTGGGATCACCACACGCGAAGCAAGCTCTAGCATGGATCGCGGGTGCAGGAGCCACTTGCTGGCCTTGAGGAGCGGGAAGTAGGGCATGTTGAGCAGGAGCTAGAGCTGTAGCTTGACGTGGACCAGTACGGCAGTTAGCGGTGAAGTGGTCGTACATGTTGCAGTGCACACTGTATCTGTAAGCGATTCCTACTGGGCGGTGATAGGTACAAGTAGGGCAAGCCGGGTGAGGAGTAGTGTACGCACGCTTAGCAGGCGGAGCGTTGGTAACAGGTGCCGCTACTTGGCGGTGTTGAGGCTGCGGTTGAGCAGGAATTGATTGGAGCGGGGCAGCAGTGGTGATAGCACAACTTTTGCTACTGTTGTTGTTGTTCTTCCTCTTGCGATGAGACGACTTTGAAGACTGCGGAGCGGCGGTGGTTTCAGCGGTTGCGGCAGTGGTAGCTTGATGCAGGTTCTTGGAAGCTTTATCCCAGTAACCAGACTTGACTTGCTTGTCGTTGATCTCAGCAGCGAGTAAGTAGGTTTCCTCAATCGTTGTCGTCTTTGCAGCTTGACCGAAATCAGCCACGCAATCCGGAAGAGCACGGATATACTTCTTGATGGTGATTTCGGGAGTCTTAACTTGGTTCGGACAGATTATGCTTAGCTGCTTGAAGCGAGCAGTTAAAGCAGCATTGTCACCATCCTTTTGCTTGATCTGCCAGAACTCGTCATCCAACTTTTGGCGTTCGTGGGAAGGGCAGAACTCTTGCATCATAACGTCCTTCAACTCATCCCACGTCAACCCGTAAGCTGCATCATTTCCGCATTTGTTTCTCTCGGCCGTCCACTAATCAAGAGCTCGGGATTGGAAGACGCCGGTGGCATTCAGAGTACGGAGATTATCAGGACAACCACTCTGGCGTAGGGTGACCTCGATCGAATCAAACCATTGGAACATGGCCGTAGGCCCATCTTCGCCGGTAAATTCTTTCGGACCACAAGCTTTGAACTGCTTGAAGCTAAAAGTAGACTTAGGTGAATCAGTCCTAGATTCTTCAGACGACTTGCTAGCGTTTTCATTCAGTTTGCTAACGATCTGTGCAATGACTTTCGCAATCTGCTTAGCGACCAAAGAGGCGATGCGTTTGTCATCGTGGTTGCGGCGAGCTGAACGAGAGTGGAAAGATCCGAATGACGACATTGGCTGCAATAGACAGCACCACAGGATTCAAAACGCTATGTAATCGAATCTTACCTCACACGTACTACTACTAAAGCACAGGAACACATCAACCATACAATCACATAAGCACAAAGTCACATAAGCATATAATCACAGAACACATAAGCACGTAGGGGTACGTAAGGCACAGAAGCACATGAAGCAGTCAGAATACAAAAACCTATCATTCAAGTCCGTGCGCATTCGAGAATAGCGATTGCGATTAGCGAGTACACATCGAGTAGCATAGCATAAGCGAGTAACATAGCATGCGATCATCCACAAGTAGTAGCGATTTGTTAGCGTGTTGAGATAGATGTGCAGTGCGAGTTGTGTGTGTCGATCAAAGCGAAGAGCGAAAAGCGAATATATCACCAAAATCGAAACACATAAACAAATAAAATCACATAAAACACATAAAATCCACATAAAATGACAAATATCAGAGTCAGCGGCGGCGAAAACCAGAATCGAAAAACACATAAAATCGAGTATAGATTGTCTGGGTGCGAGACATTGACTACCCAAAGTGGTTCGACTATTCACAACGACTTTTGGTACACACTTTGATTTTCAGGACTGTGCTCTCGCCTCGACTTTGGGAGAACGGCACGCATCCTTCCAGTTGAAGTGTGACTTCAAGTCGTTGGAGTCCGTCGAGACCTTGGTGAGAGTTTTCTAAAATTAAAAAAGAGCACGGAACAAGTCGTCGAGGTTTGGGTTTCTCCCCTAACTTAACAACTTTGTTCCTGTTTTGATAAAAGTAGAGAGGGAAACTGCGTTAAAGAACGGATTTCACTCCTAATTCAATGCAAATTCTCCTGTTTATAGATGAAAATGCGGGTCAAACAAGCAATTTAGCCGAGAGTTTGCGGTTTTCACACCTAATCTCGACCTAATCACTCGTTCATTTTCGAAAATTAGAGTGCAGTGTTCAGCGAGAATAGCGAGATATAGCAAGTAAGCTCGTACAAAACCCCTACAGGGTATGCACAAGTCGGTCTGTTGGTACTTAGACTATAGACTAGGTCGTTTCTAAGACATCGACCCGGACTAGGTTGAGTCTTGCCTAATTCCCTATAGTTATGGCTCTGATACCAATCTGTCACACCCTAACCGATGGCAGAAACATCGGGGCATGGCACTGAGCGAAACAGATTGTCCAGGAGAATCCATAACACCTATTTGTTATAATATATTAGAGGTTCATGTCCCATACCACAAACATATATAATAAAAATAGTTATTACAGACGATGTTCTCAAAGACAACTATCCATTCCGACAACTCAGATTTCATTAAATTGTTTGTTTCTAAGACTCCATCCTAACTTGATTCCCACATAGCAGCAAAACATCCAAAGCACCTGTCACATACGTTAAAGTAGAGGTCAATACACATAGTGTAAAGGTGAGCATACAAGTTTGATAATAATAATAGAGTTCGAAATCGTTTACGCATAACCAGCATGAAACATGTATAAAGTGAAGGCTAGTACGTTATCGATAGAGTAATATGCACAGACGTGACTGCGAGTTGTAGAATGCGTAACACATATCCCCACTGGGACACATGAAGTAAAGCCGTTAACAACCCATGTCCATGACAGGTGCTGAGTCCAAACTATAGTACTATCGTTGCTAAGGTGTCAGGCAACAATCACCGTGTTAACATAACATACAAGCATTCATCGAATAACACGTAGCATGCAATAGCGATTAGCGTATAAATAGTGTTTGCGTTGTGTGTCGATTGTGATTTAGCATAAGTAACGTATGTAACACCCAAAAGTGCGTAAAGAAAAAAGGGATCGAGTATACTCACAGATTGTGTTTAACAAGTAAACACTCTCTTGGATTGAAGGGAGCGCTGAGAGAGATTAGCCTGAACAGTTAACGATAGCATAAACGATAAGCGGCGCATAAAATGGTGCAAAGGTGATAAATGCCGGATGGCCAATCGATCGGATGTCAATCCGTTTGGATGGTCATCCGATCGGATGGCCATTTGATTGGATTGACATCTTGTTTGGTAAGGATGTGTTTATGTATGATGGCTTTGAAGTTTTCGTTGTAGCATTTTGAAAACAGAGAAGTATCTCTACCCTTCATGTCAATCGATCGAACGGCGGTTCGATCAGATAGCGATCCGATTGGTAGGACACTTAGTGAGAACAAGTTCACAACAGGATTGTCACTCGATCGGATTGCAATCCGATCGGGTGGCAATCCGTTAGTTACTGATGATCTTTGAAATTTTGAAAATGGTTAAGTATCGAAGTTCCAAATGTCACATGGTCGGATGGTTGTTCAATCGGATGGAAATTTGATCGGACGGCAATCCATTCGACATTCAAATCTTGGAAAAGTTGAAATAAAAGTTGAAGTGTGGAACCAAGTGTAAGCCGATCAGATGGTTGTTCGATCGGACAGCAATCCGATCGGATGACAATCCGATCGGACGGCGATCCATCCCAATGGCCTGATCATCTTTGATACTTGATTGTTTTGCAGTTTTGATCGAGACGGTGTGATAACGTGTCAAACAACAGAAACCTCATCAAGACTCAAGTGATCCGATTGAACAGGAATCACCCTAGTCCGGTCGGTCAACTGTTCGAGACGGTGGTTCGTGCTTAACCCGAAATCGGTTGTCTCTTAGATAGAATTCAGATCTTGAACCAACACATTGCTAAGAAAGAGTAGAAGATCAGAACTAACTCCGATTCTATCGGTTTTGAGTGCATTGAGTGTAAAAGAGTTGAAAGAAAGTTGGAAAACCATCTTTCAATCCTTTTAACCATGAATATGTGTAGATCTATGCAAAAACATTGTTTAATCTTATGGAAATCCTTCAAATCTGAGTTGTTCTTGGTGGAATGAAGCCAATACTTGAAGTTCATAAGAACTCCATGATGACATCATCCTAGAACACCTCAAATCCATTGATTTCACAGTTAAAGTTAAGATTCAAAAGAGAAAATGATGAAGAAATGTACGTAGATCATAGAAGTACAAAATTTAGGTTGAAAACTTACAAGAATCCCGAGAAATCGAGAGAAATGAGTGCTTGAGCGAGCTGGTCGAGCAGAGGAGCTGTCACATCACAAATGATGTGACAGGAGGGTATTTATAGGGTTTCCAAAGGAGGAAAGGAAGCATGGGTCGGATTGGTCACCGATCGGATGGCAATCCGATCGGATGGCCACTCGATCGGTTGGCCACCCGATCCTGGTGTCCGGTGTGTTGAGTTTCGTCGTTTCAATTCGCGTGATGAGCGTTGCGTTGCGATGCGATGCGTTTCGAGCGAGTTTGCGATGCACTAGTATTAAACAATAAATAACCTAATCATCGCTCGCTATATCTAACATACAATCATCCTATATAACTTGCGTTCCACGTTTGCAATTCGATTGCAATAGAGTTGCGATTGCGTTTCGATTAATCACCACAAACATAAACATAAATAAACATGCACAAGTAACACATAAGTAGCACACACACGTAAAACAATATCCAAAATGCATAATTCGAGTTGCGAATGCAGTTGCGATGCGATAAGCGATAAAGCGATAAAACATGCGATAAACATCGATTAAACCTCGACTATTAACAAGTACTCCACATATACAACTAAAGCAAATAAAATATAGACTCGATTACAAGTCAAAGAAGTCAAAACAGTAGTTAAGCAAGGAGTGGCAGATCGCAATTAGCAATCTTTTCTTCCTTTGACTTCAATCTTGACTTTGACTTCCGAAACACGGATGTTACATCTAAGGTACCATCTGCGAGCTCTACCTCATATTTTATGTCTAGAGTTTTAATAGGCAGATTCAGTAATTTACTAAACTTATGGTCTACAAAAGACTTATCAGCACCTGAATCAAATAAAACTCTAGCATAAATATCATTAATGAGGAAGGTACCTGTTATAACGTTATCGTCGTTCACCGCCTCCCTGGCGTTCATCTGAAAAACCCTTGCATTGGTTTTCTTTGCCTCATCAGGCTTCTTAGCATTTTTAGGGCAGTTAGTCTTGATATGCCCTTTTTCATTGCAACCATAACAGGTTGCATCCTTCATGTTTCGGCACTCGACAGTTTTGTGCCCTTTCTTTTTGCAAATTCTGCAAGGCTTGGCTTGCGGATCCTGATTGCACTTTCCAAAGTGCCTCTTATCACAGGTTTTACATCTGGGCTTGTCACCTGACTGCCCCTTCTTGAAACCAGAGTTTCCTTACTTCTTTTTATTCGAATGGTGGGATTGGTCTTCCTCCCTCTTTCTTTTCCCCTCCTCGGTGGTTTTCTTTGACTTACTCCTTACAACATCGAGAGTAAGTGACAAAGATAGTTCTACAGCAGATCTATAAGTAGCAGGCTTAGAAGCCTTGACATTTCCTTTAATCTCAGGGGCTAATCCACCGATAAAACGCGCAATGCGTTTGGGTTCTGGGGTGACCAGATACGACACAAGTCTCGACATTGAGTTAAAACTGGTCACATAAGACCTGCAATCTAAATCCTTCATCACCAAAGTGAGGAAGTCAGTCTCTACCCTTTCCACTTCATGCTGAGGACAATAAGTGTCCTTCATAAGATCAACAAATTGATTCCAAGAAAGGTTATACAGAGGAACCTTTCCCATGGACTGCACCAAAGCTTTCCACCAAGTTAAGGTGTCGCCTTTGAAGGACTGAGACACAAACTTAACGATGTCCTCCTTCGCACACCCACTGATATCAATAACAGTTTCCATTTCATCCAACCACTTCATACAATCGATGGCTCCCTTTTCTCCAGTGAAGTCTCTTGGTTTACACGAGACGAAATATTTATAAGTACAACCTTTGTTGTACTTTGGAGCCTGATTAACAACAACTTGTCTTTGTGGTTCACTCTTTTGATTGGATGAGTGTCGAGACTCATCCTTTTTCAGTGTAAGTGAATGCGATAGGGGCTTTGATTGAGTCTTAGACCGAACATGACTCGGTTCTTTAAACATTTTATCCACAGCTTGAGCAACTGCTGTGTCAATCATTGCTTGTAATTCAGCACCAGTAACATTTATCCTGGCATCATTATTGTTTCCTTCTACCGGATGACTATTAACTTCGCCCGAGCCAGCCATGATTTGATTACTAAAATCAAACAATAGTGACTTATTTAGATTATATAATAAATCTTCGAAGGACATTTATTTAGATTATATAACAATAGTAATATTTATAAGTCACAACTGTCTATGCCGTAAAGACATTTTCATATAGCACAAAAGGCTCATCTCGAAGGATATTTAAATGGCACGAAAGGCAATGTCACAAGGACAATTAAAACATAATCAACGATCTCTTGAATCAGTGATTTTTTAAGGGTCGAACATAGCTCATCGCCTTTTTGACAAGAAGTTTATAAAACTATCATTGTCATGAATACACCTTCCCCCAGAGGCATACATCTCAGATGGATGTTTTGATGTATACATCATATTTGACGTTTAATAGCCATGATTCACATTGATCATATTGGCCATGAGGGTGGCTTGGAAGGATCCAGGTACTTTTGGAAGCTAGTGTGGTCTCTCAAATCACACTGCTAGGAATGTTAACATGTTTTCAGATGTTAACAAGGAATCACTTTCTTAAAAAGGTTGAACCATCATAGCCATTAATATTGGCTAGGTTATACCTTTAAGAATATCTTTTGGAATTGCTTGGGCAGATCAATTAAAAAATTGAAATGATATTGACAAGATGATGTAATAAAATACACATATAAAAATTTCCAAAAGAAATTTCATTAAAATACTAAGCGATTACAAGATATGCCCTAAACGGGTCTTGAAATAACAAACTGTCCACGCAGGGACTACAGAAAAGAAAATAAGTCCACGCAGGGACTAAATACAGAAATGAAATGTCCACGCAGGGACTTGATTGAAATTACAATACAAAATAAAATAAAACAAACTTCTACTTCTTTTTGCCCTTTATGAGGTTCACAAGGCCTTTAAGAAATTTGTTATGCTTTTTATTGTTTTCGTCCGCTTTCTGCTCAACCTGGTCCAACCTCTGCAGGATTTGCTGAGTTTGAATTTGTGAAGGTGGAGGTTGCTGCTGGTAAGTAGGGTATTGATACCCATGCACAGGATACCTAGTTGGGTAAACAGAAGGAAATGGTGAAGGATAAAGTGCATTAAATAAAGCTGCCTCAAGATATGGATCTTGGGCAGGGGCTTGATATCCATAATCCGTAGGAGTTAGATATTCAAATGGGTTATACCCAGATGAAGCTGGGTATGTTGGTATTGGGTTTTCAAAACCCACTGGCGGTGGCGGTGGTGCAAAAGTAACTGGCTGGGGATCATCTTCCGGCACCGCGTGTGAAGGTCCACCCATTTGTGGATCTTTGGGAATAGGAGGGTATATGCTTGAAGCTTGAGGGGAACTAAATCTTGGTCCCCCTCGCACGGACATCCGTGCATTCCTCCTTCGCCTAGGTAGCTCAGGAGGTGGTTGTGGTGGTTGTTGAGGTGGTTCCTCAACGGGTTAAGGCGGTGGAGTAACCGCTTGAAGATACGGTTCCTCCAATGGAGGTTGAGGAGGAGAGTTATGAAAAGAAGGGGTAAATTCCCATTGGTACGTGTTCCACCTTTTGGCCCATGAGTCAGGGCCTTGATACGGCGATCCTTGATAAGGAGAACCGCTGGAGATACTGATGGGATGAGTTGGTGTCCCGGTTGGCGGCTCTGGATCAGGATCATCATCCATCTCCATATCTTGGGAGAAGTGGTCCTCGGGTCCTAAAGGATTATAACCTAGTGGTTCGTTAATATAATCGTTTGGGTTAAATTGGGCCCGGGAATAAGTTGAGTCAGAATGGTGAAAAGAATGGGAGTGTAAAGAGTGGTATGAATGATGTGAATGGTGTGAATGTTGGGAATGGTGAGAATGTTGGGGCTCGTCTTGAATAGGCGGCCCAAAAGAAGGGTGAAATGATGGTGAAGAACTTAACGAGACTGAGTGTCTCGCAGGCTTGAATGAATGTCTCCAATTGTCTCGTGAATCGGAGCTAGTAAAAGACGCTGATGGTGTACGCCTGTGTGAGGGTCCAGCCTTGCTAGATGGTCCTCCCCTCATAGGACCTTTTCCTTTTCCTCGAACGCGCGGCGACATTATAAAAGTCCTGTCAAAACAATAAAACAAATATAAAAGACAAAAGGAAAGTTAAGAATAAATCCTAGGTCATTAGCCTAGACTCGGAAGTCTAAGGAATGTGCTATTGTGTCATTGAGATTAAACACAGAAGGCTAGTGTTTAATTCACTCAATGTTGGCTCTGATACCAACCTGTCACACCCCGATATTTCCACATATTACCGGTGGGCCCGGTGGGGAGTATCGTGACGTAGTTGATATCATCATAGTCAATACACACAATATAATAGCACAGCGGAAAGCTTGGTATTTAAGTACTATTACAAACCATAGTTCCGAGTGTCCAAATAAAAGAATATACAGACTGGTTGTAATAAAGATCCACATGCGGATCATAAAAACAAAAATACATGAAACTGAAATAACAGACTTCAGGTATCTAAGGATTTTCAAGATCCTCTTATATGACACCAAGTAGCTCCAGCCTAATTTCGTGAGGTACCTGTCACTTAGTCTTTGGAAAATACGTCAGTTTACACTGGTAAATACAATTAACCGACTCATTTGAAAAGAGTTTATGATAATTGATTTAAATGCACAAGGCACAAACCATTTATAACTTGGGACGATTATTTAAGATAATCTTGTATACCGTTTTACATGTCTGTCATACATATGGGGCCGGTTTGGAAGCCGGTCATGATTAACCGACTCACCACTATAAAACCCACAAAGGAGTTATCCCCACCATGTGGGTTATTTAGCATTTGAATCTGTCAGGTGTATGCCTACACCCCGTGCATAGGTCGTGGTCATTTACAAATGAAATGAGCCAAGGATATCCAGGACACAGTCATATTAACCCCCAATGTTTATGTTATCAAACAAAACAGATTAAAACGGGTTATGCAATTTATTAATCACAATCCGATTAAATGATTTCATACCCGACCAAGCGGTATTATTATAATACCGTATCCCAAGCCCGTATAACGGAAAATAAGTTAAAAGTATTTACCTGAGCTTGATGTGTAAGGATGTAACTCAGCCGTATATTTCCTAAAGCCTTATGAAAATACCTTCTACCGAAGCTACTCAATCTGTATGGAAGGTTTAATAACCTATTAGGATACTAACGGGTCTTTATTTAAGTCAAAGACTTAGACCGGTTAGTTTGAAAGATACTATACGGTTCTAAACGCTAGATTAAGAGAAGACCGGAATAGAATGTGGTTTAGACCCGACAAGTTTGGATACTTGTATAATATGGGTAAACTAAACACATTCTGGATTTTGAAGATTTAATGATAAGGTTAAACCCATTTCGGCTAATTTATATAAACTAGCTACATAAACCGAACCGAACGCATAAATGCTTAACAGGTAACCAAATGAACTATATACAAGTCTCATATGTTATTATGCTTAGAATATGTTAATACATCAGTATGACGTTAACATATATGCCCAAAAAGTATTTAAAACCAATTTAAGTCCCGTAGGGGCATTTTGGTCATTTTAATATTTATAAAAGAGGTTTTATAGTAAACTGATATTCTGGTCTTAGATAATCTGCAAAAATATTTATTTTATGATGTTATAACAGTAATATATCATTCATATGTTAGTTTTACCATTTATGGCCAAACTATGCCCCGAAAGGGTATTTTGGTCATTTCACATATGCTTTTAAGGACATTTTTGGAAGACTGAGTTCATGACTTATACCTTCTGTAATAATATTAAAATTTATTTAAAAATTCAGTAGGTAACAAGTCTTAGGTGTTAAATATGGTTTTAAACCATACTATGCACCTAATTAGCGTAAAAATCGCTAATTGACGATATTTGAGATGTTAATGTGATTCTGAGATTTTGGACAGCCTTGTATGTTTAAAATATTTTATTTTTCATATCAAGTCAGTAGAAAAAGGTTTGGCATGCTAATCCCATGTAAATCACATTTTATTAGTCAAAAGGGCATTATCGTCAATTAAGGAATTTATACAAGAACTCTATATTATGGTCAGTAACAAATCTGACCAAACATTCCAAAAATTCCTAAAAATTATATCATAACAGTAGGTAATGACTTTTGGATCAAAATCTATGTTTAAACATGTCTTATGCAAAATATCGTATTTTAATTAATAAAAAGTTTCATTTTACGATATCTTGCATAACTTTAGTTTGAGATCAGAAACTGATGTCAAATTTACGGGACATACTTATATATCAGTAATAAAGTTTTTTGTCCTCTCACATTTTCAAAAATCTCGTTTATATGACATAAGGGCATAACGGACATTTATAAGCATATTAACGGAAACTAGCATATAATTCAAAATATAAATGACCAGGTAGTAAAACTCCAGAGGGTTATACTACAAAATAATGTGGTCCTAATGGAAGCTTAAAACATAGAAGAATTAAGCTTAATCGGGTCAGAACTAAAGGTCAAAGCAAAAGTCAAGCTTTTGCGACTTTCGGTTGCGAACCGACCCTAAACTCAGAATTGTCGGGTTGAACTTGTTTGAACATGTTCTAATAATAATTACTAAGTTATTAGAGTGTTAAAATGTAATTTATAACCTCTGTATTATTAGTTTTAATTATTATTTATAATTCTGTCCAGTTTGACTTTTTAACTAAATAGTTTGACCCGACAATTAACTAAGCAAACGAAATAATTAGGAGGTGCCCTTTTAAGGGTTAATCACCTACCTAATTATGGTCACATAACCACATTCATCTCGAACAGTGGCTGGACCATTTGGGTTTAAACCGATAGTCAAAGCTAATGTACGATAACTTTGACTTTTCGGTTTTTAAATTATAAAACTGAACTAAAGAGGGGGCTAAGACACTTACAAAGGGTCATAGCAATCTTTTCTATAAGAATAAGCACCCTTTTTGGTCAGGAACCTCCAGAGTTGAGAGTAGAGAAGATTTGAATGATATGTGCAAATGAAATGGTTCATATGAAGGCCTATTTATACTTGAAGGCCATGATCAAGGATCATCACATGTGTTATGGGGATGTTTAGGATCATCCCAGGTGTCCTAGTGGTATTACAAAACCAACAACAAGCTCCTGGTATCGATTTGGAGGTGTTTGAGTTGGTTATGTGCAGAAACCTGCAGCTGGCAACATTCTTCTGAGCTGGGCAGTCTCTCGCGGGTCGCGTAGGAATCAAGGGGAGTCTACGCGGGCCGCGACAACCTTGTTTCCAGGTTAAAATTGTTTCTTGTTTGGCAGATTCAGTCCTTGGTCCTTTGTAACTTTATTTAACTTCAGTTTTAGCACTTTTAACCTTTGTAGTTAGTTTGCAAAGGATCATGAGAGTATAACCAAAATCCGTTAGGCCCGGTTTCGTTAAACGATCACCGAATTCATAAGTTTCTTAATATTGACACTTTTAACCCAAATTCTTGGAAACTTGCATAACGATCTCGAAACCTCGTGAAACTGATATCACTTATTCTTGGGAGTATATTTGAATATTACGAAGCCCTGGGTTCGTTAAAAGGTCACTCAGAGGTAAGAATTAACATGTTGACACGTTTAACCCCTGTAGTTTATAATCTTTCGATTATTTTCCCAAACGACTTCTTTTATCCAAATAATTATTCGTTTAAGAACATATTCTTCGTGTATGGTCATTCAGAGGCACAAATTTGGCATGTTGACACATTTAGTCCCTTTGGTTTCATATTTCATCATTTGTCAACTTTAATCCTTCAAACTCAATCTTTCATATGATTAGGGTTTAGGACGCGTGTCTTCACATAATTGGACACGTTTTTACGTGGTGTTACAATTAATCTTCGGGGGCCAACGGGATATTAGTTGATAGCGCTATTAGGTTTGACAAACCTCACACCCTGACCGGGGGGATCAGGCGTGAACTAGTAGGCCTTGCAACTTGATCAATGATGATAGACATTGACTTGGGGCACAACAACTCAACGTCACCAGTTTCGGTATCAACAGTTTAGTGAGCCTACAAATGGGGTAGCTCCCCATAACGTGATTATAAATGCTTTATCTAAACAACTTATGTTTTTTGAATTAAAACTGGACAAACTCGTGAACTCGCCAACTTTATGTTGACACCCTACTGCATGATTTGCAGGTACACAGTGACTTAGGAGCTTGTAGCTTGGGGATGTGTAGTGGACGTCTTAACCCGTGTGTTGGGTTCTTTAATAACTATGAACTATGAACTTATGTTTAAACCATTTTACTTATGCTTTCGCTACTTACTTAAACTGTTGTTTTGAACTTATGAACTTTTGGACTTAAACTTTAATGGTCACTAATCGTATTGTTTGGTGAACTATATTACTATTATTTTAACTGTTCAATATGATTGGTGGCTGGATCCTGGTCAGTCACACGCCTCGCGGTAGTACTCCGCATGTGGATTTTGAGGGTGTGACACACTTCATCTTCCACAATTTCCTAACCTTAACCACCACATCTTGCCACCACTACCTCATCCTGCCTCCACCACCTCAAATCTCGTCACCACCACCACTCCAACCACCATTCACCAGTCGGTCCACCACCACGTCACACCCACCACCCCTAACCCTTCGCAGATTTGCAACCCAGTCGCCACCCCTAACCTTCACTTATAGGCAGATATTTAATTAACACCAGAATTGATGTTATAATAGGAAACATTTATGAAGTAAAAAAAATTATTAAAGAGCACCAGTCGCAATGTCGGAAACAAACTTTTGAGTAGCACCTGCTACTGCCCTGGTTATGAATTGTAAAGGACATAAATCATGTCATCAACTTCATTGAAAAAAGCTGCACTAATCAAGTGAATTGACGAGTTTCCATTCTATTTGCCACATACTCAAATAAAAATTAGTGAATTGACTAGTGAACGGTGGTCGGAGTGGTGGTGGTGATGAGATTTGAGGTGGTGGCGGCAGGATGAGGCGGTGGCAGCAAGATATGGTGGTTAAGGTTTTAGGGTTAGGAAATTAGTGAGGATGAAGTGTATATGAATTTTTTTTGGTTTTATTTATTAAACATTTAACTAAAAGCATAAATTGACCAGAATACCCTTAAGTGAATAAATTTTAATCTGGTGTGGCTAGTGCTAACGGACGTAGAGTGTAACAGGTTATGCAAATAAAGAATTGTAATTGTAATTATTGAAATTAAAGGCTATCCGTTGCAATATGGTACAAATATAAAGGCCGTAAAGTATAATTTACCCGCTCTTTTAAGATAGGATAATCCGCAGAACGTATCGTAAAACAATAAAGCCACACCGAATGAACATAAAACCACACACTTCTTCAATAAAACTCAACCGACTGCATAAAATGCTTCTCGTGTATGGGATCACTTTTCGATTTCACATAAATCTTACACAGGCATTTCATCAAACACGTTGCTTGTGGTTTTAATAGCACACAAAACATAACCACGTGTTTTGAAGGTAACCACCATTTTTGAGCATCCCATGTGCAAGTTTCGAAGGTAACACGTGTTTGCGATAAATGGCTTAGGCAACCATCGCTGCCTTTGAGGCTCAAGCACGCATCACGGCCTCAATATCTTCCAAATTACCAATCACAGTATCACACCCAGAATAAAGATATCATTATTCAAAAGCAACGACAAAACCCCAACAAACTGAGGTTTACAAACATAATAGAATAAACCATTGAAGCATTTAATAGAACAAACCATGTACATGGCCTCAATATATTCAAATCAAATTACATGTAAACACATCACCATTTTTGCTCAAAAGAAAGACTTTAAAAAACCATAAAAGCTAAAACGTGGATAGAAAAAACAAAATCTCACCATGAACAAACATCCAAATCATGTTTTCACACCGACAAAATGTTAAATCATGATCGATTCATGAATCGCAAACTGATAAACATTCGCGTCGTCGATTCATAACTCGGTAAAGGATAAGCCGAAAACAGCGAGAAGACAATGCAAACCGGTAACAATCTCTCAGCGACCGGCGGAGAAGAATCCATCGTAAAGGCCACAAAGCAACATCTGTTGATGCGACTTCTAATTCCATTAATTCACCTTCTTTGTAACTAACTGATGCATAGAGGGTGCGAGGACAGAGTGCAGGCGGGTGTTTTGAGGAAGCTCCCAGGAGAAGAGGGTACACATTGAAGGGGAAGGAACTAGAAGCCAAAGGGATGCATAGAGGTATATCTGTTAAGTTGGTCTTCTGCAACAACACATAAATAGGCTCAAGCATGACGCTTCAGCAGGTGGAGGTGGAGGTGGAGATGGAGGTGGAAACGGAGGTGGAGCGGGAAGAGCTTTGAGCATTCGTTGTAGTTGTTCAACAACATCGCTCATCTTTGGCCTCGTTTTAGGGTCATCTTTCAAACACGAGGATGCAACGAGCGCCATCTGTAAGTACCAAATTACGCAAATACTTAACATAACTAGAAAAAGGCCAGTTATATATTAATACACAAAACTATGGAAGACACAACTTCTTAACTGATTTTAGACGGTAGTCTCCTCCTATATTAGGGTCAACAAACTGTTTGAACTTTCTTCCGTCATAAAGATATGGTTTCACCTGAAATTAAAGTAAAACATTCAAAAACATTTAGATTAACAAGAAACCATATATCTTAAAAGGGCATGATGCAACTAATTAAGGAGCATACCTAAGTGACTAGACTTCGTTCTCTTTCCGGAAGATTATCCTCCACAGGCTTTCGGCCAGTCAAGAGTTCCAAGAGAACAACTCCAAAGCTGTAAACATCGCTCCTTGAATCCAGCAATCCAGTCAAGGCATATCTGATATGAACGGAAAGTTATCAGAAGCAACTCAGCAACCCATAAACATAGGCGGACCTAGGTGCGCCAATGGATATTTATATTTCTTTTGGCATATATGCAATTTATCCTGCACGAGAATTTTGACACAGACCAACATGAAATTTAAAACTAACCCATGAAATTTCGACACCGACCAGAACAAATCTTTGGCTAACCAGAGTACCTAATGAAAACATGTTTTGTATTTTGGACAACAATTGTGTTTGTTATATTGAAAGAAAGGTGTTTTGTATTTTGGACAACAATTTTTTTTTGGATAATTTATATTCCATTCCAAAGATCAGGGTCAATTACATAAGAATGGCAGGTAGACGAGCAACAATTGTATTTGTTATATTGAAAGAAAGGTGCCCGGTAATGTTTCTGTAGATGATGTAATGGCTAGGTTTTAGAATGTGAAAACTGTAAAGTTTAACCGTTGTATTTGTATTATACATTTCTAATGTCAGTTGAGGTACTTATATTATGTACTTGATATTTAATTATGTTTTTAAACTTTTTTTCTAACTTGACTTAACCTGACACGGCACATATTGAAAACTTTAATATGTAAGCATAGATTGGCCTCAAAAAATTCCGACCCAATGGAAAAAATTACTGGGTCTGCCACTACCCACACATATGAAGATCAAAACAACACCTTGAACATCATAGGATGTAACAAATCCTGGTGACAATAGCTTTGAAAGAGAGAGAAGCTTGCTTACTCCGGTGCATTAGAACCAAAGTTAAAACCTTAGGTAGAATGAGAATGTTCTGACAGTGACATGTCTAGGGTTTGGTCTGATGAATTGAAATCCCCAATCTTAGCAACATAGTCGTCGAAAACCAGAACATTACTAGACTTTATATCACGGTGGATAATCTTCATCCCATGCAAGTATTCAAGCCCTTTTGCAGCCCCAATAGCAATTTTAACTCTTTCGGACCATGCTAATATAACATATGTTCCACGTGCTGCATCCACAAACAATGTCGTACAGACAATCAAGATCAATCCCAGGAAAACTTTTGGACACCTACCATTCATGCTAAATGACAAATGAGTCTCGTCGAATGTTACTAGATACAGTTAAAGATTTGTCCTCTTATTTCTACCTTTTCTTTTTCTTTTTTTATTTTTTATATCGATTTGGCATGGTTAAGTATTTAGATAAACTACTAAGAAAAGTGTTCGGATAGTCCCTGTGGTTTGTCCAGATTTTACCTATAGTCCCTAAACTTCTAAAATTACAGCTATAGATTCCAACGTTTGCACATTCGTTCTCGAATAGTCTAGAAAAGTGTTCGCGTTTTAGGGTATAATACCCAAGTATTATAGCACTATAACTTTGAGAGAGAAAAGAAATTTGAGCGACTGAAGATTGAGGCCTCGGCCTCCTTTTATAGACTGTTCAGAGGGTAACTCGCGCCCCGCGAGCCCCCACTCCTTCTCCTTCGCGGCCCGTGAGCCAGGTAGGCTAGGGCCTAGGCTTGGCGAATCAGCACCGTAGATCTCACACGCATGGGGACACGTGGCTGCATGGGGTGTCGCCTGGTGTAACTCGGCCGCGCCCCGCGAACCGGCCACCAGACTTGGTCGCGGCCAGCGAGGGACCTATGTAATTCATTTTATTTGATTTTTAATAATGTAACACCCCGTGTTTTCACAAGTTAAAGTCAAAGTCAAGGTCAAAGTCAACGACCGATTATACGAATTTGACTTGTAGAAATTTCTTTATTTTAATTGTATTATGTGGAGTAAGTGTTGTCAATTGCTGAAATCGATGTGTGTTAATCGCTATCTAATCGACTTACGACTATGAACTATAGGAAGTAACAATGCGATAAAGTTAATCAAATAATAATCAAGCTATGCTAATCGAATCGACAAAGAATCGCAACTCGAGCTACGTATTTTACTTGTTGTTGTACATGTGTGTGTGCTTTACGTGTTATCTGTGCATGTTTATTTATGTTGTGTTGTGGTAATCAATCGAACTCAATCGAAACCCGAAATTGAACTCAAACATGAATCACAATCGAATTATGATAGTTAGTAGTTGGGACTAAAAGTAATTTGACTAGGAAACCCTATCGAATCGAACCGCTCGCAATCGAAATCGAAATATAAAAAAAATCATCGCGCGAAACACTCGAAAAGTGCGACTGATCGATCAGGCTCCCGGCCGATCGAACAGCCAGCCGAACGGACTGCTGTCCGATCGGACAAGCTGTCCGATCAAGTTGCCTGGCCGATCGGCCGGCACTTACCCCTTTTGGCATCCTATAAATACCCCTGTCAATGTCATTCTTTCTACTTTTGGAAACCTCTGACCGACCAGCACGCTCAACTCATCTTTTTGCAGATTCCCCTCGATTCCGGTAAGATTTCGTCCTAAATCTTGTACTTTCTTGATCTATACACACTCCTACACCTTCCTATCTTTCAAAACTTAACTTTTAACCGTGAAATCATCAAGAATCAAGTGTTCTAGGATGATGTCATCATGGGTTCTTGAAGAACTTCATGATTTGGCCTCAATCCACCAAGAATAGCTTGGATCTAGCCGATTTCCACATAAACAAACAAAAATCTTTAGTAGATCTAAACATATACACGGTGAAAAAGGATTGAAAGATGGTTTTCCAACTTTCTTTCAACTCTCTTACACTCAATGCCTTCGAACCGGTAGAAACGGAGCTTGTGCCGATTTACAAATCACTTCGGAGGTTGTATGGCTCAAGGTCCGGATTCTACCCACGAGGTTAACCAGTTACGGGTTAAACGTTAAACTCCGTTCCGAATAGTTCACCGGCCGGATTTGGGTGATTCCTGCCCGAGCAGGGGAAACAAATAAGAACGAGGGTTCTATGGTTCGACTCGTTGTCAAAATACCTCGATATAACGACAAACAAACCAGAACAGCCAAGTATTAAACAAACAGGCCGACCAGGTCAGAAGGCTGACCGTTCGGACTGATGTCCGAACGGACAGTCAGCCGATCGACCGGGCCAGCCGATCGGCTAGCACATGGTCCCACACTTGAGCAATTCGTTGAAGAGAGTATTGAACGAACTGCTGTTCGATAGGACTACCGTTCGATTGGATTACTCTTCGGATCATGAGATACTATGCTTCAACACTTAATCAATTTTCAACATGTTCAACGCGTTTGGAGTACCACTTGATCGAACAGCCGTCCGATCAGGTGACATCCTGCTGAGAACCTATTTTACTGAAGTACCTAACCGATCGGACAGCCGGCCGATCGAACGACCGATCGATCGACCGACCTGAAAGGTAAAGATACTTCAATGTTTTTCAAATGCTACAACGAAAACTTCAAAAGTCAAGCCATCATACACAAACACATACTTCTTATAGGAAGAAACAATCCACTCGAACAGCCATCCGATCGGCCTACCGACCGACCGGACAGCGATCCGAACGGACCGTCAACCGAACGGACAGCCGTCCGATCGGACAACCGTCCGATCGACCAGCTGTCCGACTCTCCAACACTTGTTTTCCGTTTTACGCTTCACTTATCATTATGCTACCGAATCTATTCAGGCTAACCTTACTCGCTAAGCGTTCCTTTCAATCCATTAGTCGCTATGAGTATACTCGATCCCGTTTTTCTTTAAGCACTTTTGGGTGTTACATACGTTACGAATATTCAAACTACAATGATCACACTACTCAATTCTATTTGAACGCTAACCGTTAATGCATGTTATACGTGGCTTATGAATGCTTGTTTGTTATGTTTACACATGAAATGTTGTCTACCTGCCATAGCAACGATGGTATTATAGTTTGGACTCAGCACCCGTTCACACGGGGGTTGTTAAGGATCTTTTACTTGCATGGATTACGGTGGTAATCATGTATTGCTAACTGCCTCGGGCAGTCAACCCGCAGTCATTGGTATCGATGGATCTATGTTGATAACTAACGTGCTTCATTTCACTATGTGTACGTGCTGGTTATGCGTAAACGAATTCGAACTCTATATGCTATTATTAAACTTGTATGCTCACCTTTACATTTTATGTATTGACTTTATTTTAACATATGTGACATGTGCTTAGGACGCACACTTGGTAGGGAATTGAAGCTAGGATAAAGCTTTAGAGCCCAACAAATAGTTGTCTATAGTGGTCAAACTAAGGGTCTCTAGAAGCAGATAAACAATTGCTGTCTATTTAAACCTGAGTTGTTGGAACGGAATATTTGCCTAGATCTTGTTTGTAATAATTGTTTTACTGTTTGAGATACGGTATGGGACGTATTATTTAAATTTAATGGTATTGATAATTGTTATGGGAACTTCTGGACAAACTGTTTCGCTCAGTGCCATGCCCCGATGATTTCGCCATCGGTTGGGGTGTGACAGATTGGTATCAGAGCCATAACTATAGGGAATTAGGCAAGACTCGACCTAGTCCGGGTCGATGTCTTAGAAACCTAGTCTATAGTTAGGAACCAACAGACCGATTTATGCATATCCAGTAGGGATCATGTACTAGCTTATTTCCTCTCTATTCTCGTTTATGCTGCACTATCACTACACTTGAATTTACAGCTATAAATAGGCGACCAAGTCGAGATTAGGTGTTAAAACCACAAACTCTTGACCAAATTGCTTGAATTAATGCTGTTTTATCAACTTATCGATGATTTCTTCGTTGTTTTTCAATAACGAACGTTTATTCAACGGGGGAATTTATACCAAATTAGGAGTGAAATCCATATTTTGATGAATAATCTCCTCTATTTTATTAAAACAGGGACGAAGTTGTTAAGCTAGGGGTGAAACCCTAACCTTGACGACTTGTTCCGCTCATTTTACAAAACTCTCACCAAAGTCTCAACGGACTCCAACGACCTGAAGTCACGACATGACTAACGGGATGTGTGCCAACGCCCAGGAATCGAGGCAAAGGCATAGTCCTGAAGGCCAAATGTGCACAACGGATCTTTGCGAATAGTTGAACCGCTTTGGTTAGCCGAAGTCTACTAGCCGCAGACAGTCTATCTCTCGATTTTTACTTGTTTCAAAATTATAAGCCCGCAACTGCTGAATCCGATCATTCGTCGATTTTATGC
Source organism: Helianthus tuberosus (assembly GCA_030545235.1). Classification (NCBI taxonomy): domain Eukaryota; kingdom Viridiplantae; phylum Streptophyta; class Magnoliopsida; order Asterales; family Asteraceae; genus Helianthus; species Helianthus tuberosus. Next base: position 124,283,812 of record CM060412.1, read on the forward strand.
GCTTATATATGTGTTTACCTGTTTATGTGTTTAAATTCTCGGAGATTTACTCGATTTTGCTTTCAATTCGATCGACACGAATGACTCGCACTGCCTTTCTATCTCAAATCGCTAACAAATCGCCGAATTTTGGACAACCTTATGCTACACTACGCTATCCGATATACTAAAACGCGATCGCCATCCTCGAATAATCGCGAACTTTGAATAATAGGTTTCTGAATTCTGACCGCCTCTTGTGTTGAAAAAGTTTCTATGATTCCGTGCTTATGTGATGATGTGATTCTGTGCCCTACGTGCTTATGTGCTCTACGTGCTTATGTGTTTATGTGATTCTGTGTCCTACATGGTTATATGTCTATGTGTCTACATGATATGTGTTCCTGAGCTTTCGTAGTAGTAGACGTGTGAGGTGAGATTTGAATACATGTGTTGAGTCCTGTGACGATGTCTGTTGCAAACAATGTCGTCTGGATCCCGTCACGCACTTTCTCGTCAAGAAAGGAGAGTCAAACGTCTTGCTTCCATCATCGCTAAGAGCGTGGCAAAGGCCGTGAGCGACGTTTATGAGAATGCTAGCAAATCGTCTGAGGAATCGAGAACCGAAGCTCCTAAAGCTACCACGAAGACCTTCAGTTTCAAGCAATTCAATTCGTGTGGGCCAAAAGAATTCACTGGTGAAGGAGGTCCCACCGCATTATTTCACTGGTTTGATTCCATTGAGGTTACTCTGCGACAGAGTGGTTGCCCTGATGACCTCCGTACTCTGAATGCTACCGGCGTTTTCCAGTCCCGTGCACTAGACTGGTGGACGGCCAAGAGGAACAAGCGAGGGAACGATGCAGCCTACGGACTGTCGTGGGACGAGCTCAAGGAAGTTATGCTAGAGGAATTCTGCCCTCCTCACGAACGTCAAAAGCTAGAAGATGAATTTTGGCACATACAGCAAAAGGAAGGTGACAATGCTGGTCTCACTACTCGCTTCAAGCAGCTCAGCATTATCTGTCCTGACCAAGTCAAGACTCCAGACATGGCAATCAAGAAGTACATCCGAGCCCTGCCCGACTGCGTTGCTGATTTCGTGCAAGCGGCTAAGACTACGACGATCGAGGAAACTTATTTACTGGCCGCTGAAATCAATGACAAGCGGGTTAAGGCTGGTGTCTGGGATAAGACTTCGAAGCATCTGCATCAAGCTACCGCTACCGCACCAACTGCTGAACCCACCTCATCGAGCAACAAGAGGAATAACAAGAGAAAGAACAGCTCCAGCAACAAGAGCTGTGCGATCACTGCTGCACCAGTTCAATCCGTACCCGCTCAACAGCGCCAAGTGGCAGCGCCTGTGACCAATGCACCTCTTGCTAAGCGTGCATATACTGGGCCACATCCGCTCTGCCCTACTTGCACCTACCATCACCCAACTGTCATTCCTTGCCGTTTTTGTGCTCATTGCAATGTATACGGCCATTTCACTGTCAACTGTTGTATTCGACAAGCTCCTGTTCATCAAGCTCTACTCACCGCCCCACAGGGTCAACAAGCTCCTCCGGCACCCGCGGTCAAAGCCAGAGCCTGCTTCGCATGTGGCGATCCGAACCATTTCGCCAACATGTGCCCAAACAGGGTAGTGAAACAAGAGCCCCAGCAGCAACAGCCTCAGCAGCAGCAACAACACCAGCAACACCAGCAACAACAGCAGCAACAGGCCGCACGCGCCAGAACTTTCAACATCAACGTGCGTCAAGCCCAATCCGAAAACAATGTGGTTAATGGTACGTTCCGTGTGAATGGTATTTATGCATCATGTTTTTTTGATACTGGAGCCGATAATTGCTTTGTGCCATTCGAATTCGAGAAGCTCCTTAATCGTAAACGCTCCAATCTCTCTTCGAAGTTCGAGGTAGAAGTTGCCACTGGAAGAACCATCGCCGTCAATTCCGTTATCCGTGATTGTACTCTTGAGCTCAACAATCACATCTTCCCAATCGACCTCATTCCGATGCAACTCGGAAGTTTCGACGTCATAGTAGGCATGGACTTTCTACGCGAAAACCATGCCGAAGTGGTGTGTTACGATAAGATGATTCGATTCTCGCTCGCGAATGGTGATTTACTGTGTGTATATGGTGAAACTGCCTCAAAAGGGCTCAAGCTCATGTCATGTGTCCAAGCTAGCAAGTATCTCCGCAAGGAATACAGAGCTTTCTTGGCAAACATCATAGTAGCGGAGAAGGAAAAGAAAGAGAAGAAGGAAGTGAAAGACGTTCCTGTGGTTCGTGAATTTCCTTATGTATTCCCTGATGATCTTCCAGGTTTACCTCCGAGTCGTGATATCGACTTTCGTATCGACCTCATTCCTGGAGCAAATCCTGTCGCCAAAGCCCCTTATCGACTCGCGCCGTCCGAAATGCGCGAACTTTCAAACCAACTCCAGGAATTACTTGAGAAAGGCTTCATTCGCCCGAGCACCTCTCCATGGGGCGCTCTAGTCCTTTTCGTCAAAAAGAAGGACGGGTCGTTCCGGATGTGCATCGACTACCGGGAATTGAATAAGTTAACTATCAAGAACCGCTATCCCTTACCTCGCATCGACGACTTGTTTGATCAGCTACAAGGCGCTACGTGTTTCTCAAAGATCGATCTACGTTCAGGCAACCATCAACTACGCATACAAGAAGAGGATATACCCAAAACCGCGTTTCGCACTCGATACGGACATTATGAATTCGTTGTCATGCCTTTTGGCTTAACCAACGCACCGACAGTTTTCACGGATCTGATGAATCGCGTGTGTAAATCATATCTCGACCATTTCGTCATCGTGTTCATCGACGATGTCTTGATCTATTCCAAATCGAAAGCCGAACACGCGCAACATCTACGTTTGGTTCTCGAGCTACTCCAGGGGAATCAACTCTATGCCAAGTTCTCCAAGTGCGAATTCTGGTTGGAGGAAGTTCAGTTTCTGGGTCACATTGTTAATAGTCAAGGCATTCATGTCGATCCTGCAAAGATTGAAGCCGTCAAGAGCTGGGTTACGCCTAAGAACCCGTCTGAAGTCTGCTCTTTTCTCGGACTAGCGGGTTATTATCGACGATTTATCGAAGGATTCTCGAAGATTGTTGTGCCGCTTACCTTTCTTACGCATAAAGACAAGCCTTTTGTTTGGGGAACTGAACAAGAGTCTGCCTTTCGAACCCTCAAGCATAAGCTTTACAATGCTCCTGTTCTCACGTTGCCCGATGGAAACGACGATTTCATTGTCTACTGTGATGCTTCCAACCTTGGCCTCGATTGTGTCCTCATGCAATGGAACAAGGTTATAGCTTACGCGTCTCGTCAGCTCAAAATCCACGAGAAGAACTATGAAACCCATGATCTCGAGCTAGGCGCGGTTGTTTTTGCATTAAAGATTTGGCGACACTACCTGTATGGTACCAAGTGTACGATCTTCACAGATCATAGGAGCCTACAACACATCTTTAATCAGAAGGAACTTAATATGCGTCAACGCCGATGGGTAGAGCTTCTCAACGATTATGACTGTGAGATCCTTTATCACCCAGGCAAAATGAATGTTGTTGCCGACGCGCTCAGTAGACGGAGTTATCTGCTTAGCACTCGTAATGTTCAAGCCCAACATGATCTCGAAACCCTTATTCGTGAAGCCCAGCATGCGTGTTTTAACGAACGCACACTGAAGAGGGAACGAATCTATCACGATGGAGCCCAGCTTGTGAGCAAGTCCAATGGAATATTCCACTTTCTGGACCGAATCTGGATCCCTAAGCGGACCAATTTGCGACAGATCCTGATGGACGAAGCCCACAAATCCCATTATTCTATTCAACCCGGTGCTGACAAAATGTACCAGGATCTTCGCTACAGGTACTGGTGGCCCGACATGAAAAGGGATATTGCCCTCTACGTTGGAAAATGCCTAACTTGTGCAAGAGTCAAGGCTGAACATCAAAGACCCTCTGGCTTACTCGAACAACCACCGATTCCTATGTGGAAGTGGGAAAGTATAGCTATGGATTTCGTGACGAAGCTTCCGCACACGTCATCAGGTCACGACAGCATATGGGTTGTTGTTGACCATTTGACTAAATCAGCTCACTTTCTGCCGATACGAGAAGACTACAAGGTAGAACGATTAGCCCGAATCTACACCGACGAGATCATTTGTAATCATGGGACGCCTCGTGACATCATCTCTGATCGTGATGCTCGGTTTACCTTGCGATTGTGGGAAACGTTTCAAACGGCACTCGGTACATCGCTTAATCTAAGTACTGCTTTCCACCCTCAAACCGATGGTCAGACTGAAAGAACGATTCGTACTCTTGAAGACATGCTCCGTTCGTGTGTCTTAGACTTCGGTGGTAATTGCGACAAATACCTGCCGTTAGTCGAATTCTCGTATAACAAAAGCTATCATTCTAGCATCCAAATGGCACCATTCGAGGCATTATACGGAAGAAGATGTCGATCGCCTATTGTGTGGCACGAGATCGGTCACTCGCAACTAACAGGTCCCGAACTACTGCAAGAAACGACAGACAAAAATTTCCAAATTCGAGACAACCTGGTGAAAGCTCGGGATTGACAGAAAAGTTACGCCGATAAGAAACGCAAGCCCCGTGAATTTGGCATTGGTGACCACGTACTCCTAAAGGTATCACCTTGGAAGGGTGTGGTCCGATTCGGCAAAAAGGGAAAACTCGCGCCTCGATATGTTGGACCTTTTAAGATTCTGGAAAGGATCGGAAAAGTCGCCTACAGACTCGAACTACCGGAGGAACTTAGTAACGTCCACCCGACTTTCCATGTGTCAAACCTCCGAAAGTGCCTAGCCGACCACGACTTACATGTCTCTCTCGATGACCTGCAAGTAAACGAAACATTACACTTCGTGGAGAAGCCTGTCGAAATCATGGATCGCCAAACCAAGCAGCTCAGACGCTCTCGCATTCCTATTGTGAAAGTCCGATGGGAAGGAAAACGAGGCGCATAGTTCACTTGGGAACTCGAAAGCGACATGAAGGCGAAGTACCCGCAGTTGTTTAAAGAGAAAGTCTAGAAAGAGAAAGTGACATTGTGATTCTAGTGCTTTGTACGATTTCATATCAATCAATAGAATCACCGATTATATTACGTTCTCATGTGTTTGGTCACGTTCGTGTACGGATTCTACACGTCACACGCTGGATTCACAATCGTTTCAGAATCAAAACCGGTCCGAACAGGAAAGTTTTCAAACGTGATCCACGGTGTCGTACAGCTTCCAGCCTAATTTCGGGGCGATATTCCCTAAACAAGGAGAGGCTGTAACACCCCGTGTTTTCACAAGTCAAAGTCAAAGTCAAGGTCAAAGTCAACGACCGATTATACGAATTTGACTTGTAGAAATTTCTTTATTTTAATTGTATTATGTGGAGTAAGTGTTGTCAATTGCTGAAATCGATGTGTGTTAATCGCTATCTAATCGACTTACGACTGTGAACTATAGGAAGTAACAATGCGATAAAGTTAGTCAACTAATAATCAAGCTATGCTAATCGAATCGACAAAGAATCGCAACTCGAGCTACGTATTTTACTTGTTGTTGTACATGTGTGTGTGCTTTACGTGTTATCTATGCATGTTTATTTATGTTGTGTTGTGGTAATCAATCGAACTCAATCGAAACCCGAAATCGAACTCGAACACGAATCACAATCGAATTATGATAGTTAGTAGTTGGGACTAAAAGTAATTTGACTAGGAAACCCTATCGAATCGAATCGCTCGCAATCGAAATCGAAATATAAAAAAAAATCGTCGTGCGAAACACTCGAAAAGTGCGACTGATCGATCAGGCTCCCGGCCGATCGAACAGGCAGCCGAACGGACTGCTGTCCGATCAAGTTGCCTGGCCGATAGGCCGGCACTTACCCCTTTTGGCATCCTATAAATACCCCTGTCAATGTCATTCTTTCTACTTTTGGAAACCTCTGACCGACCAGCATGCTCAACTCATCTTTTTGAAGATTCCCCTCGATTCCGGTAAGATTTCGTCCTAAATCTTGTACTTTCTTGATCTATACACACTCCTACACCTTCCTATCTTTCAAAACTTAACTTTTAACCATGAAATCATCAAGAATCAAGTGTTCTAGGATGATGTCATCATGGGTTCTTGAATAACTTCATGATTTGGCCTTAATCCACCAAGAATAGCTTGGATCTAGCCGATTTCCACATAAACAAACAAAAATCTTTAGTAGATCTAAACATATACACGGTGAAAAGGATTGAAAGATGGTTTTCCAACTTTCTTTCAATTCTTTTACACTCAATGCCTTCGAACCGGTAGAAACGGAGCTTGTGCCGATTTACAAATCACTTCGGAGGTTGTATGGCTCAAGGTCCGGATTCTACCCACGAGGTTAACCGGTTACGGGTTAAACATTAAACTCCGTTCCGAACAGTTCATCGGCCGGATTTGGGTGATTCCTGCCCGAGCAGGGGAAACAAATAAGAACGAGGGTTCTATGGTTCGACTCGTTGTCAAAATACCTCGATATAACGACAAACAAACCAGAACAGCCAAGTATTAGACGAACAGGCCGACCAGGTCAGAAGGCTGACCGATCGGACTGCGGTCCGAACAGACAGTCAGCCGATCGACCAGGCTAGCCGATCGGCTAGCACATGGTCCCACACTTGAGCAATTCGTTGAAGAGAGTATTGAACGAACTGCTGTTCGAACGGACTACCGTCCGATTGGATTACTCTTCGGATCATGAGATACTATGCTTCAACACTTAATTAATTTTCAACATGTTCAACGCGTTTGGAGTACCACCCGATCGAACAGCCGTCCGATCAGGTGACATCCTGCTGCGAACCTATTTTACTGAAGTACCTAACCGATCGGACAGCCGTCCGATCGAACGACCGATCGATCGACCGACCTGAAAGGTAAAGATACTTCAATGTTTTTCAAATGCTACAACGACAACTTCAAAAGTCAAGCCATCATACACAAACACATACTTCTTATAGGAAGAAACAATCCACTCGAACGGACCGTCAATCGAACGGACAGCCGTCCGATCGGACAACCGTCCGATCGACCAGCTGTCCGACTCTCCAACACTTTTTTTCCGTTTTACGCTTCACTTATCATTATGCTACCGAATCTATTCAGGCTAACCTTACTCGCTAAGCGCTCCCTTCAATCCATTAGTCGCTGTGAGTATACTCGATCCCGTTTTGCTTTAAGCACTTTTGGGTGTTACATACGTTACGAATATTCCAACTACAATGATCACACTACTCAATGCTATTTGAACGCTAACCGTTAATGCATGTTATACGTGGCTTATGAATGCTTGTTTGTTATGTTTACACATGGAATGCTGTCTACCTGCCTTAGCAACGATAGTACTATAGTTTGGACTCAGCACCCGTTCACACGGGGGTTGTTAAGGATCTTTTACTTGCATGGATTACGGTGGTAATCATGTATTGCTAACTGCCTCGGGCAGTCAACCCGCAGTCATTGGTATCGATGGATCTATGTCGATAACTAACGTGCTTCATTTCACTATGTGTACGTGCTGGTTATGCGTAAACGAATTCGAACTCTATATGCTATTATTAAACTTGTATGCTCACCTTTACATTTTATGTATTGACTTTATTTTAACGTATGTGACAGGTGCTTAGGACGCACACTTGGTAGGGAATTGAAGCTAGGATAAAGCTTTAGAGCCCAACAAATAGTTGTCTGTAGTGGTCAAACTAAGGGTCTCTAGAAGCAGATAAACAATTGCTGTCTATTTAAACCTGAGTTGTCGAAACGGAATATTTGCCTAGATCTTGTCTGTAATAATTGTTTTACTGTTTGAGATACGGTATGGGACGTATTATTTAAATTGAATGGTATTGATAATTGTTATGGGAACTTCTGGACAATCTGTTTCGCTCAGTGCCATGCCCCGATGATTCCGCCATCAGTTGGGGTGTGACAAATAATATTAAGGTTATATGGGTTCATTTCTCATATACGAGATGTATTTTAGGGCCTTTAGGGTTGTTTTTGAGGGTTGTTATAATTGGGTCATATTTTACCTCCGTATCGGGTGGCTCTACCTTATCTTCCAACAAGGGGTCGTCATTGCTTATTGGGTATTTCATTGGTTTATCGAGATCAAAGTTTCGTTTGCTGGCCCCAAGTTTAGTGGGAAGATTAAGGTGTTTTTGTTTAAGCAAAGCTTGATGGGTTGTTGTGAATGGTTGTCCCAACATGAGTGGAGTATCATATAAGATGATGAAGTCGGTTGGCCCAACCGTTTGCTGTGTGTAAAATGAGAACATCCGCAACCACTCCCTTAGCATGTTTAGTTTTTAGATTAGTCAAGAGGATAGGAATTTTGATCGGGAGGAAATCACCAATACTTAATCTTTCAAATATATAGCTACGCATTATATTAATACAAAGATTTTTATCTATTGAAATATTACAAGTATAGATGTTTTGAACAAAACATGGTACCGGTTTTATGTTTAATCCAATTTGTTCATCTTGTATTAGTGAAGTTTGATCTTTAGTTAAAGTAATACTCGCTAATTCTTTAATTTTAGGATTAGTGTTTAACGCTTTTAAAAACTTAGCATGAGATGGAACTAAACTATGATTTTCAAAAAGTAGGTTGTAGAATGTGTATTTCTTGGAGGTTTTATTGTTCCTCTTCGAGATTTACCTTTGTGGACTTACCTTCCTTATGGCTTGGTTCGGGTTTGTCATTTTCATGCAATGGGTTTTCTTCGAGTGGTTCCTCTTTTTTTAGGTCTTGAGGTTTTACCCCTTCTATGGTTACCTCTTTTGTGCAAATAGTCTCTTCGGTTGCACGAGATTTCTTGATTAAGAGTTCTAAGTTCTTGAGACTTTGTATGAGGCTTTCGGCTTCGGGGATGATTGTGGGTGGTGTCTCGTATGTTTCAAACGATTGAGTGTCCCAATCAAAGCTCAATTTTGGGAGCTCAAACCTTGGTTGCTCATATGTTGTGTATAAGGTTGATGGTGAAAGAGGTAAAAATTTTGTATCGAATGAGATTCACTACATATGGTACAATATGGTTCCTCATAGTTATCGTAATAGTAGTAGTTATAATCTTCCATGTAATACTCCATTGGTTAATGGTACCCAGAAGATTACGGCTCTCGGGAAAAAAAGTTATTCTTAAAATAGAAGGTGAACATGACCACGTGTCAGATGAGGCACCGCCCCGTGTTAGGTTCTGTGTTCAGAAATTTTGATTTTCAGGTACTGGGCGTTTGAACAAGGCCACGGGTGGCCTTCTATAACTAAAAATTTTATTAAAACGAAGAAGAGTTTGGAGAGAAAAACTGAAAAAGATGATTCGGCCGTCGAGTTTAAACTTTCTTAAAATCCTTGTATCCCCGGCAGCGGCGCCAAAAACTTAACATGGTGCGAGCGTGGGTATAATTTTAATATATTTTAGCACTTTTTACTCGTTTATCAAGCTTTAAATTTATAAAACACGATACAATACAGTCACATTCACTCTCTACAATAGGTTAGGACAAGTGCACTCATCGTTGGCGTAGTATACTAATAGTAAGATATCGAGGTCGTCCAAGGAAATAAGAGCTTTTAATACCGTAATATTGTCAACGTCTAATCTAACCAAAGTTTTGAGAAAAGGTGTTAGTTTTTTTTAAAGGAAAATGAAATAAAGATAAAATGTTAGTAAAAACAATAAACAAGATAGAATCGACTCATCTTTTACATACCCTTTGATGATTTTCGCACTTTTGGCTTTTTAAGAGATTATCTAATTTTGTGGCATGTCCCTCTTTTGGAGGCAATGCTACCCTCAGCCATATTGGTCTAAGTAAGCAGGGATACAGTCCCGCAAGGCCGAATTATTGAAACATAATTAAGTATTTAATGCAAAATGTGGCATATCCCTCTTTTAGAGGCAACACTACCCTCGGCCATATTGGTCTGAGTCAGGAGGGATACAGTCCCGCAAGGCCAGTTTAAAGTTTTAATAGTAGTTTATTTATAAGGGATTCAAGATGTTCTTACTTCCCTCGATTTGATGCTATATGCCTCAAGAGAAGTACTAATAAGCTTGAATCAAGTACTCGCAGGATCTATACACTGAACAAGGCAAAAACTTTACCCAAACCACCATTCTAACCCCTTCCAAGCAGTTAATGCGCTTTGTATAGATCGTAAAGACACGAATGAGTGAATCAACAAAACATGTTGAAATGATAGAGTAAAGTTCACTTTCAATATAAAAAACTATTTCTTATATTTAATTAATACAAACCCAAATAAAAGTAGTCAAAGCTTGGAAATCAAAAGTAATACATAAAAGATTTGTTTTCACCAAGTGATGTAAGAGATTAGGCAAGCATAACCTTTGTTTAACAAGAACTCTTACGACCAATCTTGGATCCTGAGACTACTACACACACTCTAAAGGTGGATAATGTGGTGGATGATGGTGTTGAAGTGGTGGTAAGTGAGAGAGAGGGCTGTCAAGGGATGAGTTGGAATTGAACCAAGCAACTCTATTTATAGCTGAAAACAGGCTCCTTAAATGGCCCCGTGCCCAGGGGTAGAGGTGTACAAAAAAACTGGTTTTAGAACCGAAACCGGAAAAAAAAAACCGAAACCGGTTTTTTTTTAACCGGTTTTTTTAACCACCGGTTTTTATACCGGTTACTATTCTTGACTTCAAAAACCGGTTATTAACCGAACCGGTTATTAAAAAACCGGTTATACCGGTTATTGTTTTGGACCTCAAAAACCGGTTAGTAACCGGAACCGGTTATAAAAAAAAACCAGTTTTTATTTTGGGTGAAAAAACCGAAACCGGTTTTTGAAAAAAAACCGATTTGTACACCTCTACCCATGGGGCATTGCCCCGTATCCTTCTTTCTCTGTCTTCATTTATTGATCTATGTCAGTCCGTATGCACACACGATCCCGTGTGTCAAAAGGCACGGCCCCGTGATCAGTACTGTGGGGTCCTTTGGGAGATTTTGCATATCTGGGAGTTGACTACGGCCCCATGTCTCTTGTTTGGTTTGTTTGTCTTGTTCTGCATGAACTCTAGAGTAGGGCACAACCCCGTGCTTGACTTCTAGTTGGTTGTTTTGGTCTTGGGGTGTGGCTTGGAGGGTAGGTATAATGTGTCAACTCTTCTTTCTTGTATTATGTTGGTTTTTACTTTTAATTTTTTTTTTTTTTTTTGTATATTTAAGCTCGTTTAGTCCTAAAAATCAAAAGTATATAAATAAACGGTCGATTTTGGTTTTCTATGATCAACTACAATTTCTTAATCATTCATATCAACGTAGGAAACAACCGTGTGCATGCTCATACCAAACTACCTAAGAACAAAATAGATTGACATCCAACAACAACAACAAAAATGTTTGAAGATTGCTTATTTTATACATATACATTCTCGACGGCATGATAATATTCAGCACATTGCATGAAAATGTAACAAAATTTAATTACTATCAATTTGAAACTTGTTGCAGCCTCCACTCACTTAACACCACCCCACACCATCTGTCGACGCAACTTTTGTTTCCAATTCGTCATATTTTTAAAGGGTGCATAGAGGAGGCGCTCGAGTACAGGTTGAGTAAGCTCCCTTGGCTTCGCATTGAGGGGAAAAGGAAATGGAACACCTTAGAAGTCAACAGCATGTATAGAAATACAACTGCTAAGTTGGTCTTCTGCAACAACACATAAATAAGTTCAAGTGTGATGCTTTGGCAGGAGGAGAGAGTGGAGGAGGGGGTGGAGGAGGAGGAGGGGGAGAAGGAGGAGCATAAGATTTCAACAACGGCTCTAGTGCTTTAACCACAATCGTCATGTACGGCCGGTACTCAGATTCATATTGCACACACAGGGCCGCAACTTTTGCCACCTGTCATTACAAAATTACACAAATACTGGTATTAGACCATGAGTAGGTAACGATCTCACTAAGAAATGTAAAAGGGCCGGGGTGACTGCCACTGCTACGTCACTAATGTAGGTAAGATTGTTTTAACTCACTATTTTCACTGAAGTGTGTAATGAAATAAGTTTAAAAAAAGAAAAGAAAACTAAAAGAGAAGGACTGTGTTGTGAAAATATTTTAATAAAAAAGGTTTGTGTTTGAGAGATGCGCCTACCGCATGTTTTTTTTTTTGAACGGCCAACAGAAGAGTAATATTATTAAACTAGCAAGGTGCTAGGCACCAAATTTACACAGTGAAAACGATACGAAAACCCACCGACATGTCAAACCACACAAAATAAACTTCAAAAGTTAAAATTTCTCCAGTCGCTCCAAGTCCACCCGGTCTCTTTCGACCGATTCTTGACCCATAAGAAACTTAGCGATTTAACCTCTTCCACTACTCTTCCGATCTCCGGATTCACTTGATTAAAAATCACTTCATTGCGCATTCTCCAAATGCACCATATGACCACTTGAGTAATGGCATAAATTACTTTCTTTTTCTTTATACTCCCAGCAACATACTGATGGAAATCTAGGATATCCTTGAAGCTAAAAGCAATAATTGGAGGGATTTTAATCCATTGTGCAACAATCTGCCATATAGTTTGTGTGAAGTGGCAAGACACAAAAATATGATCAGAAGACTCTATATATTCACCACAAAATGCACAGTCCGTAGAACCCACATCTATATTCCTTGAAGCCAAAGCCGATTTAGTAGGAAGTCTCTCTTTAACCGCCCTCCACGCCACAACCCCGACTTTTTTCGGAACCCAATTATTCCAACTAAACACATAATCGGGCTGTGATCTATTGCACCTCCCCATAATATGTTTAATGTTAGCGACTGAGAACGAATCGGATGGATGTAATCTCCAACACCATGCGTCCGATCCGGCTTTCGGTACGAAACTCCTCAGCAGAGACGTCAGGTTTTGAACCTCCTCAGTCTCATCTGCACTTAAAACTTGTCTAGCCCAGTTCCAATATACGTTCAGCCCCTCATCCTCCCATGATGCCCGGTTCGCCACCATACATAGCTTATCCTTTTCAAGTGCAAAAAGCAAAGGAAACTTGGTAAACAGAGGACTATCCCCAACCCAAAAGTCTAACCAAAAGGCTGTTTTATTTCCATCGGCCACTTTACATCGAATAGACTCATTCAAGTTAATACCCAATTGGTTTAGGATATTTTGAATACTAACAATTTGTTTCCAAGGCCCGGCGACTGTAACTTTTGCGGGAATAGAAGCCCACGATCTAGAATTATGATGAATAGCCCAAACTACCCTCCTCCATAATCCACTCTTCTCCGTTTTAAACCTCCACCACCACTTTGACAACATGGCTAGATTAGCGTCTCGGAGTGAACCGAAACCTAAACCACCGTACTCAATCGGCGCGATAACAACATCCCAAGCCATCCAATTCATTTTAGAGTTCTCCTCGGACCCTCCCCAAAAGAATACCCTTCTTAGTCTTTCCAATTGCTCCAATACTTGGACCGGTGCCTTATACAATGAAAAGAAATATGTGGGGAGGGAATTGAGAACCGACTTGAGTAAGGTGATTCTACCCCCATATGACAATTGTTTCGCCTTCCAAAGTGCTAGACGACTTCTAAACGTCTCAACTACCGGCTTCCAATTCTTGACAAGGTTCATATTTGCTCCAACCATTAAACCCAAATGTTTGAACGGAAATGATCCATGCTTACAATGTAACAATGTCGCCATGTCGTATACCTCTTGGGCCCCAACCCCTACCCCATAGATACTACATTTGGATAGGTTCACCTTCAACCCGGAAGTCAAGTAAAAACACCTTAAAAGTCTTCGAAGATTTAAGGCATTTTGACTCGACCATTCGCCAATAAACACAACGTCATCGGCGTATATGAAGTGTGAAAGCAAAGGGCCATCTTTAGTACAACGAACCCCCTTAAAGATCTCCTCCGATACGGCTTTTTTCATAATACCCGTGAGGGCTTCCATGGCAATGACGAAGAGGAACGGAGACAGAGGGTCCCCTTGACGGAGTCCGCGCGAGCACTCGAACTCCATAGTCGGAGACCCATTCACCAAGACCGAAGCTCTAGCCGAATAAAGTGTAGCCATAACCCAACCCCTCCATCGAACTGGAAAATTCATTTGCGCCATAACAGAATCTAGAAAATTCCAATTCAAGGAGTCGTAAGCCTTGTTTACATCGACTTTAAAAATCATACCTGTTTTTTTCACCTTCTTCATCCAAGCAATGGTTTCATTTAAAACAAGGGGCCCTTCCATGATACTCCTTCCCGCCAAGAATGCCGATTGTTCCTCAGAAATTACTTTCCCAATCACTTTTTTAAGATGGTTCACCAAGACTTTTGATATGGCTTTGTTGATAACCCCAATTAAACTAATAGGACGGAAATCTGACGGTGAGACCGGATCCTTAACCTTTGGAATCAAGGCTATGAAAGATGAGGTGCAACATCTATTAAGAGATCCATCCGTATAAAATTTGCTGAACAATGCGATGAAATCACTTTGTAACCCATTCCAGTGCCTTTTGATGAATTTAAAATTAAATCCATCCGGGCCCGGCGCGCGGTCACCCACACAATCCCATATTGCCTCCTTGATCTCGAATACCGTAAATGGAGCGTCAAGTGCTACGGCTTCAACATCAGTGAGGGGCACCAAGTTTTGACACACTATTGGGGGTCTAGTACTCATTGGCTCAAAAAATTGATTAGAGAAAAACTCAAAAAATCTTTCTTTAACCTCCACTGGGTTTGAAACCCACACACCGTTCACCATCAGACCATTAATGCGGTTGTTACTGATATTAGAATTAATAATGTTGTGATAAAAAGCAGAATTTTCGTCACCTTCGAGGGCCCACCTAGCCCGCGATTTTTGTCTTGTATCAGCCTGCTTCCGCCTTTCCACCTCCAAAATAATTCGCTTGCACTCGGCTCTTTGGACTAACTCTTCTTCAGCCAAAAGTCTTTCCTCAGCCAAATTATCCAATTCTGTTATTTTTTTCTTATTCTCCAAATACACACCTTCAGTTCTATCTTTCTCAATTTTCATCCAGCCTTTAATTTTATTCTTAAGCCACCTTAGCTTCACTGATATCGCTAGATCTTCTGGACCTGTAAACACGAATGTGTTACAGGACTGGTGCACGAATTCAGAGAAACCAGGGATCTCCAGCCATGAATCAAAGCATCGGAACGGTGTATGACCAAAGTCTGTTTGGACCGTAGTCAACAATAAAGGACGATGGTCCGAAGCATCACGATTTAAAGCAACGAGCGATGCGGCCGGCCACCGTTCCACAAAGCCAAGGCACACCAGAAAACGATCAAGTTTGCTCAACTTATTGCCCCTATCTGAGATGTAAGTGAACCTGCCACCACCCATTTGATACTCGTGTAAACCTGCAGCCAAAATAAAGTTATTAAAGGCCTCCGCGTGCGCCGCTACAAACTCTGAGTTTAGCCGTTCAGATTCTTCCCTGACGTCATTGAAATCGCCCATTAGAGCCCACAGACCTTGGACCGAGTTTATAACTTGTAGTAAATTGACCCAAACCGTTCTTCGAACCACTGCATCATTTGGAGCATAGACGTTCACTAAATTCACGCGGCATCCCGAATGTGTTAGCACACCAGATACTACCAAGAAGAATCGGTTCTTAATTATATTATCACAGACGAACATAGACGGGTCCCATAAACATGCCAGGCCCCCGGACCTCCCTTCCGAATCCACAACTGCCATATGATACGCAGACCTCCCCCAAAAACTATTAAACAAAAATTTTGAAGAATCCGACAGTTTCGTCTCTTGAATGGCCAAAAAATGTACACCATAGCTAGTCTTGATACCCCTAACCCAATCTACCTTACGGGAATCCCGCACCCCCCTCAAGTTTACAGATAAATAATTCATTGGCACACATTTGCTGCACCTTCACCATCAATAAGGACTCTGGTTTCATCCTCAAACCCCTGCAAATTAATACCCACTCGAAGCCCCACATTGGCCGTTGCAATTACCTCGGTATTTTGAATCCCATCCACCTGGGATTGTCGGTCCACAGTAGCCGAACCCCGACCAGGGGGTTGGCTCACATCCACACGAGTTTCCTGATCTCTACCAACCGACCCCATCCCATAATCTACATCCCCAGCAGAATTGTTGACAGAAGGTGGAGGATTTCGAGAATAATCTGCACCAGACGCTACCCCTGTGATAGACACTGGGGAGTTTAGGTCTAATAATTTCTCCCCAGTCGACGTGTTCTGATTAAACATGCGTACAGGTGGACCCTAAACTGATCCAGCTGAAGGTGGGCTACGGGCTGCCCTTGATCGCTTACCAAGGCCCATTTGTGGAGTTGGGCCATCTTTTGAATACATACCTTTATTTTTAGCAGACTCCTCATCAATTCCAATAGGCGCACTATCATGATTATTATCAGACCTATCCCTTGGCCCTACCTCCTCATTTATTACTCTAGGACCTAGAGCCTCCGATTTTCCTTTCCCATGCAAGGCATGCACAGTAGAGTTCGACTCACGAGGCACCGATTCGTTTTCCGGGGGCTTTCCACCTTCCCGACCGTTTGGAATACCATCCAGCGAGTTCGACGGCCGGACCTCTCCCTCCTCCGTTTCATCATCCATGCGGTCTTCAACCTCATTCGAATACCACCCGGAAACTTCCACTGATTTTGCCCCTTCAAACTCCGGCGACCACCGGTTCTCGATTTCAGAAACCCAAACCGTGTAGCACTTGCCTTTCCAGTTTACCAACACCTCCTCATCTATTTGTCTACCATGATTAACGAGCACCATACACTCACTGCCCGAATTATCGATTTCCTGCCAAGAGAATGAGGATGGGTTAACAGTTTTGCCAAATAAATCCCCGATTCGGTCATATAAACTGTTATCTCGTAGCTGGAATGGTACACCAGAAATCCGAAGTAGCACTATACGCTCGAATTGTATGTCTTCACCATTCCATAACATCACCTCAGAACAGCAACCATGCAAAACCTCCGCCATGCTATCCAGAACCTCTCTTGCCATCATTTCGTCCTTTAGCGTAATTAAAATTTTCATACCCCCAACGTATGAGATGCCAAACTCACATAGACCACCATCCATGAGAACTTGCTTTATAGTGCTTAGGTATTTCAGGTTCTTAGCAGTACCTATAATGGATCTTCTCATGCAATGTCTTGGATACAATGCACCAACATCCTCAACCCCAATCGACAACTTAGCACTTTTATTACCCGCCATGTCCCGGTACGACACCCCATCTCTGACCGCTGCTCTAGCGGCTTGCTCCGCGACAGATGGTTGGCCAGCATTATGACCGTTGTTTTTCGGCATCCAGGTCTTTCGCCCTGATACCTCCGATGTATAGATGAATTTCTTATGGTTTTTGTCATACTTGGCCAAAGAAACTGATAACTTGGCTTCGTATATCTTAACGGAATTCATGTTCACTAGCACCGACTCTACATCCTCCACTCCGACGTAACGAACGAACCCAAAGTGATTCCCCCTAGCATCCTTCTTCTTGGCGACGTACGCGTCCGTGACGAACCCATGAGGCTGAAAAGCTCTCCAGAGTAAGGTCATGGATACCCTATCCGGTAGGTTCTGGATGAGGAACGTCATCTCGATACCGTTACCTCTACTCCTCCTGTTCTTCCCATAATGAACCTCCGTCCATGGATCACCACCGCCATAGTCCCTCTCCCACTCTCTCCCTCTCGTCATTCTTCCCACTCTCTCCCACTTTATTCGAAATATTATTAGCTGCGCCTACCGCATGTGACCCTTCTGCCCAAAACAGCCTACTCACGCCCCACAGTGTGCGGAGTTCCACGCACAAATGGGCTGAGTTCGAGGTGGCATTGCACCATTACAGATGATCTTAGGTATTAATATTGTTACAACCATCTACGTAAGCTACACATTTAACCAAACCAAAACTAGATTCCAGGCCCATATTACACTTTAGTTATTTTATTTCTACACCATTTGCATTACTTTAGTTTTCCAAACTACATATGCACCAACAATTGCTATTTGAGAAGAGAACTAGAAAAACGGCCATGTTATAATACTGTATATAATATATGTTGATATACAAAACTATGGAAAACACACCGTCAAAGCTGACTTGAGAGGGTATTCTCCATTCAGTCTAGTGTCAACACATCTTTGAAACTTATCTTCACGGAGTTTTGGTGTAGCCTGACATCATTTAAATATTCACATGCTTTTAGATTAGAAAGAAACCATATATCTTATAAAAGGTGTGATACAACTTCGGAACATACCCAAGTGACTAGACTTTGTTGACCACGTGGCAAAGTATGGTCGACAGGCTTTCGGCCACTCAAGAGCTCCAAAAGAACAACTCCAAAGCTGTAAACATCGCTTTTTGAATCCAGATTTCCAGTCATGGCATATCTATATGAAGGTCAAAATGACATTGTAAGCATGGTAAGAAATAACAAAATGGAAATTCATCAAAATATACATATGAATAGTCAACTTTCACAAAATGTACATTGGTTTTGAAAATCCACAAAATAAAGATCTTAGTGCGTATTAAAAGGTCATATATCAAACATTAATTGAAATGTTTCATATACAATAGTTTCTTTGTGCCTGATTAGATCTTTTCAGGTTGTAATAACATGGCTGGCTGGGAGCAACATGTAGCTGTTGGGAAGCTAAGGGGCTAACTTGGTCATCCTAGATACCCATGAGGGGTAAAGGAGCTTACATGGAAATAACGACGTGGAACACTGTTACTCCACTGACACGTCAGCAAATAATGACGTGAAACACTGTTACGTGGGGGTTACCAACGGGAGCCACCAATTGGGGCATTACCTGCTAACGCTCGCCAAAGAGAGACGTTGGGATCGGGTGCGGTCTTCTTATCACCACCAACTGCCCAGTGACCGCCGGAAGATCTATACAACCGCTAGACTTTTACCGGTGGTAGCTTTAAGGTTTTTAGAAAAATCCAAAAATTATTCCCACCGTCATTTCATCTAAAAGTGTCATGTCCTTGAGCACTAAGGTGTACACGTTGGCCGATATTTTTCGCACCAAGAGTAAGTTTTATTTTGTTGACTTTTAAATTCGATGTTGATTTTGTGAGAGTTGACTAGTCATATGTTTGTTTTGGAGATTTTCCCTAACAAATCCAATATAACTTTCAAATTCGATGGTTATTTGTGAAAGTTGACTAGTCATATGTTTGTTTTGGAGATTTTCCCTATATGACAACTTCGAATTAGTGAAGCATGCTTACTGTCACACCCTCAAATCCACACGCGGAGTACTACCGCGAGGCATGTGACTAACCAGGATCCAGCCACTAATTATTTTGAACCGTTTAGTTATTAATACAAATAATGGTGTAATTAGCGACCAATTTAAATTTTTCAAAACATAGTTTAAGTTTGCAGCGGAAAGGAAAGTAGAACATATCGTAATTTAAAACCACAAGTTTATTAGTTATGAAAGTACAAACCACGCACTCCAGCCGATTGCAATTGTCCGTCCTAAACTGTATCGAGCAACCTGCAAAGCATGCAGTAGGGTGTCAACACAAAGTTGGCGAGTTCACGAGTTGTCCAGTTTTAGTTTTTGAAAACGTAAGTTGTTTAGATAAAACATTTATAATCACGTCATGGGGAGCTACCCCATATGAAAGCTACTAAACTGGCGTTACCGAAACTATTGACGAGAAGATTTTGTGCCCCGAGTCAATGTCTATCGTCATTGACCAAGATGCAAGGTATACTAGTTCACGCCCGATCTCCCCCGGTCACGGTGTGAGGTTGTCAAACCTAATAGCGCTATCAACTAATAACCCGTTCGCCCCCGGCGATTAATCGGTACTGTAAGCAGGGACTTTACATGATAGAGATTCGTTTAGTTTTGCTAGTTGTGATTTATAAATAATATCCAAACGCATTTTCCCCGGAAATAGTAATTTTAAAAGTATACATTCGCATTTTCCCCCGGAAATAGTAGTTTGAAAGTATTCTTTAGTTTGTTCGTGTCCCTCCCTGGGACGCATGCTTTTAATGTGTGAACTCACCTTGGTTTGCTCGGCAGACAATTTACTTGTGTTAGGTTGGTCAACCATACCCTATTATGGTTTATAAATATTTATTAGGTTCGTATGCAAGTAATGTCACGTATAAATTACACGTATCTAACACTTAGCACGAAATCCACATTTCATATAATACACACACTTTGCATAATGTACAGTAATGGTAACACGTATCATACCAGCATATATGTTGTTGGGCCTATCCTAATGCATGAACAATTAATCAACAGCAGTTAGACACCAACAGTTAAACAACATTAGTACACAGTCCATAACACCCGTTTGTGCGGCCCAATAACCAAGCGAAGCAGTCCATTCAAAATTAGGTAGTCTCGACTCGAGACTATGAGGTCTCGAGTCGCAACCTAGCGTTTTCGAGTCGCAACCGAAGATTTCGAGTAGTGCATACTCGAGTCTCGACTCTGAGGTCTCGGGTCCGGTCTCGAGTCGAGATCAGGAGATCTCGAGTCGCAAGCTAGCTGGTCTCGAGTCTCCTGGTGTGCATGCCCTGGTTTCGAGTTGAAAACATAACGGTTTCGAGTCGCAACCGTAGGTTTCGACTCGTAACCCTTGCTGATGCTTCTAGAACCCTTATCCAGGTTGTACGAACCAATCAGATTACCTTAACATGTTTTATCATGTCGTACAATCACCAAAACAGATCAAAACAATAAATTTCAAATTGTAGCTCTCTTAATGTATTCAGTCTAAAATCATGATATTTATTATTATTATTATTCCACTATCAAATTTCTAGCTTAGGCTATTCACCAATCATCTAGTCAAATCTGGCATCACAACTTCATCACATATTTCCACAAACAATCATGAGGCAATTAGTCCATGTATCAACCATCAGATTCATACGTACAGCAATCTTATTTACTCCTATTATGCCATAATAATGAGATTCCTACACTAATTCATAACCAAGAATCCACAATATGCAAGAAAGATGCAAGGTAATTACAATAGCAGCCATGTTCATTCTTATAAACACTACATAGTTTAACAAACTTTTATATGAATTCTTTTATTCACCGAACCAACAAAAATGTACAATAATCATTAGTTAAACATCGCCATAACAGTCAACATTATCCAAATTTCAAATTCCTAATACTCATACAACCATGACAATAATCACAAAAAGATGCAGACAATAACAACATATTTTCCAAAACAGTTTATAAGAAATCATATCATTTATGACTCATTTCAAAACCCCATTTAATTATTCAACCAGCATATATTAAAATCTCTACCAGACATATTTTCATCATCAGTCATTTAAAAAGAAACACATATGCTTTCATTCAACCAAATCATCTAACAGTAGCAATCATCTATTATCATATACACTAACAATCATTTATTATCATATACCCACACTGCCCATCATTGTACAAGACCAAAACATAAAACGTAAGTAACTGACCGAAGGGTTGTGGGTGTGACCCAAGACTGAACCAGACAAGACCCGAACTGAATCCCGAGACTGCTGTCGCCAAACCCCATCCTCCTGTCGCGAACACGAGCCTTTAAGTCTGCACCCGAAGCCCACTGTCGTGAGTCCGAGCCCAGCGTCGCTGTCGTCGGTCGTCGTCTCCGACGGTCACCACCTCCGTCACGTCTGTCGTCATCGCCAGCACCATCCCCATCATCACCAACCATCATAAATGTCATCAATCTTCCAGAGAGAACAAACAAAAGGTGAAAAGGATGAGAAGAACATAGGCTAACCGTCGGAGTCAGAAGCACCTCCGCCGCCACCAAGGCGGCGTTGCAGTCGCCGGTTCTATCTCCATTCTCTCTCTCTCTCTTCAATCTTCGGAGGTGAAGACGGTACAAGAAGGATAAGAGCTTCAGGGGTGTGCGGGTGTCTTACCGGTAACCCAGATCATCGCCGGTCGGAGCTTCTGTGGTTGCCGGAGATGAATCAGGGAGATCGAGAGGGAGCAGGGTGTTTGTGTTGGTATGCAGCTGAGATGGGGAAATGGGATTAGGGTTTTGGGGTTTGTGTTATAAAGGAAATGAGGAGGGGGAATTATAAGAGGGGTTTAAATAGGTAGGGTTTAGATTTGGGTTGGTTGGGTTGGGCCTAGCCCAAGTGCATGGACCCGTCAAATGATTGCGCGTCTCGTTCGACTATACTGGCCCGGTTATTCTAAAACATAACCGTGGTGCGTAATTAAATTTCTAATCGCGTGTGCTATTATTTTGTAAATACTTGATAATACTAGTAATAATAATGAGAACAATAATAATAATAATGAATGTGCGTATTACTAAAATGCCCTTCTCTTGACAACGAGAGTACGGGTTGTCACATTCTCCCCATGTTACTGGAATTTCGTCCTCGAAATTTAGACAAAAGTCAAACGATACGCTCTATTTGTATACACACTCCATTACCGTACATAGATACAAGCAGTTTCACGAAAGTCCACCAAAACGAGCATGTAAATCACATAGCATATAAGGTCACATAGCACGAAAAATCACGTAGCATTGGATTCACAGAGCTTGCACGTATCTCGCATAGTATAGAATTTCACAAATTTAATTACAACATCCAAGAAACGTAAAGGAAAACCCGAAGTGTCACATTATCTCCAAGTTCAAGAAATTTCGTCCCGAAATTTAGCGCACAGCCACTGACAAGCTAGTGTGAGTAAACTTTTTCGTGGGGTGTCACGTCATCCCCTATTGGTTTGAAATTTCTTCCCGAAATTTAGCGGTAGCCTCAGTGCTGGAAGTAATGTTTGTAAACAACTTGGGATACGTGCGCATCAGCTGGTTTTCCCGTTCCCAGGTAAACTCTGGGCCACTGCGTGAGTTCCAACGAACTCGGTCTGTTGGTTACACTATGCTAGAGGATTTTGATTTCTTGATCCTTGATCTCGACCGGTTCTTCAACGAAGCGTTGTTTGTTGCTGATCACAAGTTCCTAAAAAGGAACAATGAATGTTCCATCTGACAGACACTTCTTCAGATTTGGCACGTGAAAGACGTTGTGTACTGCACTCAGCTCTTCAGGCAGGTTTAGTCTGCAAGGCTACCTTACCGATCCTTTCGGTAATTTCGAACGGTCCAGCATATCGCGGATTAAGTTCGTCCCGTTAGCCAAAACGCACCACACCCATCCAGGGTGAAACTTTTTGTAGAACCCAGTCTCCTCCTAGGAATTCTAGAGCTTTCCTATGCTTATCCGCGTAATCTTTCTGACGGTCTGGAGCTGCCGCCATGCGTTGTCTATTCTGAGCAATCCTGCCCGTTGCGTCCAGTGTAACTTCCGGGCCGGTAAATTGCCTTCCGCCCAACATAGAGGTGACTGGCATTTGCGTTCGTGCAATGCCTCAAATGGTGCTGCCTAAATGCTAGTGTGGTAATTGTGGTTGGAAGAGATTTTACGAAAAGGAAGTGTCACTTGTTTTCCAACGTCGATAACACATGCTCTCAGCATGCCTTCTAGGGTTTCGGAGAGTGCGTTCGGTTGGCCACCCATCCGCGGGTAGTAAACAGAACTCATGTCTAACAGCGAGCCAAAGGGTCTGGCCGCAGCTTGCGACGAATCGGATGTAAAACGTGGACTACGATCATGGATAATAGATGTTGACACTCCGTGTCTGACATCTACTTCTTTCAAGTAGATGGTTGCCAGTTTGAAAACTTGTCGGTTTCTTTGGTCGCATGTCATTACTAGCAGACATTTCATCAATGCCTTGGGCATTATAGAATAAAATAGAAGCACCTCATTGATTATCTTCCAATTGCTGGAGTTGCGGATCGCTGAGCATCCCTCAAATGTCACGTGATACTCTTTCGAGTCTAAATCGTGAGGGGTTGCGTATGCAATCGAGAAGAGCGGGCTTCGCGACGTTAAAAGTTGCGCGTTGAAAACTTAACGCAGGCGGTTTGAGTCGTAGAAGTACCAGGGTAAAGCGGAGGAGTCGTTCGGACTACCTCCGGTTTTCGGAGTAGCTTCAGATGTCGTCGAAAGAAACAGGCGTCGAATTTTGACAGGATGGAATAAATTCGAGTGTCGTAACTAGGTGTATCGAGTTCGTAGAACAGTGCTTGCGATACCCGTTACTCCCGGGGTATCCTTGGCTCGTTGCTCCAACGAGTTACATTCGTAGGAAGTAATTCGTCCAAACGGAGGTTTGTGCAGAGTAGAGTAGAATAAGGATAATGGAATTCGTGAAACATAACACGAGTAGCGAGACAATGCAAGAAGGGTAGTCAAAATTGATGTGTTTAACTTGAGACAAAACATAAAGGCTTTGGGATCGGTAATAGGGATTTATTTGATGTCGATGAGATATCTGGTCGTACACAAGCTATGGCCGTTGAGAATAAAGAACGTTGCTTGCTGATAAGGGGTGTTACGTCGATGTGGTTAGCGCAAAATGAAGTAGCTAGTGAGGGATGGTCGTCGTGCTGGTCTGTAGGGTTCAGGGTCTACTGAGACGTCTGGAAGAATGTGATTTCTCAGGTCGATAGAAAAATCAAGTTCGAGTGGGTGATTCTAAGTCGTGCGAATGAGTTCGGAGTAGCGCTTGTCTCGTCGAGGGGGTTTCAATGTGAAACTACGAAAACAGGTTTTCGAGAAAGTATGATTGAAGAAACACGTTGTTGAATTTCAAGGGCCAAAAAGTTGTTGACTAAAGGTCGAGTTGGTTGAATTCACCAAACTGAAGAGAGATCTGGTCAAGGTTTCTATGCGAAGAAACGTGGCTGTCGTGATAAAGAAATGATTGAAGCGGGGATACCATCTTGAGCAAGAAGCGCGAATTCGTACAAAAGCTAGCGAAAGGATCCACGGAATCAGAAAAGTCGTCAAAGAATAACGGCTCTGGCAAATGAAGGATAAGGTAAGCATCTAGGTCACCATACCCGTCGGTGGGTTGAATGGCTCGTATCTTCGTCTTGCCACGCCTTCAAATACGCTGGTTTGTAAGAAAGATATCACTTTGCTGGGTTTTGGGGCGTGCTAAGGTATAAGGTTGAACTTGAATAATGATTTATCATGTAACGAGGAATTAGGGGAAATAACTTCGTGGTCGATGGAAAGGTGATACGATTACTGGCACTACAGTGAGAAACATACACCACGCATGCTTTTTTTTTTTTTCATGTTCGAGACGTGCAAATAGAAACCCGAAAAGTGTAGACTTACTAGAATGCTTCAAGAATCCAAGTGATCGGTCGGATGAGGGAATGAGTCTCACCACTTAAGTCGGGAAAAGAAATACGTAAGTAAAAAGGATGCGAATGACGTCGTCGTTCCTTCTAATATCCCATGATGTAGGGGTGGCTCCCCTTCGTCGATTCATGCTCGTAACTTCTCTATGTGCTTCGTAGCAGGCCTTTCCTGTAAGCATGTACATCGTGTGAACGTTTCCCGCGTCGATTCGTCATAGCCCAGGGATGACGTCAAGAAATATGTGAACGAGGACTTGGAATAACTGGTTCCTTGCCTTAAGTGTGTCGTGGCTTCGAATCGAGGTTAGGAGAATGCACTCCTTAGCGCACATCAAGGTTACGTAGTTTCCGTATAATTCACAGCGTCGAGCACTAATTACACAACTACATATTTACGCACATAAGCCAAATACATACATACACATTTACACATATATGTGTGAACAAGTAAATGCCGATGACTATAATTACTATGTGAGTACCTGAATCTAACGAACCTTGCAATCCGGAGTGTGGTGTCGTTGTGGTTTTCATTAAAGAACGGTTATAGTCTGGTTTTTCATATAAAACATTTTTCATCTTAAAAATATTTTATATCTTAAACCTAGTTCACTATAACCAATGGCTCTGATACCAATCTGTCACACCCTCAAATCCACACGCGGAGTACTACCGCGAGGCATGTGACTAACCAGGATCCAGCCACTAATTATTTTGAACCGTTTAGTTATTAATACAAATAATGGTGTAATTAGCGACCAATTTAAATTTTTCAAAACATAGTTTAAGTTTGCAGCGGAAAGGAAAGTAGAACATATCGTAATTTAAAACCACAAGTTTATTAGTTATGAAAGTACAAACCACGCACTCCAGCCGATTGCAATTGTCCGTCCTAAACTGTATCGAGCAACCTGCAAAGCATGCAGTAGGGTGTCAACACAAAGTTGGCGAGTTCACGAGTTGTCCAGTTTTAGTTTTTGAAAACGTAAGTTGTTTAGATAAAACATTTATAATCACGTCATGGGGAGCTACCCCATATGAAAGCTACTAAACTGGCGTTACCGAAACTATTGACGAGAAGATTTTGTGCCCCGAGTCAATGTCTATCGTCATTGACCAAGATGCAAGGTATACTAGTTCACGCCCGATCTCCCCCGGTCACGGTGTGAGGTTGTCAAACCTAATAGCGCTATCAACTAATAACCCGTTCGCCCCCGGCGATTAATCGGTACTGTAAGCAGGGACTTTACATGATAGAGATTCGTTTAGTTTTGCTAGTTGTGATTTATAAATAATATCCAAACGCATTTTCCCCGGAAATAGTAATTTTAAAAGTATACATTCGCATTTTCCCCCGGAAATAGTAGTTTGAAAGTATTCTTTAGTTTGTTCGTGTCCCTCCCTGGGACGCATGCTTTTAATGTGTGAACTCACCTTGGTTTGCTCGGCAGACAATTTACTTGTGTTAGGTTGGTCAACCATACCCTATTATGGTTTATAAATATTTATTAGGTTCGTATGCAAGTAATGTCACGTATAAATTACACGTATCTAACACTTAGCACGAAATCCACATTTCATATAATACACACACTTTGCATAATGTACAGTAATGGTAACACGTATCATACCAGCATATATGTTGTTGGGCCTATCCTAATGCATGAACAATTAATCAACAGCAGTTAGACACCAACAGTTAAACAACATTAGTACACAGTCCATAACACCCGTTTGTGCGGCCCAATAACCAAGCGAAGCAGTCCAGTCAAAATTAGGTAGTCTCGACTCGAGACTATGAGGTCTCGAGTCGCAACCTAGCGTTTTCGAGTCGCAACCGAAGATTTCGAGTAGTGCATACTCGAGTCTCGACTCTGAGGTCTCGGGTCCGGTCTCGAGTCGAGATCAGGAGATCTCGAGTCGCAAGCTAGCTGGTCTCGAGTCTCCTGGTGTGCATGCCCTGGTTTCGAGTTGACAACATAACGGTTTCGAGTCGCAACCGTAGGTTTCGAC
The DNA here is from genome assembly GCA_030545235.1 of Helianthus tuberosus. NCBI lineage: Eukaryota > Viridiplantae > Streptophyta > Magnoliopsida > Asterales > Asteraceae > Helianthus > Helianthus tuberosus. Next base: position 124,311,255 of record CM060412.1, read on the forward strand.
TCGTAACCCTTGCTGATGCTTCTAGAACCCCTATCCAGGTTGTACGAACCAATCAGATTACCTTAACATGTTTTATCATGTCGTACAATCACCAAAACAGATCAAAACAATAAATTTCAAATTGTAGCTCTCTTAATGTATTCAGTCTAAAATCATGATATTTATTATTATTATTATTATTCCACTATCAAATTTCTAGCTTAGGCTATTCACCAATCATCTAGTCAAATCTGGCATCACAACTTCATCACATATTTCCACAAACAATCATGAGGCAATTAGTCCATGTATCAACCATCAGATTCATACGTACAGCAATCTTATTTACTCCTATTATGCCATAATAATGAGATTCCTACACTAATTCATAACCAAGAATCCACAATATGCAAGAAAGATGCAAGGTAATTACAATAGCAGCCATGTTCATTCTTATAAACACTACATAGTTTAACAAACTTTTATATGAATTCTTTTATTCACCGAACCAACAAAAATGTACAATAATCATTAGTTAAACATCGCCATAACAGTCAACATTATCCAAATTTCAAATTCCTAATACTTATACAACCATGACAATAATCACAAAAAGATGCAGACAATAACAACATATTTTCCAAAACAGTTTATAAGAAATCATATCATCTATGACTCATTTCAAAACCCCATTTAATTATTCAACCAGCATATATTAAAATCTCTACCAGACATATTTTCATCATCAGTCATTTAAAAAGAAACACATATGCTTTCATTCAACCAAATCATCTAACAGTAGCAATCATCTATTATCATATACACTAACAATCATTTATTATCATATACCCACACTGCCCATCATTGTACAAGACCAAAACATAAAACGTAAGTAACTGACCGAAGGGTTGTGGGTGTGACCCAAGACTGAACCAGACAAGACCCGAACTGAATCCCGAGACTGCTGTCGCCAAACCCCATCCTCCTGTCGCGAACACGAGCCTTTAAGTCTGCACCCGAAGCCCACTGTCGTGAGTCCGAGCCCAGCGTCGCTGTCGTCGGTCGTCGTCTCCGACGGCCACCACCTCCGTCACGTCTGTCGTCATCGCCAGCACCATCCCCATCATCACCAACCATCATAAATGTCATCAATCTTCCAGAGAGAACAAACAAAAGGTGAAAAGGATGAGAAGAACATAGGCTAACCGTCGGAGTCAGAAGCACCTCCGCCGCCACCAAGGCGGCGTTGCAGTCGCCGGTTCTATCTCCATTCTCTCTCTCTCTTCAATCTTCAGAGGTGAAGACGGTACAAGAAGGATAAGAGCTTCAGGGGTGTGCGGGTGTCTTACCGGTAACCCAGATCATCGCCGGTCGGAGCTTCTGTGGTTGCCGGAGATGAATCAGGGAGATCGAGAGGGAGCAGGGTGTTTGTGTTGGTATGCGGCTGAGATGGGGAAATGGGATTAGGGTTTTGGGGTTTGTGTTATAAAGGAAATGAGGAGGGGGAATTATAAGAGGGGTTTAAATAGGTAGGGTTTAGATTTGGGTTGGTTGGGTTGGGCCTAGCCCAAGTGCATGGACCCGTCAAATGATTGCGCGTCTCGTTCGACTATACTGGCCCGGTTATTCTAAAACATAACCGTGGTGCGTAATTAAATTTCTAATCGCGTGTGCTATTATTTTGTAAATACTTGATAATACTAGTAATAATAATGAGAACAATAATAATAATAATGAATGTGCGTATTACTAAAATGCCCTTCTCTTGACAACGAGAGTACGGGTTGTCACATTCTCCCCATGTTACTGGAATTTCGTCCTCGAAATTTAGACAAAAGTCAAACGATACGCTCTATTTGTATACACACTCCATTACCATACATAGATACAAGCAGTTTCACGAAAGTCCACCAAAACGAGCATGTAAATCACATAGCACATAAGGTCACATAGCACGAAAAATCACGTAGCATTGGATTCACAGAGCTTGCACGTATCTCGCATAGTATAGAATTTCACAAATTTAATTACAACATCCAAGAAACGTAAAGGAAAACCCGAAGTGTCACATTATCCCCAAGTTCAAGAAATTTCGTCCCGAAATTTAGCGCACAGCCACTGACAAGCTAGTGTGAGTAAACGTTTTCGTGGGGTGTCACGTCATCCCCTGTTGGTTTGAAATTTCTTCCCGAAATTTAGCGGTAGCCTCAGTGCTGGAAGTAATGTTTGTAAACAACTTGGGAAACGTGCGCATCAGCTGGTTTTCCCGTTCCCAGGTAAACTCTGGGCCACGGCGTGAGTTCCAACGAACTCGGTCTGTTGGTTACACTATGCTAGAGGATTTTGATTTCTTGATCCTTGATCTCGACCGGTTCCTCAACGAAGCGTTGTTTGTTGCTGATCACAAGTTCCTAAAAAGGAACAACGAATGTTCCATCTGACCGACACTTCTTTAGATTTATACATGGTATGGTTAGCGTAAGGAGGGTATACTACTAGATCATGTGAGGGGTGGGCACAACACATAAAGGCCATTAATCCTCGTCGTAGGACCGAGGGACATGAGTGATAGATCTATTTGGGTGTAGCGAGCCCACACCCATGAGGTCGGGGCGGCCCATAGAGGTGACTATGTCTTCCAGCCGGAAGCCCGGTACAAATTTGCTAGGTTTGAGTTCTTCCTGCACCTTTTCACACATACTAGTGGCTTTGCAACCCATTGGTGATCTTTTTTTCCTTATTGCTACATACCAGGGACATTTTACATACATACATACTTTATCGGTTTATACACACAGACATACACATGAACTCGCTCAACTTTTGTTGATTTTTTTCAAACTACAAGTATTTCAGGAAATTAAAGGGATCTGGCAAGTGTCTGCATATGTGTCAAGATGCGTTCAAATAAAGGATGTTGTCCATGGTAGTTAGGAGTTTAGGGGATGTATTCCTTTCCTGGATGGAATACATGTTGCTAAACTCGGGGGTTTTATTCTAAGTCTTTATGGAGTCTTATGAACTCGGTTAAACATTTTCATGGTTTGTAATATATTTTGGTAACAACGTTTTCAAGACAAGTATGTATGGTATTTTCTAAGACTTAATTAATGGATGAACATCTCGTATTTTAATCATATAGCATTGTTATGATTGTTGCTATGGTATTAAGAAGTCACACCAAAATAATCCACGCTTCCGCAAAAGCCAGGGTGTGACAGCTTGGTATCAGAGCCTCGATCATAGCGAACTAGGATTCCTTCTCGAGTCTAGACTATGATCATCAGGGCTCTCACGAAAACATTTTCAAACGTCTTTACATTGCATACCCAAAGCGTCCAGATCCAGGGTACAAACATTTTACAAAAGGCACAAATACACATTTAAAAATTTATATTTCAGTCTTAGAGACTGAGGAGGTTCAGCCTTAGAGGCTGGGGAGGTTCAGTCTTAAGAGACTGAGGGGTTCAATCTTAGAGATTGGGGAAAGTTTAGTCTTAGAGACTGGGAGGTTTGGTCTTAGAGACCAGGGAGTTGGTCTTAGAAACCAGGGTATTAATCTTAGAGACTGGGAGTTGGTCTTAGAGACCAGGGAGTAGTCTTAAAGACTAGGAAGAGTTGGTCTTATAGACCAGGGAGTTAGTCTGAGAGACTGGGTGGGATAGTCTGGGGAAGACTAGGTCGATCACTTGCTTACATTATTGTGACTTACATGCTTGTTTGATTAATATGTTGATATATGTGCAATTGTCGTGATTGTTTTGTTACAGACATCATGTCCTCTTCGAGTGGAGGTTTTGGCGCACTAGACCCCATAGCAGTAGATTCAGATGATCTAATGCCCACAGATCCCGAAATTTATACCTCTGATACTGACAGTAGTGATGATGATGACTTCCAGCCTTTTTCTTTGCCGGATGTCATTGACGATGTTCAGCTCTCTGATGGTATTCTAGTCGGGGATCTACCTCTTGCTGAGATCCATGCTCCTGTTCCCCTTGCGGCAGTTCTTGTCGAGGACCTGCCACTTGATGATGATGTCGTTATTCCCGACATTGAGGTTTCGGATATGGAGGTTCTTTCTGATTCTTCTCGTCCAGATTCTTTTGAGTCAGTAGCATCTTCTACTCTCCATGCGCTGGGGTTACAGCGATACCCCACCGACTCAGATTCCGATATGGCCATGTCAGCTGCGTCCGATCAGGACCCTGATTTTGACTTTGCTGATGACCCCGATCATGATGTTGACCTTGCTGATGACCCCGATCATGATGTTGACCTTGCTGATGACCTCGATCATGAGTTTGACCTTGTTGATGACGTCGAGCATGAGATAGACTATGCTCCTGATGAGCAGCCATTCGAGGCCCCTGTTTCTCCTCATGATCTCGATCCAGAGCACGAGATTGGGCTTGTGCACGAGGATCAGTCCCTATAGGCTCCTGTTGCTCCTATCGATCAGCCCCCTGTTATACCCGCTGATCTAGATCTAGCCCCAGCTGACCCTGTCCCATTGCAAGGTCATGACCCTATCTTTGCTGAGATACCTGATATTGCACCGATATTACCTGATCCAGTCCTTATGTTTGATGACCATGCTCCGTTTGCCGCCCACATCGATCCTAGATTTGCTGACACCCACAACGGGTGGATCGATGATGACGATTATCCCCCATATGTTAGACCAGTCACTCCCTCTCATGCACCCATTTCTGCACCGATTGATGTTGCCCCTCATTTTCCCCATGTATCAGATATCCATCGCACCGACCTTCCTATCACGTTTCTCCAGAACATTCATCCACCTCGTCCTGGGGAGGGTTCGTCGAGACAACAGCCTGCTTTTATCCCGCCTGTGTCGTTAGTTGTACCATTCATGTCCCAGTTTCCTCGCACTACATCACCTTTCGCACCCTCAGGCGAGCCACTTATGTGGTCTTCGCCCAATGTTATGCCTCTATCAGACCCATATCACCCGTTCCATGTTGGATATACCACGGATGACATACTTATATCTCTGCAATTACAGCAGGACGCGTTGAGTCAACGCGTCCAGGAGCTGGAGAGGATTCCACGTCCTCCCCCTTGTCCTGGTCAGTCTCCTTTTGCTACACCACCAGCTCCTCTTCCACTACACCCGGATTCTAATGTCCGCTTCCTTACTCCAGAGCAGTAGATTGCTTACCTGATGCACGTTGTCCACGCACTTGAGGAGGATTGGTTGCTTATGCGCCGTTTACTTTTCCCTCCTCCACCTCCTCCTCCGCCATCAGCGTAGCTATATTTTTGGTTTGGTGCAGGTAGACTGTTTTGGTGAGAGAGTCGCAATTGGGCCAACTTATGAAGACTTTTGGAAGACCACGTTTTTGTATATGATTTGTGTAGACTGACTTGTATTTTGGGGTGACGTAACCCTATGATCTTATTTTGATATATGATGTACTGTGAAACATGTAAAACTATATTGTGGTCATGATTAAATGAAAGCTCAATGGCAACGTTCTCACTACATGCATTGTTTAATTATTTGTTTTATATTATAACATGGGATGTTATGTGATATGAGGTTGATGGATGTTATTACATACGCATATTAATTACTTACCGTACCTACTATGACCTGACCAATATGATCCTCTTTTAGAAGATGCATCCGTGACGAGACACATGCTTGCCTACTACTGAGGCAGAATTACAGGAACGTATTTCAAAGGCAATAGCTGATTATGAGGCCTCGCGTGCCGAAACAAGCAGGAATACCTCAAACAACAACAACAACCCAGCCAATGGTAATATTCAAGTCGATTGAGACACACTACATTACATTCGGATATTCTTTGCACATCTGCTAATACTTCCTGTAAATATTATTGCCGGTACAGGTTGTACATACAACCAATTCCTGGATTGTAAGCCCTTGAACTACGACGACACTGGAGGTGCTGTTGCTTTCATCAGGTGGACGGAAAAGACGGACTCGGTAATAAGGATGAGCAAGTGTGCTCCTGAAAACCAAGTTACTTACGTCTCAGGACTCTTTCTTGATGGTGCTTTATCCTGGTGGAACCTACAAGTTCAAACCTTGGGAGAGGCGGTGGCGTATGCACTGACATGGGCTGAACTGAAGGAGCTCATGAGGAAGAAATATTGTTCACGAGTAGAGATACAAAAGCTCGAGACGGAATTCTGGAACCTAAAAATGGATGGCCCAAAAATTGTTGAATATGTCCAAAGGTTCCACGACTTGTCACGTGTTGTGCCAAATATGGTTGATCCTGAATTTAAACGCATTGAGCGTTTCATCTGGGGATTCGCACCCCAGATCATGAGCATGGTAACGATGTCCAAGCCTCCAATGATTACCGAAGCCATTGATCTCAGCGTGGCACTTACAGAAGAAGCCATCAGATTAAACAAATTTTCGATTTCAGAACCGAAAAAGAAAGAAACTCATGTTGAATCATCAGGGGAGAACTAGAGGAAATTCTCCAACTTTAAAAAGAGTACCGACAGTGCCAACAAGAGGGAGGATGTGAACCGACCAGCTGAAACTAAGTGTGGTGCTGAAGTCAAAGGGAAAGGATACATGGGCACTCTACCCAAATGTGATTTATGTCAGTACCATCACCCCGGCCAGTGCCGATTCAGGAAATGTGAGTCTTGTGGGAAGACTTGCCACACAAAAGAAACATGTTGGGTTGGTACTGGCCGTGGTGGTCAAAGGGGATTTGGTAACAACAACCGTGGAGGTAACGGGAATGGGAACCGCAACGGCGGAAATGGTAATCAGGGTAACTTCGGGAATCAAGTAGGAAGTGGTAACCGTAATCAAAATAACAATCAAGGCGGTAATGGAGATGGTAACGGTCGAGGACCGGGATGTTTTAACTGCGGAAACATCGGGCACTTCAAGCGTGAATGCCCAAAACTCAATCAAGCTCGTGGAAGGGTATTCAACATTGGAGCGAGGGAAGCACGCCAAGACCCGAATGTTGTCACTGGTACATTCCCTATAAATCAACGCTTTGCATCTGTTGTATTTGACACTGGTGCCGACTATAGTTTTGTATCACTAGAATTTAAGAATATGCTTGGGTTAACTGCTAGTAAGTTAGACATTCCATACTCAATTGAACTGGCTAACGGAAAGCTAGTGGAAACAAATGAAGTCATCAGAGGATGCCTGATAGAACTGGGAGGACACGAATTTACACTAGATCTACTGCCAGTCAAGTTGGGAAGCTTCGATGTGGTAGTAGGGATGGACTGGCTGTCAAGCAACAGAGCCGAAATTATATGTCACGAGAAGACCATTCGCATCCCAATGGCGGATAGAGAAACGATTGTGGTACATGGAGAGAAGCACGATACACCCTTGAGGATCATTAGTTGTTTAAAAGCTAGAAGGTGTTTGAAGAAGGGATGTGTTGCCTTCTTGGCACACATCGTGGATAAGAAAGCCGCGGAGCCAAAGATAGAAGATATCCCAGTCGTGAAGGAGTATCCTGACGTCTTTCCAGAAGACTTGCCAGGATTGCCGCCACAAAGACAAGTCGAGTTTCATATTGACTTAGTTCCAGGCGTCGCGCCTGTAGCTAAGGCACCTTATCGACTTGCGCCTTCGGAAATGCAGGAGTTGTTGACACAACTTCAAGAGTTGTTAGACAAGGGATTCATCAGGCCTAGCTTCTCGCCTTGGGGAGCTCCAGTTTTGTTTGTTAAGAAGAAAGATGGTAGTTTTCGCATGTGTATCGACTACCGGGAGCTGAACAAGTTGACAATTAAGAATAGATATCCTTTGCCAAGGATTGATGACCTGTTCGATCAATTACAAGGTTCAAGATTCTACTCAAAGATCAACCTTTGATCGGGTATCACCAATTGAGGATTCAAGAGGAGAGTATTCCAAAGACTGCCTTTAGGACTCGCTATGGGCATTATGAGTTCCTAGTTATGCCATTCGGGTTGACAAACGCACCCGCGGTATTCATGGATTTAATGAACAGATTCTGCAAGCCCTACGTTGATAAGTTTGTGATCGTGTTCATTGACGACATCCTAATCAACTCTAAAACAAAAGAAGAACATGAGCATCATCTAAGAGCCATCTTAGAGCTGCTTAAGAAGGAGAAGTTATACGCAAAGTTCTCGATATGCGAGTTCTGGTTACGCGAAGTTCAGTTTCTTGGTCATGTGGTTAATGGGAATGGAATTCATGTGGATCCCACGAAGATCGAGGCAATCAAGAACTGGGAGACTCCAAAGACGCCAACCGAGATTCGACAGTTCCTAGGTTTGGCGGGCTATTATCGCAGGTTCATTGAGGATTTCTCGAAAATGGCTCAACCTTTGACCTCCCTTACGCAGAAAGATAAGAAGTTTGACTGGGGAGACAAACAAGAAGAAGCATTTCAGTTGCTGAAGAACAAACTTTGTGACGCTGTTAGTGCAGTATGTGTCTATCGCCTCCGTCAATCAGAATCGTAGCAGAATATGAAGAATACTAGACTTTATATTGTAATATTAGAGATATCTAGACAAAAAGGCAAGGTGGCATTTCTGTAATAATGAGAAATCTCATTAAAAGCCTTGTGCCTATAAATAGAGCCTTAGACTTAAGAATTAGAACTTTTGCCATTTTAGAGAATTTGGAGCTTGGTGCTTAGAGAGAGAAAGTAGAGAGAGAAAGTGCTCTAGGTGATTCACGGTTCTTGTACGATTTCAGATTTATCAAAGAATCACGTTTATATTACGTCACGTGTGTTAGGTCGCGTTCGTGTACGGATTCCGCACGTTATACGTTCGTTTCGCAATCGTTTCGGAGTCAAAACCCGGTCCTACAAGTGGTATCAGAGCTAGGAGCTCGATTGCACTGATCAAACACATTGATTCGTACCAGATTTCAGCGATTTCAGATCCAAATTTCATCTATTTCTTCCTCTTTTTCATATTTTCACGTTTTACACTGATTTTCGTCAAATTGAACGGGTTTTTACGGTCCAAATCGTCTGATTTTTTGATATGTTGTGCGAAAACACCTGATCTATAACCCTACCAAGTTTCAGATCCTAATTCCTAGCCGTTTAGGAGAAATCTGAGTTTTTGTGTCCGACATCGTTTGAAAGTGACCCTCCCGTTTGAAATTGACTCAATCGTTTGAAAAACAGTCTGACCGTTTGAACTATCGTTTGAACTGATCGTTTGAAATGTTTACCGTTTGAACCATCGTTTGAAAGCACCTGACCGTTTGAAAACTAGACTGGCCGTTTGAAATTGGTGACCGTTTGAACTGACCGTTTGAGGCTGTGACAGTTTGAGAGTTGTCCGTTTGAGGACGTGACAGTTTGAAAGCACCTGACCGTTTGAACAATCACCTTACAGTTTGAAACATGACATGACAGTTTGAAACATGGTTATCGTTTGAAAAATGTGAACCGTTTGAAAAGTGCATCGAATTGTGAAACAGTTTACGAGGTTGTCAGTAATTGGGAAAAGAGAACATGTGATTTGTATCAAATTGCATCGGTTTACTTAATCAGTCAATATAGAAATAGTCGGGAAGTGGTTTATCACGTGAATTCTGAATCCATTTATTACATAATATCAACGGCTCAATAGGATTGTATTGAAATATTAAAAAGTGTTGGCCACTTCTAAATTGGTAATTGATAAAGTGATATTTGCATGTGAATTTGTCAGACATATCGTGAATTAACGTGAATTAAAGTCGGCAAGGTGATAAATTGGTTTGATAAAATTGGCGGCCCAATCATGTTATTGGGTTAGTGGGTGCGACCCTATCAAATCCAATCAAGTCAACGGGTGTAAGGAGTTATAAATAAAAACATAAGATTTCAAGTTGTTTGTTCCAGTTCATTTGAATCTTGTAAGGTCATTGGATTTTGATCCGGGTCATAGCAGTCCGCACAGTTTGTCAACCTTCAGTCCGCACAGAAAATTCACCAGTTCGAGTATTATTTTAATTCAGTTGTTTGATAGTGTTTGAACTGATTTTGTTTGTTTGTTTGCTCTAGGTAATTGAAGATGTCAAACAACGGTGAAGAATTCTACAATACTTTCTACAACGCGTTCACTTCCGAATCGTCAGATAGAAGATCTGAGATGAAAGAATATTCAAGAGAGATTTCAGAGAATTTGAAGTTTGAAAACATGTACGGAAGCCAACAGAAGCCACCAAAGTTAATGAAAGTTGAAGACTATCACTGGTGGAAAAACAGATTTGAGGGTTGGGTAAAAGCTTTCGCTCCTGAAAGTTGGATAAAAATGACAGATGGATACACTGAACCAGTAAAAGAGGGAGGAGAGTTAATAGATGCGAAGGATTTCTCAGACATAGATATAAAAAATGTTGTGGCTGAATCTAAAATGATCACATTAATCAAACAGTCAGTGAGAGAGGATATTATTTCGTTACTTGAACAAGAGAAAACTTCAAAAAGTTTGTGGGAAGCGTTAGGGAAAAAGTGTGTAGGAAGTAATGAAATTGTCAAAAACAAAAAGAAATTGTTGCGTAAAGAGTTTGATCTTTTCAGTTGTATGAAAAATGAATCTGTTTGTAAAATGATCGAGAGATTCGGATATCTGAAAATGGAGTTAGCCAGACATGAAATCACATATTCTAAAGAGGATTTGGTGGATAAACTGTTTGATTCATTGCCAAATGATCAAGAGTGGCAATACTTCGCTTTAATGTTGAAGAACACAATCAAGCCTGAAGATTTGAAAGTGGATTTGCTGATTGAAAGACTTGAAAGCCATGAGTTGGAGATAAAGAGATCTAAAGTCAACAATCCAGCTTATCAGCAGAATGTAGAGCTTTACTACAGAGGAAATGTACCGCAGGCTGGGTCTCCAAGAACAACATTTTCTGCAGAAAGTTCAAGTTCAGTGAATAATGAAAGTCTTCACAGTGGTTTTCACAGTGGATCTTCTTCAGACACTTCAAACCAATCTGCTTCAAAGAATTTGTTTCAGTGTAATATCGCAGTGGATCTGAAGAATGGGCAGAATTTCAGCGAAGAATCGGCAAAACAACAGATGGTTTTCTTGGCATCTGTACTTGAATCGTATGAAAGCCTCGTTGCAGGGAAGATTGGCAATACCAATTTGACTAAAGAAGATTATGATCAATTAGACCCCGAGGAGATGGAACTTATGGATATAAGATGGTGCATGGCCAGTGCAGTTCGTCGGGCACAGAGGTTCATGGAGATCACGGGGAGAAAGTCAATTGGTGGACCATCTACCAAACTGGGATTTGATAAATCTAAGGTGACATGTTTCAAATGCAAACAAAGAGGTCACTTCAAGCGCGAGTGCAGAAATGCGTATGCTGATCATGATTCTGAAAATCCATTCAACGAAGATTATTACAAGAAAGCGATTTATCATCAGAACAAGTCTGAGCCACCAAGATTAAAGCAACCAGAAGAAAGATCAAGGGCTCTTGCAGTTATATATGACGATGAAGGTTACGACTGGAGTCAAGTATGTCCTGAAGAAGATGCAGTTGGATATGCATTTGTGGCTAATGCTGATCCTGATAGATATTGGAAAGCAGATTATGCAAGATGGGAAATTGGAAAATTAAACGAACCATTCAAAGAAGCCCAGAGAGCAAAAAGATGGAATGAAGAGTTGGAATGTTATATGGATCCACGGGGTAATCCAGTTGTTGACCCATCAAAGGTGGATTTCGAAGCTGTAATAAATTTGGTTCCAAGGCAGGCTACTTTCAACACACGAAGGTTATCTGATAAAGCATATTTGCCTGATTTGGAGAAGAAGATAAGAGAGGTTTGTGAAGCAAGTCTACCGAAGGTGGTAGAAATGAAGAAGAGAAAAGAAGAAGAATTGAAGAAGATGATTGAAGAAGTAAAGACTGTTGTGAAGATTGCTGCTGAAGAGGAACAGAAAGCTGAAGAAGAACAGAAGAATGAAGAAGCTCAGAAAGAAGAAAAAGTGGAGAACAAAGAGCAAGATCAGAAAGCTGAAACAGAAGAACTGGTGCTGAATGCTACTGAGGTTAGAAAATCTTCTGATTTACCGAATGTTGAATTGATTGATGAAAATGAAAACAAGTGCAGGAATTGCATAGAAATGTGCAAAGCCTGTACTCAAAAAGATGACATCATAAAAGTTAAAGAAATTGAAGCAACCAAATTTGAAAATGTTTTCAAAATAAAATGTAAAGAAATGGTTGAAACAGAAGAAATGTTGAAATTAAAAGTCGAAAAGCTAACACAGAAGTGTCAAGATCTTGAAAAAGATAATGATGTGTATAGACAACTGTGTTCAGCAAAATGTGTCGATTGTGTTGAAAAAGAATCTAAATTTCAAGATTTACAAAAACAGTATGATTCTTTAAAATGGTCGAGTCAGAGAGTACAACAAGCTTATGATACTTTGAAAAGCCAAGTCAAAAGTTTTGATCAAAGATTGTCAGAAACTTTAGTCACTAAAGAAATGTATAAAAGAAAGTTTAAAGAAAAGCAAATTGAATTGAACAAATGTGTTGATGAAATTGCTAGTCTTAAACAAGTCTTGGCTGAAAAAGAAAAGGTTGTTACAAAACTTCAAAGTTATCATAACTCTTCGTACATTCTTGAACGCATTTTCAACATCACACCAGATGACAAAGATACTGAAAATTGCAAAAAGGGTATTGGTTCAGAATTTCATCAGGTACCACCACCATTGAGAAACAATTATACTTTTTATGATGAGGAAAAGGTGGCAAAGGGTTTGAACATAGCTGACCAGTTACCTGAAAGTATCGATGTGACTTACTCCAAATCTGATGATGCTAATGATTCAGAGGTGGTAAGTAAGGTTGTTGAAAGTGTTTTGAAAGATGAGTCTACAAAAGGTAAGTCTGAATCACAGGATGAAGATGAAGGAAATCTTTATGATGGTTATCTATAAAACACAAAATCCGAGAAAAATTTGAATGATGATTCAAAAGGATTGGTTTATACCATGATTGGATCGGACAAATTATTCTTAGATGTTGTATTCCCGATTCAGAATGTGATTTCAGAGAAGGTTGATAAAGTTTTCAAAATGGTTGAGATTGAGAAGTCTGAGATTTCAAAGTTTGCTGGTAAAGGTCATAAATCTTTTTATAACAAACATGGTTTTAAGAAGAAAAACATGAAGGCTGGTTTGGGTTATAAAAAGAAACAGAATTGGAATCAAAGTAAAAAACCAAATTTGCAACAAAAGATGAATTTTGTTCAAGGGAAAAGCTTGAAAGAAGAGGAAAAACTCAAATTTGGACGACAGTCTAATGATGAGTTTGATGCTATGAAAAAGAAACAACAACAGGCCAAGGATGTTTCAAAGAAAGTGTGTTTTAAATGTGATCAAATTGGACATGTTGCACAAAAGTGTCCAAATCCAAAGCCTGTTGATGTTGAAAAACAGAAATCTGAGGATGTGAAATCAAGGTCAACCAGATTTGATTCGAAACAAACTTGGAGGTACAATACAAACAAGTTTGCTTCAAATCAAAATTGGAAATCAAACCCGAACAGGTTCGCTTCAAGACAGACCTGGAATTCTCACACACCCAGATTAAGAACAACACAGAGTTGGAGAATATCTGTTGATATGACAAAACCTCAAGAGTTTTGGAAACCTAAAAATGTTATTAAAAAACAAAAGGTTCAAAAAGAGACAAATTTTTACAAAAGAGGTACTCCGGAAGGTCAAATGTGGAGTGCTAAGAAACAAGTGATGTTGGAAAAAGATGAGAAAGTTAAAGTCAAAGTTGAACAAGTTTTAAATGACAAAGAGTTTCCAAAATTGAATGAAAATTATTGTGTTGAAATGCCTAAGGTCCAACAGACCTGGGCTAAATTGTTCAAATGATTGATAAAGTTTGAATGTGCAGGTGCTCAACGAAGCTGAAGACTGTGAGAATAGTAGTTGGAGCAACCTGGCACAGGAAGAGGTTGCAGGACCCTGGTTTGGTTGAACAGGGAGTTTAGTTTGAGTGTTTTCTGTACATAAATAAACAATATTTTCAAAATTCTAAAAATTGGAAAAATTAAAAACCAAACATATGTTTTTAGTTTGTTAAAATTTGAAAAACCAAAAATATGTTGTTTTTAATTTTGTTTTTGATTGTATGTTGATTGAATATGCCGAAACCCTCACGGCTGAACAAACATGATTACGTTCATCAGATTGAAAAACGGTTTTCAAACTGTAAAAATCAATGGGTTGTAAATCATGGGGGTATGTTATATTTTTTTGCAAATCAGAGCACTTGAACAAAGAAAATGGATGGCGAGACAAAGCTATCAGTATTGGTTGTCAAATTTTCTTTATATGATTTTGCATTTTAGGGGGAGTAATATTGTTAGAAAATACAAAAACATTTGAAAATTTGAAAAAGTCAAAAACATGATAAAATTAAAAATTGAGTTTTTGCGTAAAAAGAGGAAATGATAGTACATCAGTAGACAGTTATAGTACGCTAAAGAAATGGAAAGTTTAAATGTGTTAAACGATCTCACCGTGGATGTGTCGGTAGATTTTTATACATTTAGTAAACTTTTTCGGGATATAAACCTAAATTTCATACTTACTTATTTCGTGGGGAACACTACTTGGATATATAGGTAACCCCTGAAATCTCGTTTGAAAGGTCTCATAATCTGATATACTAGGTCTTTATACTCAATGATGTCTGGGGTATTATTCCGGGACTTCTGCTGAACGGTAGTTCTGACCTAGTCCCTGGCTAATACTTGCTGCAATGCTTGAAACACAGCATTAAACCCTCAGCATGCTGAAACAATAAAATTGATAAATGCTGCTGTTGTAAGCAAAAAGATCCTCTAAAGGGGACACACCGAAAAGTCGAAGCTGATATCTCTCTGCGTATACGGAAGTATCGACCTGAGATCCCTCGGCCCTCGCATACCTAATTTATATACAGATATCATTGTAGTATCTGTAAGACTGATTATTGGGATTCTGGATACGGGAGTATATTCAAGAGGTGGGACACATGAATGGGTTTAAGTTCTTAATACACCTAATTCGTATCCTGAATCAGTTGAAGTTTGTATGAAAATTTAAGTGGATCAGTATATCGACAATCTAAGTGAATTGTTTAATGCATAATGTGATTTTAAGCTCAACGGTACTTGTGACTTGTCATAAACTGATATGATCCTCTGACGCATACTCAAACAAAAATATTATCTGTAAATATGTTTGTACATATTTCTTTACTGCTTTATGTTTTCAGAAAATACAAAAAGATTTTGATTTTTGCTTTATTTTCGACAACCGATGTCTGAGTGCTGAGTTTCAAAATCTAAGTAAGCTTATTGTGTTTCTGAAAATAAAACAAGTTCATTAATTTGAAACTTGAAGTTTTTAAAATCAAAAATTCAAAAACAGTTTGTGATATCTCCAAGGTCATTAATTTGGACTTGGATGATTAACTGTGGGGGATTTGGATGCTTATATTGTTATAGAGTTAGTTTCCGATACGATTCGATGAAACTACCAAATTCATGAGAAGTAATTTTGAGAAGATTGAATTGTCAGATTACGATATCTGGAAGACTAAAATGTTGTTACTTATAGTTGTATGAGTGATTGCAGGAAAAGTCCAGACTACGATCCTGGAAGCTGAGTCTAAGGGGGAGTCTGAAGACGAGCTCAAAGCAAGGAGGAGCTTGTACCCGGAAAGCCAGGTGTCGATCCCAAAAGCACGGAAGCTTGACGAAAAGGGGAGCCTGAAGAAAAGGAGTTTGAAGGAAAGAAAGAGCATCTGAGTCTGAAAACAGATCCATGGGGATTCTGTTCGTGAAAGAGAAAAGACAAGACACTACGAGATTGACTGCGGCAATATCCAAGGGGGAGTCTGTTAGTGCAGTATGTGTCTATCGCCTCCGTCAATCAGAATCGTAGCAGAATATGAAGAATACTAGACTTTATATTGTAATATTAGAGATATCTAGACAAAAAGGCAAGGTGGCATTTCTGTAATTATGAGAAATCTCATTAAAAGCCTTGTGCCTATAAATAGAGCCTTAGACTTAAGAATTAGAACTTTTGCCATTTTAGAGAATTTGGAGCTTGGTGCTTAGAGAGAGAAAGTAGAGAGAGAAAGTGCTCTAGGTGATTCACGGTTCTTGTACGATTTCAGATTTATCAAAGAATCACGTTTATATTACGTCACGTGTGTTAGGTCGCGTTCGTGTACGGATTCCGCACGTTATACGTTCGTTTCGCAATCGTTTCGGAGTCAAAACCCGGTCCTACAGACGCACCAATCTTATCTCTACCTGAAGGCACGGATGACTTCGTGGTATATTGCGACGCCTCGCGTCAAGGTTTAGGTTGCGTGCTGATGCAGCACCAAAAAGTTATAGCATATGCCTCACGCCAGTTGAAGGTCCACGAGAAGAATTATACCACGCATGATTTGGAATTAGGCGCGGTGGTATTTGCTTTAAAATCTGGCGACATTATTTGTACGGCACGCGGTGCACAATCTTCACTGATCACAAGAGCCTGCAACACATCTTCGATCAAAAAGAGCTTAACATGAGACAAAGACGCTGGGTTGAACGACTACGATTGTGAGATCAAGTATCACCCAGGGAAGGCGAATGTAGTCACCGATTCCTTAAGTCGGAAGGAAAGGATTAAGCCCATAAGGGTTAGGGCTTTGGAAATGATTGTTCCAATAGACCTCACGTTGCGCATTCGTGCTGCGCAAAGGGAAGCCCTTAAAAGGAAAAATCTTGAGAACGAGTATCTCCGGGGGATGGAGAAGCAATTAGTACCAAAGGAGGATGGAACATTGTGTGTCTTGGGAAGAATTTGGGTTCCCCTCTTTGGTGGTTTGAGAAAAGTTATTTTCGATGAAGCGCACAAGTCACGGTACTCGATCCATCCAGGATCGGATAAGATGTACCAAGATCTAAAGGATTTTTATTGGTGGCCAAGAATGAAAGGCCACGTTGCAATATATGTTGGCAAATGTTTGACTTGCACCAAGGTTAAGGCCGAATACCAGAAGCCTTCAGGTCTCTTGCAACAACCTGAAATACCCCAGTGGAAATGGGAACATATTTCCATGGATTTTATAACAAAACTGCCAAGAACGTCCAGAGGTCATGATATGATCTGGGTAATTGTAGACCGCTTAACAAAATCAGCACACTTTTTGCCAATCAAGGAAAAAGATAACACGAGAAAACTTTCTGAGATCTACCTGAGAGAGATTGTTGCACGTCATGGAGTGCCTCTCTCAATTATCTCCGATAGAGATGGAAGATTCATATCAAGGATTTGGCAATCCTTTCAAGAAGCTTTTGGTTCTCAGTTGAATCTGAGTACTGCTTTTCATCCGCAGACAGACGGACAGAGCTAACGAATGATTCAGACGTTTAAAGACATGTTGCGAGCTTGCGTAATGGATTTAGGTGGAAGTTGGGACACTCACCTACCATTGGTCGAATTTTCATACAATAATAGTTATCATGTAAGCATTCAAGCCGCACCGTTCGAAGCTCTCTATGGACGTAAGTGTCGATCACCCTTATGCTGGGTAGATGCGGGTGATAGACAGCTTGTTGGCCCAGAACTAGTCCAGGAAACAACAGACAAGATTTTCCAGATCCGAGAACGCATCAAAGCGGCTCGTGATCGACAAAAGTGTTATGCGGACCGCAGAAGAAAACCTCTGGAATTTGAGGTGGGAGATATGGTATTGTTGAAGGTTTCACCCTGGAAGGGTGTGGCACGCTTTGGGAAGCGCGGGAAGTTGAACCCCAGATACATCGGTCCATTTAGAATTCTGGAACGGATTGGTCTCGTAGCATACAAGTTGGATTTACCAGCAGAGCTAAATGGCGTTCATGATACAATCCATGTATCAAATTTGAAAAAGAGTCCAACACAAGAAACCGTGGTCATTGCTACCGACGAGATTCATGTTGACGACACACTTCACTTTATTGAAGAACCAGTTGAGGTTACGGATTGGAAGATTAACAAAACACGCAGGAGTAGTGTCAAACTTGTCAAGGTTCGATGGAATGCACGGCATGGCCCAGAGTTCACATGGGAACGTGAGGATCGTATGAAGGCCAAGTACCCACATTTATTCCCCAAGACCCCTGCAACTAGAAGCAGAACCTAAAATTTCGGGACGAAATTTTCTTAACGGGGGGATAATGTGACAACCCTCACAATTACAGGTACCGTACAATTAATTAATCTTAATTATGTGCTTAATGATTGTGCTTGATTTCAACTGACAATTTAGACTGCTTTATGATTTTTGTATCATACATACATATGCATCATATTTCATACAGTCACTCCATTTATTACACACAAACTTTAGTGACATACTTGATGCACAAAGCACAGTTAGCACACTGAACGGATAATTCAGAAACATGCTGACAATGCCAGCACATAGACAGACAATGTTTTTAAGGCCAGTATGAGCCAGAGACAGGGTACTACACTAGTATGATGTGTAGGGAAGTGAGGACCATGAAACTGCGTCACTAGGTGATAGTTAAAGTGCCGGGAAGTGCCTTAAACACACTTTAAGTGCAGAATTCTGCATTTTCAGCAAAAATTCAGCATTTAATATGCTAGTAATGTGCCAAAAATATGGCAGAATGGTCCTGTATGCTTTCCTAAGTGCCGGGGATTAAAAGTGTTACAAAAAGATATATAAAAGACACTTTACGGAATAATTAAACACATTAACGAAATGGTATGTAACCGAATAACCGGACATTACCCGGAACACTAAATTTTTGTCAAATACATTGTTTAATAATTTCTTGGCTAGTCATGATCCCCGTACACCATAACACCCCCTAAATATCAACTAACATATGTAAGTATATACTTGGATTTTAACTTATGTTTACCTTTTACCATCAAACTTTTACATCTAACCCCCCCCCCATACCCGATTTCGGTCACAAGAGGACCCACAAATATCACCACCTTACTCCATATCTTACCTCCAAGATTTAATTGTATATTTTATTTGATTGTTACTTGTTATGATGGATAAGATATTAAGAAGAAAGATCATAAGTATGGGGAGCATCCTTACAACATCAATTCACAAGATCACACCATCTTCTCACTCTTTTCTCTCTCCCTCTCGGCCTCACCATAACCGCCACCATCACCACCTTAACATCATCATCTTCATCCATTTCTAAGCTTCATGCAAGACTAGAAGGTGATTCAAGGAAGCTTGCAACTTGTAGATCATCAAGGAACTTCATTGCTTGCTTTTCACCATCATTTTCTTCATCTTTTTCACTATAGATCATCCCTAGCCTTTGTGCTAGTAGTAAGTTCTTGTTAAACTCTTGTTCATCTTGCTTTTATGGTTAAAAGTTGTAGTATGATAACTATGTTTAAAACACTAAAGAACAAGAAATAAAAACATAAACATGAAGCTTTACATAAAGAAGAAACATGAAGATGAAATGTTGTTAGTAGAATGTTGTAGTGAATATGTTGTTGATTGTATGATGATTCTTGGTTGTGTGATGTTAATCACCATATGGAGCTTGTTGAATGATGTTTAGAAACATGATTTAACAAGACTAGGAAGGTGATTATTGATACATGAAATAATCATCTTCTAGTTTAAACATGAACTTGAAAGAAAATGATTTTCTTGAAATATAAGTGAACAAAGTAAGTTGATGATCATGTAGACCCGAGTTCTACAAAAGACTTTTCTAAATAAACCAAGTTTAAAAATCGATTTTTAAAGGATTATGACCTTTACATACACTTACACCATTTTTAGTGGTAAAGTAAGTATAGAAACCTTTTATTTACAAGAAGAGTTTAAAAGGTTAATTTTGTAAAAATTGTTTACAAGTTGTAAACACTAAACTTTTGTAAGAAAATGATTTTTAAAGAAATAATTATGCTTTGGAAGGTAACTAAGTCCACTAAAAGCTTTACCAAGTTACTACGCGTATTAGGAATGTATCAAGTTCATGATTAATATGTAACACACATAGTTTTCGCTCTTGGTGATGTAAAATTGTTTAAGGATTGATTGTTGATTGATTTTGAAAAGAAAATGATATGCTTATTAGCATGGACACCTCCGTTTTTAGGGGAAACTCTGGCGAAAATTTTCTAAAAATCCCAAGACTTAGAAAATTATTTTCCAAACAAGTGTTACAAGCATAGTTTTAACTTTGTTTTTCGAAAGTAAAATTCGCCATAAGTTTTGTTACAATATTTCAAAGTGTCGGAGGTGGGTTTTCGTAAATAAAAGCGGACAAATATATATTTAGAATATATATTGTATACTAAAACGCTTGTGTGAATATTTGGGAACTAATTATATTATTTAGGGCAAAATAATATAACTTAACAAAATACCGTTCCTAGTATATTTTGGATGGATAATATTTTGACAACGAATAATATGATTTATCACAAAGTACAACATATTTTTAAACAAGTGGGAAATATATTATTTTGGAGAAGTTATAATATATTTTCTTAATATATTTGGAGAATAGATAAATTGTGGGACAATGTTTATTTTTCTGGGAAACACATTACTTTTGACAACTAAGTTATCGTATACTTTTCTAAAGTGGGACTTAAGAGCACATATTATCAAGACTTTAAATCACAAAAATACATGCATAAAAATACCCCCATCGTTGGGAAGGAAATACGCACATAAAATACTTGAGAAGTATGAATACGGAATAGTTGTCTAACTATTATTTCCAGACCTAAAAATATAATGTAAGTTAAAATAATAATTATTATTTAACAGTAAGTTATAACTTGGAATAATATCATAGTAACGTAACTCAAACCGTAAATACAAAAGCAAGGCACGGCCCGTTCGTCTAATAGACATTAGTACGATGTAGGTTATCGTGTAGCGGACAAGGTTTGAGTACGAGCACAGGAGACGCACTACAGTGAGTTCATGTCCCCCTTTTCTCTTAACTCTTTTCAGTTTTATACTTCGGGGGTGGAATACATGTTACAATTATTACAGACATTTTTATACATGGTATGGTTAGCGTAAGGAGGGTATACTACTAGATCATGTGAGGGGTGGGCACAACACATAAAGGCCATTAATCCTCGTCGTAGGACCGAGGGACATGAGTGATAGATCTATTTGGGTGTAGCGAGCCCACACCCATGAGGCCGGGGCGGCCCATAGAGGTGACTATGTCTTCCAGCCGGAAGCCCGGTACAAATTTGCTAGGTTTGAGTTCTTCCTGCACCTTTTCACACATACCAGTGGCTTTGCAACCCATTGGTGATCTTTTTTTCCTTATTGCTACATACCAGGGACATTTTACATACAGACATACTTTATCGGTTTATACACACAGACATACACATGAACTCGCTCAACTTTTGTTGATTTTTTTCAAACTACATGTATTTCAGGAAATTAAAAGGATCTGGCAAGTGTCTGCATATGTGTCAAGCTGCTTTCAAATAAAGGATGTTGTCCATGGTAGTTCGGAGTTTAGGGGATGTATTCCTTTCCTGGACGGAATACATGTTGCTAAACTCGGGGGTTTTATTCTAAGTCTTTATGGAGTCTTATGAACTCGGTTAAACATTTTCATGGTTTGTAATATATTTTGGTAACAACATTTTCAAGACAAGTATGTATGGTATTTTCTAAGACTTAATTAATGGATGAACATCTCGTATTTTAATCATATAGCATTGTTATGATTGTTGCTATGGTATTAAGAAGTCACACCAAAATAATCCACGCTTCCGCAAAAGCCAGGGTGTGACAGGGTGTGGTTGCAAATTGCTAGATGGTGTAAAGTTGTGCCGTTCTCTGTTCATTCGGTCAGGATCTCTTAGACCTTGACGATCATATTGGGTTGAGAGGGTTGTCGAAAGAGTTTTTCCACGGGATTGTCATGATTAGTTGTTGGAGCATATGGCGTGCCAGGAAAAGTTAAGTTCTCTAATAGTCAAGTGCGAGTGGAAGACATTTTTAACGACATTAGATCGGTTAGGTTCTTGTGGATTAGTAGTAGACTGAAAACAAGGTCTGTATCTTGGACCGAGTGGTGTAATTTTGTAATTATGTGATGTGTTTTGCGGTGCTACCCCGTTTTGTGGGCTGGTTTTTCTAATGAGGTTTACTTTTCAAAAAAAAATAAAAATAAAAAAGGTCAAAAAATTCGTTTGATTAATTTAAAAATTTGTTATTCGATTCAAAAAACACAGGGTTATAAGAGGTAACAAAGAGTTGTATGGAGTTTTAGTCTAGAAAGGTTTTGTTGGAGTTTGGAACTAATTAAACCAAAGAGTTAATTACACAAATGGGTCGTGTGGTTTATACCTAGTTTCGCCTTTAGGTACTAATTTTTTTAACATGTTTAGGTTTTATGGTTTCAATTTTTTAACACATTTGGGTATTAACACCAAAATTACCAATATAATGACTAAAAATACCCTTCCATTCTTTTTAATTTTATCAATGTAACACCTTTGGGTACCAACACCTAATTTTATTTAAGTTTAAATCAATTTTACAAAATCAATTTTTTTTATTTTCATCTTTTTATTATATCTCTTAATTAACATAAAATCCATTTATTTTTTTATAAGTAAATATTTATATATAATTTTTTAAGAAATGATAAATAATTTAGCACGATAGAAGTTGCTCAAAATCTTAAATAATTAAAATTCAATAAGTATAATAATAGTTGGTAATGTGCAAATAAATTATTATTAAGATATTAGGTTAAAACTCCGTGTATTGCACTTGTTTAATGTATAAAACTTAGTTTTAATTTTTGTAATTTTAAATATATGGGATTAAATAATATAAAACCAATAACACGATTAGATTAGTTTATCACACCGTCTCAAAATGTACCAAGTAATTGATTGTGAGAAACAAATCAGATTAGATTATACATTTTTTATGATTTTACTACAAAATATATTAAATTAGTTGTAGTTATTTTTAAACAGTTTTTCTCGATTATGCTATATATCTTGATATATTAATTTAACTAATTTTCAGATATTATATTCGTGTGTTTTCAAGGTTGCTATTGATTTTAATAGATACTTATTATATCATTTGTTTCATTATTTAATTTATATTTATCGATAAAAAATAAAAAATAGATAGATTTTATGTTAATTAAGAGATATAATAAAAAGATGAAAATAAAAAAATAGATTTTGTAAAACTGATTTAAACTTAAATAAAATTAGGTTTTAGTACCCAAAGGTATTACATTGATAAAATTAAAAAGAATGGAAGGGTATTTTAGTCATTATATTGATAATTTTGATGTTAGTACCCAAAGGTGTTACAAAATTGAAACCATAAAACCTAAATCTGTTAAAAAAATTAGTACCTAGGCAAAAGATCAAATACAAATAAAGTTAACGTACAAAACGTACGAACTGAAGAGAAAGACAAAAACACGCGGTGGCATTTCGTAATTATAAGTAACTATCAAAAATTACTCTACAAATGATCCTATAGAGTAATTTTGATCTTTTGTAGAGTAATTTTGTAAAATGTTCTTTTAGAGTAATTTTGATCTTGTAGGGTAATTATCAAAATTACTCTACAAGTATATCAAAATTACTTTACAAGTGAATCAAAATTACCTTCAAGTTTATCAAACAACATACAATTCAAAATTACTCTACAAATGATCCTATAGAGTAATTTTGATCTTGTAGAGTAATTTTGTAAACTGATCCTGTAGAGTAATTTTGATCTTGTAGAGTAATTTTGTAAATTACTCTACAAGAACATTTTACAAAATTACTCTACAAAAGATCAAAATTATTCTACAAGAACATGTTGGAAATTTGGTGAATGGATATTTAGTGAATTATAATTTAAAGAAATTATAATTTAAAGAAATTATAATTATTAATAAACTCTTCATATGGTGAATTAAAGACTAAACTCTTAAGTAGAGTTTTAATGTATTTTAATTTGAGTCTTTATGTCTCAAATTAAGTGAGACTTTTCACTCATTCTCAACTCTTGTATAATAATAGGCTATGCGCCTCACTTGAGAAAGAGAATATGAGAAAAATATAAGAGAAAGATAATATGTATGAAGAATTCTTGGAGAAGTGGTGAAGACTTGAACTTCCATATGTTGGGATTTATAGAGAGAAAAATTTCTCTACTCGATTCCATCACCTTCGTATCATTATTTTTCCACAAGTTCAAACACTATAATTCTATTCAGTGTAACCTCGGGTGCGTGGCCATTTCCGGCAATATAGATTGCTTCGGTTGTTGTACCCTGTGAGACAGACGCGTCGTCTTTAGTAGAGGCGCGAAATCTGTTTTAAGGGAAGCGTGTTGAACACGTGCTTCAACCAAAATCGTCAACTTTTTAGTATGCTCTTTGTTGCATACAAGGAGTATTTTTCAAGACTTAAGATGGTGAATACTCGAGTCTAAGATGCTATCAAGTGCGCGTGAAGGACCCGCCAGAGATACGGCTTGAATCAAGATTGGTATATATAATTATATTTTATATTCCTTTTATTTAGTTACTGCAACCGGTATTGTACTATGATATTTTCTACGAATAATGAGAGTCTCGTTATTATATATTTTGTAATTATATTTTATAAAAGGTGAATCTAGTTCCTACAAACTTAAAACAGATTCAGTGAGATTGTTGCTACAATCTTAAAACCTTATTTTTAAGAATTTTGGGTTCTCAAAAGGATTTATAATAATAAAAAATATTTTAAAGATTATGATCTTATAAATATTTTCTCTTGGGAATTATATATGTAGTACAACTTGCTGTGTTTGGATTTCTTGAGATTGAGATACAATCTTAAATCTTATACCGTGGTACAAAACGAATAGTTTTGGTTCAACCGTTTGGTTTTTGAAATGATTTTGGGAATCGTTAATTTTTCTAACCTTTGTGTTAGATCGGGTTTATTAGTTTAAACCATACGTTTTTTGTAAACGTTAAATTCTCTAACATGTGTGTTAGACCGGAATTATTGGTGTAAACCATACGTTTTTCCTAAACGTTAAATTCTCTTAAGTAAAGTTTTTTATGTCTTTAAATAAGAGTTTTATATTACTTGATTAGAGTTTTATGTCTCTAATTAAGTCTCTATTTAAAGTAGACTTTTCATCTACCCATGGATTGATATACAAATAAGTCTTATAATGATTTTGTAATCATTTGTCTTCTAACATGTGTGTTAGAAACGTTCATGAAACGCGTTAGTTTGGAAGCAAATTTTTAACTGTTTAGTTTCTAACGTGTGTATTAGAAATGACTTATTTATTTGAACCAAATATGTGTTTTTAGCAAGTTGAATTAACATTTTGTGGAAATGTTAATATTTCTAACGTGCAAGTTAGAATTTCGTTCATTTTAACATGATTGTTAAAAATGGTTAAATACAAATGCTTTGAAATGTTTTATGTAAACATTTTATATAAGTAATTTGTTGTAGCATTGATTTTAATGCTTTGTATGATTTAGAAATCAAATGTCATACATTGAAGTTGATGATTGATTGACTTCAATAAATAAATCACCATAAAGTGATGGTGTAGTTGTGTGGGATTTATCACCAACTTTAATTTGTGATTTCTAAATCCATTTGAGTGAAATTTTAATCACTAATTAAACTCTTCATATGGTGAAACTCTTGAGTAGAGTTTTAATGATAACATTTGATGAGTTTTATTAGAGTTTAAGTCTATAATTATTGAGACTTTAACTCTTCATATGGTGAAACTCTTGAGTAGAGTTTTAATGATGACATTTGATGAGTTTTATTAGAGTTTAAGTCTATAATTATTGAGACTCTTAACTCTTAATATGGTGAAACTCTTAAGTAGAGTTTTATTGATGACATTTGATGAGTTTTAATGATGACATTTAATGCTTTAGTTTGGTCATGTTTTG
Source organism: Helianthus tuberosus (assembly GCA_030545235.1). Lineage (NCBI taxonomy): Eukaryota > Viridiplantae > Streptophyta > Magnoliopsida > Asterales > Asteraceae > Helianthus > Helianthus tuberosus. The sequence continues at coordinate 124,337,240 of CM060412.1, forward strand.
TATATATAAAATGACTTAAATTTTCTAACACGTGTGTTAGAAAATGTGTATCACGAATACGAGGTTAGAGATTGTTCATAATGAACAGAAATGTTTTATGTAAACATTTAATTGCCTCTATGTGCATTAAAAATGATGAGAAATGGTTTATTTTATAAACTATATCTTTGGAAAACGTTTTATGTAAACGTTCGATTCTATAATGTGCTTGTTATAACATTTTTTTTCTAACATGCGTGTTAGAAAATGTTTAGTACATGTGTAGTAAGACTAAACAATATAAAACCATTTGATATTTTGGGTTTGATCTATGTTTTCATAACCTTAATTGATATTATTAATATTGTATATTGCAAAACTAAGAAACTGTTTTGAATTATTTTAAAAACATAGTTTTGCATAACATTGATAATTCAAATGGTTCGCTACTCTTACTAGAAGTAGCATATGGTGAACAAAGTAACAATCTGGTGTTATATGGTGAAAAACAACTTGGTGTTGTTGTGAACAAATTTAATTGTTCAAGTTTACTACTTAAATGTAGTATTTGTAACAACTTGGTGTTGTTTTGAGCATAATTGTCCAAGTTTAAAGTTTCAAGATGAAATGGGGAACTTGTACTTACAAGTGCATGGAGTCTTATTGAGGGAATACCTCAAGACATGCCATGGGACGATATTGTTGAGAAAATTTCGGTCAGATTATAAAGTGTTGAAGATAAAAGCACTTTGCTATTTGATGTCTACATATTGTCTATGCTTTCGTTTAAATTTCAAAAGTGATTGGCACTTATGATTTAGTTTCCAATGTATTTTATTGTTTTGTGTTCAATATCTTCGGATAACATATGCAATTTTTTACAAAGAAATAAATCACTAATGGTTGTGACGTATAAATTATTTTTGTGGAAAATAATTATAACGTTGGTTATACATTGTTTAAAAGAATATGGTTTTAAACGGATAGTACATGAAATACTTAGACATAAACAACTTGAGAGTTGTTACATTGACTAAAAGTCAAAGACGAAACATCAAATGTATAACCACATCATGAGTGAGTAATGAAAGAACGTAGTGAGTGTATTGAGATGAAATACACTAACGACATTAATGTCGCATACTTCATTAGAAGTCATTGGAAAATTCACAAGTGTGAATTCTAACATATGAAAGTAAAAGTACTATATGTTATTGTATACCTTTAATAAATCTTGCGAGATTTATAAGTAGATGCGTCTACCACTTGATTATTGTTAGATCTATATGGAGATTTTACCTTCATTTGGGAGAGCGTCCTAAATATATATATATCTACTAATGAATAATAATAGATGTGTGCAAATCACTTATGACAAAATTATGAATGCCATGTTGTTGAGTGTCGATCTAGTTGACTCTATCTCACACATGATAGTGATTGTAGACGAGAAACATTCATCTTGTTGGTGATGAATGTGTTCACCAAGTGACTTGGATTAAGACCTATGTTTAAGTACTTATGAGTTAATGGTAGATTGTTGGAGATCAAAGGTAATCAAGTTATGTTCCTTAAATGAATGATGAAATTTAGCTATGTGTTATATACAATAATTTGTGAGACCTTACTAAATATTGATGTTTTAGGATTATAAATAAGTCTCAGTATTTTGTCTTAATAAGGGATGAATGTTGCAAAGTGATATTATGATATCCTTAGGGCTGTGAAGAATCAGAGTGATGCATCTTTTGTTCACATGCTAAAGTATTGTAGTCTAAAGCATGATAGACTAGTACTTGGTTAATTATGGGTCTTGACGGAGACTAATTAACTCTAAACATTCAAATGTGTATGAACACAAAAAGAATTTGTGTATAGACAAAGTTGAGGGAAAATTTTCATTCATTATATGGAAAAGACATGTAACTTTTTAAGAGTTTGTTCGAAAAGCTAATGAAGAGAACTCGTTGCTTAAGCTTATTCTAGATGTTAAATTAGAATATTCTAAGTTGGTGACAAACTTATTACAATGGCATGTGGTGCTTTGGTTAGCTCGGAAGCTTATGTAAGCTAATGCAATATGAGATTAATTCACTGATACAATGAGTTTGATCTTGTTCAATCCTATGTGTATAAATGTCGCCATAAGTGGTGTTACGGAAATGTTGATCAAATGGCAAGAAATGTGGGGGAGGATCCATTTAAGAAACAACCCTATAAGGGTATGTAGAAATGGTTCTCATTAACCCATCTAGATGTTATCCAATAATACTTAAATGTGGGGGTGTCTTGCATTTGTATCATAAAAGTTTGGCAATAAGGATTTTGTAATCCAATCTAACATTGCAAACAGACGACTATGTAGAGGACACAAAGGTCGTAATGCATAATGGAGATGTGTTTGCCTTAAATGATAAACGTATCTTACAAAGACATATATTATAATCAGATTCAGATGGCCACTGAGGTTATAGTCTTAGAAGTTGACAATATAGGCAAAATTAACTTACGAGTTAAGAACACATCATGACAACTGATCTCAAATACGCAAATTTATTTGTTAATGTTATGGATCCAACAACCTGAGGGTTTATTAGAGATCAACTTGTGGAATGAGAGTGAAGCCCATGGAAAAGGGAATGTGAAGGACACCTAACTTAGTTGACTGGAGATCCCAAGATCTAAGTTCAATAGGACAACTAACTCATATGCCTAAGGGTGGTCACTGTGGGGGCATAAATGATATGCATAAGCTAGTATATATGGTTATACATACCCCCAAAGTATAAAAGGGTGTTTAAATACGTCCTAGTCTATTCCTATGATATTCAGTGATAAAGAGTGAGGCTAAGCATAATATATGGTAAATAATTTGGATAAATCACGATAACCACAATTCTTTTAATGATCTAAGGAGAATCACATATGTTAGAGAGAAGTGGGGTCGCTTCGAATGGAATTGAGGGCCCAATTCCTAGAGCTCTTGCAGAACCAGGAAAGTGTTCTACGACCATTATTGGACACGAATATGAGGAGATGACCCGGCTAGGGAGAGTCTTGTGTAAAGTGTATTGTCGTCTACACAAGCGGCAGACGATTTCAAAGACATCGAGATCTACTCAGAGCTAGTGGGCTAAGTGAATTTCATGAGCGAAGGTTCAAAGGTTAACACCTACCTATCGTATGCAAAACTCAATTGTCGAGGTTCCATTGGAAACTTTATGTGTTTTGAACGATCTCCATCCATGTGGGGGATTGTTATAAATTTGGTTAATGGATATTTAGTGAATTATAATTTAATGAAATTATAATTATTAATAAACTCTTCATATGGTGAATTAAATACTAAACTCTTAAGTAGAGTTTTAATGTCTTTTAATTTGAGTCTTTATGTCTCAAATTAAGTCTCTAATTAATTGAGACTTTTCACTCATCCTCAACTCTTGTATAATAATAGGCTATGTGCCTCATTTGAGAAAGAGAATATGAGAAAACTACAAGAGAAAGATAATATATATGAAGAATTCTTGGAGAAGTGGAGAAGACTTGAACATCCATATGTAGGGAATTATAGAGAGATAAGTTTTATTTACTCGATTCCATCACATTCGTATCATTATTTTTCCACAAATTCAAACACTATAATTCTATTCAATGTAACCTCGGGCGAGTGGCCTTTTCCGGCAGTACAGATTGCTTCGGCTGTTGTACCCTGGGAGACAGACGTGTCGTCTTTAGTAGAGGCGCGAAATCTGTTTTAAGGGAAGTATGTTGAACACGTGCATCAACCAAAATCGTGAAAGTTTTAGTATGCACTTTGTTGTAGACAAGGAGTATTTTTCAAGACTCAAGATGATGAATACTCGAGTCTAAGATGCTATCAAGTGCGCGTGAAGGACCCACCAGAGATGCAGCTTGAATCAAGATTGGTATATATAAATATATTTTATATTCCTTTTATTTAGTTACTGCAACCGGTATTGTACTATTATATTTTCTACGAATAACGAGAGTCTCGTTATCATATATTTTGTAATTATATTTTATAAATGGTGAACCTAGTTCCTACAGAACATTTTACAAAATTACTCTACAAAAAATCAAAATTACTCTACAAATGATCATATAGAGTAATTTTGATCTTGTAGAGTAATTTTGTAAACTGGTCATGTAGAGTAATTTTAATCTTTTTGAGCAATTTTGTAAATTACTCTACAAGAACATTTTACAAAATTACTCTAAAAAAGATTAAAATTACTATACAAGAACATTTTACAAAATTACTCTACAAAAGATTAAAATTAGATCAAAATTACTCTACAGTATCATTTGTAGAGTAATTTTGATAATTACCCTACAAGAAGATAATTACAAAAATGTCACCGCGTGTTTTTGTCTTTTCCTTCAGTTTGTACGTTTAGCACGTTAACTTTATTTTACAACAACTTTCCCCTTAGTACCTAAAGGTGAAACTAGGTAGAAACCACCTGACCAATTTGTGTAGTTAACTCTTAAACCAAAACTTTAAAACTCGGACCAAGATTCAGATGCATAAAACTTAGGAAACTCTACAGTTATATATGGAGTTTTAGAAAGCAACCTGTAAAACGTGATTCCAAGATGAACGGATACTTTGGTTAATAAGGGATCCATCGATTCCACACTTGAGCTGCAAGATCTCAAGCAGAGGCTAGCTAGCTGATAATTCAATCCGTTTTTGTTGAACAACTAAAAGATTCAATAACTTTTTTTCTTTCTATAGAAAGAAACAAATTATTCCATCTTAAGTCTTCGACTTGTCCACGTCTTCGACTTGTCCACGTCTTCGACTTGTCCACGTTATGCCACGTTTTCATTTGACTTAGTAAGGATAAGGTTAGTATGTACACCACATGTGTCGGATTTACCAACCTAAAATTAGAACCTTTATCTTTCTTAGACATTTTATTTTACATTGATTTCTTATTGCTCCACAACAAAGTGACCCGCTAAACTGAGGATGAAAAGCTTAAGGGTTTCGCCATGACCACTAGTGACATCTTTTGTGTTGGTGCATGTCCAAGACTTTCTAGATCGAGCAAACAACACAAACACGAAGATTTATGTAACTAATCACTAGTTACGAACTCTATATTATTATGAACAAAGACCACACATTACAATGAACCTAAATCATCTATATATACTTGATCACCAAGTAATATAATCTATCATAACTATACCATGACACCTAATTAAGTAATAACATAATACCTATAATTAAAATCCATAACCAATTAAGATTAATCCAACACTGCTCTGGTGGTTGGTGTGTTTGGAGTGGTGAAGCAGTAGCATTGGTGGTTATGGCTCAAGTGGCGGCAGCTCAAGGTTTGCTAGTGTTCCGACAGCTACCCAAGTATTCCAGGGACCACAAACGATACTGGCGGTATATGAATTAAGGACAGAGTTCCATCAATCTCACTCAAATAAGTAAATATATGCTTTCTTTTAATCTCCACGATGCTACTACTAAGAATAGCTCCTGCTTATGCTTTCCCTTGTTTTATTTTTAATCCAACAAGTAGAGACAAACATTAGAAAAGAGGTCAGACTTAAGCATTTGAAGGATTGGAAAGTTGCAATTGAATCTTTGTTTGTGTATATCAATCGATTCGTTATTTCACCAAAAGAAGATATTGTCATCTTAAAAAGCATATTTTATGTAGTTATTATGTTTTCATTTAAGACAACTTAGTTATAATATAATATTTTATACATTTATCCACTGCTTTTTTATATAGATTAATTTAGTCGCATGGTTTTGTACAAGATCTTTCATCGGTTATATTTGATATAGGAAACCATAAAAAAACCTTACCCAAGCTTCGTATAATATTCTCATTCAAAAACTTATCAATAAATACATAAAAAAAACCTTACCCAAGCTTCGTATAACATATTCTGATTAAAAAACTTATCAATAAATACATAAAAAAACCTTACCCAAGTTTTCGTATTGTGAACAATTGAAATATTGTAAGAAAAAGTTATTGATATCGATTGTGTTTTTTCTGTATGTTACAAAGAAGGGACCAACCTCTCTAAATAGAGGGATACAATGGATAAGAAAGGAAACAAAATAATCAAGGGAAAGAAAAAGATATGGAACCATCGGTCCTTGACATCCGAGAAATATGGTAGCACACAAGGAAATGATGAAAGATTTCTAATCCTTGAATATTTTCTAACACTCCCCTTCAAGTTGAGGAGTGGGGTTTCCAATACTTAACTTGCTTAGACACTGATTAAAGATTCTCCCGTTGACGGCCTTGTTTAATATATCTGCTAATTGGTCCTTTGAATTAACATAAGGAAGCTCTATAACACCTGCTTCGAGTTTTTCTTTGATGAAGTATCTGTAAACTTCCACATGTTTTGTCCGATCGTGTTGAATGGGATTTTCATAGATCTGTATAGCAGCTTTGTAATCACACATGATCATACTTGTTTCAGTTTGATGGAATCCTATTTCATTTAGGAGTTTGCGTATCCATAGAACTTCTGCTAGACCTCGTGCGATACCTCGGAATTCTGCCTCGGCACTAGATAAAGCAACAACTTTTTGTTTCTTGCTCCTCTATGTGACTAGATTTCCTCCTACCAAGGTAAAGTATCCCGAGGTTGATCTTCGATCTCCTTTATCTCTAGCCCAGTCTGCATCAGTATACTCCTGGACCTTTAGGTGTTTGTTGGATTGGAAGAGAACCCCATATCCCGCAGTCCCTTTGAGATATCTCATAATCCTCCATATCGCGTCCATATGAGCAACTTGAGGTTGATGCATAAATTGACTAACCACCCCGACTGCATAAGCAATGTCTTGTTGTTAGGATCTGAGTTTGGTTTTGATTGTGTTTTGAGTTTGAATTAAGATGAAGATGAATGAAAAGTGCAGCGGAATTATAATGGAAACAAACTTTGCACACAATCAAACGAGAGAATTGCTTTAAACATACAAGTTTAACATTGAACCGAATGCTTGAATTTATTACAAGATTCAATTACAATTGCAAGCATGTAACAAACTCCCCCTCAGCCTGAGCTCACAGTGATTTGTTCGTGCAGGAGAAAGATGGTGAAGAGCTAATAGAACAGTACAGAGAACTGTTCTATTTATAGGCACGAGCAAACCACTGAAGCATCTAAGCTGACGTCACCATGAAAGTGACATCTAACATCCTAACAAACTCTAACAACTGATCTATACAACCTCTGCTATGGTAGCTACTGTTGTACATTACATTTCATAACATAAACTAAACTACTGTTGTATCCTTCCACTGATGTGAACCCAGCAGTACTTGTCATGATCAGTAAAGCTTGACCCATAGCAGTAGATTGAATCAGCAGTGCTTTAGTCTTCCATCAGTCTTTGACTTGGACAGTAGTTGTAAGCCAGCAGTAGTAAAGATCAGTAGTTTGGAGGTCAGCAGATGTTGAAACCACTTTCAAGGGGAGAGACTTGTATACATAACATCTGCTTATTTTGGATCCACTACTCTGATCCAGTTTTGGCTTTGATTATCTGTTCCTCTGATAGGGTTCAATCCCAACAATCTCCCCCTAGAACAGATAATACCAAAACTCTTCATTATTGGTAGATCTTTATTGCCTCATCAACAGTTCCCTTATTTGCCCTTTGAGTTGTAATTCAAAGGCTAAGGCATCTGTGTCATCATCATCCCTGCACAGTGGAAGATCAAGGAGATCCTACAAATCTTCAAGACTTAGGCCAAGTGCTTGTTCCCTTGTTATTTTCTTCACTTCTCCACTAGACTTGAACACTGTCAGTACATGGGTCTGTTTGTCAGTTTTCCACTTTAGTACTTTTGAGTCTAGTGGGTTTCTTGGGAGATTTTTATTAGATGAGGTGTTTGGTGATGCAGGCCTATTCATGACTGTTTGAGCAGTGCTTGCAGGTTGATTCAGGCCAAGAGTTTCAGCTATCATCTTTTTAATACCTTCCTTTACAAGCTCATCTCCTGCCATTAATTATGCCACTGTTTCAGTATCCAACTGTTTTTGTGGCCTTCTTTTAAAGATGGTTGCACCAGCTGGAGCAGTGGCTCTCCTGATCTACAGCTTTGGTGGTCTTTTTGAAACCTCTGCTTCAGGATAGTCAGGATTTTGTGGAGCATTAGGATCTGTCTTTCTTAATTTCTCCAAACTTTTGTAAGTATCCCTGACTTTTTCTTCTTTCCATCTCAACACTTGATTCAAGGACCCATAATCAGCAGCAGCTAATTCCTCTTTCATTCTCCTTAGCTCTACCTTTTTATCAGGTACATTCTTTTTGTATTTTGCCCAATCTGGAGGAGTGTGTTTGACCTTCTTATTTATCATTTCTTGAATCCTGGCTGCTTCTTTTTCAAGCTCAGGAATGGTCCACTCCTTGTACATATGCTTTTCTCCCTTGTACTTCTTGGTTGCCATAATGCTTTCAATGTAGTCTTTTCTCAGAGTTTCATCTGCTCTCTCTGAGATTTGCTGACAAACATTTTTTGCAAACTGCTCTAAAGATCTGACTTGTGTGAGCAAGTATTGATAGTTCTGCTGAATTTCTCTATCAGATTTCCCTTGTGTATTTCTTTTTGAGATATCCTCTGCTTGCTGAGCCTTGATTTTTAAATATTCTTCAATATTGTTATATTCTTCAATATTGTTAGGCCTGGGATATCCTTCAACAGATGGCAAACTCCTTTTAGTAGGGTCATCCTCATAATAAAAAGACTTGATTTCTTCTCTAACTGCTATAAGTTCAAGAGGGAATTGAACACCTGCAGGAGCTAATGGCTTTTGAATTTGAGCTGATGAGAGGGAATTGAACAAGGTTTGGTATGGTTACAAGTGAAAGAGATTGTGAAGATGTTGGTGGTGGTGATGGAGAATCATCATCAGGTATGAAAATCCTTCTCCTTTTTATTGTAGGAGAGGCTGATGATGTCTTGGGTGGAACAGTGGTGGTGATTTGAGTGGCAGTGGTTTGTGATTGACTGACAGTTGTTGAAACAACTGGTGTTTCAACCACTGTTGTCATTACAACAGATGTTGTAACATCTGATGTCTTCTGCTTTTTGGCAGGAGGAGATAATGGAGTGGCTGTTTTTGGAGGTGAAGTGATTTTTGGTGGTAAGGCAGTGGTAGTGGTGTGTGTTGAAGTGGTGTGTGTTGAAGTGATGGCAGGTGTTTGGTTGTCAGTAGTTGAAACCACTGAAGTATCAGCAGTAGTTGACACAGCAGGTGTTACAACAACTGTTTGGGTTGAGGTTTGATGTTGGGGGCTTTTGGATGATGGTTTTGGAGTATGCTTTGTGAGTCTGGATGGTATGGATTTGGGTTCCCTCACTTTTCTAGTGGGATTTCTTTCTGGCTCAGGATTTTTAACATCCTTTGGCTCAGAACAACCCTGCGCATTCAGCTCCATATAAGCACTTTTCTCCTCATTCCATCTTGACATATCCTTTGCCGCTTTGTCCCTTTTTACACTTGTTATAGCTTCATCAAGTGCATTTTGGGTAACATCAACCTTTTTGCTACCATCTGGCATGGGAATTTTTCTAGTCATGGCATCTCTTTCTGGTTCAATGTAAAGACCATCATCTATTCCCTTCTTCTTCCATTCCTGAATTTTCTCCCCCTTTTTAGCATTATCCGGGGGTAATTGATCAATGAAAAGAACAGTTGGAGGAGCAGTGCCAGTGGTTTTCAATATGTGGGCCTTGATAGCCTTAATGTCTGCTTGTGTGTTCTTAAACCTAGACTCCATTGTGTTTCTCAGCTCTTGTACATGTAGTGCATGTTGCTGATCAGCCATTTGTTTTTGTTGTTGGAGAAAAGGTTGAAATAGGTTCCATATCTCATTTACAGCAGGTGCTTGTGGTGGAGCAGATTCTTGAGGTGGAACAACAGTGGATTGCACCTTTTGTATTGACAACAACTGCTGCAGCATTTCTTTGATTTCTGCAACAGAGTTATCCAGTTTTTCAACTCGTTCCGTCAATTCCAGGTACTTTAAACCATCACCCAACTTAATGGGATCATCTGATTTCCCACTAGCAGTGGTTGTTACAGGGGTTGATGTAGGGAGTGTACTCCAAACATTAACCACTGATGCCCCTTTTTCTTAGTACTGGGGTCTTCTTCTTTTAACACTTGATAGCCTTTTGATTGTACCAGAGGGTAAAATAAACTCACTGGTGGATATCAGAGGTGCTATGAAAGGAATTGCCTCCAAGGAAGTCTTATTAATGTAACCGCTGTCCAAATGTGAACCAGTGGGTTCAACACTTGTAGTGGCTGCTTCACTTGGACTACCACCAAGAGTTACTTGTAACTCAAGGGGTGTAACCTCCTCAGGTCTTGTTGGTGGGTTAGCAATGATTGATACATCAGACCCAGTCATTTGTTGAAGTATATTCTCATTGATAGGTGATTGAGAAGGACTGGTTTGTGTCTGGTTCAGATCAATAGCATCCAACAATAATTTAGTTGGTGGGGGAATTGTGGATGTGAGGTTGGGTGTGGAAAGAGAATTTGCCCCGGGCATTGGGCTGTGGATGATGGAAGCAAGTGATTCCAGAGCATCATATTGTGGTGTCCCTATTTGTACAACATGTTCTTTTTTAGAAGAAACATGAGGAGTTTCAGCCATGGGTTGAGATATTTGTACCAACTGCTGTGAGGAAGTAGCAATGGTGGTTTCTTGTGACTTTTGTGCTGTCACTGGCAGTTGCTCTGGTATCTCATCCTCCAGAGTTGCCTTTTTGATGGGTTTGGGGGTTTTTGAGTTTTCTTTTGGTTTGGCTTTTTGTGGATTATAGGTGTGGGTTTCAAAACAGTTGTTTTGCTGCTTTGATCACCTTGAGCAGTGGGCTCAGCAGCAGATACCTGAGGAGCAGTGGTAGCTGCTAAATTCTGCTCAGGCACATCTGCTTGTGTTTTGCAAGGTGTTGACATTCTTGTAAAGGTTTCAGCAGTTAAGCTGGTTATTTGAATAGAGTCACCTTGTTTTATTACATGAGCATCATTCTTACTAAATTTCTTTTCAAAATAGTAACTTAGAAATCTTGGAAAGAGTAATAATGGCTTTTTCTCAACATTTTTAACCAAATCATTAAAGATTTCCTGGGAATAATTGAAATTTTCATCTTGAAGAATAGCATATCCCAGGTTTTGAATCTTTAATGGTATCTCATTGAAAGCAGTGGTTTTGTTTGACACACACATTAAGAGGGTATGAAATAAAAATCTTGTTGCAGGAGGGAAGTAACCTTTTTGTAAGGTATCCCTCTTCATCATTGTGTTTGTATACCCTCTTTTAATAAAGTCAATTTTTAACTCGTTTTTAGGAAAGGAAGTTTTACCTTGTTGATCACCGAGCTGAAAGACTTCCGATATGGATTGTGGTGTGATTTTGACTGCTTTACCCTGTAAAGTGGAGTTAATGGCTATGACATCGTCGCCTTGTTTGTCAAGGGTACAATTTTTCCAAAACTCTCTTTGGGTTTGCAGATAAATTGGAGCATCTGCTATAAGCAAAGTTTTGTACTTTGATCTAGACATGAGATCAATGATGGAATCGAAGGCATCGGTGGTGCCGGGTTTTGTAAGGAGACCCAAAATATTGTGAGAAGGTTTGTGTGGAATTTCAGTGGGTTTAGCCTTTTGAGAGGCCTCTTTGGAAGATAATTTTGAAGTGGATTTAGCGGATGACTTTGATTTTGTCATTTTGGAGAAGATGATCGAAGATGATTGTGAAGAAATTGGAGAGAATGAGATGAAAACTGCTTTGAGAAAGGAATTTTTATGAATTCAATTCGACACTAGAACCCTGTTTTGGGGTTTTGAAGGGGGTTTTATGGAGAAAAAGTGAATGCTGACGTGGCAGCGGTTACAAAAGGTCTGACCACTATGTACTGTCCACGTGCCAACCCCTGATGAAATGAAGGACAATACTTTTATGAAAACTACTGATGAAGGCAGTGGTTGCAACGGTACAAAATGAAGACAGTGGATGATTTTTACTATCAGTGGATAGCATATCAGTGGATAAAACACTGATTTTGAACAACAGTGCTTATCAAGGAAATGAGAGGGCAGGGGTTGACTTTCAGCAGTGGACAGACTTTGAAGTAGAGCAGACTTTTGAACAAGTAGTGGTTATGGCAGACTTTTAAGGGTTTTAATGAAAAATTCATTTTTAGGTATTTTTAAGGATTGGATTTTTGATTTTCTGAAAACATTTTAATGTTTTTATTCATAGAAAAACAGGATTTTGCCCGTTATTCCATGTTTAGCATGCCAATCCTATAGATCAAGCTTTCAAAGGTGGATGTGTCTAATGCTTTGGTTAGCACATCTGCCAGCTGATCCTTAGTTGGAACATGGTGCAGAGAAATCAAACCTTTTTCATAGCAATCCCTCACAAAGTGATGTCTGATGTCAATGTGTTTGGTGGTTGAGTGGGAAACTGGATTTTTGATGATATTTTCTGTTGCCTGGCTATCCAACATAAGTGGTGTTTCTAAGGCAGTGATACCAAAATCCAGCAACTGATTTTGAAGCCAGAGCAGTTGGGCTGTACAGCTTGCATCAGCTATGTATTCTTCCTCAGCAGTGGATGTGGAAACAGCTGCTTGCTTTTTTGCTTTGCCAAGACACTAAGCAATTGCCTAGGAATTGGCACCCTCCTGAAGTGGACTTCCTTGTCTTGTCACATCCAGCAAAATCATTATCTGAGAAACCTGAAAGCTCAATTTTACCATCAGCTGGGTACCAGATACCAAGTGTGGGAGCACCTTTTAGGTATCTGAATATCCTTTTTACAGCAATAAGGTTTGAGTTTCTAGGGGCTGATTGGGATCTGGCACAAACACATGTTCCAAACATGATATCTGGCCTGGATGCAGTTAGGTACAATAAAGACCCAATCATGCTTCTATACAAAGTTTGATCAACCAATTCATCCTTCTCATCAGATATGACTATTTTATTAGTTGCAATGGGTGTACTGCATGGCTTACAATCATCAATATCAAATTTCTTTAAAAGTTCTTTGGCATATTTGCCTTGATGGATGAAAGTGTCATTTTGCAGTTGCCTTACTTGGAGACCAAGAAAGCACTGGAGCTCACCCACTGCACTCATTTCAAACTCAGCTGTCATGAGTTGCCTAAACTCTTCACACATTTTATTACAGGTGCTTCCAAAAATGATGTCATCCACATAAATTTGGACAATCATCAAATACTTTCCTTTCCAATTTAAAAATAGTGTTTTATCTATTCTACCTCTTGTGAACCCAATGGATAGTAGAAAGGTGGAAAGAGTTTCATACCAGGCCCTTGGTGCTTGTTTCAAGCCATACAAAGCTTTATTTAGCTTATGATTTGGATTAAATGGATACTCAAAGCCTGGAGGTTGACAAACATAGACCTCCTCTTAAATCTTACCATAGAGGAATGCACATTTGTTATCCATTTGGTACACCTTGATGTTGTGGTTGACAGCAAAGGCCAGAAATAATCTGATAGCTTCAAGTCTTGCTATAGGGGCAAATGTTTCATCATAATGAATGCCCTCTTCTTGTCTGAAACCTTGAACCACAAGCCTGGCTTTATTCTTGACAACAATACCCCTTTCATCAGTTTTGTTTTTGAAGACCCACTTTGTGCCAATAGGACTTACACCCTCTGGCAGTGGTACAAGCTCCCATACTTGTTGTCTTTTGAACTGTTGGAGCTCCTCTTGCATGGCCTCTACCCAGCTATTGTCTTTTAGTGCCTCTTGGTACTTGACTGGCTGATGGAGAGATAGAAAACCAGCAAAAAGACAAATGTTTTGGGATTGACTTCTTGTGAGCACCCCTTCATTGACGTTGCCAATGATTTGATCTGGTGGATGAGATTTCAAGAAGATAAGATCTCCTTGGTATGGAAAAATGGCATTAAGTGGTGAGAGCTGCAAATGTGAATCATCTGAGCTAACCACTGCTGGTGACTTTGATGATCCAGCAGTGGCTTCAAAAGGTGGTGGAATGGGTGGTAAAGGTGTGGACACATGCTGACTTTGATCCACTGTTTGAGGATTTTTATCAACAGTGCTTGATGATGTGGAAGCAGGGGTTAAGGAGCTACTTTGGTCAACAACTGTTGAGGTAGCAGTGGTTGAGCTTTGACAGCTGTTTTGAACATTTGCTGCTCTTCCCATATTGACATACTTTTGCTGAGGGATGATGATCTCATACCCATAGTCTGGAGATGAATCCTCTGATGGACCTGCATTGTTAGTCTTGACAGCAGTATTTTCAAAAGTAAATTTATCAAGATCAAACAAATCAGCAGGATTTGCTGGGATTTTCATTGATGAAAGTTCATTGAACTTTACATTTAAAGTCTCCTCCACTGCTTTGGTCCGTGTGTTAAACACTTTGTAGGCCTTGGCAGTGGTTGAGTATCCCAGATGATATCCACAATCAATTTTGGCTGCAAACTTAGAAATGGAATCTTTTAAGTTTAAAATGAAGCATGGGCAGCCAAAAACTTTGGAGTATGAGATCAGTGGCTTTATTTTATACAGTAGTTCGTAGGCAGTCTTTTGATGCCTGGGGTTGATTAAAACTCTGTTTTGGACATAGCAAGCAGTGTTTACTGCCTCTGCCCAAAAAGTTAATGGCAAACCTGAATCAGCAAGCATGGTTCTGGCAGCCTCAATCAAAGTTCTGTTCTTTCTTTCAACAACCCCATTTTGTTCTGGTGTTCTTGGAATGTTGTATTGCCTCACAATTCCTTTTGACACACATAAATCATCCAACTCATTGTTCCTGAACTCTGTGCCATTGTCACTTCTGAAGATTTTTACTGGAAGGTCAAACTGCTTTTCAACCTGTTTTACAAAGTCTTGCAGAATGCCTACAGTCTCATCTTTTGAGTGTAAAAAGTAAGTCCATGTAAACCTAGAAAAGTCATCAACAATAACCAAGCAATACCTCTTTTTCTTAAGACTCATGACTTTAACTTGGCCAAACAAATCCATATGAAGCATTTGCAAACATTTGGTTGTTTTGGACTCATCAGTGGATTTGTAGGAGCTTTTATGTTGTTTTCCTTTTAGGCAAGAAACACAATGCTCAGGACAGGTGAACAGTTTTTGAGGTAAACCTCTTACTAACCCCTGTTTTGAAATGGCAGTGATTGTCTTGAGATTTGTGTGCCCCAATCTTCTGTGCCATAGTTCTGTCTCTTTGTTTGATGCAGCTGAGAACAGACAGGCATCAGTTCTGGGGCTCTCTTTTGACATATCCACCACATAAACATTGTCACTTCTCTAAGCAACAAGTTTGGTTTTTCCAGTTTTTATTATTGCTTCAATCTTTTCAACCATTTCTGGGCCAACAATCCTACAGTACTCCTTTGTGAAGAATGACCCATACCCTTTGTCACTCATTTGTGAAACACTCAGGAGGTTGAATTTTAGATTGTCTATCAGATTGACATTTTCAAATTTTACATTACCAGACTGTACAGTACCAGACCCTAGAACTTTCCCTTTACTATTATTACCAAATGATATATCACCCCCTCCATGGATTTTGAAATCTTTGAGAAGGGCTTTACATCTTGTCATGTGCCTGGAGCCTCCACTATCTACATACCAAAGGCTATCTAAGCATGCAGAAGCTCCCTGCACATGAAGTAAAAGGATTAGTTCATTTAGGTCTCCAAAACCAATAAGGCTTTGGATGGGGTCTCAACAGTGTCTAGGATGAGTTCAGATGCATGGGCAGTGGTTAGATCAGGGGTTTGGACAGTTTTAGGACTGTTTCTCTCTAACCACTGTTGTGGGTTTTCATCAATCACCTACTGATAACCAAAAGGATGCCTGTTCACTCTTGGTTTATGTAACACCTCGAAAATTTACGTCCTATGATGTGTTGACACGTGTCATAGGTATAAACGTGTGAAAGAATGTTCTTGAAGGACTAAAGTTGACCAACAATGAAACTATGTAAATATAAGGGTTCAAAGTGTCAACAATGAATAATTACACTTTACAATAACCCTACATGATGTTTATAACCTTAAACGAATGGGTCATGGATCATACGAAGCGAATTGTGAAAGAAAGTGAGAGATTACAAACTACAGGGGTTAAATGTGTCAACATGTTAAGATATACCTCTGAGTGACCTTTTAGCAAACCCGAAGCCTTGTAACGATTAAATATGCTCACTAGAATGTACCATAAAAATTTCACCAAGTTTCGTTACCGTATGAGAAAGTTATGATAAAATCCGTGTGTGAGGGTTAGAATCGTCAACATTGAAATTTAGGGCTTTTCGGGTGATCACAAAGTTACCCGAGGACTTGACAAAGATGGTATAAGCCTTAAAGCCCCATATGTCAATAATAAAGTCTTAAAATGCAAGAAAACATTGATAAAACGACCTTTCGGGGGACCATGGACTGAAATGCAAATAAAGGAAAATTGTTTGGCTGGTAAACCACACGCTCGCGTAGCGCGAGCATAAACCACCTGGCAGTCGCGCTACGCGACTGCCTTGTCTGATCAGAAAAACGCACAGATGTCCTGCATGCCTGTTAACCGACTTTGGTTGATCTTATCTGCATTTGTGAGCACCCCCTACATGTTTTATAGCCCCTAGGACACATGTTGATGATCAATGAACCTTGGTAGAGTGTTTTGTCATGTTTACAAGCCATTACATCCACTATATAAAGCTCCTAATGTTGACAACTTTGAACATTCATTCCATACTTCATCTCTGAGCATTTCTGGAACTCAAGATCATCTTTCGAGCCTTCCTAATCATCCATTAGTCACGTGTAAGTACCCTTGACCTTTTTAAATTAAGTCTTGCTTAGTTTATAGCCTAGAAATCAAACTGTCGTAATTACGGTTTGACTTAGCAATAAAACACAAACGGTCCAGCGTTTTGTCAAAATGAAAGTTGTTATAAGTTGGTAATTATGTGGGCTTAAAACCCTTAAAAGGGCACTCACTGATTCCAATCCTAACTAGGTCGTTTGTCGAGTCAAACGTTGTCCGAAAAAGTCAACAGAAATGTAATATTCGATTTAATGCATGATTAGTGATATAGAAGGCGTGTAACATGTTTTACCATTCTTATAACTTGAAAATAAGTATAAAAACTTGACTAAGCTTGTTTGATTCGACAACTTTCTGTTTTGAACCGATTCGGAATCGAATGACGCAAAAGTTTGACTTTTGCTTTGACTTCAGTTCTGACCCGGTTTTGATAGGTTTAGACATGCCTTAAAGTTCCATTAGGACCTAGTTACATGTTGGTATAACCCTCTGCGTTTATACCACTTGGAACCTCGATTGTCCGACGTTTCCGTTAATCGCCTAAATAGTGACCATAATGCCCTTATGACCATACAACGAGAATTTTGGAAATGTGAAAGTAAAACAATCTTAGTTACTGATTTTTAAACATGTCTGTAAATTTTCACATCAGTCGGAGGTCTAGATTAGGAGTTATGCTTAATGACGTAATTATAACGCTTCTTAGTAATTAATCAGCGTCATTAGCGTAAAGCCTATCTAAACCCCATTTTTGACACCAAAACTTTTACCCACTGATGTAATATAATATTTTGGGATTTTTTAAGATTTTTAATTATTTTTAAACTAATCATAAGCTAGGATTATCGCCTTAATTCGGTAAATACCGAATATGCCCTTTTCGGCCATAAAATGAGTTTTACAAATCCTTTTGACACCAATCCAATTGCTACTGATTTCAAATAATAAATGGAGTATTTTGAACCTGTTGAACTGATCAGAAAACTCAGAATCCTATATTAACCCGTAAATCGCTTAAAACGACATTATACGCATATTAAACGCATAGTTAGGGTTTAAAACTATTTTGGCAAATAAGACTTATAACCAAATGTTATAACCTGTTAAAATAAGTTATTTTACTGATTTATTCAGACCCGGATCACAGAAGCTTAATTGATCCCTTTTATAATCTTTAAAATGACCAAAATACCCCTAAGGGGCTTAATTTGAGATTAAACTCGTTTTGGGCATAATGGAAGGTATCCTATTGAAATCACAACATATTTAAGGCATGTTAACTTAGGAAACCTGTTTAGGACTCTTATGGTTACCCGTTACGCTTCATACGCGTTCGGTTCGGTTTATGTAACTAGTTTACATAAATTAGCCGAAACGGGTCAAACCTTATCGGTTTTATCTCAAAATCCAGAATGTGTATAATATACCCATATTATACAAGTCTCCGAACTTGTCGGGTCTAAATCACATTCTATTCCAGTCTTCGCCTTATCATGCGTTTGAACCGTATCTTCCTTTTGAAAACTAACCGGTCTAAGTCATGACTTATTTAAAAGACCGTTAGGATTCTAATAGGTTATTAAAAACATTCGTTCCAGATTTAGGAGCCCAGTAAAAGCTATCTGTACTTGCTGATTTGATACGGCTGGGATTGAATTTATATTTAGCTCAGGTAAATACTTTTAACTTATTTCCCTATACGGGCTTGGGGTACGGTATATAAAATACCGCTTGGTCGGGCATTGAATCTTTAATTGTATGATGGTTAAAGTATTGAGATGTTCCATTTAATTTGTTTTGTTTGCTTAAAGCCTTTGGGGGTTAATGACCGTTGTCCCGGATATCCTTGGCATCATTTTACGAAATGGTCACGACCTTAGCACCCAGGTGTAGGCGTACACCTGTCAGTGTCTCATAAATAATGTGGTGTGTCTATTGATCTTTAACCCGGCTCGATCCGGGCTACTGAACGCATAAGGAACATGTAAATCCTTTACAAGTTTATATATTTAAATAAGCATCCCAAGTTATAAAATATTATTTGTGCCATGTGCATGCAAATCAATCATTTTTGAAACCTTTTCAAAATGAGTCAGTTGATTGTATTTACCAGTGTAAACTGACGTATTTTCCAAAAAGGCTAAGTGCAGGTACTAATCGGAATCGGCTGGCTACTCCTAGCATCATTAAAGAGTCTCGCAAGCTTAGATGCCTAAAGTCTGTTGAACAGTGTTATTTTATTTTTGATCCGCCTGTGGATCCTTTACTTCCGTTGTAATACTTTGATGTTACATTATTTCGAATTTTAATATATTTATCCTTTTGCTTCCGCTGTGCATTTATATATTGTGTTGTTTGACTATGATGTTTCCAACCACGTCACGTTACTCCCCTACCGGGCCCACCGGTAAAGTGTGGAAATATTGGGGTGTGACAGGTTGGTATCAGAGCCAACATTGAGTGAATTAAACACTAGTTTTTTGTGTTTAATCTCAATGACACATTTGCACATTCCTTGATCTTCTGAGTCTAGACTTAACATAGGAATATTCTCAATCCTTATCTGGAAATTCTGCTTCCAAATTTTTTTATATTTTGAATACGTCGCCAAGCGAAGAAGCTGTAATAGGAATTCTCCACACCCGGAGCCTTGAATTGCCGACCTTCGTACAACGGCAAGGATGAAACGTGCAACCAAGGAGAAAGCATTCGGAAATAAAATAAAGAAGAAACTCCTTTTGCTAAAGATCGTTTCCTTAAAAGTCCTTATAACGATATTTATCTTTTAGTCCCTTCGAGGACAACATTATTCCTTTGAAGTCCCGTTTAGGGCAACCCTATACTTGTTTAAGTTTTAAAGGAACGATTATGTTTAAAATATCATTCCTATATTATATGATCTACCATTATTTAGTAAAAATGGCAAAATCTAATAAGGACAAGACCTAGCCACGCATTATTTTGAGACAGGGCAAAGATGGTAGTTCCTCAACTAGATTTAGATCCTTATTAACATCCTGAGTTAGGATTGTTCTGCGTTTATTATTTAAAAATGAATCTTAAAGGTAAACCTAGCCTATATGACGAGGCCAAGATGGTAGGACCTATTCAAGGATTCAAATCCCAGTTAACATATGAAAATATGTTAACACTCCTGGCAGAAGTGATTCATTAAAATCACACACGTCATTCTTATTATTGGATTCTTCAAAAGATTCCTAACCCAATATAATGATCTCTGAATCATGGGTTTAGATCATCCCTTGAGATGATCATATTTTGACCATACGTGGTAATATAGCGCCTACAGGCCCTGCTCATTTCCATATGAACCAAAAGACAGTGGTAGCAATGACTCCCTGTCAGATAAAGGTAATGAACTAGGTTCAAACCTTCATGCTTTGATTCTCTGAAATCATAGCTTATAATTTATAAATGTCCTTGTGACTAGGCCTGTTGTGCCAGTATACCTTCATGCTTTGATTCTCTGAAATCATGGCTTATAAATTAAACTTGTCTACGAGACTAGGCCATTTGTGCTATTATTAACTTATAAATTAGGATTATGATAAAAATCCTGAATAAAAATAAATATTATTCCTTTCCTGCCAGTATAATTATTTTAAGAGAATCTTAAATGGTTTGACCTAGCTTGAATGTCATTGAAGACCTAGCTAAGATGGTAAAATCCGTTTAAAAAAAGAGATTCAGATCCTTGTTAACATCTGAAAATGTGTTAACACTCCCGACAACCGTGATGCGATAAAATCACACCTGTCATCCTTTTAATAGGTAGTTTCCAAATCTCTGAGTTAGCGTAAATGATCAATAGGAATCATGGCTGGTAAACGTCGAAAATGATGTACGCATCAAAACATCCATTTGGGATGTACACATACGGGTAAAGATGAATACATGAAAAAGATAGTTTTACTTCATAACTTCTTGTCAAGACAATGAACTATGAAATTTTCCGATCCAAAGGAATCATCGATTATGTTTTAGATTTTTCCCTAGTGACAAGGCCCTGTGCCATCAAGAGTCCTTGGGAACAAGCTCTTGTGCTATATAAAATGTCAGTACGACATTGACAGTCGTGACTTATGTCCCCTGTCTGATAAATATGAAGGATTATATTCCGCTTAAATGCCAAAGATGGTTTATTTAAACTTAGGCAAAACATAATCAAATAAATTAAATTCTATCTATTGGCCTATATGGTTTAATTGCGCCATGGCTATTTATACAACAAATTCGACAATTCACAATATAATTAAATCAAATATTACTACTGGTTTGTAGCCTTCAAAGCTTCACCATGGTTGACTCCTCAGAAGCTCACAATCATCCTGTTAATCAGAATGATGATACAAGACTGAATTTATCGGGCGCCGAGTTACAGACTATGTTAGATACAGCTGTAAACAAAGCCGTGAACCGAGCGTTAAGGGATCACAAGCGAAAGTGCAATAATACCACTAAGCAAGGTTGTAAAAAGGGTAAGACCGGTTCAAACTATAACCAGTCTAAGCCAAAGGAGGCTAAACCCGAATGTAAGAATTGCGGGAAGAAGAGGCACTTCAGTAAATGTATATACGAACAGATTAGGGGATGTGGTATCTGTAAAGAGATGGATCACACGACCCAAGAATGCAAAGAATTGAAAAACAACCAACAGTCGGGTGAAAAACCCAGATGCAAAATCTGCAAGAAACAGCACTTCGGGAAGTGCAGGTATGGATCGAACTCGCATACACAGACGAGAACTTTTGCATGTGGGATATGCAAGTCCAAGGGGCATAAGACCTTGGACTGCAAGAAGATGGAAGACGCAACCTGTTAAGGTTGCAATGAAAGAGGGCACATTAAGACCAACTGCCCTACATATGCTAAAAAGCTTGAGGAAGTTAAAAAGATCAAAGCTGGAAGCTCTCAAATGGGTGCTCAAGAGACTGTTCATGATAACAATGTCACAACAGGTACTTTCTTTACCAATAACGCTCACGCTAGAGTATTAATTGATTCAGGTTCAGATAAGTCTCTCGTAGACAATAGATATTGTAAATCATTAAATCTACTTGTTAAAACTCTAAGCGTTAAGTGTGAAGTAAAATTGGTCGATAGTACCTCAGAAACTACTTCAGCAATATTAGATGGATGTTTTATATCCATTAGGAATCATTTTTCCGATGTCCTATTTTTCCGTTAAAATATAAGGACGCAATATAGTGATAAAAAAAATCGAAGGGTTGCCTTGAAAATCAAGCCCATATTATGTGTAACAACCCTCAAGAAAACCGACACTCTCGAATATTTTCCGACACCCCATTATATTTTAAAATACCCTTATATGTCTTATATTATACCCCGTATGTGAAAACCGAGCCCGAAATATGTTATAGTATTAGAAATAAAATATAAAATCTGAATTCTGAGTTGAGGCGGGCCGCGTAGGATCCCACCTCAATCTCACGCGGGCCGTATGAGAGTGCTGACCGGACTCCGCTGAATTCTTTAGTTCAAGCGGGCCGCGTAAGTTTAAGTTTAAGTTGACGCGGGCCGCGCGTGTTCCGAATGGTGGCAGATCCATGAGCCGACACGTGTCGACATCGTGTCGAACCTAGTTGATGACCGGACTAAGCTACTAAGTTGACTGAAGTCAACGCGGGCCGCGAAGGCCTTATGCTTACCTTACGCTGGCCACGACAGGACGAGATTACACAACTATAAATAGCAGGCATCGGATTTCACTTTCAAATCGTTCATTCTTTCTTTCAATCTCGAATTTCTGAAGTAGTAGAGATTATAGTTGGGTATTATACCCCTAATTAGCGAGGTTCTGCTCCGTTGTAAGTATTATAACCCCGGTTTCGTAATAGTTACGATGCCCGATTGATTTAGGGTTCCGTAACAACTGTCGTGGTTCTGCCCGACGTAGTTGTTGGAATGCCGTCTCGGGGAGGGTATTATTAATATTTTCAAAGGGTTATAATACTAATCAATGTACATTCGTATAAATTATAGATTATATCCAGGAAACCCTCACGCGAAGTCTAAGATAGCAATGTGAGTAATCCTTCTTTTTGTGTAAACCTTTTTGTGAGTTATCCTTATTTTATGTAAACCTTTTTGTGAGTTGATCCACTTTTTGTAAACCTTTTTGTTAACTGTTTTACAAAACCTTAAATACTTTACCATGCGAATTACAGTTATTGAGTATTTGTAAGAATACAATTATGATGAGTATGTTGGGGTTTTGTATACAAAATTTGTTACCACCTGGTCAAGGAGTAACATTTCCACAAGCCGGGTTCGACAGTACCATGGATGTTAATTGTTATATCTTGGAAACAAATATAATTGCGGGATCGCCCTCAATACTGTACACTGTGAAATGAATTTTTATGTAAACTTGATTAAACTGGGATTCACTCACCAGTATTTCTTGCTGATAAAAATGTTTTAAACACGTGTTTCAGGTAACTTAGTGTGAAGCCAATAAAAGCCAGCTGGAGAGCACTGAAGGCTTGGAAAAGTGGCAATAAATTTACCTAAAATAAAATAGATGTTTTTATTAAATAAAATAGGTTTTATTCCTATGAAAACGTGTGTACTATGAACTTGGGTTTCATCGACTTTATTTAATATTATAAAATATGGTGGTTTTCCTCTGATAAACATTTCCTAACTACGGTCCTGATGTAAATTCCGCTGCAAGACTAAATAAAAACTGATACCACCAAAACTCTGAGATCACGTCCGCCCGTTCCCGGGGATCAGGGATCGGGGGTTGTGACAGAAGGTGGTATCAGAGCCTAGCCACTGGCTCAAGCCAAAGAAGTGTTCTGCTGACACTTAAAGTTATATTTTGTGTTAGGAAATAAATTATGAAAATACATGCGTAATTGTAATTATTATGATGTGTTATTTGACTATTTGTTAGTTTACATTATGAGTAAGAGAAGAATTTTGGACATCTATCATAAATTAGATATTTCACCCAAAGAAAAGGGAAGTTCATCTCAAACAAATTCCTCAGGATACTCAGCAGATACTGAGGAAGGAATATTTGTCCGTAAAGCTCAGTATGAAAATCCACTTACCCCTAGTAAAAGAAGTCGGATTCTTAGAAAAAGTCAAGAGAATATGAAAAAGTCTCAGGAAAACCAGAAAATAGGAAGTAACCCACCTTGGGAAGATAAATTAGATGAAAAATGGGCAAATCTCTACATGTTAGCCACTACAGCAGTAAATGTTAACTTATAGTTGAATCGTCAAACCAGTGCCAGCACTCATGCCACCTACGAGCTAGAAACTTTAAAAGAACTTTGTTCATTTGATAACAACCTAGTGAGAAGAAAGAGATAGAATAAACCTTACATAAAAATGCATGTTGAGCATAATACTCCTATAATCTAGTTAGACTAAAATAAGTTACGGATGTATAAGCAATAATATACTTCGAATTTCAGTTCTAGTTTGTAATAAATATATAAATTGCAATATTTCATTTTAATCAATCTGTTCGTATAATTGTACTAGATATTCATTTATGATAAATAAACATTCGAATGAACAACAAAAGTGAACCAAGAAAACTAGAATAAGACCTAGAAGTACAAGAGAATTTTTAATGCTATGCCTTAATATGAAGTTTTGAGATAAACCAATTGCTTGCATAAATAAAGTGTGATGGTTATTAGTATCCTGTGAAGATAATGACTAGAACAGTGCCTGTATGATAAATAAGCAATAACACTTGGCCACTGTTATTTCTTGTTTATTGATACTACTCAGTTCTAGAATATGATTCCTCATGAGAATACTAATTTCCTTGTTTCTTGATATAAACCATAATAAATGATGCCTTTTTAAGATCATGATTTAAAATAAGTTTATGGAAGGAAAATACTATGATAGGTATATCTCCGGTAAAACTGGGTATGATGCGGTAGACTCTCCAGCTTGTCCGGGTGAGATGAGGTTACCTCTCCGGCAAGACCGGGTGAGATGGGGTTACCTCTCCGGCGAGACTGGGTGAGATGAGATTACCTCTCCGGCAAGACCGGGTGAGATGAGGTATATGTTATGATAATGTAAATTCCCTAAATAATACTATGACATGTGTCACACCCCGACCACGTAGAACAACAATACGTGGCGGAAAACGTCGGGGAGTGTTGTAACAGAATCATTGTTTCATAACACATGGAAATTGAAATATTGTTTTATTGATTAAAGTAGTTACAATGTCATGACAATCAAAGAAACATAACATAAATAACTAGTCTTGCATCTTTTATTGTCGCTAAGGCCCAAGTCCGCCTAAGTGTATCTTGATAAATCCTATGCATCATATCCTGAAACACATGTGAAAATAGGTACGTCAGCATAAAAATGCCTGTGAGATACATAGGTTTATGAAAATAGGATTCATGACTTATTGTTTAAGAAAATGTTTAGTCATGAACCTTGTAATTTGATTTGTCTTGTAAATCATTTGAAAAATGATAAGATCAGATGATATGTATAAATAAAAGAATAATGTATGGTTAAATGAATAACCATATAAAAATGAGTTTGTATAATTTAAGTTGTTTGTAAAACAATGTATTGTGAAAAATAGGTTATTTGTATAAAATGTTATATTTCTCAATTTGAAATGGTTCATATAACGCTACGATATGTAATACCATACAATCACTTATATATAGGAAGTACCAGCGGCGTATCCACCATGCTTGTATCATATTACACACGCCTCGTTACTCGAATCACTTACCCAAACAAACCACCAATGTAAGATGTCTATGTTTAAACCAATTGCCAAACGTATTGAATAATATGTCAAAATGTCTATGTCAATATGTAAATCATGTAATGTGTAACCAATGTCAATAATGTTTATGTGTCAAATGTAAATCATGTAATGTGTAACCAAAATGATATGTATGGCTAGTGAAATATATCAACTAAACCATATGCACAAAAACAAAGTATTGAAGTAAAACACGGTTTAAATCAAAGCTATGTTTTGTGGAAATGCATGCTATACTGATACAAATATCTATGCGGTATTGTGAGAATGCATACATCCAAGCCTTGAGACTGTGGCGATAAACCCTTAAATAAATTAAAGGTTTATCTTGTTGTAACTGTATATCGAATTCGGTCATTCCTTCCAATCCAAACAAACCTAGGATTTCAGGAACGGGAGTTGTCAATTCCTATGGTACCACTACCTACTAACGAACGGCGTAGCTAGTGTTAATGAATGTATTGTTCCATTGTAAACAATCCAAATGTCATAACAAAATGTAAGCATGTGATGAGAACAACTGTACTAAGTATGCACACAATGGACATACTTAGCATGAAATGTAATGTAAAACAATGTACAAAGTACGCACACAATGGGCATACATAGCATGAAATGTAATGTAAAACAATGTACTAAGTACGCACACAATGGGCATACATAGCATGAAATGTAATGTAAAACAATGTACTAAGTACGCACACAATGGGCATACATAGCATGAAATGTAATGAAATCATGTACTATAATGTACTAACGAACATAGCAGGCATATGATGTGAAAGCATGAAAAGCATGAAAGTAACAAGTAGGCACATGTGTTTCACCCCAAAACAGTTTGGAAAACAGTAAAAGAGGGGTCTATGTACTCACTTGAGATTGCTCAGAAGTCCTAAGATAACCACCAAGCAATGCTAGAGATCACGGATATCAAACGGCACCTAATATAGGTAACTACATTAATAAACCGGACCTAAATCGGAAGATCGGATAGAATGAGGGTTCGTAAACCAAATGAGTATGGGAACTCGTGTAATATGGTTTAACAACGCCTACATACTAAATGAATCCTAACATAAGTGCTTATGACCCATTACGACCCGTTTAGGTAGCTTATGCTACTTTAACGCGTCGCTCGCGTGAAACGCGTTCGGACCGCCTAACTAGTCCTATGACAAGTAACATATGCCTTAACATGTCTAATATTGTTGTCAAATCAGTTTAGATGTCAAAAGTTATGTTACATATGTTTAAAATGAATTTTGGCATCAAAGGGGTATTTTGGTAATTTACCTAAGGCATATAAACTACCTATCATACAACTACTTAAACAAAGCGACCATAAGGTATAACCTCGTAAGGTTATTCCCTATAAACTATGGTCACCTAAAGTGCTTGGTCGGATCCTAATGATCGACCAAACAGGTCGGGTTCGAAAGTATAAGCGATTGTTTAGATCGCTTACCTTACGACCCTAAATAAGCACTAAACTAAAAGTGACGAGCTAAGCATGTTAAAACATGCTTAACTAAGTTTAGAAAACATGTTTGGTATCAAAATAAATGGTCTTGATACCCACAAGTAGTTTGGTTACAAAATACGCAAGAATACGTATTCTGATCGAAACTACGGCTCGTCACTGAGCCTAGATAACGTGGTAATCAGTAGGTATAGTCACTAGGGACTATAACCATCGTGAACACGCTCACGTTATGAAGTTCAAACAAACTTCGCATCGACCATAAACTGGTCAATGCAGAAAGTCAAACAAAGTTCGACTTTCGGACTCGAAAAGCAATAAAAGAACGAAGGAACACTTACGAAGGGTCCCTGAATGCTAATCTAGATCAAAATAGCTCAGGTATGAAACAAAGGTTTCAACTTAGAGCACAAATGATCAGATTCTAGTGAGAAATGAAGTTGGGGTATGTGGGTATTTATAGTAAATGGACAACCGTTAGGATCATTTCTTGGAAAAGGGGGCACGATCTAAGCCGTACACTTGTTAGAAAGTTGTGGTAACTCGTTTGCCATCCACCATAAGAGTTTGACACTTGGAACTTGGCCTTTGGAGAGTGTTAAGGGCTGTTAAAAGCTGAAAAAAAACGTTTTGCTGCATCTGGCCCCTGTTTACGGACCTAGTTTGGCAGATTTACAGTTTCAGTCCCTGCAACCTTAAAACTTGGTTTTCGATGCGTTTTTTTTACATGTTTAAGCCCCGTTAACCCCATTTCAAAGCTCTAAAATGAAGTTAAAGTATAGGGAACTTAAAATGTGTTCAAAAATATATCGGGTGTCGGTTCGTTTAGCCGTAGGGTTACGTTGTTCGGTTAATTACGACGGAATGCGCATAAGCGCGAAAAATGATCCAAATGGCGTGACGAATGGATTTTTCTTATGCCAAACACTAAAATAAAATATTTTAGTGCTTACATAAATTTTTGGATGTCCGGATGTATTCAGAACGTAAGTTATGCGCGAAAATGCAAACTTGTGCACTTTTTGACGCTTTTTGTCCCTGAATGACCCCAAAAGTTTATTTTAGCATACCGAACCCCTCAAAGCCTATTTCTAAGCTATGTAAAGGATATTTATGGTATGTTTAACTTATGGTCATGTTCCGGAATGTCTGTTACAGTTCAAATTGGCATACTTTCGCAGTTTGTCAAGTTTAGTCCCTGTAAGCGAATTAACTTGTTTTTGCCATACCAAAGCCTTCAAAACTTATTTCTAAGTTATGTAAAGGTTATTTAAGGTATGTTAAGCCTATGTCACTATTCCGGAGTGTTTGTTGCATTAAACTGGTAATATTTATGCATTGGTGCGCGTATAACCTTCTAAAAAGCGATTTAGAGTTTGGAATTGAACAAAAATTGATATGTGCAAATGATACACATATTTTTACAAATCCCAAGTATGAAATATAATATTTCATTGGTTCGGTATTTGTTTGATGGCCGTGGAGGCACAGGTGTTACAACATGAGGTCTGACTTGTGAGTCTGTTTACATTATGGATAATGTGCATACCACAGTATATGCAATATTGTATAGACATGTATGTCTATGAGGAAATTCAAAAGATCCTAATAATTGATAATGAGGAATAAATTACGGACAGAGGTATCAATTATGAATTTAGATTTGTCAGAAATCTCTAGTATATATATATATATATATAAATTCTGATGATAAACATTATTTGATTATCAATCTATGCGATAAAATGAAACGGTAATAATAATAATATAATAAAATATGTGTGTACGGATGCATACTATTTTATTCCTGTTGGTATTATAATTTTTATTTCAGTTCTAGTGTGTAATAGACGCATAGTATATGAAAAGAGTATAGTAATAATGATAGACGCTTTTGGCAAAAATGCGTGTCATGTGATTAACTATAGTAAGATATTAATTGTGATATTAATATGGGATAAATGTTTAAAATTCAGATGGCCGACGAAGAAAATCAAGGAAATCTGAATAACGATAACCAGAGTAACATTAACGTGGTTAATGATAATCCTAGTCTCAATAACAATGGAAACCCAGTGGATAATAGTGCTATTCAACACATAGTGGCACAAGGAATTATAGATGTTATGCCCTTTATTCTTCAAACTGTTAAGGATGCTGATAATAAACATAGCAGTAAGCGACCTGTTGAACCAGAAAACAGTGTAAACAATGGACCAGTATTTCAATTGCCTATTCCCAAAAGAAGAAGAACAATGCCTTATGGTTGTTCTTATAAAGAATTCTGGTCTTGTAAACCAATGGAATTCTCAGGCAATGAAGGGGCTATTGCAACCTTACGCTGGATAGAGAAGACTGAGGCAGTCTTAAGGATAAGTAAGTGTGCTGAAGAAGACAAGATATTGTTTGCTTCTAATCTGTTTAAGAATGCAGCATTAGAATGGTGGAACACTATCCTCCAGACAAGAGGAAGTGATAAAACTTATAATATGGAATGGGAAGAATTTAAAGAAAAGGTAGAAAGGAAATTCTGCCTACCTAATGAAAAAGAACAGATAGCAAACAAGTTCCTCAACCTTAGGATGACTGGTGTAGATAGTAAAGGGTACACTACTATATTCTTTGAATATGCTAGGATAGTGCCAACCCTTGCATCACCAGAACCGGTATTAATCTCCCGTTACATCTGGGGATTAATTGGAGAAATTACACATGTAGTCAAGGCAACCAGACCCCAAACCATAGAAGAAGCTGTAGAACTAGCCAATACCTTGACTGATGAACTAGTTCGTACTAGAGAAGAAGATCAGAGGAGAAACTTAACTCAAAGGCTTACTCAAGAATTTCGTTCTGGGAATTTCAATCATAAGAACATAGATTCTACCTTTGCACCGTATTGCGGGATCTGCAAAAAGAAGCATTCTGGAAAATGCTCCACCCACTGCAATTTCTGCAAAGCACCAGGACACAATGAAGAGAACTGCAGGAGGAAATCCAGTAATGGATTGTGTTTTAACTGTGGAGAAAAAGGTCATATCAAGCCAAACTGTCCAAAACTGGCTCCAGCTACAAACAACAAGAATACTAAAAATGCTAGAGCATTTGTTCTGACTGCAGATGAAGCCAAGATGATTCCAGATGTCATCGCTGGTACGTTTCTAGTTAATGATGTCTTTGCTAAAAGTATTATTTGACTCTGGTGCAAACCAAAGTTTTATTAATACATCGTTTTGCAAATTTCTAAATCAATCATTAACTAAACTACCACACGAAAGATTAGTAGAGACAGCTAATGGAGAAACCATTAGGATTTCTGAAATTTTGCAGGGAGCAAGAATAGAAATTTTAAACCAAACGTTTAGGGCAAACCTTTATCCAATGAATCTAGCAGGATTTGATATTGTTTTAGGAATGAATTGGTTAATAGCCAATAAAGCCAGTATTTTATGTGATCAAAAGTCAATTCAAGTAAATTCATCTAAAGGTAAAACGATCACAATTAAAGGAAATAAACCATCTAGATCCACCAAATTCATCTCTGTGATGAAAAGTGCAAGTTCTATAAGAAAAGGTTCTATAGTGTATTTGATTTCTATAATCACTAACACTAAAAGAAAAGAACTAAAAGACATTCCAGTAGTATTTCAGTTTTCAGATGTCTTTCCAGAAGAATTACCATGACTATCTCCAGACAGAGAAGTTAAATTTATAGTTCACCTACTACCAGGAACATCGCCAATCGCCAAAGCACTCTACCGTTTGGCACCAGCCGAAATACAGGAATTAAAGAAACGATTCGATAAATTCCTGGAGAAAAGATTCATACAACCGAGTTCGTCGCCATGGGGAGCGCCGATATTATTCGTTAAAAAGAAGGACGGATCAATGCGTATGTGCATTGATTACTGTGAATTTAACAAAGTCACGATTAAGAATCGGTACCCATTACCGAGAATCGATGATTTGTTTACAAGGAGCTTGATTTTTCTCTAAGATTGATTTAAGGTCAGGATATCATCAATTAAAGGTACAGGAAGAGGACATTCCTAAGACCGCATTTAGAACAAGGTATAATCATTATGAATTTACTGTCATGCCATTTGGTTTAACCAATGCCCCAGCTGCATTTATGGACATGATGAACCGAATATGTAAGCCATATTTGGAAAAAATTCATAATTTTATTTATAGATGATATTCTAATTTACTCTAAAAATAAAAAGGATCATGCAAGACAGTTGCACGCACTTTTAAGTTTATTAAAAAAAAATAATACAATCTGGGTGATTGTAGATATGCTAACCAAGTCAGCTCATTTTCTATAAATGAAAGAAATATCCGCATTTATTCCAGTAGATCTCGAGGACGAGCTCTAAATTAAGGTGGGGAGAATGTAACAACCCTCAAGAAAACCGACACTCTCGAATATTTTCCGACACCCCATTATATTTTAAAATACCCTTATATGTCTTATATTATACCCCGTATGTGAAAACCGAGCCCGAAATATGTTATAGTATTAGAAATAAAATATAAAATCTGAATTCTGAGTTGAGGCGGGCCGCGTAGGATCCCACCTCAATCTCACGCGGGCCGTATGAGAGTGCTGACCGGACTCCGCTGAATTCTTTAGTTCAAGCGGGCCGCATAAGTTTAAGTTTAAGTTGACGCGGGCCGCGCGTGTTCCGAATGGTGGCAGATCCATGAGCCGACACGTGTCGACATCGTGTCGAACCTAGTTGATGACCGGACTAAGCTACTAAGTTGACTGAAGTCAACGCGGGCCGCGAAGGCCTTATGCTTACCTTACGCGGGCCGCGACAGGACGAGATTACACAACTATAAATAGCAGGCATCGGATTTCACTTTCAAATCGTTCATTCTTTCTTTCAATCTCGAATTTCTGAAGTAGTAGAGATTATAGTTGGGTATTATACCCCTAATTAGCGAGGTTCTGCTCCGTTGTAAGTATTATAACCCCGGTTTCGTAATAGTTACGCTGCCCGATTGATTTAGGGTTCCGTAACAACTGTCGTGGTTCTGCCCGACGTAGTTGTTGGAATGCCGTCTCGGGGAGGGTATTATTAATATTTTCAAAGGGTTATGATACTAATCAATGTACATTTGTATAAATTATAGATTATATCCAGGAAACCCTCACGCGAAGTCTAAGATAGCAATGTGAGTAATCCTTCTTTTTGTGTAAACCTTTTTGTGAGTTATCCTTATTTTATGTAAACCTTTTTGTGAGTTGATCCACTTTTTGTAAACCTTTTTGTTAACTATTTTACAAAACCTTAAATACTTTACCATGCGAATTACAGTTATTGAGTATTTGTAAGAATACAATTATGATGAGTATGTTGGGGTTTTGTATACAAAATTTGTTACCACCTGGTCAAGGAGTAACATTTCCACAAGTCGGGTTCGACAGTACCATGGATGTTAATTGTTATATCTTGGAAACAAATATAATTGCGGGATCGCCCTCAATACTGTACACTGTGAAATGAATTTTTATGTAAACTTGATTAAACTGGGATTCACTCACCAGTATTTCTTGCTGATAAAAATGTTTTAAACACGTGTTTCAGGTAACTTAGTGTGAAGCCAATAAAAGCCAGCTGGAGAGCACTGAAGGCTTGGAAAAGTGGCAATAAATTTACCTAAAATAAAATAGATGTTTTTATTAAATAAAATAGGTTTTATTCCTATGAAAACGTGTGTACTATGAACTTGGGTTTCATCGACTTTATTTAATATTATAGAATATGGTGGTTTTACTCTGATAAACATTTCCTAACTACGGTCCTGATGTAAATTCCGCTGCAAGACTAAACAAACTGATACCACGAAACTCTGTGATCACGTCCGCCCGTTTTCGGGGATTAGGGATCGGGGGTTGTGACATTATGGGTGATAAGAAGCAATTAATTATCAAGACTCCTTATGAGACAACCCTCATCATTACATGTATCCGTGCGATTAATTAATATCAAACATAAAAAAATGGTGGAATTGGCCGTCCCCGGAATCGAACCTGGGTCTAGGCCGCACCCTTTCGCGCGCCTAGCCAACCGAGCTAGGTGCCTAGTTTGTGAAATTTCCATTTTTATTTAAATATAATCACATGTACAATAACTTCCTTACTTCTTACTATAAGTCACCTACTTATCCTCCTTATGTTGACTAAGTATTAAAATCCAAGATTTTACCTCTATGTTTTAATTACTCTTGGCTTGCTTATGTTGACTAAACACTAGAAAGGATGAAGTGGAAACCATTAAGTATATCCGTGGTTATGCTAGAAAGGACATGGTAAGGTATACATCACAGTCATTCGATGGCAATACTTTTAATTAGTAAGGACATTAATGAAATCCTCAAGAAGGATCCTCTTATACATCGTGGAATGGTCCAAGTTTTAAGGACCTTATTAGAAAAACCTAGTATCCGTTTCGCGAAAAGAGAAAAGACGGAATAAGAATTTCTGACTCTCGCCATAAAAGTTCTAGACTGTCGACAGTATGTCGCAAATTTTAATTCATTGGCTGAGATAGTACCCTATTAAAGCACATAATTATTAGTGATTAGCATTGGCAATGAGAGGGCACACTAAGGTTTCAAAACCTACTCATTAAAAATCCATTATGGATCTACCTCAGCTACCCACGTTATAATGATTAAGAAGTAATCAGTCAAAGCTGAGACTGTCCTAAAATTTTCTAAGATTTTACAGCTAAGTTTAGAAAGATTAATAATGGAGGCGTTTAACCCTCCTGTTGAATAATTAGAAGACAGCTCACATTAGGAATTTCACCAGATAAACCCTTATTTGTGAAATTATTGCTATAAATTACAGGTGGTTTAGGGTGCTGTTAAGTCTCTCACAAGATCATAAACTTAGCAAACTTTTAGAAATTTTCCGGTAAGAACTCCAGATATTAAGCGTAAGATAAAACTTACCTGTGAAATCATAAGAACCATTTCTTTTGTTCCTATCAGAAACCTTCAGTCATAGAGTTCTCGAAATGTCCTCTCTCTAAGAGGAAGTGCGTCAGCATATATAGTGATATCTCTTTAATCTCTATCGATTTCGAATCCCAGAAGGTATGATAAAAGCGCCATATGAAGATTGGTGTATCTTAATAAGTCCCATAGATTGTTTCCATGCCTGGTCAGTATGGAGATTTAATGCATGGGACCACAAAGATATTCCGAGAGGTCATATGGTACTAAAGTCAACTAATGGTATTCAAAGGAGATATCCAGAATGGAATTGTCCAAGTAAATGTTCCCGATTAAGGAGTTCTTGGACTCATAACATAAATGTGTCACTTAATTGACACAAACAATGGTGAATGAATTGGAGCCTGAGATTTTGTAAAAATCTCTGTAACCTCCTTGTACCTTGATTATCTTCTCCTATTATTACCCTGTTTACCCCTGAGAGGCAGGTAGAGTTAAGGTTTAAATTCCGTTTAAGGCTGTGTTATTATGAAATCTCCAAAACGGCTAGTACTATCATTGGAAGAATCGAAACCCTAGTTAACTAAGTTTTAAAAATAGATGGGTTCTTATAGCCTAACCCAATATCCTAAGAATTCGGTATAGTAATTATGAAAGACGATTCATTCTGTTTATTCATTACTTACCGCAACCCTACTCAGGCAACAATTAAGAATCGCCATCAGCTGCCCAGGATCGTCGAATTGTTCGACTAGCGGCAAGGATTAGCTATTCCTTAATATTAGTTTTGAGCAGTGGTTGGAATAACCATCTCACCTTAAAAATAAGCTTTTCTATAATAATTGATATGTAAGTATTAAGGCTACTCCTTTGGAGACCTTGTATAGATGGAATTTTAAATATCTATTGTTAGATAGAGAATTGGTAAGTCCAATTATCAAGATCTGAAAGTTGCCTGGGAGACAACAAATAAGATCATACAAATCCATAATCGATTGTAGGTTGCCAGTATACAGCAGGAAATCAATGAGTTATGAAAATAGCAAACTTCCTAAGTTCTTGTTAAGGAATATGGTTTAACAAAAGATATCACCCAGTAAGGGTGTACCAAATTTGTTAAATTATCAGGCTAGTTAAGCCCTGAATATATGGAAATCATTCGAAAGAAATCAAATGTATCAAGATCAAGTAGCTTGTAAGCTAAAACCTATTTAAGGAGCTTGGCGGAGCTCGCAATACATTGCACACTAGTGACTGAAGGAGGTGTTTCGCCAATAAGTTAAGGAACACTATCCCAATATGGTATGCGGATTTATGATGTGATAAACATCCTATATCGATTGAGGATCGACAGGTTAAGAAACTTCGAAGGAAGCATATACCCATTATAAAGGTTAACTTGGGGAGTTTGGGAAAAGCTCCATATATACTATATAGAGATTAAACCTAATGTAAGACAGAAGGTATTTCCCTTATTTTAGCAAATCTCGAGGTCGAGATTTCTTTTAAGGGGGTGAGGATGTAACACCTCGAAAATTTACGTCCTATGATGTGTTGACACGTGTCATAGGTATAAACGTGTGAAAGAATGTTCTTGAAGGACTAAAGTTGACCAACAATGAAACTATGTAAATATAAGGGTTCAAAGTGTCAACAATGAATAATTACACTTTACAATAACCCTACATGATGTTTATAACCTTAAACGAATGGGTCATGGATCATACGAAGCGAATTGTGAAAGAAAGTGAGAGATTACAAACTACAGGGGTTAAATGTGTCAACATGTTAAGATATACCTCTGAGTGACCTTTTAGCAAACCCGAAGCCTTGTAACGATTAAATATGCTCACTAGAATGTACCATAAAAATTTCACCAAGTTTCGTTACCGTATGAGAAAGTTATGATAAAATCCGTGTGTGAGGGTTAGAATCGTCAACATTGAAATTTAGGGCTTTTCGGGTGATCACAAAGTTACCCGAGGACTTGACAAAGATGGTATAAGCCTTAAAGCCCAATATGTCAATAAAAAAGTCTTAAAATGCAAGAAAACATTGAGAAAACGACCTTTCAGGGGACCAGGGACTGAAATGCAAATAAACGAAAATTGTTTGGCTGGTAAACCACACGCTCGCGTAGCGCGAGCATAAACCACCTGGCAGTCGCGCTACGCGACTGCCTTGTCTGATCAGAAAAACGCACAGATGTCCTGCATGCCTGTTAACCGACTTTGGTTGATCTTATCTGCATTTGTGAGCACCCCCTACATGTTTTATAGCCCCTAGGACACATGTTGATGATCAATGAACCTTGGTAGAGTGTTTTATCATGTTTACAAGCCATTACATCCACTATATAAAGCTCCTAATGTTGACAACTTTGAACATTCATTCCATACTTCATCTCTGAGCATTTCTGGAACTCAAGATCATCTTCCGAGCCTTCCTAATCATCCATTAGTCACGTGTAAGTACCCTTGACCTTTTTAAATTAAGTCTTGCTTAGTTTATAGCCTAGAAATCAAACTTTCGTAATTACGGTTTGACTTAGCAATAAAACACAAACGGTCCAGCTGATTTGATACGGATGGGATTGAATTTATATTTAGCTCAGGTAAATACTTTTAACTTATTTCCCTATACGGGCTTGGGGTACGGTATATAAAATACCGCTTGGTCGGGCATTGAATCTTTAATTGTATGATGGTTAAAGTATTGAGATGTTCCATTTAATTTGTTTTGTTTGCTTAAAGCCTTTGGGGGTTAATGACCGTTGTCCCGGATATCCCTGGTATCATTTTACGAAATGGCCACGACCTTAGCACCCAGGTGTAGGCGTACACCTGTCAGTGTCTCATAAATAATGTGGTGTGTCTATTGATCTTTAACCCGGCTCGATCCGGGCTACTGAACGCATAAGGAACATGTAAATCCTTTACAAGTTTATATATTTAAATAAGCATCCCAAGTTATAAAATATTATTTGTGTCATGTGCATGCAAATCAATCATTTTTGAAACCTTTTCAAAATGAGTCAGTTGATTGTATTTACCAGTGTAAACTGACGTATTTTCCAAAAAGGCTAAGTGCATGTACTAATCGGAATCGGCTGGCTACTCCTAGCATCATTAAAGAGTCTCGCAAGCTTAGATGCCTAAAGTCTGTTGAACAGTGTTATTTTATTTTCGATCCGCCTGTGGATCCTTTACTTCCGTTGTAATACTTTGATGTTACATTATTTCGAATTTTAATATATTTATCCTTTTGCTTCCGCTGTGCATTTATATATTGTGTTGTTTGACTATGATGTTGCCAACCACGTCACGTTACTCCCCTACCGGGCCCACCGGTAAAGTGTGGAAATATTGGGGTGTGACAGTTTAGAGGGCCTTTTGTAGGTCACATAAACGTGTGGATTGTGGAATCCTTTGGTAAGATGATTGTCCTTTTCCCTTTCTGTATTGATTGGCAGGGGGTGCATCAGTCATTTGAACATCTCTTTGGATAGATGTTTGATTCAGCTGTTTTGTAACAGCTGTTTGGACTGGCACAAACAGTGGTTGGTTTTTGGTGAATTTGACAGATGATGTTGATGGACTCAAGGATGTTTTAGCAGTGTACTCATTCTTTTTTACATCAAAGTTTTTTAGATACACACATGCTTGAGTTTTGTGGTTTGATTTACCATAGATGGTGCAGCTTTCAGCAAGAACAATGACACTTGTTTTGTTTAGATCAAATGCTTTTAGATGAAAACAGTCTTTTGTTAGATGGTTTCTCTTTTCACAAAAATCACAAAACAGGTTTTTGATCTTTTCTCTTTTCTTCCTTTTCTCAGACTCCTTAGCAACGGAGTTTTGAACCACTGTTGGGATGTCTTTGATAGGAATGACCTTTGCTTTTGGAGTTGTGACACCATCAGTGGTTGTAAAGTCCATAGGCTTGAAGTTTTCAAGAATGTCACACTCATCAGACCATGTGGGTTTAAATTGGTATTTCTCAATTTCCTCAAAAGTTGAGGACCCCACAGATCTTTCCAAAGTGATTTTGTTACCAAGTTTGTCGGTTATTTTAACCTCTTGGCCATTCTTGTTGGTTGGTTTAATTTCAGATGAACCAGCTTGTTTTCCAGCAGTGTTTACAAGATCATCATATTTTCTATATCCTACACCAAACTTAACATTACTTTCAAGCTGTTTCTCAAGCATAACCTCATACCCTTTACAAGATTCCACCCATCTTTCACAAGTAGTCTGGGTGGACTCCAACTCCTTTTTGCAAACTTGGTATTTTTCTACCATAGTTTGGAGTTGAGTCTTGGTTATGCTTTGCTCTTCTTTGAGACTGCTGATTTCTTTGTCCTTTTCAGCCAATTTGTTTCTAAGTTCTTTTAATAACTTTTAAAATTTGACTTCATCAGTTAAGACTTTATCCCTAAGGTTTTCATTTACCTCTTTGATGTTAGCAAATGCAATAATGCATTCATCTGAACACAGTTTTTCAAGAACTTGAGGTGTTACCTTAGCAGCAGCCATCATGGCACAATCACATTGATGATCACCCTCTTCATCAGCTCTATCTTCTTTCTCACCTTCTTCCTTTTCTTCTTTGTCTTCTTCAGACCAGGGGTCAGTCAGTGGTTCAATCAGGATTTCTGAATTTTCTCCCAGCAGTAGTTCACCAGCAACTGCAGTAACCACTGCTTCAGCCACTTTATCTACTGTTTCAACACTTAGCTGCTCACCTTCAGTTTCTACCCCTTTTGGTATTGACTCTAATGTCATTAAAAAAAATTCATCATTAGAATGATCATTAAAAGCATTGAGTGCAAAAATTTCATCACCAAGCTCATCAGGCATACTGCTCCAGTCAACAAAGCCTTGAGTGAAAAAGCTTTGCTGATCTGGTTGTGTTATTGTTGGAGCAGCTGGTTGAGGTGCAACAGGTTGCACTTGTGCCTGAGGGACAGGGGTTTGAACATACTGAATTTGTGGAACAGTTGTTTGAACATAATGCACAGGCACAGGGGTTGCAACATAGTGAGCAGTGTTAACATGGGCAGCAGGGGTATATTGGGTATAGTGCACAGTGCTTTGGTGTTGTGGTCTAGGGTTTGAGCTGGGATGAGTGATTATTGGACCAATGGTTTGACTCCTGCATTCCCTAGCAAAATGACCAAGCCTATTGCACTTATAGCACTTAATTTTTGACTTATCCAACCCCACTTTTAAATTCCCATGTAACCCTGGGAATTTTCTCCCTGTTCTTTTGTAGAATTTGCTTGTTCTTACACTAAGCAAAGCCAATTGATGCAAAATGTCCATCTCTTCTAAGTCAGTGGGATCAAAGTGTTGCAAATCATTGAGTTCAAAGCACAAGTTATCTGACATCTGGTTTTCACAATTTGCAGTAAAAGCATAATTTGCAGAGTGAGAATCAGGGTTGTTGAAATTTCCACCAGCAGTTACATCAATAAAGTGATCATAACCCTGATCCTTACCACTGCTACCAGATTCTTCCTGACCAAAAAGAGTTGTGCTGCCAAATGCATAATCATCAGCAACTTTGCTAGACTCTTGCAACTTCTTTTTCTGGTTTAACTCCGTTTCATAGGTCAGGAGTCTACCATGAAGTTGGGTTAAGGTCAGATCTTTGAACTCAGCAAAGTTTCTAGTAACAAATGCAATGGTATCCCATTTTTCTGGTAGTGATCTAAGGAACCTGCTATTTTGAGTTGAATTTGGAAATGTTACTTTAACAAGCCTTAGTTCACTAATGAGACAACTGAATCGTTCAAACTGCTGAGTCAATGATTCACCCTTGATGTGACAAAATGTTTCATACTGCTGATTCAGAATTTCCCTATTGTTTTCAATAACTTCTTCTGTTCCCCCAAACTGTTCTTTTAGTGCATCCCATAGCTCTTTGTCACTGTTACAATGTAACAGTCCAGCATAGATCTCATTGGGTAATGCAGATGCTATGATGCTAAATGCTTTGGCATCGAGTTCGAACTTTTGAAAATCAATTTCAGTATAGTTTTCAGATGGTTTAGGTACGAACTTCTTTGCATCCTCAGCACTTGGCACCATAGGAACATGGGGACCAAAAACAACAGACCTCCAACATCCAGTGTTCTATTGAGCAAGGATGTGACTCATCCTTCTCTGCCAGATGTTGTATTCATTACGTTTAAGCATGGGTGGTTTGAAAAGAGAGCCAATGTTATTCTTATTATCTTGTGATTGTGACGTCATCCTGGTTGTTTTACAGGCACTAATTAATCAACTTGATGGTGATTAAACCTTGCTCTGTTTTTCAACAAAACGAACAAACTATCGATATCAACGATTATGAGCTGAACTATTTATGTCAAAATGATTGTTAAATCAAATTTGACTGTCCAGGCTCTGATACCAATTGTTAGGATCTGAGTTTGGTTTTGATTGTGTTTTGCGTTTGAATTAAGATGAAGATGAATGAAAAGTGGAACGGAATTATAATGGAAACAAACTTTGCACACAATCAAACGATAGAATTGCTTTAAACATACAAGTTTAACATTGAACCGAATGCTTGAATTTATTACAAGATTCAATTACAATTGCAAGTATGTAACAAACTCCCCCTCAGCCTGAGCTCACAGTGATTTGTTCGTGCAGGAGAAAGATGGTGAAGAGCTAATAGAACAGTACAGAGAACTGTTCTATTTATAGGCACGAGCAAACCACTGAAGCATCTAAGCTGACGTCACCATGAAAGTGACATCTAACCTCCTAACAAACTCTAACAACTGATCTATACAACCTCTGCTATGCTAGCTACTGTTGTTGTACATTACATTTCATAACATAAACTAAACTACTGTTGTATC
This sequence comes from Helianthus tuberosus, assembly GCA_030545235.1. Taxonomy (NCBI): domain Eukaryota; kingdom Viridiplantae; phylum Streptophyta; class Magnoliopsida; order Asterales; family Asteraceae; genus Helianthus; species Helianthus tuberosus. The sequence continues at coordinate 124,378,250 of CM060412.1, forward strand.
CTTCCACTGATGTGAACCCAGCAGTACTTGTCATGATCAGCAGAGCTTGACCCATAGCAGTAGATTGAATCAGCAGTGCTTTAGTCTTCCATCAGTCTTTGACTTGGACAGCAGTTGTAAGCCAGCAGTAGTAAAGATCAGTAGTTTGGAGGTCAGCAGATGTTGAAACCACTTTCAAGGGGAGAGACTTGTATACATAACATCTGCTTATTCTGGATCCACTGCTCTGATCCAGTTTTGGCTTTGATTATCTGTTCCTCTGATAGGGTTCAATCCCAACACTTGTCAAGTGTGTAAGAGATATATAAGTTTACCCACCAACCATTGATATCTTTCTTAGAATAATGAATATGCTGAAAAATATGATGTATGAGTGTATTGAAGTGTGGTTACGGGTCAATCTAAGAATCCTTGTTTACCTAGTCTTCGGGGCTATTTGGTAATTTCTGAATGGTTAAGTGCTGAACCAGTTTGAGTACTGAACCATTAAGTGTTGAATCAGTAAGATGTCTGAACCATTAAGAGCCAGTATAATGTTTAATCATTCAGAGGAAAATGTCTGATCAATTAAGATTAGAGGTCTTAACCATTCAAACTTAGTATAATGCTTAACCATTCAGAGGCAAATGTCTGAACCATTTAGACATCTGCTCGCGAAACAAGCAGTCTGAACCATTAAGTGCTTAACCAGTAAGAGGTCTAAACCATTAAGAGCCCCATTAAGAGGTAAACAAACAACCCCTTCATTTTATTAATAAGTATGACAACATTTTTGGTCAAGTCATATACGCACGGTCGGAACCACTGACCATGCATTTTAAGGATATAGTAATTTGTGAAGGTATCATGTGTAATGCACAAGAGTTATTCGATGAAATGCCTTGGTCGTTATAAATTGTGCACGTCGGTTATTGGTTGTAGTAGAGAGTTATGGTATAATGGTATTTGATGAAAAGCTATGTTGCTTTGATGTGTATGAGTGTATCTGAGCTTCTAAGGCTATGATAGTTACCTTAGCCATCGTTTTGGATGTTTGTTAACCTACAAAATGTGCACAACAGATGTTTGATGAAATGCTTTAAGCCTTAAAGATTTTGCATAGACATCCTGGGTTATCTGTGGTGATGAACCTGATGTTGCCGGTGATGATTTGTTTGTATAATAACAATTAACAACATTTATGTGCTTTCATGTGTTGTACGCCTTGCTTTTTGTGTTTTATGTGTATATGGTCGTTGTGTCTGTTGCATTTGAGAGTCGTAAGGTGGTATTTGTGAAATCATTTTCTGGTACTTTGTTGAGGGTATGTGTTTAAGCATCAGATTCAGTTGTGAACAACCTGGTGTCACGTTGGTCGGTTAACCCATCGACCCCGATAGGTTATGAACCATCACTGGTGAATGCGATTGGCTTTTCTATCGCTCTTTTAGACTCTCTTTTGTTGTTGGTTTCACTGGGCAATGATGTTGGCCTACTACTTGGTGTGGCTAACTCCGGTTGCAGCCATAGTGGCACTGACCCCTACTTTGTTGATTATGGCGATGAGGAAATTTGCGTTTAAGCCTATTTGTTTTCACATGATTGTCTTATTTTGATTTTTGTTGGATTTTTTATGACTTTATAAACTAATTGCGTTATAGTGTTGACTATGATAGTTTTATGGATTCTGAAGCTTCAGTATGCTGAAGATTGAAGTTTAGTTTGTGAAAGTAGGGTTCAAGAAATGGTTAAATGGTTTGGCTGTGGAAGTTGGTGTGCTTTATGCATTGGCAAGAAGTGGTGATATGTGGTTTATAAGAAGAGGATTAAAGTAGTAGTGTGAAGCATGGTTGTAAAACAAGGTTTCCAAGGCCGAGTACTCCCCGAGTAGTCGCTACAAGGTAGGCTGCCGAGGCGACTTTCTTCGACTCCGCCTAATTACTCGGAGTCGGTCAAACGCGGTCAACCTCGGCCAGAATTGGATCTAGTAGGTCAACTCGGGCCTAGTTTGACTTAAATAATAATAAAACATAATTTCTATGCCTATCATATTAAAGAATGAATATCATTTTCACGTATTTTGTTATAAATATTAGTAAATTTATGTTATTTGACATATATTTAATCTCCAAAAAGTAATTTCTTTGTAATTTTACATGTCCGAGTACTCCCCGAGTACTCTCCGCCTAGACCGAGTACTCTCAACTCCCCAGTCTACCGACTAGGGAGCTCCTAGCGACTTTTGCAACCATGGTGTGAAGTAGGGATTGATAGGTGATTTAAGCGTAGTTGTCAACCGAGTTTGTGGTTTTTTTTTTTTTTGGATTTTGATAAATGGCGTTTGTATAATTATGGTGTTTATTTTGTTTGTAATCTTGAATTATTTTTCTAGAACAATAAAGTTTGTATTTATGCTATGGATGGAAAGTTTCAGATGTCACTGTTGTGAATTGAGGTGTACAAACCGGGTATTCTTAATACCCGGTTTTGGTTAAGGAACCGGTTTTGGTTTCTCGTTTTAAGAGTTGAAACCAATTATTGCTATAACCGGTTTGGTTCCGGTTCTGGTTATTTGACCAAAAAACCATACTCTATGTGCCCGGGTAGGGTTCGATTCCGGTTCTTAAGAAACCGGGTATTAAAGTAACCTATTTTCGGGTTTTTATACCCTAACACCGAGTTTTTTTAGTTCTATATTTTCATATTTTTTAGTACTGTATTGCATTTTTATTACATTATTTTCTCTTATTTTTTGTTTATTATTATTAAATATGTGTTGTATAAGGCTCAAGCTATCTACACACCAAGTGTGTAGATAGCCAACCCAAAAAGGTGTCTTTTGTCCTATGTGCATACCCTGTAGTGTCGAGCTGTGGCCAATTCTCGGCGTTTTGGTCCGGTCACCCAGACAAAGACTGACGGGTGTCTGACGGGTCTGTTGACCGGACCAACACGCCGAGCTTTGGCCGCGTTTTGGTCCTGTCAACCAGACCGGGTGTCAGTCTTTTGTCTAGTTGACAGGACAAAAACGCGGTCAAAGTTCGGCGTTTTGGTCCGGTCAACAGACCCGTCAGACACCCGTCAGTCTTTGTCTGGTTGACCGGACCAAAACGTCGCGCTTTGGCCACAGCTCGACACTGCAGTGTGTGCATATAAGACAAAAAATAACTTTTTGGTGTGCCAATAGGTAAATGGGTGTGCAAATAGGTACACCCTTGTATAATGAAAGAAAATTAAAATAAATGCACTAATATAAATTTAAAAGAAAGATATTAGAATCATGTATCGGGTATAAATGTATAATCGGTTTCGATTCCGGTTCTTGTCCGGTTTCGGGTATGATCGGTTCCGGTTCCAGGTATGGAGATCAAAATGCATACCCTATCTATCCCCTACAGGTAAAGTCGGTTCCGGTTTCAAGTATAGAATACCCGGAAATTAAAAAACCGGTTCCAGGTTTTTTACCAGGTACGGTTTTTTTTTTGTGCACCCCTAGTTGTGAATGTTATGGACTTAATCACGGTGGATATCCAGACCTTTACAACAAGCCCAATTAAGCAGCCCAGTCAAGAGTTAGCTAAGGCCCAACAAGTTAAAGGGTTTGTGAAAGAACCATCGCTGTTCAGAAAGGGATAGCGGCGCAGTTTGTTGCTCGCTTACCTGCGATATAGATGTAAAGTGGACTTAATTACATAAATGCATAATAGTATTTAGAAGAAAAAAATACAAAATAATGTTTCTTATTTTGGTGCTTGTAAATGTTTATATATTTTATAATAGATATAATTTTATATTAAAAAAAAAGTCAGAAATTATTATGCAAATTGTTAATCAGTTCTCTGTTCTTCTTTTCCCATCTCTATCTGTAATCTTCTTTTCCCATCTAGTTTTCATAATATAAATAAGCAACATTTTGTTGCATTATGTTGTTGTATCATGTGCATGGGGAGTCTTTCAAAAAAATTTTGATTTTTCATTCAAAGGTTTTTATCTTTTCATTTTAACCTCTTTAATTGTTTTAGTTTTAACCCAAAGACTTTCATGTTTTGCAATTTAACTCCAATACTTATTTATTTTCATCTTTAGTTTTCTATACTTTTTATCTTTCGCAAGTTTTTCGTTTTATGTTTCTTTCAAAATTTTGCGAGTCAACACACTGCAACGTGTGTGTGGTTCAATGTTTTTTGTCTGTTTTCTCATTTATAAGGCCCGTCGCAGCGCGTCTATTATTCTCCGTTTCGTTTCCAATGCGCGGGGTCCTAAATCGACTTAATTTTTTCTTTCTACGTTTTACGTTCCAGTCTAATTTTTTCGTATTAACACACCGCAACGGGTGTGCGTGATTCAACGATTTACGTCTGTTTTTCGCTCAATGTTATTTTTTCTTTTTTTTATTTAGTTTATCTTACGAGCTCTTCTGTTGTTGGTGGTGTGGCATTGGGGCTACTTGTCACGATTTTACAAACGTGTTTAACCTATTAAATTTTTTACTTAACATAATTTGTTTCAAGTTTACTCCTATATCGCCTATACCAAAAAAAAACTATTTTGTGTCTGTATGAATCCAATTTGATCTATTCGACGTAAACTTTTTTTTCTGGAAATGAATCATATCAAATATAATACGTTTTTGTTTAAAAAAACATTTTTACGTGCATACTTTTATGTACATAATGATTGGACTACACCATTCGATGTTTGCGATGTATACGCGCCGCAACGCGCGCGGGTGTTTGTGCTAGTTAAATCTAAAAAAAACATCAACCTAACAACCTACAAAACAAGGGGCTAAAACATGCTCTCCGTTGCCACACTCCAATCTCCAAACAAAAACCCGCCACGTCACACGCTTACATGGACCCTTTCACCAGCACCCAAAACCTCAAGGACCAAAACTGCAAATTCCATCAACAACCATAAAAACCAAACAACCAACCCAATTTCTTGAGAAACCCCCAAAACCTTCTTGAAAATGCTTCACCTGTTCTTCGCAGTTGGATTCTCAGCGGCACCGTTGATTCTAGTCATACCTCCTGTACGTAACTTCAATCTGTTGGTTGCCGCTATAGAAGATTTGTTGCGGGACTCAACCGTACACACCAGGAGGATTTATCCGGCTGTGCGTTACGTGTGTTCTAGGGTTTTGGATTGTATGCTATGCAATTCCGCTCGTTGAATTGACGGTGCCGGAGGTTTATGATTAAAGCTTTTGTGAGAAAAGACTTATGCGGATTTCACCGTCTGTGTTACGGTATGGTTGTTGTTGTTGTTCTAGGGTTAGGGTTTGGATTTGTAGCGTTTGCAATTGCAATTCCGTCCGTTAAAGTGATTTGTATACTGATAAGTTTGGATCGACTTGGATTGTATATATACAACACACACATATATCATATATATATGATTTTTAATTTTGATGTTAATTGGTACATCATGTTATTATTATGATGACAAGACAATGATAATTATTAGTGCTCATTTGTGTTACTTTTCAATCTTTGTGTTTTTCTTATTATTTTGTTGATTACTATTTTTAAAAGAAACTTATCAAAATTTCACTGATTATCGGAATATTATTGTGTAATTATGTCTTTTTGAACAATGAAAATGGGTAACAAATTAGTAAATCGCTAGCAAAAGACACCAGATTATGAGGGTTTTGGGATTGCTTATTTTAGTTACTTATTAGCTTATTGATTTTTTGAGAAGTTAAAAATTGTTTGGGTGAAACTATTTTGCAAGAGGAAAACTCAATAAGTTACTCCATTATGACTTATTAACTTTTCCAAAAAGTTATAAGTTGTTATGAAAAGCTAAGCCAAACATGGCCTATATCTATGCGGTTAGACCACCCGGGCGCAAACATGAGCTACATCAGCAGGGCACAAGAAGGGAACATCGTCACGGGGGTGATCCAGCTTGCGATTGCTAGAGTTAATTTTTTTTTAAATATTAAATAACATATAATCCAATCACCTCAACTTAATACTACGCTTCCCATTTGATCTCCCTCCGTCACCTACGTGGGTGTGGGTGCTCTTTAGTTTTTCACAATTTACATTCGCCAGAAGAACACAGAGTCTAAGGGCTGTTTGGCAACGTTTGAATGGTTAAGTGTTAAACCAACAAGAGGTTTGAACCATTAAATGTTGAACCAACAAGAGGTCTGAACCATTAAATGCTAAACCAGCAAGAGGTTTGAACTATTAAGAGACAGTATAATGCTTAACCCTTCAGAGGCAAATGTCTGACCAATTCAGATTAGATTTCTTAACCATTCAGACTCTTTATAATACTTAATCATTCAGAGGCAAATGTCTGAACCATTCACACATCTGCTCACGAAACAAACAGTCTGAACCATTAAGTGCTGAACCAGTAAAAGGTCTGAACCACTAAGAGCCTCATTAAGAGGTAAACAAACAACCCCTAAGATAAATAAATTAATGTATAGTATAACATCCAAGGACAATATGTATGTGTCTATTCTTAGGTGGTTTTTACTTTTTACACTATTTTTATTTCTATTAGACCATGTGTGGTAGTATTGTTCTAATTTTGGGTGTTTTGCATCATATGGCAGCCCAGCCAGTAAAGGAGAACGGCTAATTTCTTTAATTCTCTATCGTCTGTGGGACTTGAAACAAAAACCTTCCTCTTCCCAACCTAGGTGTTTTAAAGACTTTGCATTTGCCAATGGACCACCACCCCATTGGTAGTAAAGGAGAATTATGTGGCGTTTTTCATATATGGGTATAGTGGGATAATGTCCAATAATGCCCATTAATAATTACCCAATTATTATCTTTAAAAAAAATAAAACAAAAAACAATACTTGAAAAAATGTCTGAACCATTCACACATCTGCTCACGAAACAAACAGTCTGAACCATTAAGTGCTAAACCAGTAAGAGGTCTGAACCACTAAGAGCCTCGTTAAGAGGTAAACCAACAACCCCTAAGATAAATTAATTAATGTATATAGTATAACATCCAAGGACAATATGTATGTGTCTATTCTTAGGTGGTTTTTACTTTTTACAGTATTTTTATTTCTATTAGATCATGTGTAGTAGTAATGTTCTAATTTTGGGTGTTTTGCGTCATATGGCAGCCCAGTCAGTAAAGGAGTTTTTTTTTTTTAAACGGCTAATTTCTTTAATCCTCTATCGTCTGTGGGACTTGAACCCAAGACCTTCCCCTTCCCAACCTAGATGTTTTAAAGGCTTTGTCTTTGCCAATGAACCACCACCCCATTGGTAGTAAAGGAGAATTATGAGGCGTTTTTCATATATGGGTACTAGGTTATAACCCCGTGTATTACACGGGGTTGAATAAATAAATTTTATATACTAATAATTAAACAATATATCTTTAAAAAAACTCATTTCTTTAAAACCACGTGTATTACACGGGTTGAATAAATGTAATATTGTCTACCAAATAATAAAATAATACATCTTTAAAAAACTTCATTTATTACACGGGTTGAATAAATGTAATTTTATATACCAAATAATAAAAAAATTACATCTTTAAAAATATGCGCATTACACGGTTTGAATAAATGTATTTTTCTGTACTATATAATAAAAAGATATATATATCCTTAAAAAACCCCATGTATTGTACGAATTGAATAAATCTAATTTTATATATCAAATAATAAAAAGTTGTATCTTAAAAAACCCCATGTATTACATGGGTCGAGTAAATGTAATTTTGTATAGTGAAAATAAAAATAGTTAATATATTAATACAAAGTTTGGTTTTCGTGATAAAAATAGATTATTCTATTGTTGCAAAATTTGTTGACGAAGTCTCAATAAATTTGACTCTTTATTTAAAACTACGTAAATGTATAAATGATAAATAATATTAGTTAATTTTATTTTAAGTTTCGTAAAATCTATTTGATACCAAACTAAACAAAACGTTCAAATATAATTAGTTCAAATAAATAATATTATAAAGAGTAAATTACGATTTTGGCCCATGTGGTAAAAGTAAATGGATGAGGTTAGTGTTAGGGGCCAAAAGGGTTAGAAAAAAGACGTTGGGTGCTCAGATGTTAAAAAATTTCTTTTTGGGCTAAAAGGGTAAAAGTAATATAGCCATAGGGGTCAAAATCGTAATTTACTTTATTATAAATGAGAAGGAGATTAAACTAAATAATAATTATCCATAAGATATTAAACTAATAATATTTAGTAGGAGGGTTATTTGTAATATAAGATATTAAATTAAATAATATTTAGTAGGAGGGTTATCTATAATTAATTAGAAAAGATTAAATTAAAATAATAATTATCTATAAGAGATGGCCTAATATGATGACAAGTGTCCCGAAAGTGGTTTCTTTTATTATATAGTATAGATATAGATAGTGGGATAATGTCTAATAATGCCCATCAATGATTACCCAATTATTATCTTTAAAAAAACTAAAAAAATAAAAACAATACTTGAAAGCTTCTGATTGGTCAAACAATAGTGGAGAAACATTCACCGGCGTTCTTTAGGGTGTAAGGGGCACTCACCTAAGAGGTGAGTCCCCTCTCTTACGCACACCCAATCCGTTTATGCCACGTCAACTCCCCTTTTAAACTCCCCTCGCACCCCAATTTGATGGCGGCACTCCCCTCTTAGGGGAATTGTTTTTTTATTAAAAAAAAAAAAAAGGAAGAATTTGATTGGTTTAGGAAGAGGCTGGCCCACCATCGCCCACCATCTCCCCCACTCCCCTCTTCGGTGTCTCCCGCCCGATTTTGGTCCCCGGAATGGGTCACCGCCTAGATGGCGGGGGTGTTCCCGCTCGGTGAAATCGGTGCCCGCACGGGGTCACCGCGAACGCCCCTTACACCCTTACCCAACAAGTTGTTAGGAATTGATGACATGAACGTTAACACAATGATGGGATGTCAGATTATCTAAAAAGAATTCATTATATTATAGATTTTACTTCAACTAAAAGTGGTCAAAAAAAAAAAAAAAAAAAAGTGGTCTTAAAGGTTTTTGTTGGTGGGAGTAACTAAAAGTGGTCTTAAAGGTTTTGTTGGTGGGAGTAGTGGGTTCAGAAAGGGTCCTTTACTGAATATCAAGGAGACGTGTCCAACCCTTGAGCCATGTATGTCTTTGCACAGAAGTGGAAGCGAGACGAGCGGGAAGGATGAAGTAGATGTGTTTACAAGGGTGAGCGATAACTGAACAGTTAACCAAAACTGATCCGGAACCGACAAAATCGAACGGAAATTAATCGAAACTGAATTAACTGAAAATCGGTTAACAGATATTTTTTGTACTATCAGTTAACTGAAATTAACCAACCCAAACCAAATCATTTAAATCTTCATATATTTCTAACTTTTATACATCGATATCATGTTTTATACGAGTTAAGATTCGGTACAAACCTTATATTATCTAAAACAGTAAGAACAAATTTTGATTGTTGATTAATTGAATTAAGGGCTAAGATTGATTAAAGTTCATCATTAACAATTACGGGTTAAAATTAATTGTTACATTATGCATTTAATTTATGCTTTATGTGCTTCTTACATTAAACTACTCTTTTGCTCGAATTTTATCCTGACCTCTAATTTAAGACATGTGCTCATACTAACTAGTAACTACTAAGTAAAGTAGCCCCTCGTTGGTTAACGTAATAGAATCGATTTACATGTCCTGGTCTTGCTTGCATTGTGTGGTGCTCTTTTGTACAACAAATAGTTGGTTAATTAAAAATAACATAAATCATAATAATTTAATATACTCTTTGCAAGACAGTAACCATATTATATATACATACAAAAAGTAACTTGGATTATGTCTCTTTAGTTAAAAGACACGTCTGTTAGAAAATCTATTACCCTTTCATTTAAAAGTCGCATCGATTAAAAAATAATATTATATATTAGTCATATCCTATGGATCACACTCTTTTGTTTAAAAGTCGCATCCGTAAGATAATAAAACTTCCTAATTTTAAGGATATATGGTATAACAAACCTTCTATAAAAAGGATGGAAAAAACTAAGTGGGAAACAATTTTTAAAATTTAAAACATATAGTTGTTATATGTATTGTTTTATAAAGCACATAGGAAGATACTCCGTCGCCATCTCTCTCTCTTAGGATACTCTTCAGTCGTCTTCCACATTCTCCCATTGTTTCGTTTTCCTACTTCTGCTCCTCCGTCCGCCAGAGGCACCACCGGCTACTAACAACTCCATCTTTATCATTGTAGGTTTTGTATCAGGTACCTAAATTCGCTAACCTTAATTCTCTATTGAGTTATTTTTGCTTATTGATTGTTTTAAGCATTTTTTTAGCTAGATCTGGTAAAATAACCCTAGGTGGGCTATTGATTTTTTATGTTTCTGATTAAATTGATTAAATATTGATTGTGTTTCAGAGATTTGTTTAGTTTGTTGATGTCCACCTTATTTGATCATGGTCAGATGCAACTTCGGTGGTGAATTTTTTGAGAGATTAGTCTTCCTCCTATCATGAGTCAACTCCTCTCTTATTGTTGACTCCCTTAACCCCAAGGTTTGTTAATTCATTACTTGATCTTATTTTTTTACTTTTCTGACATGATTTTAGGATTGAGTCATGTTTTTTTGTTAGTGCTTCTAATGTTTGTTACTTTGTTTAATAGTATTGAGTCATGTTTTTTAAACTTGTAATTTTGGATTTTCTGAGGATGGTGAGTTTGAAATAATCAAACTCAAATTAGAACATTACATTTTGCCCTTAAACAAGTAGATAATAGGGTACACTTTTATTCATCAAAACATTTAAAATTGTTTTTTACATAGGGATACGTTCGCAGTGGAATACTTTCTCCGGCTTAGGTAACTCAATTTACATAGGGTTTGTTTAGGTATATATATTTAAACAGTTGTCAATTATGAATCTTTTATAACTTTTGTATGAAATCAAATACCTTAATGTGCATCATTAAACTTGCAGTGTTGATTCCGTTGAACGAGCATGGCAGATCCTTGGTCAAATTCTTGAAGTGCTCCTGGTGCATATAGTCATAGTTAGGTAAAATTGTTGTCTTTTGATACTTTGAAATGTTTTTTTTGTGTACATGGTATAGTCTATTATATGAGTTTGTGTTTCATAGTAGTATAATTTACATTATAGGTAGGATATATTTAGGTCTCCATAAGTGGAATAAGCTTGCAAACATTGGTTGGCTTGCTTTCTCTTTCACATGCTTTGACGGTGAAATAAAAGAGTGGGAAGAAGGAACAGTAATTACCGGTGGCTGTTCGGAAGAAGGTGCGCGGATGATGTATTTCAGTAATATAGGACATTAATATATTTAACTTCAGTTATTTTGAAATTCTTTTAGGTCTATTTTAGAAGTTATATTGTTGGTCAGCCTAATGGAATGAGCATTACATTCCATTATCTTTCTTGGCTGGTCCGTAGATGGAACAAGGTTTAATTTTTTTAGTATTATTTATAGATAGGGTGTATAGTTCTAATTCTACTTAATATCATTTTATAACTTTATTGATCTTTCATGTATAAACTAAATACAATGATAACTTACTAAAACCTCAAATAACAAATTCACAGATCTAACTTATGATCTATGGTACCGTAGTTTGTTGATGAAGAATATTAAAAGTTTGGTTACAGAATATGGGCAATGTCTCTCTGATTCTAAACTTATTAAAAAACCAACTGCTGTAAAATCTGAAGGTCTAAAGTTAATATCTGAGGGTTGTGATTGAAAAATGTACATTTTTTTTTCTTTTCAAGAAATCTTGACATCGGTTTCTATTTTTAATTAGCTTAACGTTTTTGAGTTTTGAGTTTTTGGATGAAGAAAAATGTTTATGCTTATTAATTTATTTTTGTTAGGGTAAAATATATTGTCTTTAAAACTGATAGTTCTTGATGAATATACAATTAGCTACAGATAGTTCTTGAAGTGACAAAATAGGCTTAACTCGGCAATCATGAAAAGCCGGTAAAATCTCTAAAATCCTCACCTCATAGTTTACTAAACCATTTAATGTTGAAAAGTAATTGAGACAAATATAAATGATAATAAAATTACAAAATAAAGAGGTGGAATTAGGAACTTGAAGTTATAAATAAATAATAAATAAAATTCAAAGTGTAGTTATCTGCCACATCGATTCATAACTAACCGAGGTCTTGAATGAGGGAAGTATCACAAGCATTCAAGAAGCCATCATTGGCATAATCAATTGAAACCATTTTGAGTTGTTTTAAGAAATTATTGCCTAAACTTTTGAAACTCATCATATTATTTGTTGGCTTTCCATCGTTCTCTCTTTCTTTGTTTTTTTTTCCGACGTCGACGACCACCGCAACCACCAAAATCAACATTCAAATGGTAACAGTTGTAATCAACAATCAAAGTTTGGTAGCTTGCCATCCTGGTCCATTTCGTTCGTCATCCTCGCATTACACGATAGCTTATAACATCACAAGTGTTGCGCACCATCACCACTCCTCACCACCAATTTTGCTTTGTTTTGAGTTCAAGGTAACAAATATAACTTTTAAATCAATTGTTAGAACCTTCATACAAAACCCAAAACTCAATATCTGTTAATGAACCTCTGTTGGTTCAGTTCTGTTCTAAACATAATGGAAAACATGAAAACATACCTGTCACCGCAGACAGTGCAAAGGAGAATCCAGTGATGGAAGAAGCCATGGAGTTCGACATCTTTGTCAAGGTGATCTGGTTCCTCCTTAGGGTGCTGACTGATGATGGTGATGATTAAACCGAAAGGGAATCGGCTATGGAGAGAGAGGCGAGATTGATGTTATGCTTATTAGGTTGTGTCTAAGTGTGTAACTGAGTAACCCTTTAACCTCTACATAATTCTCTTTATATAAGCACCCAGGAGGAAACCTAATTAGTTAATAAGGGTAATATGGTCCATCAACAATTACCAACTAATTATTTAATAGGTTGTTATATATTTTGATCTATATAATGTAAATGATTATAATGGCTACTAGATTAAATATTAAACATAATATATTTAATCTTACATTCTCCCACTTAGCCGACTAATCATTTACTATGAGTATTAGATAAGCCTGATCAGGAGTTAACACTCATTTTAGCCTTAAACAAGTACTATAGCAGAGAAATACAGCCGTTGAATCATTATGCGACTCAGGACCCCCATTAGTCATACTATAGCCTTAATTTAAAACCTAATCATTATGATCAAAATACGCATAAGCCCTTTGTTTGATTTGTAACTTTATTTGTCTATATGCCATTATACCGGTTGAACATATTCTAAGAGACATACAAAATCAAACTGAGGAAATTTCATTAAACATAAAACATAAGCTAGTACAATATGCTTAAATAAGGTCTTTACTAAATCCCATATTCCGAACATGTTCTTCGTAAACCTTAGGAGGGGGACCTTTAGTCATCGGATCCGCAAGCATATCTTTAGTACTAATATACTCGATACAAAGATTATTTTCCTCAACTCGTTCACGTACAAACATATATTTTGTATCGAGATATAAACCAGCTCCAGTCGAACTGTTACTGTTCGAGAAACTAACGACAGCTGAATTATCACAGTAAAGCTTCAATGGTCTAGAAATGGAATTAACAATTTTGAGTCCAGTGATCAGATTTCTAAGCAACATTCCATGACAGGTTGCGTTATAAATAGCAATGTACTCTGCCATCATTGTGGAAGTTGTGGTCAACTGTTGTTTATGACTCTTCCAAGAGATAGGGCCGCCTGCTAACATAAAGATATAGCCCGAAGTGGATTTCTTGTCATCTTTGCATTTGGCAAAGTCAGAATCAGAATAGCCCACCACTTCTAAATGATCACTTCTTCTATAAGTCAGTTTATAGTCTTTCGTCCCTTGCAGATATCGAAGTACCTTCTTAGCTGCTTTCCAGTGATCTAGGCCAGGATTAGTCTGATAACGGCCTAGCATTCCAGCAATATAAGCGATATCTGGGCGAGTACAGACTTGAGCATACATCAGGCTCCCGACTACTGACGCGTAAGGTATCTGGCTCATTTGCTCCTTCTCAACCTCTGTTGTCGGACACTGGAATGAACCGAAAACATCTCCCTTAACTACTGGAGCGACGGAGGCTTTGCACTGTTGCATGTTATAACGTGTGAGGACACGATCTATGTAAGCCTTTTGAGACAATCCTAAGATCCCTTTGTGTCTATCTCGGTGAATTTCGATGCCAATGACGTAAGAAGCATCTCCGAGATCCTTCAAGTCGAAGTTATGCGAGAGTAACCGCTTCGACTCATGCAACATGTCTAAACTATTACTTGCCAATAGAATATCATCTACGTAAAGGACAAGTATAGTAAAGTTGCTCCCACTCATCTTAAGGTAGGTGCATTGATCCACTTGATTCTTCATAAAACCTTGCTTCTTTATGACTTCATCAAACTTGAGGTACCACTGACGTGATGCTTGTTTTAACCCGTAAATGGATTTTGTTCAACTTACAGACTAGATGCTCCTGACCTTCAGGTTTAAAGCCTTCAGGTTGTTTCATGTAAACATCTTTGTCCAAGTCTCCGTTAAGGAAAGCGGTTTTAATGTCCATCTGATGCAGCTCTAAATCGAAATGAGCTACTAGGGCCATGACGATCCTTAATGAATCTTTACGAGAGACAGGTGAAAACGTCTCTTGATAGTCAATTCCCTCTTTCTGAGTGTAGCCCTTTGCAACCAATCTCGCTTTGTAGCGTTCAACGTTCCCATTCGGATCCAGTTTTGTTTTGAACACCCATTTACATCCTACTGGTTTGACTCCGTTGGGTAATTCTACCAAATCCCAAACGTCATTTTTCTTCATGGATTCAAGCTCATCAATCATTGCTTTATTCCATTCAGAAGACTGATCACTGCTAATGGCTTCATTGTAAGAGATAGGATCATTGAGCTTTCCGGGATCCATTTCAGTCAGGTAGGTAACATAATCATCCCAATTAGTAGGCCTTCTTTGCCTAGATGACCTCCTGAGTGGATTATCGGGTTCAACGTTATCTTGGTGTTGAGTGTTTGATGTGCCTTCGTCATGAGGTATAATGGGTTCTGGTTGTGGAGATAAATTTGGAGTTGGTGCAGTAGCTTCAGGTGTAGTAGTTGCATTGGGTACAAGAGGAGTAATCGGAGTAATGGTAAGCGACGAGTCTCTCCCCCCCCCCCCCCACGTCTTGTACTTCTTGCAATTCCTCGTAAGGGTTGGTACTGCTCCCACTGACCTTGAAATCCTCCAGGAACGCAGCACGCTTGGTTTCAACAATACGGGTGACATGGGAAGGACAATAGAAACGATAACCCTTTGAATTATCAGGATACCCGATAAAGAAACAGGTAACTGTTTTAGGGTCAATTTTCCTTAGGAAAGGATTGTAAAGTTTTACTTTAGCAATGCAGCCCCATACTTTCATATATTTAAGACTCGGTTTCCTTCCTGTCCAAAGTTCATAAGGAGTTTTAGGTACAGACTTAGAAGGAACTGTATTGAGTATATGAACAGCTGCTTTTAATGCTTCAGTCCAGAGGAATAATGGTAAATTAGTGTTGGCTAACATACTGCGCACCATGTTCATAAGGGTACGATTTCTTCTTTCAGCGACACCGTTCTGCTGAGGTGTACCAGGCATGGTGTATTGGTTCACAATCCCCTGGCCCTTACAAAACTCATAAAATGGACCAGGAGCTTGACCCACATCAGTATGTCTTCCATAATATTCACCGCCTCTATCTGATCTCACAACTTTAATCTGACGATCTAATTGCTTTTCAACTTCAGCCTTATAATCTTTAAAAGTTGTAAGAGATTTAGATTTTTCCTTAATAAGATACAAGTACGTGTAACGAGAATAATCGTCAATAAAAGTGATAAATGAAGTATGTCCTGTTATGCCAACGATTTGGTAGGGACCACTAATGTTAGTGTGAATGAGTTCTAATAAATTAGAGCTCCTAGTGGCACCTTTCTTATTCGCTAATGTCATTTTACCTTTAAGACATTTGACACATGTTCCAAAATCAGAGAAATCGAGAGGAGGTAAGACTTCATCCTTTACGAGACGATTTAATCGTTATCTTGAGATGTGGCCTAAACGCTGATGCCACAACATGGACGAAGTCTCTAAGTCTCGTTTCTCTTTCATCTTTGTGAGTGATTCATTAATGTTATATGACAACAAAGATTTGGAAAAGTCATCATCTAGTTCTAATCTATAGATACCACCATCTAGAATACCAGTACCATAAAGAACAGAATCATAGAGGATAGAGAGTTTGCGATGACCATGGGAAACAATAAAACCGTCCATGTCTAACTTTGGTCCTGATACAAGGTTCCGAGTTACCTCAGGAACATATAAGGTATCATAAAGTTTAATACATAAACCAGTTTTCATAAATAATTGTAATGTTCCAATGGCCTTCACTTCTAATTCTCGATCATCCCCAACCTTAAGCGTTCTTTGGTTTCTTTCCAGCTTCCGGATTGTAAGGAATCCCTGAGTTGAATTGGTAACATGAACCATAGAACCAGAATCAAACCACCAAGAATTAGCAGGAACACTTAAATTATAGGACTCAAGTATCATAAAATAATCATTACCTTTCTTAGCCAGCCACTCCTTAAAGTCAGGGCATTCCTTCTGCATATGTCCTGCCTTTTTACAGAACTTGCAGTGGATTCTGCCTAAGGAGTTCTTAGAGCTGGAAGGTGCACTTGTATTGGGATTGGGCCTTTGGACTTTTGAAGCATCCTTCCTCTGATGATTGTTCTTCCTCTTCTTAGAGTTGGAGGTGGTGAAGTTAGCAACATCAGTAGTGCGATCCATCCTCAGACGCTCTTCCTCCTGTACGCACATAGCGACCAACTCACTCATCGTCCATTTGTCCTTCTGAGTGTTGTAATTGATCTTGAATGCTTCAAAGGACGAAGGAAGCGAAGTAATGATGAAATGAACGAGGAAACCATCACTGATTTCCATTTCCAGCCCCTTCAGCTTATTGGCCATGTCATTCATCATCATGATGTGCTCGCGAATGCCGCTCCTCCCATCATACTTAGTAGTCACCTGCTTGAGGATAAGGGTACTAGCGTGTGCTTTAGACGTCCCCTTGAACTGCGCCTCCACAGAAGCCAAGTAGGTTTTATGTAGGTCCCTCGGAGGTTGAGATTAAACCTAATCCTTGTTATGTATAACACACTAGCAAGTGCGGAATCCAAGCTAGAATGCAAACCGAGATAGAACAAGCACAAACACAACACACAATCTTCACCGATTAACACCACTTGTATTAATACGAAGAAAGGTTCGGTTACAAAGCTATGTTTACAAATGTGTTTTGCAAACTCTCTAAAACACGCGTCTGTGTGTGCTCTCAACAGAATGCTCTCTGCAAGACTAAGTTCTCTCACTTTTCTGTCTCTCTTGTGTCTCACATTTGAAGTGAACACATTACATGGGTATATATACCCGCCACAGCTCGTCTGGTCGAAGGATCAGATAGACTGATCGAAAGATCATCTGTCGACCTGAAACCTATCGAAGGATCCACATATTCACCTCGAAGGATGATATCCTTCGAGGTCCATCAATCATCCATCGAAGGCTTATCTTTCGAGCTCATCGAAGGATCTAAACAATCCTTCGATGACACATCCTTCGACACAGACATATTACAACCATTGTCTAACTATTTGGCCAAGTCAAACCAGGAGGATGGTTGACTTGGTCAAACTTACAGGACTAACAAAGACATCGTTTTGTATCATGACAAAATACAGACAAAGTACAGACACAAGTGCACCAACAAACTCCCCCTTGGCTGTAGCTTTGTCTCGATCTTGGTCTCGATCTTTGTGTCTTCAAGTCTTTGACGTCCTTTCAAGTCTTCAATGTCGGAGGATCTTTAAAGTCTTCACGTCTTGAAAGCAGAAAGTGTACCAACAAACTCCCCGTTTCATGTAGGAAGTGTGTTGACAAACTCCCCCTTAACATAAGCTCCCCCTTGAGTTATGCTCGTGAAATACTTGTTCTTTATGAAATGAGATCCTTGTGGTGTTGATGATGGTCAGCGGCAACTCGATCATCTTCATCACTTGAGTGCCTTCACGTCGTGTCTTCATTCCGAAGCTTGTCATCGACCATGTTCTCCTTGCCTTTAGAATCTGCACATGCAAGAAATCTAAATGCGTAATGAGAACAACTGCCTGGAATATCATAAGCAAACGACACACATGTGACCATTGTTCAATCAATCACCGTCCGACAGTTTGAAAGTTCAATAAAATTTATCAAATTCAGTTTTTAACTTTCAAAACTTGCAAATTCTGACCATTTATGAAGATTTAGTTGTTTCGGTTTTCAATCAGGTTTCAGGTAACGAAGACTCGAGATCCAACATCGTACGATCGAAAATAAAATAGAAATAAAATCTTTTTGGCTTTTATAAAGTTTATATTAAAACACACCTAAAATCTTTTTGGACTTTTGAATATTTCAAATTTAAAGACTGAAAGCAGTAAATAAATATATACAAAGATGCAGAAACTGAAAGCATTAAATAAATATTTACAGACATTCTTTTTGCGAGTTTCGAGGGTAAGAGAATCATATCAGTGTACGGTCATGCCAAAACGCTCTTGTTGTTCAATTAGTTAATATTAAGATAAGCATCCTATAACAATTATCGGTATTGTTGTCCACTTAAGCTCAACTTATCAGATGTAATCATGGCGAGGGGATACGTTAAGGTATGATTTATACTTATCGACCGGTGTTCATCCACATCACGACACATTCCCGTATCAAGGTATGCACGGGGGTTCATCTTACCGGTGAGTATACCGATTATCATCTGTTTGACCGTATATGATGTGAGATTCTCACTTATTTTGATTTGAAAACAAGCCCTATGTGATAGAATCACTTATTGATGAGGAACTTGATTTTCGATGCATGAGGGCACAGGAGCAAGTCCGTGAACAGGTCAGTACTTTCGTACAGCAGAGAGACGAACTTGACTCCCGGAAAAATGTGATATATTATCACTTATTTGATGGGACATGTGATTGTTTATCACTTATTGAGGTCGAATGCAGTATGTACACGTATGTATGGTATCATGGAAGATCTAGACTTGCGTCCCCGTTATTTTTCCGAAAAAGATACAACCATGATACCCAGATGATAAGCAGCATAAAGACCGAATATCTCAGAACCTCGGCAATCTCTCAAATGAAATTTCGGTACTAAGACCATATGCCAATGAATGGTTCCCACCTGGTCTTCAGTCGATTTAAGTTTATATCACCCTGCACACTTTAAAATGATTGTGAGCCTACCGATACATCTTATATAGAGCTGCTTATCGTTTTTCATTTTAGGTTTAAAGAGGTTTAGACAGACCACTGATGTACTATCATTTTCTCTTTTGCTCGCCAGGAAACTCATTTTTGCTTTTCTATTGTTTTTGTGTTTTTGAAATTTTTCGATGTTTTTGGATTTTCAGATTTTGGATTTACTCCCCCTAAAATCAACAAACTAAGATAAAAATTAAAACACAAAGGTATTTACAAAAATGATTTTCCGATGTTGGTTTTACTCTTGCTTGACCTTAATGCCGTTTACCAGTAATAAAAAGTCAAATCTTGATTTGTCAAATGCTTTGGTAAAAAGGTCGGCACGTTGGTCATCGGTGTGGACGTAAGCAACATCGATTAGCCTTTTCTCAAAGCAATCACGTATGAAGTGATACTTAATTTCGATGTGCTTAGTCTTTGAATGCTTCACAGGATTTTTAGTGATCTGTAAGGCAGCAGAATTATCAACGTAAATAGGAGTAGTTAGGAATTCAAAACCGTAGTCGCGCATTTGTTGTTGGATCCACAGGACTTGGGAGCAATAACTTGAGGCAGCAATGTATTCAGCTTCGCATGTTGATGTAGCTACACAGGTCTGCTTCTTGCACTGCCAGGTGACTAGGCGATTTCCCAAAAACTGACATCCAGCCGTTGTGGATTTGCCGTCGATTTTGCATCTGCCAAAATCAGAATCACTGAATGCGATCAAGTCAAAGTTATTATCCCTAGGGTACCATAGACCGGTGTCAGGGCAACCCTTCAAATAACGAAAAATCCTTTTTACAGCTGCAAGATGTGAGGCCTTCGGGTTGACTTGATATCTGGCAAGCAGGCACGTTGGGTACATTATATCTGGTCTTGATGTTGTGAGGTACATAAGAGATCCGATCATCGCGCGGTAGTATGAGGGGCTAACAGCTTCACCCTTCAAGTCCGGAGTAATTCTGTGATTTTGCGGCAATGGGGTACCGATGGGCGTTGCATCAGACATCTGGAACCGGCTCAAGATGTCACCAACATATTTAGTCTGATGGATGAATATCCCAGACTCGGTTTGTTGTACTTGTAGGCCCAAAAAGAAGGTCATTTCCCCCATAGCACTCATCTCGAATTTATCCTGCATTACACGCTCGAAATCCCTACACAAAACATCATTAGTAGAACCAAAAATAATATCATCAACGTATACCTGAACCAGTAGAAGATCTCCATCTTGTTCTTTGATGAAAAGAGTACAATCGATAAGACCTCTGCGAAATCCATTCTCCAGCAGATAATTAGATAAGGTTGCATACCAAGCTCGCGGTGCTTGATGTAGACCATATAGAGCTTTGTTGAGCAACCAAACCCGATCGGGATGGATAGGATCTTCAAAACCTGGAGGCTGTTCGACGTACACCTCTTCTTCCACCACACCATGTAAGAATGCACTTTTCACGTCCATCTGGTATACCTTGAAACCTTTGAATGAGGCATAAGCCAGAAAGATCCGAATTGCTTCTAGACGTGCAACAGGTGCATACACTTCGTTGTAGTCGATCCCTTCTATCTGACGAAAACCTTGAACGACTAGCCTTGCTTTGTTTCGAATAACGACTCCACGGTCATCCTTTTTGCATTTAAACACCCAACGGGTACCAATCTTCTTGTAACCAGCAGGTTTCTCTACGAGTTTCCAGACACCAAGCTTCTGGAATTGTTGCAGTTCTTCCTGCATTGCTTCAACCCAAGAGTTATCTTTCAAAGCTTCTTTCCAAGTTCTTGGCTCTTCCTGTGAGACATAACACGCGAAAGACCAATCATTTTGTTGACCAGATTCTCTAATCGCCGCATACAAGCCTGCATTGTTATTGTTTCGCAACATGTTTCTTGTTTGAACGCCACTTTGTACATTTCCGATGATGTTTTGTTGAGGATGGGTATTGTGAATCCTTGTTTCTGGATTATCTTGAACTGGAATGTTTGTACCCAGATTGTTGAGATTGAAATCAACAACCAATTCAATACCCGGAATTGACGAAGAGGATGATGCAGAAGCTTCAGCTGTTCTAGGGGCGTCCACTGGAGGAGTACCCTCTGAAGTACCATGAATTGATGTTGTTGTAGCTTCTTGATCTGCATCTAGAAATTCATCATCCTCTGAAGATTCGTTCAATTCGGTAGCATCGTGAAAATCCTCATTATCGAGAGCATTATTGTTCACTGAAGATGGTTCTTGATTGACAATAATGGGACGAACCAACGGTGAATCTGTTGCATTGTCACTCTCGAAAAACATCCTTGCCGCAGCATTTTCTTCAACTGCTTCAACATTGATCGAATTGAAAAAGTCATCGTATTCAAACATCCATGGTTGACCTGGACATTTGACTGGTAAAGTGTGCCTTTGTACTCTGACTTCAGACCATTCCTCGACCCTTTTAGTCTCTAGATTCCAGACTCTTAAGTTTGGGGTGGAATACCCAAGAAAGTATCCCTCAATTGCTTTTGCCCCAAACTTTCCATTAGGATCGATTATTGTGCACGGAGCTCCAAACGGTTCAAGATATGACAAATCTGGTTTCCGTTTGTTAATAAGCTCAAAGCAGGTCTTGTTGTGCCTTTTGATTGTAAGGACTCGGTTCAACGTATAACATGCAGAGGCCACAGCTTCAGTCCAGAAGGGAATCGGCAACTGTGACTCTACCAACATTGTCCTAGCAGTCTCGATCAATGTGCGGTTCTTACGTTCAGCGACGCCATTCTGTTGAGGAGTATAAGCTGCACTAAATTCGTGAAGAATACCTTTTGAAGTGCAAAACTCCGCCATGGCATGATTTTTGAATTCAGTACCATTGTCGCTACGTATCCGCCTAACCTTCAACTTATATAGGTTCTCAATCTGAATGACCAAGTTTTTGATAATACCGAAGGTTTCACTCTTATGTGCCATGAACGCCACCCAAGAAAATCTTGAATAATCATCAGTTATCACAAGGCAGTATTGATCATTCCTAATACTTTTGTGCTTGACAGGACCGAACAAATCCATGTGCAAACGTTCAAGAGGAACAGCCACCGTGTTGATTTTCTTTGTA
Organism: Helianthus tuberosus; assembly: GCA_030545235.1. Lineage (NCBI taxonomy): Eukaryota > Viridiplantae > Streptophyta > Magnoliopsida > Asterales > Asteraceae > Helianthus > Helianthus tuberosus. The sequence goes on from CM060412.1 coordinate 124,400,723, forward strand.
GGGTGTCGCTTCTTCGTTTGTTTTCCTTTCTGGCACGAGACACAGACGTCTTGAAGATGGAAGTTTTTAAGAGGAACACCATTCACTAATTCATTTGACACCAAATGATTCATTTTGCGTAAGTGAATGTGACCCATTCGTCTGTGCCAAGAGATTGAGTCTTTTTCTGTGGCTTTGGAAACGAAGCAAGTTGCTTGTGCAGACGTTGTGATAGCTTGGCTCATATCAAGGACATACAGATCATTTATCCTTGGAGCCGACAAGAGAATCCATTCTTTCGGAATTTTGAAGCCGGGTTTCAGCACATAACATCCATTTGCATCAAAGTGTACTGAGAACTGCTTATCACAAATTTGAGAAACACTAAGAAGATTGTGATCAAGTTGTTGTACGAAGTTGATCTTATCAAAGCTAACAACCCCGTTGGAAATCATTCCTTCACCCGTAATATATCCGCCTTTATCTCCAGCAAAAGCAACATAACCTCCTCTAATAGATGTAACGTCGTAGAGAAGCTTCATGTCGCCTGTCATGTGCCTGGATGCCCCACTATCAACAATCCAATGACTACTGATAGTTCCTCCTGGAACACCCTGCACATGAACTCAAATGATTAGTTGGAGATGGGGACCCAAGCCATTGTGGTCTTGGGTCTTCCATTTTCATCAACAACAATAACTTCTATTCTTTGATGATTCATAAATTGTGATGGTCCCTCTGAACTTGTGGTCAATTTAGGTTTCCATGTCTGTTGAGTTTTACCAGTTTGATTGTTTGACAATTTAACTTCGTGATTGTTTGAAGTTTTTGAAAATTTTGAGTTTTCTGGCTTAATTGAAACAGATTGTTTTCGAACCACATCAGTTTTAAGTGCCTTTTCAATCACCTTGACTTGTTGGCGTTTCTGTTTCTTTTCCCTTTCTCTTACAAGTCGGGGATCTTGTTTTACAGAAACAGATCGCTTTTGGTGATTGCGTTCACGGGGATCATCATCCTTTGCTTTCAACTTATGAAGATACGGACAATTTCGAATTATATGTCCAATTGTACCACATTCAAAACATGATCTTCGTTCTACAAACCCCGAAGCATCATGTGATCGTCTTGCCGATGATGAACTTTGTGATCCCGAGGTACTAGGTTTTGAACTATTTGGTTCATTCCTTTTCATCACTGTTGCTTTCTTGACAAAATCTAAGTTAGATTGATTTTCAAACTTTTCAATTTTGTCCGTTCCCTTAGATTTCACAAAGTTCACATTCTTTTTCTTCTTTTGATTTGGCTTCTTTTGACTTTGAGCCGGCAAATTTCCTTTTTGTTTGTTATGATTTTGCTGCCTTTTCTCTGTTGGTAATTTCTGATTGCCAAATTGTTTTCTAACTTCAGCCTTTGGGATAGGAGGGCACTGTGTTACTGTAACATGTGATCCTGTCTTTCCCAAAAACTTATTTGTCGAATTTTCAAAGACTTTACTGATTAAAGATTGATTAACATTTTTAATAGGAAAATCTTTGTCTGAATAAATTTTATCATCACCAACAAGAGTGTACAGCAAATCCACACTCTCCGACTCTTTTGCAGACAAGGACTCGATTGCAACAGTCTTAGCGGGTTTTGCAGGAGGATCACACAGAATATGATTCTCAAGAGGTATGTCCTCTTCTTTTATTACTGCATCAGACTTTGCTGAATCAGTATCATCGGATTCATCATCAGAAGAATCAGTATCCTCAATCACAACTGGAGGATTCTGATTCGGTTCAGCAGAAGACACACATGTATCTGCAGACACATCCGAATCTGATGATACTTCTTTCTTGTATCCGAGTCCTGTTGCAAATTCATTAACATCTAGATGAACAGATGGTTCAAAGTGAGTTCTATACTCCTCATCAGGCAGAGCATCATAATTGTTTCTCACGGGTGGTGGACATTTCTTATATCCAATGCATGTGACATCCCTTTTCTCTTTCTGAACATCAATGATGTGATCCAACACATAGCTAGAGCTTAAATAGCTGTCTAACTTGAGTCGGATCACCTCACTTTCAGTTTTAACACAAGCCATCTCTTTTTGCATTATCTCAAGACGTGTGATATACAAATTTATGTCAGTTTGTTTTCTGGAAACCATTTTTGTCAGCTCTGTTTTATCTTTCTTTAATGTTTCAATCATCGATTTAAATTCCTTTTCATGGTTTTCATAAAACATGTTGGCTTCTGTGCACTTAGAAAGATCCACGGTTAATTTCTGATTGTGGATGAATGTCACATCATATTTCTCTTGCAAAGCCTCGTGTTTGCTTTGCAATTCACACCACTTATCATTCAATGAAACATGTTTGTCTTGCAAGTCAAACAAACTAGCTTGTAAAGCATCATGTTTGCCTTGCAACTCAGACATGTTTGCCTCTAGATCAGCACATTTAACAATTAATCTATCACAATTATCACAAACAACAGAAGTGGGTTCATCGACACATACCTGACTTGATGAACTGTCGACATTAGCCATAAAGGCTGAATGGAGAGAAGACGAAGTATAAGCAGCTTGATCCACCAAAATAGATCTTCTTTCAATTCCTGATGTAGCTTCTTCCAAAAGCTCATCAATATTTGCATCGACTGACGCACTTGATGTCTCATCCACATGATCATCACCTGAACTTGAGGATTCTTCATCCGAACTTCTACTGTAACCCGAGCTGTCTTCATCTTCAGAAGATTCATCACCATTGGTGGAAGATTCTCCACCACTGGCGTGTTTAAGATCCTTGACAATTTCAGCAAAACAAGCTGTTCCATCTGGAGCATCATTTCCCAACTGAATTGACCAATCACAACCTTCATCTACTTGAACCACAAGTGCCTGGTTGGCATTAGATGGTCCTGCTTGACTCTGGTTGTTGACAGGCACCAATGTGCGCTCATTGTTCCTTACTTGGTTCTGATTTGCCCTGTTGCCTTGACCTCTGAAAGGATTTTGGTTTCCATGTTGAGATGGCCTCGTACATTCACGTTTGAAATGACCACGTTCACCACAATTGAAGCACTTAACAGCCTGCTTATCAAACCCATACTTGGTGTCTTTCTTGCTTTCCAAGCTGGTTCTGCCCGTTCTTTCCATGAAATCCTTTGCTCGTCTAACAGCACTGGCAAAGGCCCACTTGATGTCCATCATCTCCATCTCCTCTTTATCGATCTGCTGATAGTCTTCCTGTGTCAGATTAATGTTGCCAATCTGACCTTCCACTAATCCACAGTATGCGCTCACCAAAGTGTTTAGAAGCTCCATATATTCTTTTGCTACTTCAACACTGACTTTAGAGAAACTTGAGGTGTGGAGCCGTACTGTATTTGGCTTTGATTGCTGACTAGCAGATGATGTGCTTCCATAACATGCTTGCTGTTGAGGAGGAAGTGGATTCCCGTATAAATCTGTTGGTCCGGTAGATCGAACAGGTAATGGATTTCCGAACATATCAGTTGCTCTGATAGGTCGTTGGCTTTGCTGCTGTGGTACTGGTTGAGGGACTGGTTCAAGCGGATTTCCATACATGTCTATTGTTGGAGGAGGATTGCCATACAGGTTAGTGCTAGACACAAACGCTGTTTGAATTGGAGCGTGTGAAGAAGGTTTTGTAGAAGTGCTAGAAGTTCCATAATACATTTCAGGATTTTGTGGCACTGGAACTCTTTTTGCCTTGAGAGTTTCTTCCTGATTCTTGTTTTCCAGGAGTTGAGCAAAGTCATTGAAGTTTGTTGTAGCTAAAGTGCCATTGTACTTCATGATTTCCAAGAAAGTATTCCATTGAGGTGGCAGTGCATCTGCAAACTTTTTCACTATCTCTGCTAAAGTTGTTACAACCCCAATATTTGCCAATTCAGTCAGCAAATGATTAAATCTACTTGTCAAATCTCCTAAAGATTCATTCTCCATACAAGTAAAACCATCAAACTCTTTCTTTAGCAGGTCTTTTCTCAATTGACGTGTCGCTTCATTTCCTACGCCCCTTGTTTTCAATGCGTCCCACAACCTCTTCGTTGTCTTGTGACTGACAAATTGATGATAAATATCTTTACTTAACGCCTGAGTAAGAATGGCATATGCCTTCTTTTCCAAATCATAGACCTTCTTCTGATCTTCCGTAAGATCGGCAAACGTAGCAGCAGATGAAGCGGCAACCTCTATTGTTTGATCAAAATCTGTGACGAAACGCAACCATAATTCTGTATTTTGACCAAGGACGTATGTATGAAATCTATCAAACCATCCCGGATATTCACTTAAGTGCATCAACTTTGGAGGCCTATTCAAACTTCCCGTTTCACTCTCGCTTAACAAAATGCTTTGAACACTTGGAGTTTGATTTGATACGAATGCCCATTGACCGGTAGATATAGCATTAGCTTGCGAAGATGAATCCGGAGTCGGAGTACCATAATACATTTCTGTATTTATCGGAACACCCCACATCGAATTCATTTTTGATCAAGAAAAAGAATACCTGAAAATCACAAATTTGTTAAACATAAACAGACTAGGATCGAAGGATCAAGACTTGTTCGAAGGGTCAACAGTGTTCGAAAGATCACTGTTGAATTTCGAACAATGATTTCGAAAGATTCTCCAAACGAAGGATCCTTATCTTTCGAAAAAGAACTGTAGACCGAAAGATGTATGCTTCGAAAAGATTCCTTGGATCGAAGGATAAGTCACAGACTTCAAAGGATGTTCGAAGGATGATAATCTATCGAACTTCCTTTGATCGAAGGATGATCTTTCGACTTCGAAGGATATCCTTCGATCTATACTGACACAGTTGACAGAAGAGATGACAGGTTGGTGAAAAAGGTGATGGGTTGGTAGAAACTTTCGGCAGAAGGCAGAAGGTATGGTCAGACCATACTTTTAGCAAACCAAGATTTTGAATCAATAAAATATACTAAAAATCGAAGGATCAACCCAGAAACCGGTCACCGGAGTAAGCCGGAATTTTGCCGGAAATTACCAAACTTCTTAAAAACAAGTTTTTAAGTTACCCAACCCGTCCTTTAACACACCCGGTAAGTTTAGAACACGTTTTAACGTCAAGAAATGCGAGAAAAACACAGAAAACGGTTGCTAAACCATGTGAGTTTTTGTCCAAAACACTCCAAAGTCTTGTATAAACTCGGTTTTTAACAAGGAAAAGAGCCACGGCTCTGATACCACTTGTAGGTCCCTCGGAGGTTGAGGTTAAACCTAATCCTTGTTATGTATAACACACTAGCAAGTGCGGAATCCAAGCTAGAATGCAAACCGAGATAGAACAAGCACAAACACAACACACAATCTTCACCGATTAACACCACTTGTATTAATACGAAGAAAGGTTCGGTTACAAAGCTATGTTTACAAATGTGTTTTGCAAACTCTCTAAAACACGCGTCTGTGTGTGCTCTCAACAGAATGCTCTCTGCAAGACTAAGTTCTCTCACTTTTCTGTCTCTCTTGTGTCTCACATTTGAAGTGAACACATTACATGGGTATATATACCCGCCACAGCTCGTCTGGTCGAAGGATCAGATAGACTGATCGAAAGATCATCTGTCGACCTGAAACCTATCGAAGGATCCACATATTCACCTCGAAGGATGATATCCTTCGAGGTCCACCAATCATCCATCGAAGGCTTATCTTTCGAGCTCATCGAAGGATCTAAACAATCCTTCGATGACACATCCTTCGACACAGACATATTACAACCATTGTCTAACTATTTGGCCAAGTCAAACCAGGAGGATGGTTGACTTGGTCAAACTTACAGGACTAACAAAGACATCGTTTTGTATCATGACAAAATACAGACAAAGTACAGACACAAGTGCACCAACATTTTAGCATCTTCAGAATCAGGAATAGCGCCTCTGATTGCATTGCTGATGGACTGCTTCATGAACATGAGAGACATGCGGTTACACCTAGTCCACTTTTCATGAGTCAACTGCTCAGCAGCAGTACTTTGAGTAGTAAGGTCCGCTGGCTTATTCTCTCTCAAGGCATAATCGAAATCCAGCAGCCTAAGAGTAAGCATGAGAGCATCCTTCCATGCAGCAAAGTTATCACCAGTCAAAGGTGGAATCCCGCAATTGGGCGCTGATAGTGGAAATAAGATGAGCAAGTTATGATACTAAGGAAGAAGTCCTAATGTGATCTAAGGGCACGTTATACTAAGGCAGGCATAAATAATGACCATTTTACGTTATGAAGCTGTGATGTTGTCTATTACTAACATCAAAATAATAGACTTAGTTAAAATTCTACTTAAACGAAGACAAATCAGCTTTGGCCAGAAGTGTAATCATTTAAGCATGTGTGTAAAATGATTGTAACAAATCAGCTTTGGCCAGAAATTGAGACAATCACTTTAGTTATGCACTCGTTAAGTATGCCATCTATGAAGGAATTAAATCAGCTTTGGTCAGATATTAAGACATTCATGTTTATGATGCACACTTAACATAGCTTTCGTAATACTTAAACGATAAGTAGATGTATCAAATCAGCTTTGGCCAGAAATGGTACATCAGAAGCTCATTCAAGTAAAGTTATTTTGGTTTTGTAAAACATTATCTGATTCTGATTAATTAACTAAGTATTTACAAAAACCATTTATTTAATAGCAAACCACCTGTTAGCGCGGATCGAACTCATTAAGGTCTCGAGTCGCAACCTCAGTGTCTCGAGCCTAAGATAATGAGGTTTCGAGTGAGATCTCGACTCCGTTATGAGATCTCGAGTGAGATCTCGAGTCATCATTATGAGGTCTCGACTCATTAAGGTCTCGAGTCGCAACCTCAGTGTCTCGAGCCGTAATCATGGTCTCTACTGCTGTGAATTATGAGATCTCGACTCCTTATGAGGTCTCGAGTCGCAACCATGATCTAGAGTTGTGAATATTTAAGCCCTTAGTCGAAACCTTAGTGGTCTCGAGTCGAGACCTTATGGTCTCGAGTCGAAATCGTTGTCTCGAGTTGTGAATATTTGAGAACATTTATGATTTCAAGTCGAGATCTCGTGGTCTCGAGTCGAGATCTTGGTCTCGGCTTGTTGAAAGGGATCTCGAAACTTCCTGTTAACAGCTGTTAATGTGATAATAACTGAAAACTCGAAATTTAAGGGATTGTGTGATAGTGTTTCCTGTTTTATTATTGATCTAAATTTATCAAGGATTTCGAAAATTATAACTGTATATCCTTTTAACAGTTTTCGAATAAACTTAAAAGATAAAATTGGATCAAACAGGAAAAAACACTCATCAATCCTAATTACATTCCAAAACATAAAGGAATTTTTTGAATTTTCCTAAGAACATATGATGAACCCTAACATATAAAACATAATTCTGGAACCCGAAAACTGAAAAATTAAGGCTTCTAAAACAGATTTCGGTCATAAAATTACCCATATTGGTTTCGAGTTATAATATGTACCAACTTAATCATTTAAACAGTGATATTGAACCACTCGAAACCGGCTGTGATGTTCATAAGGTTTTCAAAATTTCTGTTTTCATGATTTCAATCCTAGAATTAATGGATACGAAAACAGAACTGACTAATCAACATATGCTCTGATACCACATGTTGGTTCAGTTCTGTTCTAAACATAATGGAAAACATGAAAACATACCTGTCACCGCAGACAGTGCAGAGGAGAATCCAGTGATGGAAGAAGCCATGGAGTTCGACATCTTTGTCAAGGTGATCTGGTTCCTCCTTAGGGTGCAGACTGATGATGGTGATGATTAAACCGAAAGGGAATCGGCTATGGAGAGAGAGAGGCGAGATTGATGTTATGCTTATTAGGTTATGTCTAAGTGTGTAACTGAGTAACCCTTTAACCTCTACATAATTCTCCTTATATAAGCACCCAGGAGGAAACCTAATTAGTTAATAAGGGTAATATGGTCCATCAACAATTACCAACTAATTATTTAATAGGTTGTTATATATTTTGATCTATATAATGTAAATGATTATAGTGGCTACTAGATTAAATATTAAACATAATATATTTAATCTTACAACCTCCAACCAGATGTTAAAATATTTTGAGTACCGCAATGCAAAGTGTTGCTCCCCCCGCATCGCGCGGGCACCATACTAGTATTTTAATATGCCTCACAAGCAATTTCTTCTCTTCCTATTCTATGGCATTTCTTCTAATAAGAAAAGTGTTCGAGTTAGAGGTCAGTTAGGCCATGTGTAGTCATAAAGCCTATTTGGGGGCGTTATACGACATGTGATGAAATGCGTAAGAGAGAGGCTTTATGGGGCGTTATATCAAAATAGTGTGTAGTGGTAAGGGGGTTATATAACCCATTCAATTATACATACATATGTATGTATATAAATGTGTATGAGTGGGGGGAAACATGCTGGAGAATATCACGCCGCGAAGGAGATCACACCGGAGAAGAAAAACCACCCCATAGCGCCCGCCGTAGTGGTGTTGGTGGCGCTATGAGGGCGCTATGTTTGATTTGGGCGGTATATCACGCTTCATTATGCATGGCCTTATAAAAGAAAAGAAAAGTGTTCCTAAGAGTTAGAGGTCAGTTATAAATGTGTACGAACGTTGAAAGATTGAGCGCTAGAGGAGTTGGTTCAAGTATGAGGTTATATTGTAATTAAAGAGGCAAGATATTACTTTTGAAAATCTTCTATAGGAGACGATTGAATTGATCCACGGTCCGAGTGTGCATCAAGCATGCTTCCGCCTGTAGCGTTTTTGGTAAAAAAATGTACATGTTACCTCTTGACCAAAACCATATCATTTTCCATAAACACCATAGTTAAGTAGATACTTTCCATTATTGTACTAGTTTTGTTTTTATGCTAGTTCAAGTATATGCTAATTTGATGATAAGATGGTTTTATAATCAGAAATAATTGTATATGTGAAAAATATGATTTATAACAACATTGTTGATAATATATGATTAAATGTGATTCATATTAGTAAATATTTGTGAATTTTGAGCTAAAAAGTTAACGATTAGGGATTTTGACTTACACTTTTGATTTGATTTTTCTATTGTTCTTCAAGATAGTGATGATGAACGATTGTGAGATACGTACTATAAGACGATGATGAGCAATGAGACAATGATGTAGACGATTTGATTTTGCTTTTAATCTTTAGATCTTGATTTGAAGATGATTAATGTGAGCAGGGACGTCTCCGAAAATCATAAAAAAAAATTTCGCCCTGTGCGAGATAAAAAGTTTGGACCCTATTTGCAAATCTCCATACATTCAAATCCAGGCAAATTGGGCCACAAAATCACAAATTCAAAATTCTTAAAAGGCCCAAAAACGTTTTTATTTCATAAATCTAGGCCGTTTAAGATTGAAAAAAAAAAACCATACAAATTTATTTTTAGTATTTATTGGTGTAGTTTAGGAGTATGGTTAATGTAATATTTGCCACTAAAAAAACATAGCCTAACTAAATCATAAATCCACACACATAAATTTATATATTACAACAAAAGAGTAATTACTTGAACGTTAATTAATTATGTGGAAGAAATACAAGTAATAAGAAACAGCTCTAAAAAAATATATATGAAACAGGCCCTTAGTAATAAGGAGCAACTATAAAAAAGTAGAGAAGCAGGCAGCAATTAAAAATACGTAGAGATGCAGGATTCGAACCTGCATCTTGGGTGAAACAATAGGAGGCTCAGCCAACTGAGCTATAAAAACATATGTTAACCATTTCGATTTATACAATTAATATATAAAATAAGAATTTTTTGGCCCCCTCGATTTATATAATTTATATATAAAATAAGAATTTTTTGGCCCCCTAAAAGCTGGGCCCTGTTCGGTGGCCCATCCGGCACACCCTACTGGCCGGGCCTGAATGTGAGTAATTAAAGGAAAAAGTGATTATGAACATCATTTTTCTACAATTCTTGGAGATAAGATTGTGGGGTATGGTCTTCTTTCCTCACCTTCACATCACCTCAACCTCATAACTTTCTTCTTCTTCCTCTTCCCCGTCAAGAAGAAATGATTTCCCCATCCATCCCCATCCAATAATATTAAGAGAGAGAGCGAGAGAGAGAGAGAGAGGGGTTCATTGGGAGATCATGAAGTTTTCCCCGTGGCACCAAAGGTTCATAGAGGGGCGGTGTTCCGCGTCAGGGATGAGGGCCACCTCATCACCCCGCACCCGTTCCCCGACTGTCTAAAAGATGAGATAAAGATGAAAGATGATGGCAATAGCGGTAAGGAATTATGTAGTTAGATGTGGATAGCAATGATGATGGGCGGTGGTGCAAATTGGTTTCACACGGTGAACAATGGTAGTGATGTTGCGTTTGAACTTTGAATAAAATGATAACTTCAGAAATAATAGTAGTTTAATTTCAACTTTATATAATTATAATATTATGAATGTTTTTTCTTTATAAAAGGGTTTTTTTTATTTTATTTTTCTTTTTGTATAAAGAAATGGTTTGTGTGGAGCCCTACATGGACCAACACATAAGAAAGTAGGGTTCAGATCTTGTACAAACAGTGCTAATTATAAGAACCGTAAGAACATATCTGAACCATTGATAATTTAAATCAAGGGTTGATATTGATTATAAATAAAACCCTTATAATTAAAAATTACTACTAACAAATTAGGGGTAATTTTGTAAAATTGCTAGTCATTTGACTATTTTATATTAAATACAAATTCCACCAAGGTTTTTTAAACTAAAATAACTTTTATATACTTCATTATTTTTAAAAAAGAAATATATCATAAAATCAAGTATTTTTTTATCTTTAATATGAGTACCATATTGCTATACCTTTTTTGTATTTATAAAAGTGATTTTTAAAAAAGTTAACAAAAAATGTTTTATAATTGTGCTGATAACGTGCTGATCATGTGTTAATTACAAAATAATACAAACAAACACCAAAAGTAGATATAATCAGCACATTTGGTGTGCTGATAATGGAGAACGATTGAGGATTTTGTGCTAATGTCGTTTATGTTGATAATGGAGAACGATTGAGGACGATGTGCTGATAATGAAGAACGATTAAGGATGTTATGCTAATTATATAGTGTTGTGCTGATTATATTTTTTGTAATTATTTTTAATTAGTTATAAATAAATATGGTCAAAAGGTCTAAATTACCCCTAAACTGATTTTTTATTAATGGACACTTGTCAATTATGTGTTGGTTCTTACGGTTCTTACAAACTTAAGTGTTTGTATTTGATCTCATTCCTAAGAAAGTATGCCCATTTAGTTACTCATCACAAGGATAACTCGACAGTTGTAACGATAAAGTCAAATTGTTTGAGACTATTGTTTCTTGTCTATCTGTTCAAAAAAGTTGTGTGATTCCCTGCGTCTTGCGGCGCATTCAGTTTGTAACAGTTCGATTTGGGACGGTATTACCATCGAAAGAGAAAGAGAAAATACGAAACGTGTAAAACAATTATGATTTAAATATGTAAAGGAAATTATTTATGATGTTTGATAAACTAATTAACTTGTGCTCCCAATCAAAACTTGGGCCAAATAACAAAATTTGTCCTCTGCATAACTAGCTTTTTTTTTTTTTTGTGTCTTTGATTTTTGTAATTTGCAAAAATAGCTACCGAATACATAACACTTATGATTGTTGTAGAAAGTTGTAGGCATATGTCTCTTTCAAATTGTAAAAGAAAATAAAAAGTGAACATTCCTTTGAATTTATGACGTGTTTCAAATGTGGTATAATTTTTAGTATATTTTTTTAGCACTTTTTACTCGTTATCAAACTTTAAATTTATAAGACACGATACAATACAATCACTCTCTACAACACGTTAGGGCAAGTGCACCTATCGTTGGTGTAGCATAGTGATGGTAAGATACCAAGGTCGTCCAATGACCCAAGAGCTTTTAATACCGGAATGTCGTTGATGTCTAATCTAACCAAAAATTGGAAAAAAGATGTTAGGCTTTTAAGAGATTATCTATGTTATTGTAGCATGTCCCTCTTTTAGAGGCAACACTACCATCAGCCATATTAGTCTAAGTCAACAGGGATACAGTCCCGCAAGGATGGATTATTGAAGGATAACTAAGTAAGTTATTAATGCAAAATGTGGTATGTCCCTATTTTGGAGGCAACGCTACCATCGGTCATATTGGTCTGAGTCAGCAGCGATACAGTCCCGCAAGACCGGGTTAAAGTTTTAATAGTAGTTTATTTATAAGGGATTCAAGCCGTTCTTACTTCCCCCGATTTGATCTATCTGCATCAAGAGAAGTTCTAATAAGCTTGAGTCAAGTTCTCTCAGGATCTATACACTGAACGAGGAAAGAACTTTACCCAAACCACCCTTCTAACCCCCTTCCAGGCAGTTAATGCACTTTATATAGACCGTAAAGACACGAATGAGTGAATCAACAAAACATGAAGAAATGATAGGGTAAAGTTCACTTTCAATATTGAAAACTAATTTTTAAAGTCATTAATACAAACCCAAATAAAAAGTAGTCAAAGCTTGGAAATCAAAAGTAAAAAATAAAAGATTTGTCTTTATCAAGTGATGTAAGAGATTAGCCAAGCATGGCCTTTGTTTGACAAGAACTCTTACGATCAATCTTGTATCCCGAGACTATTACACACACTCTAAAAGTGGATAATGGAGGAATGTGGTGGATGATGGTGTTGGAGTGGTGGTGGAATGGTGACAAGTGAGAGAAAAGTGATTTGCCAATGGATGAGTTGATGTGAATCAAGCCCCTCTAGTTATAGCTGAATTCTGTCCTTCCATAAGGCCTCGTGTCCATGGGGCATGACCCCGTGTCTCTTCTTTCTTTTTCTTCATTTAATGCCCAGTGTCATATCATATGCACACACGGCCCCGTGTGACAGTAGGCACGACCCCGTGGTCAACTTTGTGGGGGTCTTGACGTGTGCCTGTGAGGTTATATTTTTAAGTATATTTTTAGCTCTTTTTACTCGCAAATTCAATTTTTAAATTTATAAAACACGATATTCTACTATCACTCTACACACACGTTAGGGCAAGTGCACCCATCGCGGACGTAGTATAGTGATGGTAAGATACCGAGGTTGTACAAGGACACAAGAGCTTTTAATACCGGCTTATCGTTAACGTCTAATCGAACCAAACTTTGATGAAAATGTTTTTAAAGCTAGAAAAAGATAAAATAAAAAACAAAAATAAAATATAAGGAAAAACAAATAGACAAGAAGGAATCACTTGGTTCCAACTCCTCTTTTATGTATCCTTTAGTGATTTCCGCACTTTGAACATTTTAAGAGATTATCTTTAAGTTGTAGTAGTAGGTAGGGGTGAGCAGAAAAGCGAAATAACCGAACCGTAACTGAAATAACCGAAAAAACCGGATCGGAAAAACCAAACCGAAACAAAAACCGACGGTTCGGTTTTCGGATTTTTAATAACCGAAAATTTCGGATCGGTTTTCGGATAATCATTTTCAATAACCGAAAATAACCGAACCGATAAGTTTTAATAGTATACCAAATCTATATATTTTTATGTTTAAGTTGTTTAAGTGTTTACCCATGCTACTAAGAATTATTAATTTTATTCTTGTTTATTTATCATTAAAATTATCCATTGTTTACAAGAACTAACAAAGTTTAATATAAAAATTAAATGGTTTTCAAAGTATTACAAAAGAAAACGTCTTAACAAAAACTTTGGAGATACATTAAAATAGATTAGAAGGTTAGGTTTATGTGAATAATATTAATTTAAAAGACTAGATATATTAACTTAAAGGTAAACATTTAAGAAAGATTCTTAAACTTTGAATTATACTTTTAAGTTTTAAATCTTACATAATTTGTTTAAAAAATTGAAAAAACGAACCGAACCGTTGCTAAAACCGAAATAACCGAAACCGAAAAAACCGAAACCGAACGGTTTTTTAAAAACCAAAAACCGAACTTTCGGTTACGGTTTTGGTTTTACCCAAAAACCGAACCGAACCGTGCACACCCCTAGTAGGAGGCCCCTGTTTTGAAGGCGACGTTACCCTCAACCTATTGGTCTGAGTCAACAGGGATACAGTCCCACAAGGTCGGATTATTGAAAGATAATTAAGTAAGTTATTAATGCGAAAAGTGGTAGACCCCTCTTTTGAAGGCGACGTTACCCTCAACCTATTGGTCTGAGTCACCAGGGATACAGTCCCGCAAGGTCGGTTTAAAGTTTTAATAGTAGTTTATAAATAAATGATTCAAGCGTTTCTTACTTCTCCTGCGGGGGTTAAGACCGTCCTCTCGTGAAGTCCTACTAAGCTTGAACCAGGTTCTCGCAGGATCTATACACTGAACGAGACATACAATTTACCGAACAACCCTTCTAACCCCCTTCCAGGCAATTAACATGCTTTATATAGACCGTAAAGACACGAATATGTGAATAACATTTGAAGAATGATTAGATAAATTCGCCTTCAATATAAAAACTAGTTATTAAAGTCATTAATACATATCCAATTAAAAAGAAGCCAAAGATTGGAAATAAAAAAGAAATACATTAAAGATTTTGTCTTCACCAAGTGATGTAAGAGTTTAGCCAAGCATGGCCTTTATTTGACAAAGACTCTTATGATCGATCTTGGATCCCGAGACTACTACACACTCTAAATGATGGAAGATGGATGATGGTGGTGGCAAGTGAGAGAGAAGTGGTTTGCCAAGGGATGGTTTGGAATGGAACCAAGCACCCATATTTATAGCTAAAATCAGAAGCTTTAGCACGGTCCGTGCCCGCCTAGCACGGTCCAGTGGTCAACTCTCTCTCTCTTCCTCATTAACTGCTGTGTCAAGTCTTGTACAAAAATGACTCCGTGTGTCAACGGCACGGCCCGTGGCCAATGTACTTGCGGTACTACCTCAGATTCTGCGAATCTTAGAGTTGACTACGTCCCGTGTTGCCTTAGCACGGCCCTGTGTTGGTTGTCTGTTTTTGTCACACCCCGATATTTTCACGTATTACCGGTAGGCCCGGTGGGGAGTACCGTGACGTAGTTGATATCATCATAGTCAAACAACACAATTTAATGCACAGTGGAAGCAAAATGATGAATATATTACAAACCGATATAAAGTAATATCAAAGAATTACAAACGGAATGTAAAGGATCCACAGGCGGATCAAATAAAAGATAATTGTTCAACAGATTTTAACATCTAAGCTTGCAAGACTCTTTATTGATGCTAGGAGTAGCCAGCCTATTCCGTCTAGTACCTGCACTTAGCCTTTTTAGAAAATACGTCAGTTTACACTGGTAAATACAATTAACTGACTCATTTTGAAAATGTTTTTAGAAAATTGATTTGAATGCACATGGCACAAAACTTTTTATAACTTGGGATAATTATTTATATATAAACTTGTAAAAGAATTATATGTTTCTTATACGTTCAATAGCCCGGGTTGACACCGGGTTAAAGATTAATAGACACACCACAGGTATAATGCCCACAAGGTTGATTCCTTTAAGTGGATTACCAGTTTTTACATATGCAGCTGTCAAGTGTATGCCTACACCCCGTGCTTAGGTCGTGGCCATTTTTATGAATGATGCCAAGGATATCCGGGACATGGTCATTAACCCCCAAAGGTTTTTAAGCAAACAAAACAGATTAAACGGGTCATTTCAATGCATTAACCTTCATACGATTAACAATTAAATGCCCGACCAAGCGGTATTTTATATACCGTACCCCAAGCCCGTATAGGGAAAATAAGTTAAAAGTATTTACCTGAGCAAATTTATACAATTTATCCCAGCCGTATACCACCAAGCAAGTACAGGTAGCTTTTACTGGGCTCCTAAATCTGGAACGAAGGTTTTTAATAACCTATTAGATTCCTAACGGGTCTTCATTAAGTTGTAACTTAGACCGGTTAGTTTTAAGGAAAGGTTTACGGTTCAAAACGCATGATTAAGCGAAGACCGGAATAGAATGTGATTTAGACCCGACAAGTTTGGAGACTTGTATAATATGGGTAAACTAAACACATTCTGGATTTTGAGGCAAAAATGATAAGGTTTGACCCATTTCGGTCAATTTATGCAAACTAGTTACATAAACCGATCCGAACGCGAAATATGCGTAACGGGTAGCCATAAGAGTCATATACAGGTTTTCTAAGTTAATATGCCTTAAATATGTTGTGATATCAGTAAGATACCTACCATTATGCCCAAAATGAATTTAAACTCAAACTATGCCCCGTAGGGGTATTTTAGTCATTTAAAAGCTTTAAAAAGAGTTTAAATATAAATCTAAGTTTCAGGTCTGATATAATCAGCAAAAATATATAATTTAATAGGTTATATCAGTAAGGTATTGCATATATGTGAAATTTATCTTTTATAACCAAACTATGCACCGTAGGGGCATTTTGGTAATTTCACATAAGCTTAAAAGGTCAAAACTGGAAATCTGAGTTTAAAACTTTTGCTTACTGTTAGAATATAAAAATTTACTAAAAATATCAGTAGGTATCAATTCTTATATATTTAAAATAGTTTTAATACATACTATGCGTTTAAAACGCGTAAAAAGGCGATTTTTAAGTGATTTCTGGTTTTTATAATGAAAGCTGATATTTTTATTATCCTAGAAAGCTTAAAATACTTTATTTATCATATAAAATCAGTAGCAAAAGGTTTGGTATCGAAATGTTATGTAAAACTCATTTTATAGGCCAAAAGGGCAAAACCGACAATTACCGATTTAAAGCTAGAACCCTATGTTATGCTCAGCCTAAAAATAAATAAAAATCTTCAAAAATCCCAAAATATTAATTTACATCAGTGGGTAAAAAGTTTGGTATCAAAAATTGGGTTTAGATAGGCTTTATGCTAATTACGCCGTTTAATTAATAAAAAGCTCTCTAATTACGCTATTGAGCATAACTCCTAATCTAGACCTCAAACTGATGTGAAAATTTAGGGACATGTTTATATTTCAGTAATAAAGGTTTCTATTCTTTCACATTTTCAAAAATATCATTTCAAGGTCAAAAGGGCATAATGGTCAACATTTAGGCATTTAACGAAAACATGCAAACGAATCGGATAACTTAGGATCCAAGTTGTATAACCTCAAAGGGTTATACTAACCTATAACATGGTCCTAAAGGAATCCTAAGCCATAACTAAACTAAGCTAAATCGGGTCAGAACTGAAAGTCAAAGCAAAAGTCAACTTTCACGACTTTCGGTTCCAAACCGTGCCTGAACTCAGAATTGTCGGGTTGAACATGCTTAGACATGTTCAACTAATATTTACCAAGTTATTAAAGTGAGAAAAATGATTTTTATGGCTTCTATATTAATAGTTATGAATTTTATTTAAAACTAACCCATTTGACTTTTATTTGACCCGACAATTTAACTAAGTAAACGTGGTAATTTGGAGGTACCCTTATGAGGGTTTAATACCTACCTAATTACGGTCACGTAGCCATGTTCGTTGTGAACAATGGCTCAACCGTTTAAAAGTCAAAGCGTTTATCGTAAATGTTTGACTTTTCGGCTATAAACGCCAACCTAATGAACTAAGCACGAATGAACACTTACGAATGGTCCAAAGGACTGAATGGAGGTTCCCACAAGCTTAGAATCCTCCTTGAATCAGAGAACAAGGTCAGAATGGAAGAGGTGCAAGTTGGAATGAAGTGGGGAAGGGTATTTATAGGTTTTTCAAGACCGTTAAGATCGTTCATCGATAAATGAGCCTTGATCTGGACCGTACACCTTATACCCACTGTTTTGGCAATCTATGGGCGCCCAAAACAGCCCATAGGATGAAGAAAAACCACTTGTAACACCTGGAAACAGCTGGAACAGGCTGTAAACTGATTTTTGCAGCTCTGGCATGTTCACACAGGCCGCGTAAGGTTCAAGGGGGAACTTACGCGGGCCGCCTGAGAATCCCAGTTCAGCAACAAGTTTCTGAAATTGCAGTTTTGGTCCCTGCATGCTTCTAAGGCCCTTTCTGATGCGTTCGAGGCCCGTTAAACCATTTTTAAGGCTCTACAATGATGCCTAAACATGAGGGACATGAAACATGCTCAAGAATATGTCGGATGTCGGTTCGTTTGGTCGTACGATTGCGTTGTTCGACTAATTACGACGAAACACGAACGGACGCGAAAAACGATCCAATTTATGCGACGAATGGAATTTTATCATGCCGAACACTAAAATAAAATATTTTAGTGGTTAGATAAATTTTTGGATGTCTGGATATATCCAGAACGTAAGATATGCGCGGAAATGCAAACTTGTGCACTTTTTGACACTTTTAGTCCCTCCTTGACTTAAAAGTTTATTTTTGCGCACCAAACACCTCTAGGCCTATATCTAAGCTATATAAAGGATAATTAGGGCATGTTTAACTTACGATCATATTCCAGAAGGTCCGATACCATAAGAATCGACATACTTTTGCAGTTTGACGCAAATAGTCCTTAATCGCACAAGGTAGCACAAAATGTCGTTTAATGATATCCAAGCTTTCCAAGGCCCATAATGGGCATTCCCAAGCATGAGTTTAATTATTGCTACGCTCTCGATCGCTTAATGGTCACCAAAAGGCGTAGATTCAAAAGTTGACGCTTTAGGTCCCTCTAATGCGCAAACTTGCGCATATCATCGTTTAATAGCATCGAAGCCTCATCTAATTCATATTAGGCATTCTTGAGAGTATTATTAAACATCACGATGCTTCGGGTTCACTAAAAGGTCATTCGGAGGTATAATTAAACATATTGACACTTTTAGTCCCTTTAACTTGCAAAGTTGCGCGTAACTTTACTTTTAGGCATAAAAACCTTTGACGGCCAATAATTGTCATTCCTGAGAGTATAATTAAATATCATGAAGCTCCCGGTTTGTTAAAAGGTCACTCAGAGGTAAGAATTAAATGTTGACGCTTTTAACCCTTCACTGCGCAAACTTTCAATTAATTACGTAAACGGCTACACTCGATCATCAAGTGGCTCATTTGTGAATATAAATATCGTAAGAGGTTATTTAGAAACTTATTTTAGGTATTCTAACACTTCCAGTCCTTTCATAATCAAAGTTTTTGATTTTTCCAAAAATTAGTCCCTTAAATTCAATGTTTGACTTCATTAGGGTTTATTACACGTGTCAATTGTCACACCCTGG
Organism: Helianthus tuberosus; assembly: GCA_030545235.1. NCBI lineage: Eukaryota > Viridiplantae > Streptophyta > Magnoliopsida > Asterales > Asteraceae > Helianthus > Helianthus tuberosus. The sequence goes on from CM060412.1 coordinate 124,419,973, forward strand.
CTTTGCGGAAGCGTGGTTAACTTTGGTGTGACTTCTTAATACCATAGCTTAATCATAACAAGCTATATGAAATTAAAAACCATGCAAGTCATCCATTAAGTTTTTGAAAATCAAATACAGTACCATTGTTTTTAACCAACAACCATGACCTTGTTCAACAACATTACAAACTGAAACATAACATAAACGTGGTTTAAGGACTGTGTCTTGTCCAGGAAAGAGACACATCCCCTAAACCCTGATGATTTCATGACAAGTGCAGCGGAAAACGTTCCATACTGTGCCAGATCTCGTTAATTTCCTGAAATACATGTGAGTTGAAAAATCAACAATAATGTTGAGCGAGTTCATGTGTAAGTGAGTGAGTAAAACACTTGTGAGTATAAAATAGTTGTGGTATGTAGCAGTTGTAAGAGGACTTGTGATCACCAATGGTTTGCAAGGCCACTGACATATGTGAAGTGCAAATAGGGAGACTCAAACCTAGCAGATTTCGCCACGGCAAAGTATGTGGACAAAGTCACCCCACGGTCCGTTTCTAGTTTGGCCGGGGGCTGGGCTCGCTACACCCAGATAGATCTACCGCTCCTGTCCCTCGGTCCCTCCATGAGGACTAATGGCCCCATGTGTTCCTATCCACTCACATGATCGTATAACACCTCCTTACGTTAAACATACCGTTGTAAAGTACTCGTAAATCATAGTAACATGTATTTCACCCCCGCGGTTAAGTAAACTGAAAACAGTTAGAGAAAAGGGGGACATGAACTCACAGTGAATGCGCGTCTCTACCAAGTGTCTCCAATACAGTAAGCTGTGCAACGACCTACAAGTGCTAATTCTATTAGACGGACGGCCGTGCCTTAGCTTTATAGTTTAAGTCTTTGGGAAATAGTTAGACAACTATTTCGTGTTTATGTTCCGTATACACTTGGTAGTTATTCTTCTTCCCAAGGATGGGGGATACAATACATGTGCGTAAGTTACGTTTTTAACAATCTTGTGGTTATGTAATTACCGGTGTAACTTATATGTTTGTGGAAGCGTTCGAAGAGTTTTGGAATCATTAACGCTTGTAAATATTATTTTCATTCTAAAATAATATTTATGTATTTTCACAAAATAACCATAAACAGTGTTGTGACAAATATATTTATCACGTTAATCCTTGTGAAAATCCCACCTCCGAATATTTAGTAAAATATAGTGCTGGCGAAATTTATGTTTTGAAAATATGTCCAAAGATAGTTCTAACACTTGTTGTGTAAAAAGTCTAAGTGTTAGGTTTTTAGAAAATTTCGCCAGAGTTTCCTCTGTAACTGGAGGTGGCCACGCTTTCAAGCGTATCATTTTCTTTTAACAAATCAATTCAACAATCTTCTTTATTCAATCAAACAATTTCCGACACATCAAACTAGTCGACAAGTATGTAAATCGCATAATCGCATGAACTTACAGTTTTTCCGAATCTATAGTGTAAACACCCTTTATATATGTAGATCTTTATATAAAGTAACTTTAATCTCATAAAAACCTTGTGTTTAGAGAAATCCGTCTTTACAACTTCTAGTAACAAGTGACAAATTTACTTCTTTGTCGGATCTCTTTATTTCACAAGTGTTTACACACTTGTGGTTTATAAAACCATATTTATTAGTGTAAGATTCATCTTTAGAAAAATATGATTTCTTTAAAGTGTGGTCTTTCAAAAATACCACTTGCGGATACGTAGATCCGCTAGTTTTAAACACCATTTTACCGGTTAAACCACTTTTACACAAGTAAAATATTTTTACACAAGTTCATGTATCTTGTGTGGTAGAGTTTCACCTTTAACCCTTGTATTTAGTCAAAAACGAGCTTATGTGAAGATACATGATCTTACAAGGTCGGGTTAAACGGAGATCCGAGCTACCACATCATAGATCGGGTCTCAATAATCACATATTTCAAGTCCTACGACTTTTACACAAGTTATATGTTATTATCCACCATTTTTGTGATTTTACTAGACTTTAATGCATCAAAACTTATGTATTCGATATTTAACCGACAATATTCCTTTTAACCACTTTAATTACATTCAAGAACAAGTTTTAAACAATATACCTCTAGCTCGGGGCTAGGGAAGAATCTTGACGAAAAAGAGGTGGATAATAGCTAACGGTGGAGGTCCTTCGCGTTCCGAGTGCACAAGAGCTCCTAATACGTGAACCTTGAAGCTTGAATGGTGTTGGAATGATGAGACCAAGGGCCGAAAGTATGATGGTGGTGAGGGTGGTGTTCGGCCGTGAGCCACAAAGGAAGGAAGAGTGGGTTTTTGTTGGTGAAAAATGATGGTGATTATCTTCAAGTGTTAGGGTATATTTATAGGGAAATTAGAGTGTATTATCCATTGGCTTTCATGTACCCTTGATACTAAGCACCATTCTAATAAAATATTAAGTTATGTACTCTTGTGTGTTCCCCAAGTTGGGGCCGGTTATGGGATGGGGGGTGGGTTAGTTCGATTAGAACAAGATTAGTTAGGGTGGTGGTAGTGTTAAGTAGGTTAGTTTAGTGTTTAACCTTGTTAGTGATATATAGCGTGTTATGACGGGTGTTGGGGTAATCAGGGACCCTAACTGGCTCAGAAAAATATAGTTAGTGAAAATATAAATATTTTCGTGTTCCGGGTAAAGTCCGGGTGTTCGGTTGGATAGTAATCCGTTAAAGTGTTACAAAAGCTTTAAAGTGTCGTTATTAACATTTTTAGTGACACATCTTGTTTCCAACACTTTAGAAAGTGTCCAGTATTATTTTCTCATTTTCTGGCACTTTACTAGTCAGCTAGAAGCTGGTTTGTGTATTAAAGTGCTGTGTTTGGTACTTAAAGTACGTTCTTGGCACATCCGAATCAGTGTATCTTATCCCTAGAGACGCGGTACCACAACCCTTATATTCCTACACTCACTACCAGTGTAGCCAAAATATATGAGGCTCTTAACAGGCCTTAGAGGCAGTGTCTGCCTGATGCTGGTTATATCAGCATGTTCACTGTGTATCCGTTTAGTGCTACTGTGCTTTTTGTGCATCATGTTTGTCACTAGGGTCCAGTATGTAAATAATGTAGTGACAGCAAATAAAGTATGATGCAAGTAAGTGCATGTATCAGTATGCAGGTAGCAGTTCATCAGCTAGTTCAATCAAGCACAGTAATCAAGTAGTAATTAATCATTAATTAAGTTGTACGGATACCTGGTTTAGTGCGGGTTGTCACATTCTCCCCCTGTTAAATAAATTTCGTCCCGAAATTTAAGTTCCGCTCGTAGATGCAGAGTTCTTAGGAAATAAGTGGGGGTATTTCTCTTTCATCCGGTCCTCACGTTCCCATGTGAATTCAGGACCATGTCTGGCATTCCAACGTACTTTGACGAGTTTGACACTGCTCCGGCGGGTCTTGTTAACTTTCCAATCCGTGACCTCAACAGGTTCTTCAACAAAGTGGAGCGTGTCGTCAATATGAATCTCGTCGATAGGAATGGCAACGTCAATTTGAGTTGGACTTTTCTTTAAATTGGATACATGAAATGTATCGTGAACGCCATTCAGTTCAGTAGGTAGGTCCAACTTGTATGCTACTGTCCCGATTCTTTCCAGAATTCTGAAGGGACCAATGTAGCGCGGATTTAACTTTCCACGCTTTCCAAAGCGTGCCACCCCTTTCCAGGGTGATACCTTCAGTAAAACCATTTCTCCGACTTGGAAGTCCACATGCTTCCGGTTTGGATCCGCGTAGGCCTTTTGTCTGTGGCGAGCGGCTTCGATGCGTTTAAGAATTTGCGCGATCTTGTCTGTCGTCTCTTGGACGATCTCGGGACCAGCAAGCTGCCTATCACCTGCGTCAGACCAACATAGTGGTGATCGGCACTTGCGTCCGTATAGGGCTTCAAATGGCGCGACACCAATACTGGTGTGGTAGCTGTTGTTGTATGAAAATTCGACCAAAGGTAAGTGTTTATCCCAGCTACCGCCCAAATCCATGACACATGCCCTCAGCATGTCTTCCAACGTTTGTATTGTTCGCTCGCTCTGGCCGTCTGTTTGCGGATGGAACGCAGTGCTCAGATTCAATTGTGAGCCAAAAGATTCTTGGAAGGATTGCCATATTCTTGACACAAACCTTCCGTCTCTATCAGAGATGATCGAGAGTGGTACTCCATGACGTGCTACGATCTCTCTCATGTAAATTTCCGCAAGTTTACTAGTACTGTCTTTCTCCTTGATTGGCAGAAAGTGTGCGGATTTTGTTAGGCGGTCAACAATCACCCAAATCATATCGTGGCCTCTTGGCGTTCTTGGCAGTTTTGTAACAAAATCCATTGAGATTTGTTCCCATTTCCACTTGGGAATCTCAGGTTGTTGCAGAAGCCCTGAGGGCTTCTGGTATTCCGCCTTGACTTTAGCGCACGTTAAACATTTGCTCACGTAAACAGCAACGTCGCCTTTCATCCTAGGCCACCAATAATAATTCTTGAGGTCCTGGTACATCTTGTCCGATCCAGGGTGGATAGAGTACCGTGATTTGTGCGCTTCATCGAAAATAACTTCCCTTAATCCACCAATCTGAGGAACCCAAATCCTTTTCTCAAAACATAACGTCCCTTCCTCGTTTGGTGCCAAAAGCTTCTCCATTCCACGGAGATATTCTTCCTCAAGGTTTCCCTCCTTGAGAGCTTCCTTTTGTGCAGCACGAATGCGCAAGGGAAGGTCGGTTCGTACAATCATTTCCAAAGCTCTAACCCTTATGGGCTTGATTCTTTCTTTACGACTTAGGGCATCGGCAACTACATTCGCCTTCCCTGGGTGATACTTTATCTCGCAGTCGTAATCGTTCAATAATTCAACCCATCGTCTTTGTCTCATATTTAACTCCTTCTGGTTGAATATATGCTGTAGGCTTTTGTGATCTGTGAAGATTGTGCACTTCGTACCATACAGGTAGTGTCTCCAGATCTTTAAAGCGAAAACCACTGCGCCAAGCTCTAAATCGTGTGTGGTATAATTCTTTTCGTGCACTTTCAGTTGGCGTGATGCGTAAGCAATGACCTTCTGGCGTTGCATCAATACACAACCCAATCCTTGACGCGATGCGTCGCAGTATACCACAAAGTCATCAGTACCTTCTGGTAGAGCTAAGATTGGCGCGTTACAAAGCTTATCTTTCAATACCTGAAATGCCTCTTCCTGTTTGATTCCCCAATCAAACTTCTTATCCTTCTGGGTCAGGAGCGTCAACGGTTGAGCGATTTTCGAAAAATCCTCGATGAACCTCCGATAGTAGCCAGCCAAACCCAAGAACTGCCGAATCTCAGTTGGCGTTGTAGGCGTTTCCCAATTTTTGATTGCCTCAATCTTTGTGGGATCAACATGAATTCCATCCCCATTAACCACATGTCCAAGAAACTGGACTTCGCGTAACCAAAACTCGCACTTAGAGAACTTGGCGTACAGTTGTTCTTTCTTTAGCAGCTCCAATATGGTTCTAAGATGTTGTTCGTGTTCAGCCTTCGTCTTTGAGTAAATCAGGATGTCGTCGATGAATACAATCACGAACTTGTCTAAGTATGGCTTGCAAACTCTATTCATCAAGTCCATAAACACTGCAGGCGCGTTTGTCAAACCAAATGGCATAACGAGGAACTCGTAGTGTCCATAACGAGTTCGGAAGGCTGTTTTCGGGATACTCTCCTCCTGTATCCTTAATTGATGGTATCCAGATCGAAGATCGATCTTAGAGTAACAGCTTGAACCTTGAAGTTGGTCGAACAGATCATCAATTCTTGGCAGAGGATACCTGTTCTTGATCGTCAGCTTGTTCAATTCTCTGTAGTCAATACACATGCGGAAACCTCCGTCCTTCTTCTTGACAAACAAGACCGGAGCTCCCCAAGGCGAGAAGCTTGGTCGGATAAAACCCTTGTCTAACAACTCTTGGAGTCGCGTTGACAATTCCTGCATCTCAGACGGCGCAAGTCTGTAAGGTGCCTTAGCTACAGGCGCTGCGCCTGGAACTAAGTCAATGTGAAACTCCACTTGCCTCTGAGGTGGCAGTCCGGGTAAGTCTTCTGGGAAGACTTCCGGATACTCCCTTACGACAGGGATGTCTTCGATCCTTGGCTCGGCAGCCTTCTTATCTACGATGTGTGCCAGAAAAGCAACACATCCTTTCTGTAAACACTTCCTTGCTTTCAAGCAGCTGATAAATCTCAGCGGTGTGTCACGCTTCTCTCCGTGAACCACAATTGTCTCACCATCATCAGTTGGGATACGAACAACTTTCTCGTGACATACTATCTCAGCCTTGTTTCTGGATAACCAATCCATTCCTACCACCACGTCGAAGCTTCCCAGTTGGACTGGTAGTAGATCCAGAGTAAACTCGCGTTCTCCCAATTCTATCACACAACCTCTGATTACTTCGTCGGCTCCAACTAACTTTCCATTAGCTAATTCGATCGAGTAGGGAACGTCTAACTTATTAGCAGCTAACCCAAGCATATTCTTAAATTCTAACGACACGAAGCTATAGTCGGCACCAGTATAAAATAAAACAGATGCATAGCGTTGATTGATAGGGAACGTACCCGTAACAACATTTGGATCTTGGCGTGCTTCCCTAGCTTCTAGCTGGAACACCCTACCACGGGCCTGATTCAACGTTGGGCAATTCTTCTTAAAATGCCCAATTTCCCCGCAGTTATAGCATCCGAGTTTCTGCCCGTTTCCATCCCCGTTTCCAGCTGGGGTGTTGTTCTGGTTGGCATTGTTGCCTCGGTTTCTGTTTCCTCCAAAATTTCCTGGTAGGCGGTTTCCATTTCCACCACGGTTATCATTCCTATTTCCATATCCTCCCTGGCCTCCGCGGCCTGCACTAGCCCAACATGATTCCCTTGTGTGGCCCGGTTTTCCACAAGATTCACAAACTCTTATGTTACAAGGGCCAGTGTGGTGGCGTTGGCAGTTGTTGCATCTGGGCTGGGTGCCCTGGTACCCTTTTCCTCTCTTGGTACTGCCAGCTGATTTTCCCTTCTTTACTGCCATACTGACGCCTTGTTTGAAGTTTGAAAACTTCCTTTTGTTATCTCCTGAGGACTTAACGTGAGTCTCTGTCTTCTTTGCCTTGACTTCATCAAACTTGTTTAAACGAATCGCCTCCTCGGTGAGAGCCACGCTCAAATCGATGGCTTCAGTGATAGTTGCTGGTTTGGAGGAGGTTACCATGCTTATTATTTGGGGAGCCAAACCCCAAATGAAGCGCTCGATTCGCTTGTATTCTGGCGTAACCATGTAAGGAACCACTTGAGATAGGTCGTGAAACCTCTGGACGTATTCCGCAATCTTAGGTCCATCCATCTTTAAGTGCCAAAATTCAGTCTCCAACCTTTGAATTTCTGCGCGTGAACAGTACTTTTTGCGCATCAGTTCTTTCAACTCGGCCCAAGTCAGGGCGTAGGCGGCAGCTTCGCCTAGTGTTTGGACTTGTAAGTTCCACCATGATAGGGCTCCATCTAAAAACAGCCCTGAAATGTATGTGACTTGCTGATCCTCTGCACACTTGCTCATGCGTAACACAGAATCGGTTTTCTCAGCCCAGCGGGTAAAGGCAACTGCACCTCCTGTGCCATCGAAGTTAACTGGTTTGCAGTCTAAGAACTACTTGTAAGTGCATCCTGCACGTATGTTAAAACATGTGTTTGGCATTAGCATCATCGCTAAAATCTCCAACTAGTTCATGGTAGGTTCGAATGGCGGGGTATTACCGTGAGGTGGATTGTTATTGCCTTGGTTAACACTTCCACTCGCTCCTGGCTGAGATGCTGCGTACTGTGCTATGGCAGCAGCAATAATCTGCTGTAGTTCTGCCTCATTTGTTGGCATGTTTGGTTCGCGTCTTGGCGGCATCTTCTAAAAGATGGTTTAAGTTGGTTAGGCCAAAGTAAGGCTCCGTTGTTATAATACGTAAATCAGTTCGTAATATAGTGTACGTATATAACGGTAGTAATAGTATAATCACATAACATCTCATGTTATCACATATCGCAAATATCAATCACACAACATCCCATGTCAAACACATAAACAAGTAATCAAGCGAATCCGAATATGGTGAGAAAACTGCGATTGCCATATAAATGAGACCACATCGTAAGTGTATACATACAATCATCAATCACTAGGGGCTACATCACCCCTGTCAAAAGCTACATCAGTATCAATACAATATCAAGTACATAACAAAAGTCAAGTCATAACGTAGTCTCCCCAAAATGCTGTGCAATCAAAAAGCAATCGCCGCCTTATCACCTCGCCTACCCAAGTGGCACCGATGAGCTCTAAGCAGATGGTGGTGGAGGAGGAAAATGGGTATAAAACAAACGGCGCAACTGTAACCAGTCCGCCTCCATCGCCTGCTGTGTGCGAATAATGGAAGCAATCTGCTGCTCCAAAGTAGTAAGACGAGCAGCATAGTCAGGGGGTAATGGTCGAAACGGCTGTAACGGGGAGGGTACCCGGCCATGGCACTGACATGGCTGCAGACGGGCTCTCTCCAACTCCTGTAGTCGCTGCTCATGCGACTCATGCTGGTGTACAAATGACATCAATACATCCTCAATGGTGTGGCCCACATGGAACCTGTGGTATGGATCAGTGGGTGGCATGGGGGAAAACGGTGACCACAGCAGTGGCTCACGTGTGGGGTCAAAGGATGCCACCCCAAAAGGAGCTGTAGTGGGTGGAACAAAAGGAATCTGAGGCATGAAAGGCATGGGCATCGGTACATGCCCATCAGGGTGTGCTGAAGAGCCCTCTCCAGGCCCTGCTGGAGGTATAAACATAGGAACCTGAAACGAAAAGTCAGTATGTGGTGCAACAGGAATCTGTGGAGGGAATGGGGGAACGTCCTCGTCTGCCGGTATCCAGCCATGCTGTGCAGACTCATCCGGTGGATCCATATGTGCCGCGAACGGTGCATGTCCGGGCTCTAGGGGAACGGGATCAAATAAGGGAGCAACAACAGGGTGAACGGGTGCCAAGTGCTCGAAAGGGGGGTCAACTGGTACAGCAACAATGGGTAAAGGACCAATGGGATCAACAGGAACATCTATGTGGTGATCATCAGCAATGGGCTCAAAAGGTACATCAGCATGCACAGGGTCATGCTCTGGTAAAGGGTCAAGGGCAGCTGCCTGCTCAGGAGCAATGGCAGGCTCAAAGTCATCAAATGCCATGTCAACATCAAAATCGGGATCAATCGGATCAAAAGGGTCAATAGCGTCTACTGGATCCTCCATCAACTCGTCCATCGGGACATACTCCAAATCACGGTCAGGATCAAATCCCGGGGGAATCACAGGATCTGAATCCCCCTCGTCGTCATGGTCAAAAGCAAATCCAGGTATGGGAGCAACAGAAAAAGCCTGGTCAGAATCGGACCCATAAGAGAAGTGCTGCGCACTATGAGCATGTGTGGGTACAGAAGCCACAGACTCAAAGGAGTCCGCGACTGGGGAATGAGCAGGTGACTCCGCAGCCGGAGCCTCTGCGATCAGTAAGGGAGCAACAGCAGGTAGGGCCTCGCCCTGAGCATCCTCCAAAGGCTCCTCCTCAAACATATCGACGTCGTCCTCCTCGTCGTCGATGGGTAAAACAGGGTATGCTGCAAGGGGTACTGGAGCAGGGATCACAACGAGTGGTAGATCCCCTGCTGGAAGATCAACTGGGAGCTCATCAACGCCGTCGGGTAAGGCGAATGGCTGAAAGTCATCATCATCCGTGCTGGTGAAGTCTGACGTATAAACCTCGTGCTCCGATGACTCAGTGTCGTCTGAAACGATAGGCCTAGGGCCTGTGGTGCCTGAACCACCAGTGTCTGCAGAATCCATGTGTCTGTAACATATACACAAACATGCACAAATAGTCAATCACAAATCAAGAAATCACATAAGTCATCAAGTAAGGCATCACATAATCCTCCTAGTCTTACTAGCCAATACCATCCAGTCTACCAGACTGCTCTATCCTTCACTTAAACCAAACCTCGATCCTCCAGATCGATCCTATAACAAACCAACGTGCTCGACTACCTTAATCACCTCGATCCTCCAGATCGTTCCTCAGCCCTCCAAGCTGAGCCTATAAATAAATAAAATGTGCTCAACATTTGTTTGTAAAAAATGTGGATCTGGACTTAAGTGGTATGCAGAAAAATGTTTTCGTGAGAGCCCTAGTGATCATAGTCTAGACTCGAGAAAGAATCCTAGTTCGCTATGATCAGAGCTCTGATACCAAGCTGTCACACCCTGGCTTTGCGGAAGCGTGGTTAACTTTGGTGTGACTTCTTAATACCATAGCTTAATCATAACAAGCTATATGAAATTAAAAACCATGCAAGTCATCCATTAAGTTTTTGAAAATCAAATACAGTACCATTGTTTTTAACCAACAACCATGACCTTGTTCAACAACATTACAAACTGAAACATAACATAAACGTGGTTTAAGGACTGTGTCTTGTCCAGGAAAGAGACACATCCCCTAAACCCTGATGACTTCATGACAAGTGCAGCGGAAAACGTTCCATACCGTGCCAGATCTCGTTAATTTCCTGAAATACATGTGAGTTGAAAAATCAACAATAATGTTGAGCGAGTTCATGTGTAAGTGAGTGAGTAAAACACTTGTGAGTATAAAATAGTTGTGGTATGTAGCAGTTGTAAGAGGACTTGTGATCACCAATGGTTTGCAAGGCCACTGACATATGTGAAGTGCAAATAGGGAGACTCAAACCTAGCAGATTTCGCCACGGCAAAGTATGTGGACAAAGTCACCCCACGGTCCGTTTCTAGTTTGGCCGGGGGCTGGGCTCGCTACACCCAGATAGATCTACCGCTCCTGTCCCTCGGTCCCTCCATGAGGACTAATGGCCCCATGTGTTCCTATCCACTCACATGATCGTATAACACCTCCTTACGTTAAACATACCGTTGTAAAGTACTCGTAAATCATAGTAACATGTATTTCACCCCCGCGGTTAAGTAAACTGAAAACAGTTAGAGAAAAGGGGGACATGAACTCACAGTGAATGCGCGTCTCTACCAAGTGTCTCCAATACAGTAAGCTGTGCAACGACCTACAAGTGCTAATTCTATTAGACGGACGGCCGTGCCTTAGCTTTATAGTTTAAGTCTTTGGGAAATAGTTAGACAACTATTTCGTGTTTATGTTCCGTATACACTTGGTAGTTATTCTTCTTCCCAAGGATGGGGGATACAATACATGTGCGTAAGTTACGTTTTTAACAATCTTGTGGTTATGTAATTACCGGTGTAACTTATATGTTTGTGGAAGCGTTCGAAGAGTTTTGGAATCATTAACGCTTGTAAATATTATTTTCATTCTAAAATAATATTTATGTATTTTCACAAAATAACCATAAACAGTGTTGTGACAAATATATTTATCACGTTAATCCTTGTGAAAATCCCACCTCCGAATATTTAGTAAAATATAGTGCTGGCGAAATTTATGTTTTGAAAATATGTCCAAAGATAGTTCTAACACTTGTTGTGTAAAAAGTCTAAGTGTTAGGTTTTTAGAAAATTTCGCCAGAGTTTCCTCTGTAACTGGAGGTGGCCACGCTTTCAAGCGTATCATTTTCTTTTAACAAATCAATTCAACAATCTTCTTTATTCAATCAAACAATTTCCGACACATCAAACTAGTCGACAAGTATGTAAATCGCATAATCGCATGAACTTACAGTTTTTCCGAATCTATAGTGTAAACACCCTTTATATATGTAGATCTTTATATAAAGTAACTTTAATCTCATAAAAACCTTGTGTTTAGAGAAATCCGTCTTTACAACTTCTAGTAACAAGTGACAAATTTACTTCTTTGTCGGATCTCTTTGTTTCACAAGTGTTTACACACTTGTGGTTTATAAAACCATATTTATTAGTGTAAGATTCATCTTTAGAAAAATATGATTTCTTTAAAGTGTGGTCTTTCAAAAATACCACTTGCGGATACGTAGATCCGCTAGTTTTAAACACCATTTTACCGGTTAAACCACTTTTACACAAGTAAAATATTTTTACACAAGTTCATGTATCTTGTGTGGTAGAGTTTCACCTTTAACCCTTGTATTTAGTCAAAAACGAGCTTATGTGAAGATACATGATCTTACAAGGTCGGGTTAAACGGAGATCCGAGCTACCACATCATAGATCGGGTCTCAATAATCACATATTTCAAGTCCTACGACTTTTACACAAGTTATATGTTATTATCCACCATTTTTGTGATTTTACTAGACTTTAATGCATCAAAACTTATGTATTCGATATTTAACCGACAATATTCCTTTTAACCACTTTAATTACATTCAAGAACAAGTTTTAAACAATATACCTCTAGCTCGGGGCTAGGGAAGAATCTTGACGAAAAAGAGGTGGATAATAGCTAACGGTGGAGGTCCTTCGCGTTCCGAGTGCACAAGAGCTCCTAATACGTGAACCTTGAAGCTTGAATGGTGTTGGAATGATGAGACCAAGGGCCGAAAGTATGATGGTGGTGAGGGTGGTGTTCGGCCGTGAGCCACAAAGGAAGGAAGAGTGGGTTTTTGTTGGTGAAAAATGATGGTGATTATCTTCAAGTGTTAGGGTATATTTATAGGGAAATTAGAGTGTATTATCCATTGGGTTTCATGTACCCTTGATACTAAGCACCATTCTAATAAAATATTAAGTTATGTACTCTTGTGTGTTCCCCAAGTTGGGGCCGGTTATGGGATGGGGGGTGGGTTAGTTCGATTAGAACAAGATTAGTTAGGGTGGTGGTAGTGTTAAGTAGGTTAGTTTAGTGTTTAACCTTGTTAGTGATATATAGCGTGTTATGACGGGTGTTGGGGTAATCAGGGACCCTAACTGGCTCAGAAAAATATAGTTAGTGAAAATATAAATATTTTCGTGTTCCGGGTAAAGTCCGGGTGTTCGGTTGGATAGTAATCCGTTAAAGTGTTACAAAAGCTTTAAAGTGTCGTTATTAACATTTTTAGTGACACATCTTGTTTCCAACACTTTAGAAAGTGTCCAGTATTATTTTCTCATTTTCTGGCACTTTACTAGTCAGCTAGAAGCTGGTTTGTGTATTAAAGTGCTGTGTTTGGTACTTAAAGTACGTTCTTGGCACATCCGAATCAGTGTATCTTATCCCTAGAGACGCGGTACCACAACCCTTATATTCCTACACTCACTACCAGTGTAGCCAAAATATATGAGGCTCTTAACAGGCCTTAGAGGCAGTGTCTGCCTGATGCTGGTTATATCAGCATGTTCACTGTGTATCCGTTTAGTGCTACTGTGCTTTTTGTGCATCATGTTTGTCACTAGGGTCCAGTATGTAAATAATGTAGTGACAGCAAATAAAGTATGATGCAAGTAAGTGCATGTATCAGTATGCAGGTAGCAGTTCATCAGCTAGTTCAATCAAGCACAGTAATCAAGTAGTAATTAATCATTAATTAAGTTGTACGGATACCTGGTTTAGTGCGGGTTGTCACATCAATACATCATTTGACGTGATTTTACGAGGTGTTACATCCTCACTCCCTTAAAAGAAATCTCGACCCTCGAGATTTGCTAAAATGCTGGAAGTTCTTTTTGTTGCATAATGGACTTAACTTCTATAGCATATCTGGAGCCTCTCTAAGCTCCCAAGTTGACCTCTATAATATGTACATGTATCCTTTTTGGAGCTTCTTAACCTGTCGATCTTCAATTGATACAGGTTTCTCATCATATCATAAATCTGCATATCATTATGTGATAATGCTGCTCGACTTATTGGCGAAACACATCCTCAAATCATTAGTGTGTAATGCATTGCGAGCTCCGCCAAGCTTCTTAAATAGGTTTTAGCTTAAAAGCTATTTGATCTTGATACATTCAATTCCCTCGAATGATTCTATATATTCAGAGCTTAACTAGCCTGATAATTAACAAATTGGCACACCCTTCTAGGGTGATATCTTTTGTTGAACCTTATTCCTTAACCAGAACTTAGGAGGGTTGCTACTTTCATAATCCTTGATTTTCTGCCGAATACTAGCAATTTACAGATGATTATGGATTTGTATGATCTTATTTGTTGTTTCCAAGGCAACTTTCAGATCCTGATAATTGGACTTACCAATCTTTTGTCTAACAATAAATGTTTAACATTTCATCTATACAAGGTCCCCAAAGGAGCAGCCTTGATATTTACATAACAATTATTATAAAAAGCTTATTTTAAGGTGAGATGGTTATTCCAACCATTGCTTATAGCTAATTTTAAGGAATAGTTAATCCTTACGGCTAGTCGAACAATTCGACGATCCTGGGCGGCTGATGGCGATTCTTAATTGTTGCCTAAATAGGGTTGCGGTAATCAATGCATAAGCAAGGTGGACCGTCTTTCTTAATTAACTATTGATGTGTGCAAAATGCAACATATAAATTTCATCAATTGTGGCATAAAACTAACCCTTTTTTAGTACTAATGTTGGAAAAAATATGCTTTTGTCTTCCTTTTGTATTTTCAGGATTAAATGAGCTCAAATTAACAAAAGAAGCAAAAAGACATTAAAATCTAACATAAATACAAGAAAAGGAACAAGACGTGATATGCCCGACCCCACGACAGCATCTTCCCAAGCAAAACAAGATAACAGAAGACTGAACACGCCCCGTGCTCAGCCAGCACAGGGGCGTGCCCAAGTGTCAGCAGAAAAGACAAAGTGGTAGAAGCTTCTATTGCCCACCACGGGGTCGTGCTCAGCGCACACGGGGCCGTGGTCAACTATAAGATTCGCACAATCCAGGCAAATCTTCATAGTACAAAGATTCTTCTGCACACGGGGTCGTGCTCAGCGGACACGGGGGCGTGGTCAACTAATAAGACAAAGCTGCATTAAATGAAGAAAGAGAAGGATGTGGACACGGGGCCGTGCCCGAGCTTCTGTTCAGCCTATAAATAGGAGTGCTTGGCTCAAGCTCAAACCATCCCTTGGCACACCACCTCTCTCACACTTCATCCACCACCCACCACCACCATAACACCATCATCCACCACCATCATCCATTGTCCATCATAGAGTGTGTGAGTCGTCTCGGGATCCAAGATTGATCGTAAGAGTTCTTGACAATCAAGGCCATGTTTGCCTAAGTCTCTTACATCACTTGGTGAAGACAAAGTGTCTAGTGTAATACTTTTTATTTTTAATCTTTTTGCACTTTTTACTTGGTTTTGTATTAATGACTTTAATAACTAGTTTCTTATGTTGAAGGTGATCTTTCCTTATCGTTTGTCCATGGTGTTTTGACATTATTTTACTGTCTATATAAAATAAAAGATTTTCACCATTCATATCTCCACGGTCTATATGGAGGTATGTTGGCTACCTGGTCGGGGGTTAAGGGAACGGTTTGGTAAAGGTCTTGCCATTGTTCAGCGTTTAGAGGTCCTGCAATGGACCTGGGTCAAATTTAGTAGGACCTCCTTCAATACTTAACGGTATTGGATGGCGGGGTTCCAAACTCTTTGATCCCCTCATAAGTTAACTACTATTAATACTATAACCCGGCTATTTAGGACTGTATCCCTGCTGACTTAGACTACTTAGTCGAGGGTAACGTCACCTCCAAAAGAGGGGCCTACCATAATTTGCATTAATAACTTAATTAATTATCTTTCAATAATCCACCTTTTTAGGATTGTATCCTTGCTGACTCAAACTACTGGGGTGAGGGTAACGTCACCTTCAAAAGAGGGGCCTACTACAATAACTAAGATAATCTCTTAAAAAGTGCAAAAGTGCGGAAATAATCAAAGGTTACACCAGATACGAGTCGGAACCAAGTGATTCATCTTGTCTATCTGTTTTTATTTTTATTTTTATTTTCAGCATTTTTAGTTAGTTTTTATTTTTCTTAGCTTAAAACATTTTTCTAAACTTTTTGATTTGATTAGACGTTGAGGATAAACCGGTACTAAAAGCTCTTGTGTCCTTGGATGACCTCGGTATCTTACCAACACTATACTACGCTCACGATGGGTGCACTTGCCCATATGAGTGTCTAGTGTTAGTAAATATCGTGTTTTATAAATTTAAAACTTGACTAAAAAGTGTTAAAGGGGCTTAAAATATACACCTAATATATATAACACTTGACACCCATCAAGTTTTTGGCGCCGTTGCCGGGGACACAAGGATTTTAAAAAAGTTAGGAATCAACGGCCTAATCTTTTTTCTTATTTTTAATTTTTTTAGGATTTTTCTTATTTTTTTTTCAGCTTCTGCAGAACTCAGCACGGGCCGTGCCCGCTGAACACGCCCCGTGCCCAATCATTGGAACTGGCAATCCTGTTTTAAGTCAGACAGTAGCTGAACAAGGGGCCGTGCCCACTCAACACGCCCCCGTGCCCAAGTTTCAGTTACTGAAAACAGAACCGTAAGATCCCGACGGTTGGTAATTTCTGACACAAACATGAGTGATACTGATACTTTTTACTTTCGGCACTCTTATGGTACAATGTGGTGTCAATTATGTGGTGGTAACCATAAGGAATTAGAATGTTATTTTCTAAATTATAAACCCCACTATATAGACCCATCGTTTCCTAGTATCCTTAAGAGGGGCGAAAGTAAAAATAATCCTTATCTCTCCCTCGAATGCTCCCAACCGGATTTTCTAGGAGAAATGCTTCTCGATGAATTATTTCAACTAGAAGATCTAATTATTGATTGGTTAAAAGAACTTAGGAAATATTTCAATGATCTTTTCCAAGACGATAACCAAGAAGAAGGGTTGGAAACGCATTCAAACAACTTCGTTGTTTCCGATGATACTTCTAACTCTAGCGAGGACTTGAGCGATAGTCGTCCCTGTGTCGATTGTGCCGTGAAGGACTCCCCATCAACTTCGTTTGATGCATACATAGACCTGAGCGATTCGACATACACCTTCTTTAACGAGAGCCCGGAAAAGGGTTGGACTTGTCCACCTACATATAACATAGGAATCACCCTCACCGACAACCTCTTGCGTTCTCATCTTAATCTAGATCAATTAAGGTATCTTAGGCACTTTGGGGTTGTTCCATCCAGTAAGGAACCGCCCGATCCGGAAAAGTTCCTTGAAAATAGACACACTTCATAAAACAGCCTTCCGACACGGGGCCGTGCCCAGGTCAACACGCCCCCGTGTCCACCAAAAGATTCCCTTTTGACTTTTGTCAGAATACGGACAAAACGTGTCAGGATCTTGCCTGCACACGGGGCCGTGTCCTGCCGACAGGGGGCCGTGTCCAGCATGCTGTCGTTTTCTATAAATGCAGCCAAGAATCCTGCACATTTGGACCATCCAGGGACAGAGATTTGAAAGGATTTTCTAACATTCCATCCTAGGTATGTTCTAAAAGAAGGTTCTAACAAACATCTTGTCCTTTCCTCTTTTATCCATTACCCTCTTCTTCATCTTTCTTGCACCAACAACTCCATTAAAGCTTGATTTCAAGCTTTATTGTGATGTTATTTGAATTTTTGTTCAAGGAATCTTGTTAAAAATAAGTTACACAACATTGTTTTAAGTTATTTCTGCACAAAAAAGCTTCATAAGTTAAGAAAATAATTTAAAACTCCAAGACTCCTTGTTCTAAAAATCTGCAGAAAGTTGAACACGGGGCCGTGCTCATTGAGCACGGGGCCGTGTCCGTGGTACTGTTTCATTAAAACGAACTATTTTTGGTTTGTTTTCGTAGAATGTCTAGCCAAAACAGTGGAACCTCTTCTGCGCACTCCAGAAACAGTCGAAGGGAAATGAGGCCATCGATTGAAGCAACTCTCGTAAGATACGTAATGGCGCTACGTGAAGCTCTTGACGAGATGACTTCGGTAGAGGAGGTCCTCATAGACCGTATAAATTATCTTTCGGTAGGGTTGGAAAACAGTTTTCAAGAAATAAACCTCTTGCACCAGAGGTTAAACATTCTTGTGACACCTCCCATGGAACCAATCCTCCCTCAAGAGGATTGGAACCTAGCACTTGGAATCCACAATCCTACCGGTTGGGACGACATTCTAGTGGAACCCCCTCTTGAAGAACTCCAAGAAATCCCGGTGGAAGTTGCACCTCCTCAAACCAATGCTCATGAGCCCGCTTTTCTTCTCCCTAGGGTAATCGAAGAATGGCTCGCCGACGTGTGAGGAACCCGTACTCGGAGAAAGAAGTTTGTCAAGCCACTTTTAACCGAGAGATCTATCTTTTCGGAAATTTTGCTAGTAAAATAAATAGTAGGCTAGAACTTCTTGGATTGAGGTTTCTTGTGTTTCTTTGACCTAACTATCTAATATTTTAATTTTAGGACTATTATGTATTTCTCTCTATGACTTAATGAATGATGGGTTTTAGTTAATTTGGTGTTTGGGTGGTGTTGAAATGAATAAAACACATCTGAGATGGCAAAGGATACAAGGAAAACTTGAACCAGCACCCCATGCAGGAAAACAGGACCATCCGACAAAATTCTTCGTTTACAGTAAGCTCGGGACTGGCCGTGTCCGCCCAACACGGCCCCGTGCTGCACAGTTTGCAGAAAAAGACCCAGTTCAGGTAACTGGACACGGGCCGTGTTCACCCAACACGCCCCTGTGTCCAGGCTTCTGTTTCTCTTGATTTAATTTTGTTACTGGCACTTGAACACGGGGCCGTGCCCGGACAACACGGGGCCGTGTTCAGCGCCCAGTAACACAAAATTTTTGCTTTTTCACACCTTTTACACGTTCAATCAACCTAAAAACTTATTTTTGGGACACATTGAGGACAATGTGTAATTTAAGTGTGGGGGGGGGGATGCTAAAACCTTGAATCTTGCAAGTCCTAAATACAAGCCTTACACAAAACTCTATTGGAACCGCTAATCACCCCAAATTTTTTCAAAAATTTTCATTTTTTTTACTTGTCTAGGTTTAACTCGGGAATTTCAAGTTCTAAAAAGGTTATATTTTTACAAATTTACAACCGATAGCGTCGTGATAAAAAGAACCAACATAAGAAAATTATGAAAAGGCATGGCAAACTTAGTTAAAATTTGATTATATATACTTGATCACATAAAAAACCCATTCCCACAAAAGTGAGTTTTGAGCCTTTATTGAGCATACAATTACATATCATTAGATTAAATGCTCATTTTTCGTTTCTTGTGTGAATAGCCGCTTGGTTCTTACGACTCTAGAACTTGCCATGACAATACATTCCCGGTCCTTACCAACTTAAACCCGAGTAAGTAAATGATGGAGGCATTAGGACTAACTTTTTTTTCTACACCATTATTTTTCTTTTTTTTACCACCTACCCAAAATCCCCCTAGTTAGCCCCTTTGAGCCTAAACCTTTTCATTTCATAACCCAAACCAAACACCCTTTTACCTACCAAAACCTTTTTCATTTTTAACCCTTTGTTTTAGTAACAAGTTCGGTTTTTCATATGACTTAAAAAAAAAAATGTGTGTTGATGATGAAGCAAAAGAAAATAAACAAACAAGTTCATCAAAAATAACTTTGTTTGAATAATAGCTTCATCAAAATAAAAGTCACAAAAATAAAAAGTCTTACGAAAACCGACGCTTGTTACGCTTTTCGCCCTTTTCTACTAACCACAAACCCAACCACCTACCTTTAACCCAAGCCTAACCTTTCGCCCACAAAAGTCCTCTTGATATTTACAATGGTATATAAGTTAAAAAGGAGGAGGATTGATTGCTTGGCAAGCCTACGGTAGGAGTAAGTTCCATGCCGCTCTCGAGTGATCCACAAAAATACATCTTCGGCCGAGTGTTGAGTGATCCCCGTGAGGTATGTGAACTTGTATATAAATAGAATTTTAAAGAGGCATGTTATGTCCTAATAAGTAATTTATCTTATGAAAAGTTTTCAATAAATCATGACGAATAGGATTGTAAATAAATAAAAATAAAACTAAATAAAGAATCTTGGAAATCCCGACACTCTATGACAAGCCCAAAAACCTTCTTCTCTACCCATTCCATTTGGGTGTGTAATAGCCACATATTAAAGAGTTTTGCTTGAGGACAAGCAAAGATTCAAGTGTGGGGGTATTTGATGTGTGCAAAATGCAACATATAAATTTCATCAATTGTGGCATAAAACTAACCCTTTTTAGTACTAATGTTGGAAAAAGTGTGCTTTTGTCTTCCTTTTGTATTTTCAGGATTAAATGAGCTCAAATTAACAAAAGAAGCAAAAAGACATCAAAATCTAACATAAATACAAGAAAAGGAACAAGACGTGACATGCCCGACCCCACGACAGCATCTTCCCAAGCAAAACAAGACAACAGAAAACTGAACACGCCCCGTGCTCAGCCAGCACGGGGGCGTGCCCAAGTGTCAGCAGAAAATACAAAGTGGTAGAAGCTTCTATTGCCCACCACGGGGCCGTGCTCAGCGCACACGGGGCCGTGGTCAACTATAAGATTCGCACAATCCAGGCAAATCTTCATAGCAAAGATTCTTCTGCACACGGGGTCGTGCTCAGCGGACACGGGGGCGTGGTCAACTAATAAGACAAAGCTGCATTAAATGAAGAAAGAGAAGGATGTGGACACGGGGCCATGCCCGAGCTTCTGTTCAGCCTATAAATAGGAGTGCTTGGCTCAAGCTCAAACCATCCCTTGGCACACCACCTCTCTCACACTTCATCCACCACCCACCACCACCATAACACCATCATCCACCACCATCATCCATTGTCCATCATAGAGTGTCTGAGTCGTCTCGGGATCCAAGATTGATCGTAAGAGTTCTTGACAATCAAGGCCATGTTTGCCTAAGTCTCTTACATCACTTGGTGAAGACAAAGTGTCTAGTGTAATACTTTTTATTTTTAATCTTTTCGCACTTTTTACTTGGTTTTGTATTAATGACTTTGATAACTAGTTTCTTATGTTGAAGGTGATCTTTCCTTATCGTTTGTCTGTGGTGTCTTGACATTATTTTACTGTCTATATAAAATAAAAGATTTTCACCATTCATATCTCCACGGTCTATATAGAGGTATGTTGGCTACCTGGTCGGGGCTTAAGGGAACGGTTTGGTAAAGGTCTTGCCATTGTTCAGCGTTTAGAGGTCCTGCAATGGACCTGGGTCAAATTTAGTAGGACCTCCTTCAATACTTAACGGTATTGGATGGCGGGGGTCCAAACTCTTTGATCCCCTCATAAGTTAACTACTATTAATACTATAACCCGGCTATTTAGGACTGTATCCCTGCTGACTCAGACTACTTAGTCGAGGGTAACGTCACCTCCAAAAGAGGGGCCTACCATAATTTTCATTAATAACTTAATTAATTATCTTTCAATAATCCACCTTTTTAGGATTGTATCCTTGCTGACTCAAACTACTGGGGTGAGGGTAACGTCACCTTCAAAAGAGGGGCCTACTACAATAACTAAGATAATCTCTTAAAAAGTGCAAAAGTGCGGAAATAATCAAAGGTTATACTAGATACGAGTCGGAACCAAGTGATTCATCTTGTCTATCTGTTTTTATTTTTATTTTCAGCATTTTTAGTTAGTTTTTATTTTTATTAGCTTAAAACATTTTTCTAAACTTTTTGATTTGATTAGACGTTGAGGATAAACCGGTACTAAAAGCTCTTGTGTCCTTGGACGACCTCGGTATCTTACCAACAATATACTACGCTCACGATGGGTACACTTGCCCATATGAGTGTCTAGTGTTAGTAAATATCGTGTTTTATAAATTTAAAACTTGACTAAAAAGTGTTAAAGGGGCTTAAAATATACACCTAATATATATAACACTTGACACCCATCAACTATATCGAGTTCTCAGAATATTGAGTTAGGCTATATGAATCCTCTATTTTAAAACTCACTTAATCAGGGTTTCGATTCTTCCAATGATGGTACTAGCCGTCTTGGAGATTTCATAATAATACAGCCCTAAACGCGATATAAATCTTAACTCTACTTGCCTTTCAGGAGGTAAACAGGGTAGTCCTATGAGAAGATAATCAAGATACAAGGAGGTTACAGAGATTTTCCAAATCTCAGGCTCCAGTTCATCTATCATACTCTATGTCAGATAAGTGACATATTTATGTTACGAGTCCATGAATTCCTTAATCAGAGACATTTAATTGGAAAAATCCATTCTGGATATCTTCTTTGAATACCATTAACTGACTTTAGTACCATATGACCATTGGGATATCCTTGCGGTTCCATGCATTAAACCTCCATACTGATCAGGCATGGAAGCAATCTATGGAACTTATTAAGATACATCAATCCTCATGTGGTGCTTTTGTCATATCGACTGGTATTCGCAATCGATAGAGATCAAAGAGATATCAACTACATATGCTGACGCGCTTCCTCTAGAGAGAGGATACTTCTAGAATTCTACGATTGGAGGTTTCTGACAGGAACAGAAGAAATGGTTCTTATGATTTCGCCTGTAAGTTTTACCTTACACTTAATATCTGGGGTTCATACGGGAAAATTTCTAAAAGTTTGCTAAGCTTATGGTCTTATTAGAGACTCAGCAGCACCTGAAACTAAACGTAACTCCTAGCAATAAAGTTATAATAAGGGATTTATCTGGTGTTATTATTAATATGAACCGCCTCTAATCATTCATCAGGAGGGTTAAATGCCTCCATTCTTAATCCTTTTAAACTTAGCTGTAAAATCTTTGACAATTTTAGGGCAGACTCAGCTTTGACTGGTTGTTTCTTAATCTATATAACGTGAGTAGCTGAGGTAGATCCATAATGGATTTATAATAAGCAGGCTTTGAAACCTTAATGTGCCCTCTTATTGCCGTTGTTAACCATCAATAATTATTTGCATTAAGCTTAGATTTTGGGTAAATGGAATAGGGTACTATCTCAGCCAAGGAATTAAAATTTGTAATATACCGTCGACAATCTAGAACTTTTATGGTGAGAGTCAGAAAATTCTTATTCCATCTTTTTCCATTTCGTGAAGCGGATAATAGGTTTTTCTAATAAGGTCCTTAAAACTTGGACCATCCCATATTGTATAAGAGGATCTTTCTTGTGGACTTCATTAATGTCCTCACTAATTAAGGGTATTGCCATCGAATGACTGTGATGCATACCTCACCGTGTCCTTTCTAGCATAACCGCTGATACACCTAATGGTTTCTACTTCATCCAACGATTTCCTGCAATCGATGGCCCCTTTTTACTATTGAAGTCTCTTTACTTCCAAGAGACGAAGTACTTTTAAGTACATCCTAAAAAGGAATGGGGCTCCTTGCCATATATGATTTTGTTTAGTTTATTCTTCGCATATGAAGTATGAATAAAGCTCTTCTTATAAGCAGCGACATGTGTTTTAGAGTAAGCAGCATTCGGCTTCTTGAACCTTTTTATGACTTTTCTCATAGCCTTTCTAACAGCTGCGTTAATTACAGTTTTGGAGATTAACTCCATTAACATTGAGGTTCACATTTGATGCACCATTAACATTTGTCGCCTCTCTAGCATTGCGACTGTTGTTTGTCTTTTCTGAGTTTTCCATACTCGAAGCTTTGTATTAAATACCAAATTCAACAAGTGCTTAGGCAATCCGTACCATGCGTTTCCTTGAATTGCCAAAGGCTCACCATAAGGAGTCTTGATAACTACTTGCTTCTTATCACACACAATATGGGCTTGGTTACAAGATGACCAATCCATTCCTATCGCTATATTGAGTCCCTCTAATTCTAACAGAAACAAGGACAGCGGAAAAGAATGATTCCTAATGGATATAAAACATCCATCTAGTATTGCTGAAGCAGTCTCTAAGGTACCATTGGCCAATTCTACTTCATACTTAACGCTTAGAGTTTTATCAGGTAGATTTAATAATTTACAAAATCTATTGTCTACTAAAGACTTATCTGCACCCGAATCAAATAATACTCTAGCATAAATGCATTGATAAGGAAAGTACCTGTTGTGACATTGTCATCCTGAACGGCCTCTTGAGCATTCATTTGAGAGCCCCCAACTTTGGTCTTCTTAGCCTCCCCAGGCTTCTTGGTTTTATTTGGGCAATTAGTTTTGATGTGCCCTATTTCATTACAACCATAGCAGGTTGCGTCCTTTATGTCTTGGCACTCCAAAGTTTTGTGCCCTTCTTCATTACAGATTCCACAAGTCTTAGCTTGTGACTCTAAAGTGCATTTCCCTTTAGTCGCCTTCTTTGGGCAGCGGGTCTTTATGTGCCCCTTCTCACCACAACCATAGCACGTGGCGTCCTTCAAGTCCTTGCATTCATGAGTCTTGTGATCCATTTCCTTACAGATGCCACATCCCCTGGTCTGTTCAAGGAAACATTTTCCGAAGTGCTGCTTCCCGCAGGTTTTACATTTGGGTTTTGCCTCATTTGGCTTGGACTGGTTTGAACCGGCCTTACCCTTTTTGTAACCCTTAATTGGGGTATTATCGCACTTTTGCTTATGATTCTTTAATACTCGGTCCACGGCTTTGTTTACGGCTGTATCACTCGGTGCCCGTTAAGTTCAGTCTTGCATTATTATTTTGATTAACTGGATGATTGTGAGCTTCAGATAAGTCAGCCATGGTGAAGCTTTGAAGGCTACAGACCAAGTAGTAATAATTTTTTTTAATTATATAGTGAATTGTCGAATTTGATGATTAAATAGCCATGGTGCAAATAAACCATATAGGCCAATAGATAGTATTAAATTTATTTGATTATGTTTTGCCTAGGTTTTTAAATAAACCATCTTTGGCGTTTTAACGGAATATAATCCTTCATATCTATTAGACAGGGGACATAAGTCACAACTGTCCATGTCGTACCGACATTTTATATAGCACAAGGGCTTGTTTCAAAGGACCTTTTGATGGCACAGAGGCCTTGTCGCAAGGGAAATTTTAAAACATAATCAATGATCCTTTGGATCAGAAAATTTCATAGTTCACTGTCTTGACAAGAAGTTATGAAATAAAACTATCTTTATCATGAATACATCGTAGGCGTACATCTTAAATGGATGTTTTGATGTATACATCATGTTCGACGTTTATTAGCCATGATTCCTCTTGATCATTTACGCTAAATAAGGGGGTTTGGGAATTCCCCATATAAAGATGACAGTGTGATTCTTATCGTATCACTGTTGTCAGGAGTGTTAACATGTTTTCAGATGTTAACAAGGATCTGAATCTCTTTTAAACAGGTTTTACCATCATAGCTAGGTCTTTAATGACATTCAAGCTAGGTTATACCTTTTAAGATTCTTTTTAATATATATACTGATAGAAAAGGAATGATATTTATTTTATTCAGGATTTTCATTATAATTATCCTAAACTTAATTAAAATATAACTATGGCACAAAAGGCCAAGTCACAAGGACAACTTTAATTTATAAGCCATGATTTTTGTAGAATCAAGGTATTTAGGCTTGAACGTTGTTCATTGCCTTTTCTTGACAGGGAGTTGTAGGCTACGACTGTCTTTTATCTTATATGACAATGAATATGGCCCGTATGCATTACATCCCTAATGGATGCTTAATTCACAAAATAAGAAAGGATTTCGGGAGAATCCAATATAAGGATGATTTATGCGATTTTATCGAATCACATTTGCCAGGAATGTTAACATGTTTACAGATGTTAACAAGGATTTGAATCTTTTGCATATGTTTTACCATCTTGGCCTTGTCTGAAAATGACATATAGGCTAGGTTATACCTTTAAGATTCTTTTTAATATTTAACGCAGAGCAATAAAAATTGAAAAGTTAACAAGGATCATAATCTAATTGAGGAACTACCATCTTGGCCCTGTCTTAAAATGACACATGGGCTAGGTCTTGTCCTTTTTAGATTTTGGTATTATTATAATGGCAGATCTTATAGAATGAATGAAAAATTTTGATTTATTTCATATATTATATTCATATATAATGAAATTTAGATAAAACATTCCTATGATTTCAAAAGAGGTACAGAATTGCCCTAAACGGGGCTTGAAAGAAATAATGTTGTCCACGAAGGGACTGAAAGATAGGTATGCCCTTATAAGGACTTACTAAGGAAACGAACATCAGCGAAAGGAGTTTCTTCTTCATTTTATCTCTGAATGTTTTCTCCTTGGTTGCACGTTTATCCTAGTCGCAGTACGAAGCTCGGCATTCCTAGGCTTCGGAAGGGAAGAATTTCCATTACTGCTCCTTTTCTTGGCGACATATTAAAAATATATAGAATTGAAAGCAATAATTCTCCGAATAGAGATGAGAGTATTCCTATGTTAAGTCTAGACTCTTAAGGTCAAGGAATGTGCTACTGTGTCATTGAGATTAAACACAAAAGGCTAGTGATTAATTCACTCAATGTTGGCTCTGATACCAACCTGTCACACCCCGATATTTCCACGTATTACCGGTAGGCCCGGTGGGGAGTACCGTGACTTAGTTGATATCATCATAGTCAAACAACACAATTTAATGCACAGCGGAAGCAAAAGCTGAATATATTACAAACCGATATAAAGTAATATCAAAGTATTACAAACAGAATGTAAAGGATCCACAGGTGGATCAAATAAAAGATAATTGTTCAACAGATTTTAACATCTAAGCTTGCAAGACTCTTTATTGATGCTAGGAGTAGCCAGCTTATTCCGTCTAGTACCTGCACTTAGCCTTTTTGGAAAATACGTCAGTTTACACTGGTAAATACAATTAACTGACTCATTTTGAAAATGTTTTTAGAAAATTGATTTCATGCACATGGCACAAAACTTTTTATAACTTGGGATAATTATTTATATATAATCTTGTAAAAGAATTACATGTTTCTTATACGTTCAGTAGCCCGGTGTCACGCCCGGGTTGACACCGGGCTAAAGATTAATAGACACACCACATGTATAATGCCCACAAGGTTGATTCCTTTAAGTGGATTACCAGTTTTTACATATGCAGCTGTCAAGTATATGCCTACACCCCGTGCTTAGGTCGTGGCCATTTTTATGAATGATGCCAAGGATATCCGGGACATGGTCATTAACCCCCCAAAGGTTTTTAAGCAAACAAAACAGATTAAACGGGTCATTTCAATTCATTAACCTTCATACGATTAACAATTCAATGCCCGACCAAGCGGTATTTTATATACCGTACCCCAAGCCCGTATAGGGAAAATAAGTTAAAAGTATTTACCTGAGCAAATTTATACAATTTATCCCAGCTGTATACCACCAAGCAAGTACAGGTAGCTTATACTGGGCTCCTAAATCTGGAACGAAGGTTTTTAATAACCTATTAGATTCCTAACGGGTCTTCATTAAGTTGTAACTTAGACCAGTTAGTTTTAAGGAAAGGTTTACGGTTCAAAACGCATGATTAAGCGAAGACCGGAAGAGAATGTGATTTAGACCCGAAAAGTTTGGAGACTTGTATAATATGGGTAAACTAAATACATTATGGATTTTGAGGCAAAAATGATAAGGTTTGACCCGTTTCGGTCAATTTATGCAAACTAGTTACATAAACCGATCTGAACGCGAAATATGCGTAACGGGTAGCCATAAGAGTCATATACAGGTTTCCTAAGTTAATATGCCTTAAATATGATGTGATATCCGTAAGATACCTTCCATTATGCCCAAAATGAATTTAAACTCAAACTATGCCCCGTAGGGGTATTTTAGTCATTTAAAAGCTTTAAAAAGAGTTTAAATATAAATCTGAGTTTCAGGTCTGATATAATCATCAAAAATATATAATTTAATAGGTTATATCAGTAAGGTATTGCGTATATGTGAAATTTATCTTTTATAACCAAACTATGCACCGTAGGGGCATTTTGGTAATTTCACATAAGCTTAAAAGGTCAAAACTGGAAATATGAGTTTAAAACTTTTGTTACTGCTAGAATATAAATTTTTACTAAAAATATCAGTAGGTATCAAGTCTTATATATTTAAAATAGTTTTAATACATACTATGCGTTTAAAAAGCGTAAAAAGACGATTTTTAAGTGATTTCCGGGTTTTATAATGAAAGCTGATATTTTTATTATTCTAGAAAGCTTAAAATACTTTATTTATCATATAAAATCAGTAGCAAAAGGTTTGGTATCGAAATGTTATGTAAAACTCGTTTTATAGGCCAAAAGGGCAAAACCGACAATTACCGATTTAAAGCTAGAACCCTATGTTATGCTCAGCCTAAAAATAATTAAAAATATTCAAAAATCCCAAAATATTATTTTACATCAGTGGGTAAAAAGTTTGGTATAAAAAATTGGGTTTAGATAGGCTTTATGCTAATTACGCAGTTTAATTAATAAAAAGCTCTCTAATTACGCTATTGAGCATAACTCCTAATCTAGACCTCAAACTGATGTGAAAATTTAGGGAGATGTTTAGATTTCAGTAATAAAGGTTTCTATTCTTTCACATTTTCAAAAATATCATTTCAAATTCAAAAGGGCATAATGGTAAACATTTAGGCATTTAACGGAAACATGCAAACGAATCAGATAACTTAGGATCCAAGTTGTATAACCTCAGAGGGTTATACTAACCTATAACATGGTCCTAAAGGAATCCTAAGGCATAACTAAACTAAGCTAAATCGGGTCAGAACTGAAAGTCAAAGCAAAAGTCAACTTTAACGACTTTCGGTTCCGAACCGTGCCTGAACTCAGAATTGTCGGGTTGAACACGCTTAGACATGTTCAACTAATATTTACCAAGTTATTAAAGTGAGAAAACTGATTTTTATGGCTTCTATATTAATAGTTATGAATTTTATTTAAAACTAACCCATTTGACTTTTATTTGACCCGACAATTTAACTAAGTAAACGTGGTAATTTGGAGGTACCCTTATAAGGGTTTAACACCTACCTAATTACGGTCACGTAGCCATGTTCGTTGCGAACAATGGCTCAACCGTTTAAAAGTCAAAGCGTTTATTGTAAACGTTTGACTTTTCGGCTATAAACGCCAAACTAATGAACTAAGCATGAAGGAACACTTACGAATGGTCCAAAGGACTGAATGGAGGTTCCCACAAGCTTAGAATCCTCCTTGAATCAGAGAACAAGATCAGAATGGAAGAGGTGCAAGTTGGAATGAAGTGGGGAAGGGTATTTATAGGTTTTTCAATACCGTTAAGATCGTTCATCGATAAACGAGCCTTGATCTGGACCGTACACCTTATACCCACTGTTTTGGCAATCAATGGGCGCCCAAAACAGCCCATAGGATGAAGAAAAACCACTTGCAGCACCTGGAAACAGCTGGAACAGGCTGTAAACTGATTTTTACAGCTCTGGCATGTTCACACGGGCCACGTAAGGTTCAAGGGGGAACTTACGCAGGCCGCCTGAGATTCCCAGTTCAGCAACAAGTTTCTAAAATTGAAGTTTTGGTCCCTACATGCTTCTAATGCCCTTTCTGATGCGTTTGAGGCCCGTTAAACCATTTTTAAGGCTCTACAATGATGCCTAAACATGAGGGACATGAAACATGCTCAAGAATATGTCGGATGTCGGTTAGTTTGGTCGTACGATTGCGTTGTTCGACTAATTACGACGAAACACGAACGGACGCGAAAAACGATCCAATTTACGCGACGAATGAAATTTTATCATGCCGAACACTAAAATAAAATAGTTTAGTGGTTACATAAATTTTTGGATGTCTGGATATATCCAGAACGTAAGATATGCGCGGAAATGCAAACTTGTGCACTTTTTGACACTTTTAGTCCCTCCTTGACTTAAAAGTTTATTTTTGCGCACCAAACACCTCTAGGCCTATATCTAAGCTATATAAAGGATAATTAGGGCATGTTTAACTTAAGATCATATTCCGGAAGGTCCGATACCATACGAATTGTTGGATCGTCCGGTGACCCTAACGAGTCAATCTGAGTAGTTCATCATCAAATACAAAGGCGGAATCAATGTAAATGACGTCAACACAGCTTGTTCCTTTCTAATCTTTATCTATTACTGATTTCCAGAGCTTTTACAATCAATTATGACAAAAATCCGGCAGCACCTCAGCTCTCACACAGTAATTTTGTATCAAATGAACAACACACAACACCTATTTATAGTTGTAGTGATTTCGTTTGAATGTGTCACAGACCATTTCAAACGAAATTACATGAGTTAATTTCGTTTGAACATGCTCATGTCCCAATTAAACGAAATTACACACTTAACCATAAACAAAGCCTAATTTGATCCATGTTGTGCACTCGTTTATCCTATCTAGACATAAGACTCGATTAAGACGAAGTTAACAGACACTAGGTGCACCAACAGACTCCCCCTTGGATGTTGACGAAGTCTTCGGCGTCGAGTCTTTAGTCTTTGGTCTTGATTGATCGTGCCATGAATAATGCAAGACTTGATACCAGACGAAGTTGACAGACAAACTGCACTAACAGACTCCCCCTTGGATGTCGACGAAGTCTGCAGTGTCGAGTCTTCAAAGTCTTCAGTCTTCATCAGTCTTTGCGCTCATCCAAGATGTCTAACACTGTAAAGATCCTTTAACCTCTATCAGTCTCATTCTTCAGACTTCAATTTGATTGTTGATCCAGAATGTAAACTCCCCCTTTCGATAAGCTGGAATTTATTTTCTGGTTCAAACTTTACACAATCTGTGCCATGAAGTTCTAGATTGTCACCTGTACATCCTTTACCACAACATAAGTTTCACAAATTTATAACATTTAGATTTAAGAAACTTACTTGTAGAAATCATTCTTTCATCAATAAAAATAGTTACATCAAGTTCAAATGAATGACCCTGATTGACAAAACATACAATCTTTCCAAAACATTTGTATATAACAATCAAAATTTTTCAACAAACTTTTCCAACCAATATAGTTCATCATGTTTAGCACTCGGAATTTTGAAAATCCGCTTTCCAACATCAGTTGTCGAAAATCTTTTTGTATTTTTCAAAATTTAAGCTAAAACACAATATTTTTGGATTTTTGTTTTTAATAGAAATGCAGTAAAGAAATATTAACAAACAATATTTTTGTGAGTTTGTGTAAGAGGATTATATCAGTTCATGAGACACATCACTAGCACCGTTAAGCTTTTATACATTGTAAGTTCTAAACGATTCACATAGATTGACGATATAGTTGTCCTCTTAAACTCAATCTAAAAACTTTCAAAATGCTTACCGATACATTAAGGTATATTAATTTTGCACTAAATTCTTATGGACCCCACGATCTCAGCATATCCCCTCATCATGCAATACACTGACTCAAGTAATGCCTTTAAACTTTCATCAACCGTGATATGTGCAAAAATAAAGCAGAATGTTTAAACATTAACAATCAGGTCGATACTTCCGTATACGCAGAGAAAGTCCAATGTTTAAACAAAATAAGAAAATAAAAATAAGTTGAAGTTGTTTAGGCTTTAACCACCAGGTCGATACTTCCGTATACGCAGAGGTGATCCAAAGCTTAAACGAAACACCAAAGAAAATAAAGCATAACATTTAGGCAATAACATCCAGGTCGATACTCACGTATACGCAGAGGATGTCCAATGCTTAAACAAAATAAAGAAATAAAACAAGTTTAAATTTTTGCAAAATGAAATGCACAAAATCCCAGTGACTTTTCAGCAAAGTTGTGATAGCTCACAAACTTAACCTGTTTTATGTCTTTCGACAATCAGCGATTACCGAGTAGGTACACAATCACGAAGGACAAAACTAAGTACTATGCTTTCAACCATGTTTCCCACTAGAACTAGGCTTTTTCATTTAAGTTTGTATCGTTATCAAATCTACTAGTCTAGCTGAGCCTATCGTCACATCATTAGTGAGACCGTTTATCACATTTGACATTACATTTCTTTAGCATGCTGTGATAGTCCACTGATTTACTATCATTTCCTCTTTTCTCAACAAAACTCATTTTTGCTTTTTCAATGTTTTTGGCATTTTCAAATTTTCTAATTTTTTAAAAAAATTTTCTCCCCCTAAAATCAAAATATGTCTCAATTTTGATTTTCTGGGAAAATTTGAAAACAAACTGTACAAGATAAAGTGACAACATGATATCAAATTGCTTCAATTCGCCATTCACTTGGCATAAACAATCAGAACTCCCCCTGACAACAAACTATTTTCCCATTATGATTTTAAAACACTTAAGTTTGTTTTCATCAAAAATGGTTTTTCCGAAAAATTAGTTTTGTTTGTCATTTCACAAATTCGGGGTTTTATCACCTTGTTCTCCTTTAACCACTTGTCGGAAAGATAAATCAAGTACAATTTAATGTCCTTGATTAACCTCTTGAAAGATCGAAATATCACAATCGTGAATTTCTCAAGAAAAATGCCGATACCTGCTCCACTCTTACCAACCTGGGAACTCCGGCAAGTCAGGTGTTTACTTGAACAGATTCACCCAAGCCTGACCAGCCTTGGGTGATTTTGACAATACAGATTCATCACTTTTTACCTTAATTTGTGGCTCTTCTGACTTTTTCGAGTCAGATTCATTGCCTGATCGTGGCTCCTCTAACTTTGACGAGTCAGAATCATTGCCAGAACATGGCTCTTTTGACTTTGACAAGTCAAATTCATCGCCATTCTCTATTGGAACCCAATCCCTGCAATGTTTAACCTTTCCAAATTTGTCAACCTGTGCCGTACATGACCTTTCACAATCTTTGTTATACTTAAAAACTTTGATAAAGGCTTTGTCTGAAAAATTAACTTTCTTTGATTGTTCATCAGTTTGATTAGTTAATTTTTCTTTCTTTATCAACCCTTTTGTCCTAAGATTTGTATCTGATGGATTCGTTTGGCTTGACTGATCCTTGTTAGTGGAGCCAATCGATTCATCAGAACTTTTTCTCGGATTACCAGTTGTACCCGAGGACAAAATCTTTTCCAAATATTCTTTAACTTTCTTTCTCTTCTTCCTCAGTCGATCTTTCTGCCCCTGTGATAACTTCACTTTCTCCTTTTTCTTTTTCTGTCTTTTGGGCTTTTCTTCAATTTCAACTGAGTTCTTCACCATTTTCTGAGATTCAGCCCTCGATCTTTCCTTTGATCTTATTGGGCAATCTCTTGTAATATGGCCTCTGATGTGGCATTCATAGCATCTTCTTGAATCAAATCTCTGACTTTGGCAGTTAACAGCAATGTGTCCTTGATAGCCACAAGTGTAACACACTCTGTTATCATACCTTTCACCACTTTCATACCACACACCATTTTCATACCACACACTTAGATCATAACATTGAGTTGTCTTGCCTTGTGGTAATCATGTCCTTTCTTGTATCCTTGATTTGGGATTTGAGCACTGTGGTCAAACCTGCACCACTTATTAACAACTTTTTGTGAGTTTTGAGTTTTCAATTTTTGTGGTTTTTCATAATGATTGGATGATTGAACTGATGAACTTTTATTTTTGTTTTGAACATTTTCTGAAATTTTAACCTTTTGTTTTTGTTCTACATTCTTCTTAACAGGTTTTTGCTTAGAGCATTCACCTATTTCAGTAGAATGTAAAACAGTATCTTGAAACATTTCATTTAATTTCAAAAATATTTTTCTTTTCTCAACTTCATCATCAGTTTTCTCATCACAATCTTCAATTTTGACTTTGTCAAAATTTGTGACATTGTCACTTATTGGAACTGAATTGATCGGTTTTGGACAAGGATAATCTGGTACTACTGATGAAGAAGTCTCAAAACCTTACAATTTATTCTCTAACTCCTCAATTTTATTTCTAGCACATTCAACTGCTTTTTCAAGTTGAATGATTTTCTCAAGATGAGAATTTATTTCTTTTTGTTTTTCAAGATTATTTTTACCAAAAATAGATTTTTCATTTTCTAAAATTTTTATTTGATTCTCAAAATCTTTTTCAAATTTCAATTTTTTATTTTCAAAAACTGTTATTTTATTTTGAAAATCTTTTTCATTTTCTTTTAAAATTTTGATTTCCAATGTCTAACTCTCTACATCCTTCAAGAGTTTGACATTGTCTGCTTCAGATTTTTCACACTTTGAGCACCCAACTTCACATTTTGAAGTTTCATCCTTCTTTAATTCTTCATTCTTTGTCATTCCTTCTTTCTCCGTCTTTTGTGTTTCTGCAAGAAAAATTTTAACCATATCAGCAGGATTCATATTTTCATCCAAAAAACAACCTCTCTTGAAATCATATTTCATATCAGATCTTGCGCTAAGACCTTTTCTAATTCTTTTGATTATTTCAAGAAACACATCTAAACTTATATTTTCTGAGTTCTTTTCTAATTCCTTTATCAACTCCTTCTTTTTCTTCTCATTTTCACAATTCTGTGTTCTAAGCTCTCTGAAGAAATCATCTGGACTAAATTTTGAAAACCTAGAATCCTTTTTCAGTTTACTCAAAAATTCATCCCATTCCAAAGGTAATGCATCTGCAAATTTAGATATCTATTCAGCATCTGATATCTTTATCCCATACCTTTTCAAATTGTCCAGTAATCCATCATATCGCTTTTCCAAATCATTAAACTTTTCATATTTCTTACTCAAGAAACATTCAAATCTTTCAACCCAAACTTCCTTTTTCACATCATTATGACCACTATACCAATTGTTTAATCTTTCAAGTTTAATATTTTCCTTTTCATCAAACATTTTTACCAAACTTTCTTTGTTAAATGACTTGGTTTAAAAATTGTTTTTAACTCAAAGTCCACAAAATTTCAACTTCTCGGTATTTGCACCTTGTAAATCACCTCGAATCACCTGCAAACAAACAAGCAAATGATCAGTTTAAACGAACTGAGTACGTAAAAGTGCATGTTGATGAAATCAATCTAAGACTCGTGTCAAAGATTCGCGGACTCGTTCCAAAGTTGTTCGGGTGAAACCACTTATAATTTGGCCAACAATCAATACTCCAAATTTAATCCTATTGGGCTGTTAAACTTTGATCTCAAAATGTAGGTGTAATCAATATACTTCACATGCACATACACTTTCACTTCACATGTCTTTTGATTTTAATTTGACCAAACATCAATCAATTACAATTCTATTGGGCCTTTAATTATCGATCAGATCAAAACTAAACTGTGATTGGGCTGAGACAATTCAATGCAATATATGGATTCAGCAATTCACGTGAACTGATAACCACTTTCAAACTAAATCTCTAATTTCGTTTGAGACAACACCTCATTCAAACGAAATTACTGATCTTGTAAGAACTTTCAAACGAAATTACAACAAGATGCACTCTCAAACAAAATCAGCCAAACATTTCAAACGAGATACCTATTTCAAACAAAATCAGGTATAATGTGTGTTTTCAAATGAAATTATCAGTAATTTTCAAACGAAATTAACTATGAT
Organism: Helianthus tuberosus; assembly: GCA_030545235.1. NCBI lineage: Eukaryota > Viridiplantae > Streptophyta > Magnoliopsida > Asterales > Asteraceae > Helianthus > Helianthus tuberosus. The sequence goes on from CM060412.1 coordinate 124,455,529, forward strand.
GTCATCATTTTACGAACAGTTTCAAACGGAATTATGTTTTTGATCAAGTTTTAAGCCGAATTTTAGTTCAAAACTTTCAAGGATTAGTTAACACTATGTTTCGCTTGATATGTGAGAGTTTTAAGCCATTTCAACCGTGAAAACTTGTTCAAATCAGAAAAGAAAGAGTAGAAGTGAGAGAATCCGGTAAAATCAAGCTGAATTGGTATGAACTCCTCGTCCTAAGCTCTGATACCACTTGTTTGATCGTCGTGTGACCCTAACGAGTCAATCTGAGTAGTTCAACATCAAATACAAAGGCGGAATCAATGTAAATGACGTCAACACAGCTTGTTCCTTTCTAATCTTTATCTATTACTGATTTCCAGAGCTTTTACAATCAATTCTGACAATAATCCGGCAGCACCTCAGCTCTCACAAAGTAATTTCGTATCAAATGAACAACACACAACACCTATTTATAGTTGTAGTGATTTCGTTTGAATGTGTCACAGACCATTTCAAACGAAATTACATGAGTTAATTTCGTTTGAACATGCTCATGTCCCATTCAAACGAAATTACACACTTAACCACAAACAAAGCCTAATTTGATCCATGTTGTGCACTCGTTTATCCTATCTAGACATAAGACTCAATTAAGACAAAGTTAACAGACATTAGGTGCACCAACACGAATCGACCTACTTTTGCAGTTTGACGCAAATAGTCCTTTAATCGCACAATGTAGCGCAAAATGCCGTTTAATGATATCCAAGCCTTCCAAGGCCCATAATGGGCATTCCCAAGCATGAGTTTAATTATTGCTACGCTCTCGATCGCTTAATGGTCACCAAAAGGCGTAGATTCAAAAGTTGACACTTTAGGTCCCTCTAATGCGCAAACTTGCGCATATCATCGTTTAATAGCATCGAAGCCTCATCTAATTCATATTAGGCATTTTTGAGAGTATTATTAAACATCATGATGCTTTGGGTTCACTAAAAGGTCATTCAGAGGTATAATTAAACATATTGACACTTTTAGTCCCTTTAACTTGCAAAGTTGCGCGTAACTTTACTTTTAGGCATAAAAACCTTAGACGGCCAATAATTGGCATTCCCGAGAGTATAATTAAATATCATGAAGCTCCCGGTTTTTTAAAAGGTCACTCAGAGGTAAGAATTAAATGTTGACACTTTTAACCCTTCACTGCGCAAACTTTCAGTTAATTACGCAAACGGCTACACTCGATCATCAAGTGGCTCATTTGTGAATATAAATATCGTAAGAGGTTATTTAGAAACTTATTTTAGGTATGCTAGCACTTCCAGTCCTTTCATAATCAAAGTTTTCGATTTTTTAGGTATGCTAGCACTTCCAGTCCATAAATTCAATGTTTGACTTCATTAGGGTTTTTATTACACGTGTCAATACATCATTTGACGTGATTTTACGAGGTGTTACAGTTTTGTCCTTTGCTGTTATCTTTTCTTTTGCAGAGATTCCAGTCTTGGACACGACCCGTGTCTGGTGAACACGGCCCCGTGTCAAGTCTTCTGGTCTTGCTATTTCTTTGGTTTGGATGTGGATAGGGGCTTGGCGAGTTGCGTCAATCCTCCTTCATTGTATTTTATGTTGGTTTTTGCTGTTATTTCGTTCCTTTTGTGCAATTAAGCTCTTTTGACCCTGTAAATTAAAAAGGAACAATGAAACGAGCTTTTTCCAACATTAACACTGAAAAAGGGTTGATTTTACGCCATATTTTATACAATTTATATGTTGTATTTTGTGCACATCAAATACCCCCACACTTGAATCTTTGCTTGTCCTCAAGCAAAACTCTATATCGTGGCTTACTCACCCAGACGGAATAGGTAGAAGAGAAGGTTTTGGTCTCATCTTTAGAGTGTCGGGTATCCAAGTTCTAAGTTTATTTTGTTTTTATTTTATTTACAATCTTATTCGTCATGATTTATTTAAAACACAAGTTAAGTAAAATTATTTACTTTGGGCACAACATGCCTTTATAAAATTCCATTTAGTTATATACAAATTTACACACCTCACAAGTGGTCACTCAACACTCGGCCGAAGTTGTGTAAGTGAGAACGCTCGTGCCTGGTTTTGGAACTTATTCCTACCATAGTCTTGACAACCAATTAAACATCCTCCTTTTGATGTTAAATCCTTGTAAATATCAAGAAGGCTTTAAAGGGTAGGTTGTGGTTTAGGTTTGGTGTGTTTTATTGAAATGGCGAAAAAGCGTAAAAAGTATCGGTTTTTATATTGCTTTATGGCTTAGCAAAAAATACTTTGGGCAAATTTTCTGAGTTTTTTTGGCCAAAGTGGAAACTGAGCCATAATTGTAAATTTATAACCGATATCTTTATAAAAATAAAAGGGAAAAATGAAAAGGTTTGTTTTTGTGGGTTTAGAAATGAAAAAGGTTTAAGGTTCAAAGGGTTAATTTAGGGGGATGTTTTTGGTAAAGCAAAGAAAAATAAAGGTTTTGAAGTGAAAAATGGGTTGGTCCTAATGCCTCCATCATTTATTTACTTGGATTTTTGTCGATAAGGACATGGAATGTATCGCATTGTCAAGTTCTAGATTCGTGAAAACCAAACGGGCTATTCACACAAGAAACGAAAACTGAGCAATTAGTAAAGATGTGTATTTATATGCTCGGTAAAGGCTCAAAACTCACTTTTTTTTTTGTGAGAAAAGGGGTTGTAGTGTAAAAATGTATATATAATCAATTTTTACCAAGATTTGTTATGCCTGTTTTCATAATTTTCTTAATTGGTTCTTTTTATCACGACGCTATCAGTTGTAAAAACATAATTTTTAAAACTTATTTTACCCAACTAAACCAAGATAAGTAAAAGAATTTTTTTTTTGAAAAAGTTTGGGGTGATTAGCGGTTCCAAGTCAAGTTTTGTGTAAGGCTTGGTTTTAGGACAAACGATTCAAGGTTTTATCATCCCCCCAAACTTAAATTACACATTGCCCTCAATGTGTTCCTAATAGGATTTATTTTGGTTAAATATGTAAAAAGTGTGAAAAATAGCAAAATTTTTTGTTACTGGCACTTGCAGCACGGGGGCGTGCTATGGGGACACGGCCCCGTGTCCAAAGTGCCAGCAACAATTTAAATCAGAATACTTACAGTGGGGTGGCCACGGGGGCGTGCTGGGTGAGCACAGCCCGTGCCACCTTCTAGACAGAAGATTTTGGATATCAGATAGTTGGGCACGGGGGCGTGCTGGGTGAGCACGACCCCGTGCTGCAGACACTGTTTTGCAGTTTTTGAGTCGGGAGGCTTCTGATTTACATGCATGGGTTCCATTTTTTGTCACCTTTCTGGCATTTCCAATTTATTTAACAAATTTATTGAAACCATCATCAACCATACTTGCATTTCATTGAAAATAAAGGACAAGTACAAGAAAATAAAGATTACAATCCTTAGTTAACCTAAGATAGATAGAATCTTGAGGGATGCCTCCTCGAGATCATTATTTAAAACTCTTTAGCTACTCTCATAGATCTAAGAAGGCTAGACGTCAGAGGACTTGAGCTATTTCCAGGAGTACTCAATTAGTGGTCATTGAGCATCTCCTCTATCTCCCTTGGAAGGAAGATGTAGGGTTCATCTTCGACTTATTCTTGAGGGGGAGCGGGATTCACTGGAACCTCGAAGGCGATATTGAGAGGGGGAGGTTCCGGGATCTCATCTTCCCACTCGGTGGGTTGAATGACCTCATTTGCGAGGTTCCAATCTTCTTGCGACCAGATCGGTTCCATCGGAGGCATGACCAAGATGTTCAACCTTTAGTGCAAAAGGTTGATCTCCTTGAAGCAATCCTCTAGGCCCATTGAGAGGTATTACACCCGGTCGATAAGAACTTCTTCCACCAAGGTCATTTCATCGAGAGACTCCCTCAAAGCACTCACGTATCTAACAAGAGTAGCTTCGAGAGAGAGTCTTCTCCCCTTTCTGTTGTTCCCAGAGCTGGTTGATGAAGTCCTGCTTTGTTAGCTCGACATTCTAGGTAAAATGGCTAACCGTTAACACTTTTATGGGACATCAGGACCTTCAGCACGGCCCCGTGCTGCATTACCAGTGCTAGGTTCTTAGCTAAGGAAATTTTATTTTAAGTTAAATTTGTTTGATTTTTACTTTTCTGAACATAAATAACTTAAAGTAATGTTTTACTATAGTAGAATTGCAAAACTTTGAGCTAAAAATCAAGCTTTTGAACCTCCTATTGAAGCTTTTTAAGTTTGAAGCTTCAAGCTTCAATGGAGTTCTTGGTGGGAGGAAGAAGAGGAAAGGACCATAAGGACTAAACACAAGAAGGTCAAACGAAACCTTTTCAAGTACATACCTTTTAGAGTATGTGTGAGAAATCTAGAGGATCTTGCCTTTTTTTATGTTTATATTTAAGGGATAAAAAAGGTAAACAAAAATTGCTTAAAATGAAACCGATCAAACTCCACTTCTTTTCAAACACTTGTTACCTATGAGATCAGTGGGTTCACTTTCATCTTTAGCATTTACATGAATTCAACATCTAGTTTTATAATGAATATTACATATATAAATAATTTACGTAAGTGATATATTTGCAAATTTAATAATTGAAAAAAAAAGTCTTAGCAAGAAAGCAGGAGTAACCTGAGAGAGGATGATAGGGCCACCTTGAGACTCAAACAACTTTTCATTCTTCATCATTTCCACTATTTTTGTTGTGAACTTTCGAATTGCCATTTGCATTCACCAATGATGTTAATTTATAAGATGGTAATCTTTATGAATTTCTCCAAGAGTGATGCCAATCGTGTTGGGTTGGTAGTTTAACAGGTTGAACTTATGAACCCGAACATAGTTCATATAATATATTTATAACAAATTCATCAACTCTTACCCGAACACACATAAAATAGTGTAAGCTATTTATGCAAAAGAACCAAACGTTTATGAGTGAGTTGTAATCAAGTTGTAAATGGATTAAACGGGTCATAAACATGTTGACGGGTTGAGCTTAATAAACATATATTTTTATTTTAAACGTGTTGATGGTCATCTTGTTTGATTAAACGGGTTAAATAGGTGAACCCGAACACCACCATTATGTTAAACAAATGATTTATCTGCAATAAAACAGAGGATTTCGGTAAACGACATACCTTGAAAGGTTTATTATCAGTTTTGAAGCTAATTCCAGGAACATATTCAGCCAAACAGGCAAACCCCTACATAAACATCAAAATAATTTTTAAATTTAAAAACATCAAAAATTACAAAGTGTTTCTTGATAAAATTGCCCAAAATTCCATCCTGCACAAACAAATGGCCCAATCCTTAGATGCATATACATCCCAAAATTTTGAACCAACTTTACAAACTTTACCAAATCATATCTTCCTTCAAAATTATACTACAAAAAAATAATAATAAAAAAAGAATTATCTTAAAATTTCCATTATTTGAGTTTCTTAATGAGTATTTAAGTATTTGATTTTATTGTTTAATACACCATCCTCTTCCCACCACCCCTACTACCTAAATATTTTCAAAGAGGGAACAGACTTATTCAGCAACAAACAAAATAGCCAATGCCATCGAAAGTCATCCACCTTTTTATAGGATTTAATCATATTTGTTAATCAAAATTTTGAAAATGGTACTGGTGCACGCATGATAAATGCCTGAATAATCCAGCAACCCAAAAATCATACATGTTAAACAAAAATTCTTTCAAATCACCGAAAAGATGAGGTGTACACGACACAGTTTACCTTTTTCTCTCGCTAGAAATGGGGAGCAACCCCAAAATCATACACGTTAAACAAAAATTCTTTCAAATCACCGAAAAAATGACGTGTACACAACACGGTTTACCTTTTTTCTCGCCGGAAATGGGGAGATGACCGGAAAAAAACCATAGTCCTTAGAGCCATCAGTCACTTATAGAACACCGCTACTACTGCCGATCTGACCCTGTGAGGAACAACAACATAACATCAGAAATCAGACCACAAACCAAAGTTTTAGGGTTTGTGCAAGTGAGGGGATGAAAATCAGTCATTAGGTCGCATATGATTTTAAAAGGTAAAGTGGATTACCGCCTAAAGAATGATAATTTGGTCTTGATTGCAGACCTAAGACGGTGGAAGTGATTATTTGGTCTTGATTGCAGACCTGATTTCCCTTAGAAAGCCATAGATGCAGTAGATTAAAATTAGGGTTTATGAATGTGAAAGCGGATGAAAGAAAAGGGAAGAACAAAGCGGAACAAAAAGGAGAGGATGATTGAGAAGCGTGTAGAGGAAGTGTAATCGTTTGCTGCTCAAAGGAAAAAAGAGGAAACAATGAAATGCCACGTGGCATCTAGTAGCTTAAGTTCATGCCATGTGGCCTAAGCTTGTTTTGCTTTATTATAATTTATAGATTATAGATTCAGATTTGACTGCCCTCTATCACAGATATGGATAACGGCGTTTTGTAGAGCATAAAAAATTAAATAGAATAGGTTCAAGGATTACCTAATTCCTTTGAGAAGTGAAGGAGAAATCGTTGAAACAAGATACGAGCCCTAGATTTGATCTTCACTTGAATTCTCGGATGAGAGAGATTGATAAAGGAATTTAGAAGTTGGGAAAATGACTAGCGGTTTCGTTTAAAATCAAGTTGATATGCTAATGATAGCAACTGATGAATTCTTTTGGTGTTCTTCATAAACTTTAATGGAGGTAATGGTGAATTAAGTTTTGAGTTTATTATGTTAATTAAGAGGTGTAATATGATGATTGATGGCATGGTTAATAATTCTCCATGAATGCAAGTTAATTGAGTCAAGAATGAAATCGAAACATCGCGTCTTGAATCGTTTAAAGTCGGGTCGGATCATTGGGTTCGTCGGTCGCGCGAATAGAAATAGTTTTGTGTGTCGTTTGGACATCATGTGATGTCGTTTAGGATTTGAGGGTGATGTCGTTTAGTTCTTTCACATGTTGTTTAGGAACTAGTACTGTTTATTTATAAAACTAATATTTAAACCTTAAAAGTAATTATTTTAATTAAATTAATACATGTCATTACTGAAGATAATAAGATTAATTATAATTCACATTTTTATTTATTAGATTCCGGATCCAACTTTCAAAATGAGTCGGTTTTTCCAAGACCCGTTTTTGGCAGATGTCACACCAGATACAACAACTTGATGTCAAGAGTATTGTTGTCAACACCTTCTTCTGAACGGTAGGTATTAGAAATTGGTCTAGGATGTCCATGATTGCTTTTATTGTAGAGTCGTTTAGGGTCAGAATTTGCCCACTGACTAATGGCAGTCCATGCGACTTTTACTATGTGCCAAATTGTTAAAAAAGGTTCGATGGACTTCAACCCTTCTTCACAAAGCATGCACCATGTTGCATTAAAGCTAACTCCCCATTTTGAAAGTGCTTCTGTTGTTGGGAGTCTATCTATCGAGACTCTCCAACCAAAGGAGTTTATCTTTGAGGGGTTTATTTTCGCCAACAAAATAGTAATATGTTTGATTAGAATTTCCTCGTTCTATATCTTTGAGGGGGTCATTTTGTCCAACAAAAGAGTAATATGTTTGGTTAGGATTTCTTCATTATATATCCCTCCTGAGTGATTGTAGCTAATGTAACTAAACTCGCTAGGGTCTCCACCCATCTAAATCCATTTACCGGTCTCTTTCTGACCTTGCAATTTAGTTTATCAAATTTTTGTATTGCTTAAGTTCACTTATATCCAAAGTATCTTGTTGATCCTTTTAATTCCAATTCCCATGTTAAAGAATTCTCTAAATTAAGTGGATTGATCAATTACCATACACTTTATTTTCAAATCAATTTTAATAAAACAAGGGTTGGAATAATTCACTTAATGGTCTTTGATCCGCCCAACAATCATGTTAAATGGAAATCCTATTCCCTTGCCCCACTATCCCTTTAAGACAGGTCCGAATTTTCCTAAATCCTTTAATTTTGAATTTTCCTAATTTTTTTATTTTTTTAGAACGGTAATTGTAGGGGCCAAAGGACCCACTACCCCACAGGGCGAGACAAGCTCTTAAACCTTGCCCAGGCCTAACTCCATACTAAAATCCCAATATGTACACAGCAGGAGTCGAACCTGGGACCTCCCCAGAGGAGAAGCCTTACGGAAAACTCCCTTGACCAACTGGGCTATATCATGTTGGCGAACTTTCCTAAATCCTTTTCAACTTTAGGTATGTTCTTCTAGGTCCCTGCTAGCTTTAAAAGATTGAGTTTATTTATTTGATATTAACTTACTTATGTTTACGAGTGATTCTCACTTTTTATTTATCTTTTTTTTGTTTCTCTCACTTTTTATTTATTAATTTATCTTCGAATAGCAAATGTTACTCTATACATACCCTATCTTTTTTTTAACGACCAACAAAACAACATTATATACCAAAACGCCTACCAGCTAGCTTCAGAGTTCATAGCACCCGAAAGCCACAAAAACCATACCCGACTATTACATTTGCTGGAACACAAACTGGAAAGCAAAACAAAAAAAGAGGGACACAACAGAGTAAGATATTACCCAGCTGGAACACAAACTGGAAAGTAAAACAAAAAAAGAGGGACACAACAGAGTAAGATATTACCCAGCTAGCCCAAGCCTTCAAGGTTGAAAGATTTCCAGCTTTCCCATGTCAAAACAGCCGACTTTGATCTGTTTTCACCCAAAGATAACACCAAGACTTAATTTCTTCAACAACTTGGACAACAAAGGGACTTTTGATTCGAACACAGCCCTGTTTTTGGACCACCCGATGCTCCAAAAAGTTGTTAGTATTACGGCGTGTATAGCCTTTTTCCCTTTCTTTGACCCGCTCGAGAATCTGTGAAGTGTCAGCAGATCCTTTATTTCAAAAGCATAGATAGGTGGTAGTGGACACTATTGACCAATTATACTCCAAACTGCTTGCGAGAACTGGCATGTGAGAACCTTTGCGGGAGTCCAACTGTTGCAAGGGAATATGACCTAATCTGGAAGGCTGCCCACACCTTTTAACAATCGTTTAACACCCCGAACCGAAAACATCCCGACTTCCTCGTTAACCCAAACCCATCCATCCCTCTCATTTGAAAGCATTATCATCATTAGCAAAAAGCTAATGACATTTAATTCAGTAGTTTCCACTGAAGACAACCGTCTATTGCTTTAATTCCAAGAAAAAACTAAGTCATTCGAACCAGGCCCTAAGTGATCAGCAACAACACACAGTTCGTTCCTTTCAAGAGAGAATAAATTGGGAAAAACTGACCTAAATGGCTCTGACCCAGCCCATAAGTCATGCCAGAACAGAACTGAAAGCCTGTTCCTAACAATGCCTTTTATAAGAACTTCCAAATTTATATCTTGCGAAACCAGGGCCCATAGTTAGTAGGCTTTCTTGAAATGAAAGACCATGAACAAGAGCCACTATGAATAGACCACATGACTTTTCTCCAAAGGGCGTTTTGTTCCGTCTTGAACCTCCACCACCATTTGGCGAGCATGGCTAGGTTTGCATCCCGAAGCGACCCAAGACCAACTCCCCATTTGTCTACCGGCTTATAACATTCGCCCATACCACCCAACTCATCTTGTCATTTTCCTCACCCCGCCCCAAAAGAACATTCGTCTTAGGCGCTCCAAAGATTTTGTAACTTGAACCGGAGCCCGATATAACAAGAAAAAATAAGTTGGTAAGGCATTTAAGACGGACTTCAATAGGGTTATTCTACCACCGCTGGAAACTTGTCGAGCTTTCCAGAGAGATAGTCGGTTCCGAAATTTATTAACAACCGGTGTCCAGTTTCGTACAATATTCATATTCCCACCAATCGGAAGACAAAGGTGAGTAAATGGAACTGACCCTAACATGCACCCGAATTCCGTATAAACTGCACTTTTGGATATTTATTTTTAGCCCGGAGACCATATGGAAGCATCTAAGAATGCGTTTGAGCATTAAAGCATTCCTAACCGACCATTCACCAAGGAACATAGCATCATCCGCAAAGAGAAAATGAGTCATGTACACCGACTTTAATTCCATCAGAAATACCAACAGTGTATGATTTCTTCATAATGCAAGGTAAGGCCTCCATAGCAAGGATAAAAAGGTATGGAGATATAGGATCTCCTTGGTGAAGGCCTCGTGAGCATATAAACACACATGAGGGGGATCCATTCACGAGGACCGAAGCCCAGGCCATGGATAAAATTGATGCAATCCAGCGCCTCCATCGAAATGGAAAATTCATTTGTTCCAACATTGAAAATAGAAAGTCCCAAGACAATGAATCATAGGCCTTCTCAATGTCAACTTTGAAAAGCAAACCTCTTTTCTTTGATCTTCGCAACCAAGTAATTGTTTCATTCAATATAAGGGGGCCATTAAGAATAATACGGTTAAAAAGAAATGCCATTTGCTCCTCTGACACTAGGCCTCCAATTACACCTTTGTTAGGATCTGAGTTTGGTTTTGATTGTGTTTTACGTTTGAATTAAGATGAAGATGAATGAGTTGTGCAGCGGAATTAAGATGGAAGCAAACTTTTCACAATCAAACAGGAGAATTGCTTTTAACATACAAGTTTAACATTGAACCGAATGATTGAATTAATTTGAACAACGATTACAATTTGCAAGTATGCAACAAACTCCCCCTCAGCCTGAGCTCACAAAATTTGTTCGTGCAGGAAGAAGATAGTGAAAGAGCTAAATAGAACAGTACAAAGCACTGTTCTATTTATAGGCACGAGCAAACCACTGAAGCATCTAAGATGACGTCACCATGAAAGTGACATCTAACCTCCTAACAAACTCTAACCACTGATCTATATAACCTCTGCTATGCTAACTACTGTTATTACATTTCATTACATAAAGATATCTAAACTACTGCTGCATCCTTCCACTGATGTGAACCCAGCAGTACTTGTCATGATCAGCAGAGCTTAACTACTGTTATTACATTTAGTCTTTCATCAATCTTTCACTTGATCAGCAATTTGTAGGTCAGTAGTTTGTACGATCAGTAGATAGGAGGTCAGCATATGTTGAAACCACTTTCAAGGGGAGAGATTTGTATACCTAACATCTGCTTATTCTGGATCCACTACTCTGATCCAGTTTTGGCTTTAATTATCTGTTCCTTTGGTAGGGTTCAATCCCAACAATCTCCCCCTGGAACAGATAATGCCAAAACTCTTCATTATTTGTAGATCTTTATTGCCTCATCAGCAGTTCCCTTATTTTCCCTTTGAGTTGTAACTCAAAAGCTATGGCATCTGTGTCATCATCATCCCTGCTAAGTGGAAGATCAAGGAGATCCTGCAAATCTTCAAGACTTAGGCCAAGTGCTTGTTCCCTTGTTATTTTCTTCACTTCTCCACTAGACTTGAACACTGTTAGTACATGGGTCTGTTTGTCAGTTTTCCAGTTTAGTACCTTTGAGTCTAGTGGGTTTCTTGGGAGATTTTTATTTGATGAGGTGTTTGGAGATGCTGGCCTATTGATGACTGTCTGAGCAGTACTTGCAGGTTGATCCAAACCAAGAGTTTCTACAATCATTTTCTTTATGCCTTCTGTTACAAGGTCATCACCTTCTATTAGCTCTTGGATTGTTTCAGCAGCTAACTGTTTTTGTGGCCTTCTTTTAAAGATGGCTGCACCAGCTGGAGCAGTGGATCTCATGATTTGCAGCTTTGATGGTCTTTTTGAAACCTCTGCTTCAGGATAGTCAGGCTTTTGTGGAGCAGTAGTGTTATGGGTCATTTTCTGAGTATACATATCCTGACTAATATCCCGCTTTTAATTGTTTATTTGTGATCAGGATACTGGACGGGGATATTGCTAACATCCTGGGCGATATCCTAAGGTTGAGTGAATTAAACACGTGCAGGTTAATGGCTGTAAGTTACTAACGGTCATCAGGACTTCTTCTCCTCAAGACTCGGGCGTATTTGTTATGAGGAAGCCGTTGAACCCGAAAGACTTGGTCCTCAACGTTCGAGTGGGAATATTCGCTGGATCCCGGAAGTTTAGGATAGTTTGTTACATTATCTTTACTATAAATAGATGGGGGCGGATCAGTTTAAGGCACGCAATTTTACACTTACACTCTCGAACACTTTTACTCTCTAGCTCACCGCAAACACCACACTCAAACACTTGTATTCAAATTACATTGTAACACATAGTCGATCCGCACCACATCCTGCACTGTATCCAAATATTTGAAGAAATAAGAAGAACAAGGCAGCTGCGATTGTCAGCTCCCGAGGTTTTATGCCGGCGATCTAGTTTGATCAAGGGCTTTCCTCGTACATCACGTGCCAACCTTTACTTTTTTGCTCATTGTTTGATCATTGATACAGCTCTATATCCCGGGCTGTATCCTGAAATTGTTTTCATATCTAATTTGGCCAATACATTTTTCACACATAACTCTAGCACACTACCTCACTTAACTAATTTGATCACTTAATTGCTTAGGTAATTTTTTGACCAAAACAATTTGGCGCCCACCGTGGGACAAGTGGTGCTACTTTTACTAAAAATCTTTGTAAAATCATTAATCGGTTTTCTATTTTCAAAAATTTTTGCCACATTGTTTACAATGGCCTCCAGATCAAACATGAGCTCTTCCACTATGTCTGCTACGACCTCTGCTACTACTGGTTCGGTGCTTCCACCACCTCCTCCAAGGATGCCGTTTTCTTTACAATCTCAAGATGTTATCCCTACTCGGAGTGTCCAGGGATCAGCTCCCGTTTTAGCCTCTAACGATGAAATTTTGACTTTATTTGGAAGTGTGCAGGAACAAATGAGGCAGCAACAGGAGACTAATCAAATGCTCTTAAGAGAAATACAACTCTTAAAAGCTAGCTCGAGTAGACCCGCTGAAGAAACTGTCACTCCTATACAGCCCAGGGCTTTGAATTTCAGTTCCGCAGTTTACACTGAGGACAACAGGGGGAATATCGTCCCAAGCCATTCTCAGAATCATACCCCTGAGATACCCTCTTTGGTCAGGATATCGACTGTGAGAAGTTCAGGATATGCTTCAGGATATGGCCAAAATCCTCAGAACGGTAATGTGTCAAATAATAATATTCTTGCTACTAACAACAATGGCTCTTTGCAGGATGCAGGTATGACGTCAACATTTACCAGGGAGCTCCAGAAATTGAAGGACATGATATCCGGTGTACCTGGAGTGGTCCAGCCAATTTCGGAAGTATCCCAAGACAGCCACAGGATATCCCGCTTTGCATATCCTATCTGTGATGCTGAAATCCCAAAAAGATTTCAAACTCCCAACATGAAGCTGTATGATGGGACTACGGATCCTGAAGAGCATATTGCCCAGTATAGGGAAAGAATGGAGATTAACCCTATCCCTCCGGAGCTCAAGGAAGCATGCTTATGCAAGGGATTTGGTTCTACTCTGACAGGATCAGCCTTAAAATGGCTGTTAAACGTTCCTCCTCACTCAATTACTTCGTTTGCTCATTTGGTTAATTTATTTAACAGTCAATTTTCTTGTAGTCGGAGTTTTGAGAAACTAACCAGAGATCTTTACAGGATAACTCAAGGGCCTCAGGAATCTTTGAGGGATTATGTGAACAAATTCACTCGAGAATCCTTGGATATCCCGCATCTTGATGTTGCAACAGTTGTGCAAGCTTTTAAGATGGGGTTACAAAAGGATTCTCAGTTTTATCAGGATCTTGTGATGAATCCCTGCAGGAATCTCGACGAAGCTCGTAACAGGGCTTTGAGATATATCCGTTTGGAAGATGACAAGAAGATGCAGGAGAGGATGAATTCTACCTCAACCTATGAATCAACTAACAGGAAATCAGAAACCTCATATAAGCCATATCGCTCTAGGCCATATGGCAGAAATGATAACAAGAAAGTGAATGCTGTTGAAGACGAGGATCCTGAAGAATATCCTGACTTATCTGAATACTGCTTTTCTGTTAATATACCTGAGTTAATGTATGCTATGCAGGGTTTAGGGGACAAAGCTAGGTGGCCTCGAAAGAACCAACAGAAGGCTGATTGGAAGGATAAATCCAAATGGTGTGCCTTCCACGAAGACTTCGGACATATGACCGAGGATTGCATTGCTCTAAGAAAAGAAATAAGTTACCTGTTAAGCAAAGGGTATCTGAAGGACTTGCTGGGAAAAAAGAAGAATAAAGGTCAGGATCCCGAGAAGGATCCTGAACGAGCAGCATCACCCCCAGCAGATGCCAAGATAATTAACTTTATTTCAGGAGGATCCGATATTTGTGGAACTTCGTATTCGGCGGCCAAAAGACATGCAAAGGAAGCTAAGAGTGAGAGGGGAGACAGACCAGTCAGGATGACTACTCTCACAACTAATAAAGTGATCACCTTTGATAGTGATGACAGGGATACTGTTCAGGATCCTCACCATGATGCTTTGGTAATAACATTATATGTGGCTAACCATTTTGTACGCAGGATACTGGTAGAAAACGGTAGTTCTGTCAATATAATTCAGCTGGAAACATTGAAGAGGATGAATGTGTCTCCGATGGACATTACTTCGAAGTCCACTGTGCTCGTTGGTTTCAGTGGAGAAGCTAGGAATACCGTAGGGGAGATAAAGTTACCAGTATATGTTGAAGGGGTCAACTCAATACAACGCTTCTGTGTGATGGACTCCTTATCCTGCTATAACATCATACTGGGAAGACCATGGATTCACGATATGAAGGTTGTGCCATCGACATATCACCAATGCATCAAGATCCCTACCCCGTGGGGAGTTGTCAAGGTTGAAAGTGATCAGCAAGAAGCGAAAGAATGCTACTCATCCTCGATGAAATCCTCAACTAAGCCTAGTACAGCATAGCAATTAAAGATGCGGGCCCAGGATATCGTGGAGGATTCGGAGCAGGATGTGAAGAGAATTATCCTGGATCAGGATAATCCTGATATCTCGGTGCTCGTAGGAACCAATATCCCTCAGGATATTGAAGAGCAGTTAACTAACTTTTTGAAATGCAGGATGTCAACGTTTGCATGGAAACATGAGGATATGACAGGTATATCCAAAGACATTATCACTCACAAGCTTGGAATTGACAAATCATTCAAGCCTGTTCAGCAAAAAAGAAGAAAATTTGCTCCTGAGCGGAATGTGATTATCCAAGAGGAAGTTGAAAGATTGTTGAAGTCCAGGATGATCAGAGAAGTCAAGTTTCCAAGATGGCTAGCAAACGTAGTTGTGGTACAGAAGAAAAACGGAAAATGGAGAGTCTGTGTAGACTACACGGACTTGAACAAGGCTTATCCTAAAGACCCATTTCCTCTCCCTCATATCGATGCAATGGTGGATGCTACTGCTGGACATGAAATGTTAATGTTCATGGACGCATCCTCAGGATTTCAGCAGATTCAAATGGAGCCTTCGGATCAGGAGGATACTGCTTTCATGACACCAACAGGTATATATTGCTATACTGCCATGCCTTTCGGTTTGAAAAATGCAGGTGCAACATACCAGAGATTAGTAAACATGATGTTCAAAGATAAGCTGGGGGACACCATGGAGGTATATATTGACGACATGGTGGTAAAATCTAAAAAAGCTGAGGATCACCTCCAAGATATCAAGGGAGCATTTGATATCCTGGATCAGTACAACATGAAGCTGAATCCTGCTAAATGCCATTTCGGAGTGGGGGCAGGAAAGTTTCTAGGATATATGGTGATGAAAAGGGGGATAGAAGCAAGCCCAGAGCAAATCAAAGCTATCCTGGATATAAAATCACCCTCGAATATGAAGGAAGTACAACGGTTAACAGGCCGAGTAGCAGCTTTGAATAGATTTATTTCAAGATCCTCGGAAAAATGCAAGGAATTCTATAATATCCTCAAGAAGAATAAGAAATTTGAATGGGGAGCAAAGCATGAAGCAGCCTTGCAGGATTTGAAGCAATATCTCTCAACTGCACCTCTATTGATGAAGCCTGAAAATGGTGAACCACTATCCCTATACCTCGCTGTATCAGGGAATGCTGTAAGTGCTGTTCTTATAAAAGACCATGAAGGTCAGCAATATCCTGTTTATTATGTTAGTAAAAGTTTGTTAGATGCTGAAACTAGGTATTCTCATTTAGAAAAATTGATATTAGCTCTAGTCATGGCATAGACAAAGCTTAGACATTATTTTGAGACACATAGAATCCACGTTAAAACGAATTATCCTGTCAAAAATGTGCTTAGGAAACCAGAGATGTCAGGCAGGATGGCCAAGTGGTCAGTAAAGTTAAGTGCTTATGATTTAGTATATGAACCTAGAAATGCCATAAAGTCTCAGGCTTTAGCTGACTTTATGGCTGATTTCAGTAGTGACATTCAGGACGAGGCAGACCTAGAAGTTCAGCAGTTAGTAGAATCTTCAGGATCCTGGACGTTGTATACTAATGGTGCATCCAATATAAGAGGTGTAGGTTTAGGTATACTACTAAAATCGCCACAGGGGGACATATTACCCCAGGCCATTAGGTGTGAATTTCCTGCTACTAATAATGAGGCAGAATATGAAGCTTTAATTGCAGGATTAGAATTGGCTAAGAATATGAGTATCAAGAATTTGCAAGTATATGTTGATTCCTTGTTAATTACTAACCATTTTAATGGATCCTACGCAGTTAAGGGTGAGAAATTAATCGAATACCTCGATATTCTCAAAAAATTAGCAGGATATTTCGATGTTTTTACACTTGAACAGGTACCAAGAGAGGATAACGCTGAAGCAGATGCCTTAGCAAATCTGGGATCATCAATCAGGATACCGGAAGGAACCCAAATACCAATAATACATGTCTTGCATCCTGCAATGAATCCTCGGGATAAAGAAGTAGCGGGTATTTAGGATCCTGGAGCAGAGTATCCTGCCGAGGATCCTAAGTCTTGGACGGCCCCAATCATGAGATATCTTAAGGAAGGACACATCCCTGAAAATGAAAATCCTAAGGCATTTAGGATGAAGGTATCGAGATTCACTATTATAAATAATGTTTTATACAAAAAATCTCTTGCAGGGCCATATTTGAGGTGCTTGGAGGATCCTGAAGCCAAAGAAGTACTTCAGGATATACATGAAGGGGATTGTGGTAACCATACTGGGGGCAGGTCATTATTCTCAAAAGTATTAAGGACAGGATATTATTGGCCGACAATGAGGAAAGATGCCGCAGAATATGCTCGAAGATGTGACGCATGTCAAAGACATAGTAACATATTACATCAGCCTGCTGAACCGCTGTATCCTATTGTTTCCCCTTGGCCGTTTATGAAGTGGGGTATGGATATAGTGGGAAAGCTTCCAAAAGCTCCAGGAGGAAAGGTTTTCATGTTGGCAATGACGGATTATTTCTCCAAGTGGGTTGAAGCAGAAGCATTTGTCCAAGTCTGGGATCAAGAAGTTGTATCCTTCATAAAGAGAAATATCCTGACCAGATTTGGAGTACCAGCCGAGATAATCTGTGATAATGGTTCTCAATTTATAAGTAAAAGAACTACTGACTTTTGCAAGAGTTGGGGAATCAAAATGATAACATCTACTCCAGTACATCCTCAAGCGAATGGACAAGCAGAATCCTCAAACAAGATAATTGTCAATAACTTAAAGAAGAGACTTGGAGCCGAAAAAGGAAGATGGGCAGAAGAATTACCCTTTGTTTTGTGGGCTGATAGGACAACGGTAAAGAACGCAACAGGCCAAACCCCATTTTCCTTGGTATTTGGAGCAGAAGCAATGATTCCAACGGAAATGACAATACCTACTGCAAGATCTACCCTAAGTGATCCTAAACAGAATCCTGAAGCCTTGAGTCAAGATTTGGATACTATAGATGAAAGAAGGGATGCAGCAAGGCTAAGGATGGCAGCATATCAACAAAGAATATCCAGAGCATATAACAAGAATATTAGAACCAGAAGATTTAAGGTTGGAGATTGGGTGTTAAGAAAGGCTTTTCAGAATACTACTAATGCTGCCGATGGCAAGCTAGCTCCAAAATGGGAAGGACCATATGAAGTTGAATCAGAAGTAGGGAAAGGAGCATATAGACTCAAGAATATGGAAGGGGATATGCTACCGAGATCTTGGAATGCTATACACCTTAAGCTTTATTTCAAGTGAGTTTAGAATTTAATTTCTAACTCAGGATGGTATGAATTCTATCTTTTTTAAATATGTTTGGTTTAATTTATTCTTTGAAACCCAATACTAACTTAAGCATCGGAGGGGTGTTAGCCAAGCTAACACCCACCTTAATTTAAGGATGTTTTGCAGTATATGCTCCAGGATATAGCTCCAGGATGCTCACTCAAGATACTTCGGAAGATTAGAGGATTGGCCCCCTCTCTCACGTACAAGGGATCCTGATTCCTTCACAGGTTTAAAGGTATTCACCTTTCTTCTGAATTGGGTTTACACACTCCGCCTGGAGCGCAAGTTATTCAGGGATAGTTCAAGGTGGCAGGACCAGTCCATGTAAAAGTGGCTGACAATTTCGTTACTGTTGGCTATATCCTGAATCCTAAAGGTATATGAGGATTGATCACCCTCTCTCACGAAAGGGTATTTTCATACTCTCTAAGGTTTAAAGGTTTTCACCTTTCTAAGTCTTGGAGTTTATACACTCCCGCCTGTAGCGCATGAAAATTTGGGATTTTCCCCAGGATACAAGGAATTTATCTCCAGAACATTCTTGGGTTTTACCCCTGTAACATGAAAAATTGTCTATACGATGGGAACTGATATCCAGAAGATTTCTAAGTATTTGAAGACATTGTACACAGGGGACATTCCTACCAAAGCAATGGTGTAAAGCTCAAAGGATGAGCCTCGGAACTAATGCACTAAGTGTCTCAGACAGGGGACATCTTCATTGAAAAAGTTGCAAAGGGATTGAGGTTTGATAATGGGGTTGTACCCTATCCCTGGTATGATCTTTCCTTTGTAAAACATAGTTTAACTCTTTGGCAATACTGTGCTTGGTAAAAGGTTAAATATCCTGATATATTCTCAAAGTGTATTTTCAGTATACTCTTCAGAATATTTGATTAAGATATTCGAAACTAATACTAGTTTGATACTTTGATCATTTAAGTATTATCAAAACAGGTTTTGGAAAAGTGGATTGTTTTTCACTCCTTAAAAAGCTTTCTACAAAGTTGAAAGAATGTTTAGAAGTTCTATCTAATAAAAAGTTTTTATAATATATTGCTGAGTATATTGATCAAGATATTTTCATACGATAACAATACAAAATTTTTGCAAAGCTAAGATCTATACTAAGAGAGACGGAAGATAATAGCAAGAAAAATGAAAGATGAAATTATTCTTGAAACAATCAATACTAGTTGATAACCGAAGGTTTCATCCTGAAACCCAGGACCCATCCACCTTCGGCTATCAAATTGTTTCGATACAGAAATGAAAATTGTTCATAAAAACATAAAATAATTCAAACAATTTAAAGGAAATAAACTTTAGGGGGCAGTATCTTCTTCGTCCATAATGATTTCAGCAGCATCCGTCTTGGGATCTTCCTCAGCATCCTTCTCAGTATGGGTTGCTTTTTCAACTGCTTTGGAAGATTCAGCGACAGCTGGTTTTGATGAAGTGCCGCCAAGGTTCTTTAGCTTGGTCTCCCAGGCACCGACGTCCCAAGAAGGGCATTCAAAACCTAATGCTTTAGCTTCATGGGCCATCTTCAACCTGGCTTGGAGAAGAGAAATGACGACGGAACTCTTAAGGCTTTCCCGGTAGCTGACCATATCCTGTTTATGTTGCATATGGACAGCTTCAAGATCGGCCTGGGCTTGAAGAGTAGCTTTGTTGAGAGCAGTCTGGTGTTCTTGAGTCATAGCTTTGAATTTCTCCTCGTAATGACGGGATTTGGCGGCTGCAATCATGCCTTGATCAGAGATTGTGATTTCTGCTTCCTTTAGCTTGGATTCAAGCGTCTTGTTAAGCCTGCAGGATTCTTGATATAGGTGAACCAGACGCTCAAGACCCTACGAAGGTAAGAGGACATGTACTAATAAATCTTTGTAAATGATGTAAGCCACAGGATATAATATGAGAATACTAACCTGGTTAAGAAAGGAAGTCATAAACCCGCTAGCTTCAATGAACCCGTAATTCTCAAAAGGAAAGGTGTCAGAAATGACAGGGGAATCAGGCTCCTTCCTTTTGCGGGAACTTGAACTCCGGGGCTTGGTAGCCAGTGAAGGTTTGGGAATAATGATGGCTTTGGAGCTGCTGGGTTTGGATGAGGCTGTGGCCTTGGGACTAGGTTCTTTCTTGACCTGAACCTGATCAGAATAACTGTCCAACTCGTCGAGGTCAAAGACTTCAGGGATCTTGGCCGGTGCTGCATAAAGGGAAAAGTTTTACATCATTATTACTCTTCATTTTATTATTATACTGTGTTAGCTAATTATTCCTTACCAGACATTTCAGATAACGAGTATTGACTGGGTGTGTGGTGAAAGTCCTGTCTATTGCAGGTAATCGGTAAACAATGTTGATTCTTTCTTCTGATTCAGCGGTAGGGGGAGCTACTTCCTTGAAATTCACTGCATAGGGATAAAAAAAAAATATTAGTAGAAGATAAAAACCAAACGGTCCATGAGAATATTTATAACCCTACCGGTGGTTAACCACTCCACCGGAAGATTGGCACCCTCAGCAATGGAGTCTCGTTTGGCAAAGAAAAACTTGTGTTGCCATCCGTCTTCGTTTTTGGTGGCTTTAAGAATAAGGGGTTTGCTAGAGGTCGAGAAAAGCAAGAACCGGCTAGAGCCGTGAGATCGGAGGCGATAAGCAATAGGCAAATCCTCGATGCAGAGGTCGGGGCAATGAAGGTTTTTGATTTGGTTAAGTACAATTAATACTCTCCAAACCATGGGCATGGTTTGAGCAAAAGAGATGCCGGTGGTTCGAAAGAATTGCATCATGAATTCAGGAAATGGATATCGAAGCCCTAATGAAAAAGGATATGCAAAAAAGCAAACCCATTCGTCGGAACAAAAATCCGATCGGACCTCTCGGTCGAATAGACGGAAGATTGTTCCGGCGGGAAAAGCACCGGAAGCTCGTAGGGCTGCGATGTCGGAATTATCAAAAGAACACACCTCTTTTGAAGGTTTCTGAAGTAAATTTTGTTTATGGAAGGGAGAATCAGAATCCGCCATTTGCGATCTAGTGCGGGTCGCCATGAAGGATAACAGTTCAGAAAACGAAATATGAACAATGGAAATAGATAAGAGAGAGGGAGAAAGTACCTGATATTCTCTTGAAGATAAAGATAACCATAATGTGAAGTCCCTCGGTTAATATAGGCTAAATGTAGGGGGTAAAGAGTAAATAATGCCTTGGAAGTTGCACATTGTCATTTCAAGGGTCTCGTCACATTGATTGCCTTAATTGATGAAATGAAACTTTTAAAATATATCCGTTGGATTGGTATACCAACCGATATATTTGGGGACAATTGTTATGGGTCATTTTCTGAGTATACATATCCTGACTAATATCCCGCTTTTAATTGTTTATTTGTGATCAGGATACTGGACGGGGATATTGCTAACATCCTGGGCGATATCCTAAGGTTGAGTGAATTAAACACGTGCAGGTTAATGGCTGTAAGTTACTAACGGTCATCAGGACTTCTTCTCCTCAAGACTCGGGCGTATTTGTTATGAGGAAGCCGTTGAACCCGAAAGACTTGGTCCTCAACGTTCGAGTGGGAATATTCGCTGGATCCCAGAAGTTTAGGATAGTTTGTTACATTATCTTTACTATAAATAGATGGGGGCGGATCAGTTTAAGGCACGCAATTTTACACTTACACTCTCGAACACTTTTACTCTCTAGCTCACCGCAAACACCACACTCAAACAATTGTATTCAAATTACATTGTAACACATAGTCGATCCGCACCACATCCTGCACTGTATCATGATATTTGAAGCAATAAGAAGAACAAGGCAGCTGCGATTGTCAGCTCCCGAGGTTTTATGCCGGCGATCTAGATTGATCAAGGGCTTTCCTCGTACATCACGTGTCAACCTTTACTTTTTTGCTCATTGTTTGATCATTGATACAGCTCTATATCCCAGGCTGTATCCTGAAACTGTTTTCATATCTAATTTGGCCAATACATTTTTCACACATAACTCTAGCACACTACCTCACTTAACTAATTTGATCACTTAATTGCTTAGGTAATTTTTGACCAAAACAAGTAGGATCTGTCTTTCTTAATTTCTCCAAGCTTTTGTAGGTAGCCCTGACTCTATCTTCTTTCCATCTCAATACTTGATTCAAAGACCCATAATCAGCAGCACCTATTTCCTCTTTCATTCTCCTTAGCTCTACCTTTTTATCAGGTACATTCTTTTTGAATTTTGCCTAATCTGGAGGAGTGTGCTTGACCTTATTCTTGATCATGTCTTGAATCCTGGCTGCTTCACTTTTAAGCTCAGGGATGGTCTACTCTTTGTACATGTGTTTTTCTCCTTTGTATTTCTTGGTTGCCATGATGCTTTCAATGTAGTCTTTTCTCAGAGTTTCATCTGCTCTCTTTGAGATTTGTTGACAAATATTTTTTTGCAAATTGCTCTAAGGATCTGACTTGTGTGAGCAAGAATTGGTAATTCTGCTGAATTTCTCTGTCAGATTTTCCTTGTGCATTTCTTTTTGAGATATCCTCTGCTTGTTTAGCTTTGAGTTTCAAATATTCTTCAATATTGTTTGGCCTTAGATATCCTTCAACTGATGGCAAACTCCTTTTAGCAGGGTCATCCTCATAATAAAAAGACTTGATTTCTTCTCTGACTGCTATAAGTTCAAGAGGGAATTGAACACCTGCAGGAGGTAAGGGCTTTTGAATTTGAGCTGATGAGAGAGGAACAGGTTTGGGTATTGTAACAAGTGATAGAGATTTTGAAGATGTTGGTGGTGGTGATGGAGAATCATCATCTGGTATGAAAATCCTTCTCCTTTTATTGTAGGAGAGGCAGATGATGTTTTGGGTGGATCAGTGGTGGTGGTTTTGATGGCAGTAGTTTGTGATTGACTAACAGCTGTTGAAACAACTGGTGTTTCAACCACTGTTGTCATTACAACAGATGTTGTAACATCTGCTGTCTTCTGCTTTTTGGCAGGAGGCGATGGTGGTGATGTTGTTTTTGGTGGTGATGGTGGTGGTGGTGGTGGTGGTGGTAAGGCAGTGGTTGTGGTGTGTGTTGAAGTGATAGCAGATGTTGAAACAACTGAAGTATCAGCAGATGTTGATACAGCAGGAGTTACAACAACTATTTGGGTGGAGGTTTGATGTTGGGGGCTTTTGGATGGTGGTTTTGGAGTATGATTTGTGAGTCTGGATGGTGTGGACTTGGGTTCCCTCACTTTTCTAGTGGGATTTCTTTTTAGCACAGGATTTTGAACATCCTTTAGCCCAGAACAACCCTGCGCATCCAGCTCCACGTAAGCTTTTTTCTCCTCATTCCACCTTGACATATCCTTTGCCTCTCTGTCCCTTTTTACACTTGCTACTCCTTCACAAGTGCATTTTGGGTCACATCAACCTTCTTGCTACCATCTGCCAAAGGAATTTGTCTGGTCATAGCATCCCTTTCTGGTTCAATGTAAAGACCATTATCTATTCCCTTCTTTTTCCACTCTTGAATTTTCTCCCCTTTTTTGGCATTATCTGGGGGTAATTGATCAATAAAGAGAACAATTGGAGGAGCAGTGCCAGTGGTCTTCAATATGTGGGCCTTGATAGCCTTGATGTCTGATTGTGTGTTCTTGAACCTAGACTCCATTGTGTTTCTCAGCTCTTGTACATGTATTGCATGTTGCTGATCAGTCATTAGTTTTTGTTGTTGGAGAAAAGGTTGAAATAGATTCCAGAGCTCATTTGCAGCAGGTGCTTGTGGTGGAGCAGGTGCTTGAGGTGGAACAACAGTGGATTGCACCTTTTGTACTTTCAACAACTGTTGCAGCATTTCTTTGATTTCTGCAACCGAAGTATCCAGTTTTTCAACACGTTTCGTCAATTCAAGGTACTTTAAACCATCACCCAATTTAATGGGATCATTTGATTTCCCACTAGCAGTGGTTTTATCAGTGGTTGAGGTAGGGAGTGTACTCCAAACATTAACCACTGATGCCCCTTTTTCTTGGTACTGGGGTCTTCTTCCTTCAACACTTGACAACCTTTTGATGTTGCCAGTGGTCAAAAAAAATCAACTGGTGGATGTCAGAGGTGCTATGGAAGGAATTGCCTCCAAGGAAGTCTTATTGATGTAACCACTGTCCAAGTGCAAACCAGTGGGTTCAGCACTTGTAGTGGCTGCTTCACTTGGATTACCACCAAGAGTTACTTGTAACTCAAGGGGTGTAACCTCCTCAGGCATTGTTGGTGGGTTAACTATGATTGATACATCAGACCCAGTCATTTGTTGAAGTATATTCTCATTGACAGGTGATTGAGAAGGACTGGTTTGTGTCTGGTTCAAATCAATAGCATCCAACAAAAGTTTAGTTGGTGGGGGAATTGTGGATGTGATGTTTGGTGTACAAAGAGAATTTACCCCGGGCATTGGGCTGTGGATGATGGAAGCAAGTGATTCCAGAGCATCATATTGTGGTGTCCCTATATGTACAACCTGTTCTTTTTGAGAAGAAACAGGAGGAGTTTCGGTTATGGGTTGAGATATTTGTACCAACTGCTGTGAGGAAGAAGCAGCCGTGGTTCCTGGTGACTTTTGTGCTGTCACTGGCAGTTGCTCTGGTATCTCATCCTCCAGAGTTGCCTTTTTGATAGGTTTAGGGGGGGGGGGGGTTGAGTTTTCTTTTTGTTTGGCTTTTTGGTGATTATAGGTGTGGGTTTCAAAGAAGTTGTTTTGCTACTTTGATCACCTTGAGCAGTGGGCTCAGCAGCAGATACCTGAGGAGCAGTGGTAGCTGCTAAATTCTGCTCAGGCACCTCTGCTTGTGTTTTGCAAGGTGTTGACATTCTTGTAAAAGTTTCAACAGTTAAGCTGTGCATTTGAAGAGATTCACCTTGTTTTATTGCAGAAGCATCAGTCTTACCAAGTTTCTTTTCAAAATAATAACTTAGAAATCTTGGAAACAGTAAGAATGCCTTTGTTTCAACATTTTTAACCAGATCATTAAAGATTACCTGAGAATAATTAAAATTTTCTTTTTGAAGAATAGCATACCCCAGGTTTTGAATCTTTAATGGTATTTCAATAAAAGCAGTGGTTTTGTTTGAAACACACATTAGGAGGGTATGGAATAAAAATCTTGTTGTAGGGGGGAAGAAACCTTTTTGTAAGGTATCCCTTTTCATCATTGTATCTGCATACCCTCTTTCAATAAAGTCAATTTTTAACTCGTTTTTAGTAAAAGAAGTTATACCTTTCTGATCATCGAGCTGAAAGACTTCTGATATGGATTGTGGTGTGATTTGAACTGCTTTTCCCTGTAGAGTAGAGTTAATGGCTATGACATTTTCGCCTTGTTTGTCATGGGTACAATTTTTCCAAAACTCTCTCTGGGTTTTCAGGTAAATGGGAGCATCTGCGGTAAGCAAAGTTTTGTACTTTGACGCAGACATGAGATCAATGGTAGAATCAAAAGCATCGGTGGTGCCGGGTTTTGTAAGAAGACCCAGAAGGTTGTGAGATGGTTTGTGTGGGATTTCGATGGGTTTATCCTTTTGAGAGGCCTCTTTTGAAGATGATTTGGAAGTGGGTTTTGCAGATGACTTCGATTTTGTCATTTTGAAGATGATGATCGAAGAATGTTGTGAAGAAATTTGAGGAAATGAGTTTGAGAAGAGAATTTTTAAGAATTCAATTCGACAGTAAAACCCTGTTTGGGGTTTTGAAAGGGGTTTTATGGAGAAAAGTGAATGCTGACATGGCAGCGGTTACAAAAGGTCTGACCGCTATGTATTGTCCACGTGCCAACCCCTGTTGAAATGAAGGACAGTACTTTTATGAAAACTACTGATGAAAGGCAGTGGGTGATTTTCACTATCAGTAGATAGAACATCAGTGGATAAAACACTGATTTTGAGCATCAATGCTTATCAGGAAAATGAGAGAATAGGGGTTGACTTTCAGCAGTGGACAGACTTTGAAGTAGAGCAGACTTTTGAAGAATCAGTGGTTATGGCAGACTTTTAAGGATTTTAATGAAAACTTCATTTTTAGCTATTTTTAAGGATGGATTTTTGATTTTCTGAAAACATTTTAATGCTTTTATTCATAGAAAAACAAGATTTTGCTTGTTATTCCATATTTAGCATGCCAATCCTAGAGACCAAGCTTTCAAAGGTGGATGTATCTAATGCTTTTGTGAGCACATCTGCCAGCTGGTCTTTAGTTGGAACATGATGCAGAGAAATCAAACCTTTTTCATAGCAATCCCGCACAAAGTGATGTCAGATGTCGATGTGCTTGGTGGTTGAATGGGAAACTGGATTTTTGATGATATTTTCTGCTGCCTGGCTATCCAACATGATTGGTGTTTTTAAGGCAGTGATACCAAAATCCAGCAACTGATTTTGAAGCCACAGGAGTTGGGCTATACAGCTTGCAGCAGCAATGTATTCAACTTCAGCAGTGGATGTTGAAACAGCTGCTTGCTTTTTGCTTTGCCATGAAACTAAGCAATCACCTAGAAACTGGCATCCTCCTGATGTGGACTTCCTTGTGGTGTTACATCCAGTAAAGTCACTGTCTAAAAATCCTGAAAGCTTGATATTCCCATTAGCTGGATACCAGATACCAAGTGTGGGAGCACTTTTTATATATCTGAATATCCTTTTTATAGCAATAAGGTTGGATTTTCTAGGGGCTGATTGACTTCTTGCACAAACACATGTTGCAAACATGATGTCTGGCCTAGATGCAGTTAGGTACAACAAAGACCCAATCATGCTTCTATATAGAGTTTGGTCAATCAGCTCATCCTTTTCATCAGACATGACTAGCTTATTTGTTGCCATGGGTGTGCTGCATGGTTTACAATCATTCATATCAAATTTGTTTAAAAGTTCTTTAGCATATTTTCTTTGATGAATGAAGGTTCCATTTTGCATTTGCTGAACTTGGAGACCAAGAAAGCATTGTAGCTCACCGATTGCACTCATTTCAAACTCAGCTGTCATGAGTTGCCTGAACTCTTCACACATTTTAGTACATGTGCTTCCAAAAATAATGTCATCCACATAAATTTAGACAATCATTAAATCCTTCCCTCTCCATTTTAGAAACAGTGTTTTATCAATGGTACCTCTTTTGAAACCATTTGAGAGTAGAAAGGTGGAAAGAGTTTCATACCAGGCCCTAGGTGCTTGTTTCAGGCCATACAAGACTTTGTTTAACCTGTATACATGATCTGGATAAAATGGATCCTCAAAACCTGGAGGTTGACAAACATACGCCTCTTCTTGAATTGTACCATAAAGGAAAGCACTTTTTATATCCATTTGGAACACCTTCATTTTGTGGTTGACAGCAAAGGCCAGGAACTGTCTTATAGCTTCTAATCTTGCTACAGGGGCAAAAGTTTCATCATAGTCTATCCCCTCTTCCTGTCTGTAACCTTGAACCACAAGCCTGGCTTTATTCTTGACAACAATGCCCCTTTCATCAGTTTTGTTTTTGAAGACCCACTTTGTGCCGATGGGGCTTACATATTTTGGCAGTGGTACAAGCTCCCATACTTATTGTCTTTTAAACTGTTGGAGCTCTTCTTGCATGGCTTCTACCCAGCTGTTATCTTTCAGTGCCTCTTGGTACTTGACTGGCTGATGGAGTGATAGAAAACTAGCAAAAAGACAAATGTTTTGGGTTTGGCTTCTTGTGAGCACCCCTTCATTTATGTTGCCAATGATTTGGTCAGGTGGATGAGATCTCAAAAAGATTAAATCTCCTTGGTATGGTATGATGGCATTTGTTGGTGAAGGCTGCAAATGTGTATCATCTGAGCTAACCACTGCTGGTGACTTTGATGATCCAGCAGTGGTTTCAAAAGGTGGTGGAATAGGAGGCAAAGGTGTGGACACATGCTGACTTTGATCCACTGTTTGAGGACTTTTATCAACAGTGCTTGATGATGTGGAAGCAGTGGTTAAGGGGCTACTTTGGTCAACAACTGTTGAGGTAGCAGTGGTTGAGCTTTGACAACTGTTTTGAACATCTGCTGCTCTTCCCATTCTGACAGACTTTTGTGGAATAATGATTTCATATCCATAGTCTGGGGTCGAATCTTCTGATGGACCTGCACTGTTAGTCTTGACAGCAGTGTTTTCAAAAGTGAATTTATCAAGATCAAACAAATCTGCAGGATTTGCTGGGATTTTCATTGATGAAAGTTCATTGAACTTTACATTCAAGGTCTCCTCCACTGCTTTGGTCCGTGTATTAAACACTTTGTAGGCCTTGGCAGTGGTTGAGTATCCCAAGTGATAACCATAATCTACTTTGGCTGCAAATTTTGAGATGGAATCTTTTAAATTTAAAATAAAGCATGGGCAGCCAAATACTTTAAAATATGAGATCAGTGGTTTGATTTTATATAGAATTTCATAAGCAGTCTTTTTGTGCCTGGGGTTTATTAAAACTCTGTTTTGGACATTGCAAGCAGTGTTTACTGCCTCTGCCCAAAAAGTTAATGGCAAACCTGAATCAGCAAGCATGGTTCTGGCAGCCTCAATCAAAGTTCTGTTCTTTCTTTCTTTCAATACCCCATTTTGCTCTGGTGTTCTATGGATGCTGTACTGCCGTACAATCCCTTTCTTCACACAGAAGGCATCTAACTCCTTATTTTTGAATTCTGTGCCATTGTCACTCCTGAAGACTTTTACTGGAAGGTCAAATTGCTTTTCAACCTGTGTCACAAAGTCTTGCAAAATGCATGCAGTCTCATATTTTGAGTGTAAAAAGAAAGTCCATGTAAACCTAGAGAAGTCATCAATAATAACCAAACAATATCTCTTCTTTTTGAGACTCATGACTTGAACAGGGCCAAACAAATCCATGTGCAGCATTTGCAAACACTGGGTTGTTTTGGACTCTTCAATGGACTTAAAGGAGCTTTTATGCTGTTTTCCTTTTAAACAGGAAATACAATGCTCAGGACATGAAAACAATTTTTGTGGTAAGCCTCTTACCAAGCCATTTTTTGAAATTTCAGTGATTGTCTTGAGATTTGTGTGCCCCAATCTTCTGTGCCAAAGTTCTGTCTATTTGTTAGAGGCAGCTGAGAACAGACAGGCATCGGTTCTGGGACACTCTTTTGATATATCAACAACATCAACATTGCCACTTCTTTGAGCAACAAGTTTTGTTTTTCGAGTTTTGATTATTGCTTCAATCTTTTCAACCATTTCTGGTCCAACAATCCTACAACACTCCTTTGTTAAGAATGACCCATACCCCTTATCACTCATTTGTGAAATACTTAGGAGGTTGAATTTTAGATTGTCTATCAGATTGACATTTTTAAATTTTACATTTCCAGACTGTACTGTACCAGACCCTAGAACTTTCCCTTTACTATTATTCCCAAAGGATATATCACCCCCTCCATGGATTTTGAAATCTTTGAGTAGGGCTTCACATCCTGTCATGTGCCTGGAGCCTCCACTATCTACATACCAAAGGCTATCTAAGCATGCAGAAGCTCCCTGCACATGAAGTAGTTCATTAGGGTTTCCAAAGCCAATAAGGCTTTGGATGGGGTCTCAACAGTGTCTGGGATGGATGCAGATTGATGGACAATGGTTAGGTCAGGGGTTTTGACAGTTTTAGGACTGTTTCTTTCTAACCACTGTTGTGGGTTTTGACCAATCACCTGTTGATACCCAAAAGGATGCCTGTTCACTATTGGTTTAAAGGGCCTTTTGTAGGTCTCATAAACATGTGGAATCCTTTGGTAAGATGATTGTCCCTTGCCTTTTCTGAATTGGTTGGCAGGAGGTGCATCAGTCACTTGAACATCTCTTTGGACATATGTTTGATTCAGCTGTTTTGTAACAGCTGTTTGGACTGGCACAAACAGTGGTTGATTCTTGGTGAATTTGACAGATGATGTTGATGGACTCAAGGATGTTTTAGCAGTGTACTCATTCTTTTTCACATCAAAGTTTTTGAGATACACACATGCTTGAGTTTTGTGGTTTGTTTTACCACAGATGGTGCAGCTTAACTAACTGGGGTACCGGGTTCGAGTCTTGGGAGTGGCATATGTCGCCCAGGGTAAGAACTCGGCATGGGGAAGTTACCGCGGAGCTAGCTTGGTCGGGTAGCGGCTCCCGGAGTTAGATCACTCCGGCGGTTGGGAGGACCGTGCACTATCCCCCCCAGATGGTGCAGCTTTCAGCAGGAACAATGACACTTGTTTTGTTTAGATCATATGCTTTTAGATGAAAACAATCTTTTGTTAGATGGTTTCTCTTTTCACAAAATTCACAAAACAGATTTTTGACCTTTTCTCTTTTCTTCCTTTTCTCAGACTCCTTTGCAACAGAGTTTTGAACCACTGTTAGGATGTCTTTGATAGGAATGACCTTTGCTTTTGGAGCTGTGACACCATCAGTGGTTGTAAAGTCCATGGGCTTGAAATTTTCAAGAATGTCACACTCATCAGACCATGTGGGTTTAAATTGGTATTTCTCAATTTCCTCAAAAGTTGAGGATCCCACAGATCTTTCCAAAGTGATTTTGTTACCAAGTTTGTCGGTTATTTTAACCTCTTGGCCATTCTTGTTGGTTGGTATAATTTCAGATGAACCAGCTTATTTTCCAGCAGTGTTTTCAAGATCATCATATTTTCTATATCCTATACCAAACTTAACATTGCTTTCAAGCTGTTTCTCAAGCATAACCTCATACCCTTTGCAAGATTCCACCCATCTTTCACAGGTGATCTGGGTGGACTCCAACTCCTTTTTGCAAACTTGGTATTTCTCTACCATAGTTTGAAGTTGAGTATTGGTTATGCTCTACTCTTCTTTGAGACTGCTGATTTCTTTATCTTTTTCAGCCAATTTGTTTCTAAGTTCTTTTAATGACTTTTCAAATTTGACTTCATCAGATAAGACTTTATCCCTAAGGTTTTCATTTACCTCTTTGATGTTAGCAAATGCAATAATGCATTGGTCTGAACACAGTTTTTCAAGAACTTGAGGTGTTACCTTAGCAGCAGCCATCATAGCACAATCACATTTATAATCACCTTCTTCATCAGCTCTATCTTCTTTCTCACCTGCTTTCTTCTCTTCCTTTTCTTCTTTGTCATCTTCGGACCAGGGGTCAGACAGTGGTTCAATCAGGGTTTCTGAATTTTCTCCCAGCAGTAGTTCACTAGCAACTGCAGTAACCACTGCTTCAGCCACTTTATCCACTGTTTCATTACTTAGCTGTTCACCTTCAGTTTCTACCCCTTCTGGTATTGACTCTAATGCCATCAAACAAAATTCATCATTAGAAGGATCATTAAAAGCATTGAGTGCAAAATTTTCATCACCAAGCTCATCAGGCATGCTGCTCCAGTCAACAAAACCTTGGGTGAAAAAGCTTTGTTGATCTGGTTGTACCACTGTTGGAGCAGCTTGTTTAGGTTCAACAGGTTGCACTTGTGGTTTGAACATACTGAATTTGTGGAACAGTGGTTTGAACATAATGCACAGGCACAGGGGTTGCAGCATAGTGAGCAGTGTTAACATGGGCAGCAGGGGTATATTGGGTATAGTGCACAATGCTTTGCTGTTGTGGTCTAGGGTTTGAGCTGGGATGAGTGATTATTGGACCAGTGGTTTGACTCCTGCATTCCCTAGCAAAATGACCTAGCCTATTGCACTTATAGCACTTAATTTTTGACTTATCCAACCCCACTTTTAAATTCCCATGTAACCCTAAGAATTTTCTCCCTGTTCTTTTATAGAAATTGCTTGTTCTTACACTAAGCAAAGCCAATTGATGCAAAATGTCCATTTCTTCTAAGTCAGTGGGATCAAAGTGTTGCAAATCATTGAGTTCAAAACACAAGTTATCTGACATCTGGTTTTCACAATTTGCAGTAAAAGCATAATTGGCAGAGTGAGAATCAGGGTTGTTGAAATTTCCACTAGTAGTTATATCAATAAAGTGATCATAACCCTGATCCTTACTACTGCTACCAGATTCTTCCTGACCAAAAAGAGCTGTGCTACCATATGAATTGTAACACCTGTGTCATTTCAACCATCAAACAAATGCCAAACCAATGAAATATTGTATTTCATGCTTTGGACTTGTATAAATATGTGTATCTTTTGCACATATCAACTCTTGTTCGATTTCAAACTCTAAATCACTTTCTGGAAGGTTATACGCGCACTAATGCGTAAATATAACCAGTTTAATCCAACGAACACTCCGGAATAGTGAAATAGGCTTAACATACCTTGAATAACCTTTACATAACTTATATATAAGTTTTGGAAGGTTTGGTGTGGTGAAATCAAGTTTAATCGCTTACAGGGACTAAAGTTGACAAACTGCGAAAGTATGCCAATTTGAACTGTAACAGACATTCCGGAACATGACCATAAGTTAAACACACCATAAATATCCTTTACATAGCTTAGAAATAGGCTTTGAGGGGTTCGGTGTGCTAAAATAAACTTTTGGGTCATTCAGGGACTAAAAGTGTCAAAAAGTGCACAAGTTTGCATTTTCGCGCATAACTTACGTTCTGAATACATCCAGACATCCAAAAATTTATGTAAGCACTAAAATATTTTATTTTAGTGTTCGCCATAAGAAAAATCCATTCGTCACGTCATTTGGATCGTTTTTCGCATTTGGGACCAGATTCGATGTATTAGCCGTTGTTTAATTCACAACCACACATTCTAAACTTGCTTAGTCAGCGGATAAGGATGGAATTTTGGCACCATGACTTTGCAACACATGTATGGATGGAATTTAAACACCTAAACACCATGACTTTGCAACACATGTATGGATGGAATTTAAACACCTAAACACCATAACTTTTCAACACATGTACGGATGGGATTAAGGCACGTTTTCCATGAAACGATCTTAACGGTTCGGGTATTCCTATAAATACCCCATACCCCCCATTGCTAAAATCACTAGAACCTTGATTTGAGAAACTCTAAGTTGAAACATTTGTTTCATACCTGAGATTTTTGAATCGAGTTTAGCATTCGGGGACCCTTCGTAAGTATTCTTTCGTTCTTTTCCTTATTTTATTGCTTTTCGAGTCCGAAAGTCAAACTTTGTTTGACTTTCAGCGTTGACCAGTAATGGTCAATGCGAAGTTCTTTTGAACTTCGCAACGTGAGTGTAATCACGTTGGTCATAGTCCCTTGGGACTATGCCCACTGATTACCACGTTGTCTAGGGTCGTAGGGTAAGCGATCTAATGAATCGCTTATACCTCGAACCCGACCCAGTTTGGTCGATCATTAGGATCCGACCAAACACATTTATGTGACCATAGTAGGTAGGGAATAACCTTCCGAGGTTATACCCTATGGTCACATCGTTTAAGTAGTTGTATGATAGGTAGTTTATATGCCTTAGGTAAATTACCAGAATACCCTTTTCATGTATAATTGGTAATTAAGCATATGTAACCTAAACCTTTGTCACATAACAGATTATGTAATATGTTTAGGCATATAACACTTGTCATAGGGCTAGTTAGGCGGTCCGAACGCGTTTCACGCGAACGACGCGTTAAAGTAGCATAAGCTACCTAAACGGGTCGTAATGGGTCGTAGACACTTAGGTTAAGTTTCATTTAGTATGTAGGCTTTGTTAAACCAAATGACACGAGTCTCTACACTCGTTTGGTTTACAAACCCTAATGCTACCCGATCTTCCGATTTAGGTCCGGTTTATTAATGTAGCTACCTATACTAGGTGCCGTTTGATATCCGCGATCTCTAGCATTGTTTAGTTGTTACTCCAGAACTACTGAGCAATCTCAGGTGAGTACATAGACCCCTCTTTTACTGTTTTCCAAACTGTTTTGGGGTGGAACACATGTGCCTACTTGTTACTTTCATGCTTTCCTGTTTTAACATCATATACTGCTATGTTCGTTAGTACATTATAGTACATGATTTTATGACATTTCATGCTAGGTGTGCCCAATTGTGTGCATTACTTAGTACATCGTTTTACATGACATTTTGACATAGACATTCGACATAGACATTTCGGCATAGACATTTTAACATGATTGACATTTGATCATGCATTTCCCACAAAACATAACTTTGATTTAAACCAAGTTTTACTTCAATACTTTGTTTTGTGCATATGGTTTAGTTGAGACATTTCACTTGCCATACATGACATTTTGACATAGACATTTGACATGGATATTTGACATAGACATTTTGATATGATTTACATCTTGACATGAACACTTTGACATATTACCCAATACATTTGACAATTGATTTAAACATAGACTTCTTACATTGGTTGGTTTGGTTTGATTAAGTGATTAAGTAACGATGCGTGTGTAATATGATACAAGCATGGTGGATACGCCGCTGGTACTTCCTATATATATGTGTTTGTATGGTATTACATATTGTAGCGTTATTTGAATCATTTCAGTTTGAGACATATAACATTTTATACAAATAACATACTTTTCACAAGACATTGATTTATAAACATCTTATCTTATGCAAACATATTTTACTTGGTTATTCATTTAACCTTACATTTATTTATACTTATCATCTGAACTCATTGTTTTTCAAATGATTTACAAAACAAAGCAAATAACAAGGTTCATGACTAAACATTTTCTCAAACATAAGTCATGAAACCTATTTTCACAAAACCTATGTATCTCACAGGCATTTTTATGCTGACGTACCTATTTTCACATGTGTTTTCAGGAACTGTTGCATAAGATGATCAAGATACACATAGGCAGACTTGGGCTTTAGTGACAATAAAAGATGCAAGACTAGTTAATTATGTTGTATTTCTTTGTTTGTTAAGACATTGTAACACCTTTAATCAATAAAACGAAACTTCAATTGCCATGGATTTGAAACAATTAATTCTGTTACAACACTCCCCGATGTTTCCGCCACGTTTTGTATGTTCTACGTGGTCGGGGTGTGACATGAATAATCATCAGCAACTTTGCCAGACTCTTGCAACTTCTTTTTCTGGTTTAACTCCCTTTCATAGGTCAAGAGTCTACCATGAAGTTGGGTCAGGGTCAGATCTTTGAACTCAGCAGAGTTTCTAGTCACAAATGCAATTGTGTCCCATTTATCAGGTAGTGATCTAAGAAACCTACTATTTTGTGTTGATTTTGGAATTTCAACTTTAACAAGTCTTAGCTCACTGATGAGACAACTGAAACGTTCAAACTGTTGGGTCAATGATTCACCCTTAATGTGACAGAAGGTTTCATACTGCTGATTCAGAATTTCCCTATTGTTCTCAATTACTTCTTCAGTTCCCCCAAATTGTTCCTTAAGTGCATCCCATAATTCTTTGGCATTGTTACAATGTAACAGTCCAACATAGATCTCATTGGGTAATGCAGATGCTATGATGCTAAATGCTTTGGCATCGAGTTCGAACTTTTGAAAATCAGTTTCAGTATAGTTTTCAGTTGGTTTAGGAACGAACTTCTTTGCATCCTCAGCACTTGGATCCATAGGAACATGGGGACAAAAAACAACAGACCTCCAAGTTGAGCAAGGATGTGACCCATCCTTCTCTCCCAGATGTTGTACTCATTACGTTTAAGCATAGGTGGTTTGAAAAGAGAGCCAATGTTATTCTTATCATCTTGTGATTGTGACGTTATCCTGGTTGTTTTACAGGCACTGATTAATCAACTTTGATGGTGATTAAACCTTGCTCTGTTTTTCAACAAAACGAACAAACTATCAGTATCAACTATTATAAGTTGAACTATTTATGTCAAAATGATTGTTAAATCAAATTTGACTATCCAAGCTCTGATACCAATTGTTAGGATCTGAGTTTGGTTTTGATTGTGTTTTACATTTGAATTAAGATGAAGATGAATGAGTTGTGCAGCAGAATTAAGATGGAAGCAAACTTTTCACAATCAAACAGGAGAATTGCTTTTAACATACAAGTTTAACATTGAACCGAATGATTGAATTTAATTTCAACAACGATTACAATTTGCAAGTATGAAACAAACTCCCCCTCAGCCTGAGCTCACAGAATTTGTTCGTGCAGGAAGAAGATAGTGAAAGAGCTAAATAAAACAGTACAGAGCACTGTTCTATTTATAGGCACGAGCAAACCACTGAAGCATCTAAGCTGACGCACCATGAAAGTGACATCTAACCTCCTAACAAACTCTAACCTCTAATCTATACAACCTCTGCTATGCTAACTACTGTTATTACATTTAATTACATAAAGATATCTAAACTACTGCTGCATCCTTCCACTGATGTGAACCCAGCAGTACTTGTCATGATCAGCAGAGCTTGACTCAAGGCAGTAGATTGAACAGCAGAGCTTTAGTCTTTCATCAGTCTTTTACTTGATCAGCAGTTTGTAGGTCAGCAGTTTGTACGATCAGTAGATAGGAGGTCAGCAGATGTTGAAACCACTTTCAAGGGGAGAGATTTGTATACATAATATCTGCTTATTCTGGATCCACTGCTCTGATCCAGTTTTGGCTTTAATTATCTGTTCCTTTGGTAGGGTTCAATCCCAACAACCTTTCAACCGGTTGGCGAGCACCTTCGACAGCACCTTGTTAATACAACCCACAAGGCTGATTGGCCTAAAATCAGAGACCAACTGAGGGTCCCTAACTTTAGGGATAAGAGCAATGAAGGATGAAAATGTCCCGACCGAGATCTCTTTCATGTCATAGAATTCATTAAACATTTTGACAAAATCTTGTTTTAGAAATTGCCAGAACCGTTTAACAAACTTGAAATTAAACCCGTCAGGTCCCGGGGCACGATCACTTGCAAAGTCCCAAACCGCCCGTTCAATTTCCACCACCGAAAACTAAGTCTCCAACATATCTCTATCTTCATCCGAGAGCCGGTTCACTGCGTGACACACAAATTTTGGCCTAACCGGTACTGGTTCAGCCAAGCGAACCGAAAAAAACTTCGTGATTTTATCCTTAAGTTCTATCGGATCCATGACCCATCGATCTCCACACAACAGCCCCGAAATACGATTTGATGACAAATTTAGATTTATAACATTGTGGAAGTAAGAATACCCTATCTATACTAGACCAACATATTCTTAATGTTACCTCATTTTAAAAATTGAATTCTGGTCTTCTTTCTAAAAGATAAAAGACATCCAAAAGATAAAAGATAAGAACCTCTTTCACCTGACCAAAGTTAAAATTGCCTATTTTTTATTTAATAAATTTTGGTTAGATTTTTTATGGGAAAATGCCACTAATATGTAACTAAGTTTGTCAAGTGTCTCAATTAAGTCATCCAAACTTTTTTTGTATCTCTAAGAGCATTCACACCCAGATCCCTAAAAATATACATACATTCCACTAAAAAACAACTCCTATATCAATATATTTCCACTAAAAACAAATACTTTTTCTCTCTCATTTTTAATTAAATAATATTTTTATACCTTTATCATTACATTTTTCTCTCTCCTTCACTCACAACCACTTTCAATATATATTAAAATATTATAGTGGGTGAACAGTGCCCCCCAAATATACAAATGAACAGTAACATTTTCTCTCTACTCCACTCACAACCACTTTTTATATTCTTTATATTTTAAAAACCCCACACACAGATTTTGATTCCCAGGATGTGAATGCTCTAAAGTCACTAAACTTTAATTTTGTGTTATAATACTGTGTAATTACCAGGTTACCATGTTTTTCTTTTATTTTTTATTTTCTTTTTAATGCTTATGTGGATATTATTTATATTAGGTGGAATTTATAAAATAAAAACATATTATAACCTACAACTGCTTCATTCCTCCCAAAACCATAGACGACATGAACAACGGCAACGACGACGACCGACCTTCCACCTTTGATGATCAGATTCGCGATTCGTCAGGTATCATTGCTTCTTTCGTTTTTGTTTCATAGCAATGATATATATTGTTTCGATGAAGACCCGGAGACGACCTGTATCGATTCATTTTTGTTTCATAGCTTCTTTCGTTTTGTTTCACAGCAATAATATATTGTTCACAACAAGAATATATTGTTTTGATCAAATATGCCTAACGAGTAGAATAATATATATACAGATTATCACATAATATATAACGAGTATAATATATATATACAGACTTGCACATGTAATGAAAGCATTTAATGAAGAAATTGGTTATGGCATCTTAACTTGGTCATATGAAAGCATTTAGTGAAGAAAATGATGGGTTTTGTTTATCAATGGTCATGGATACATGTTGAAAGAATTGATTCACTTAAAGATCAAAGTATAAAAGATTTCAGAAAGAAATCAGCAATAATATATTGTTTTGATCAAATATGCCTAACTAGTCATAGTTCGGAATGTCGGTCAAGTGACAATAATATTCAACAGCTTGGTTTTGATGTGATGTTGGGAGATCACTGTTGCTTTACTAATTTGTATTTTTTTTTGCTATTTATATTCAGCAATAAATAGTACGGAAGTTGGGTCTCAAAGAACATTACAACATGAAGATGATCAAATCGAAAAGGGCCCTTTTTTGAGTCTACTTTTTTATGACAGTGATAGCGAAAAGGATGATCGTATTGAAAAGATGACGAGGCCAGTTCCGCTGAATATTGGAGTGCAAATGAAAAGGATTATGACAGTGATGGTGTTGAAAATATGGAGCGTGATGTTGTATATCCGAGCTACGATCCAACAATTAATAGGAGATTGACCAAACCTATTCTAGGAATGAAATTTGAGAGTCCTACACAACTAAAGGAGAGTTTAATTAACTATGGAGTATCAAATGGTTATCAATTAGAGTTTACAGTCAATAACTATCGTAGGTTGCTGGTGGTATGTGGGGAAGAAAAACTGAAGATGAAGAGGATCATGCAGGAAAAAAGAAGAAAGTCAGGACGTGTCCATTTAGGCTTTGGGCCTCAAGGCTAACAAGCGAGGATTCATTCCAAATAAAAACACTAAACGAGAAACACACATGCCCAAGAAAGTATTGTTTGGGCTCTCTTGTTACAGATTCTTGGATTTCAAAAAGGTATTTCAAACAAATAGTTGTAAATCCGGAAATTAGTTTAAGGCAAATACAGACCGATATCATGAGAAAATTTGAATGCAAAGTGAGTATTGGTCAATGTAGTAGAGCAAACAAAAAGGTTTTGGATGATTATGAAGGTGGTTTAAAAGAACATTATGCTAGACTTTCGGATTATAAGCCGAGATATTAGAAACTAATCCAGGGAGTACTGTCAAGATGGCTATGAATGAAATGGAGAATGGAGAAGTTTACTTCAGTAGTTATTATATTTGTTTTAAGGGTGTCAAAGATGGATGGATAAATGGATGTAGAAAAGTTTGTGATGGAAGAAATTAGAACATTTGTGATGGAAAGAATATTTTTAATGGCGAAAAAACTGGAAGATTAAAACGTGATATCTGTCCGAAAATCAGAAAAAGTTAGAAGACATCAAAGAAAATCAAAGGTACGACAAAAGTAATAATTATTTTTACATTTTTGGTATTTTTTATTAATGTTTTAAACTTTTTGTTAGGTATTGGAAGGTAGTTCCAAGTGATAAGACCGTATTTGTGACAACTGGCCCAAAACAAGTAATTTTCGTACTATTTTAGTTAATATTTATTACCTGCATTTATGTGATTACACTTCAACATTATGTGGTTATTTGATATACAATTGAATTCATGCATGTTTCAAATCTTAACTGTCACATCATACAATACTTTAAGCGTTGCGTCAAGTTGATAAGTAAGCTCACCGGTTAGACAAGCTTGTCACACCCCAACCGATGACGGAAACATCGGGACGCGGCACCGAGCGAAACAGATTGTCTAGGAGAATCCATAACAACTATTTGTTATAATATATTAAAGGTTCATGTCCCATACCACAAACATATAAAATAAAAATAGTTATTACAGACGATGTTCTCAAAGACAAATATCCATTATGACAACTCAGATTTTATTTAGTTTGTTTCTAGACTCTCCTAGCTCGATTCCATAGCAGCTAACAAGCAAAAGCATTCTAAATACCTGTCACATACGTTAAAATAAAAGTCAATACACATAGTGTAAAGGTGAGCATACAGGTTTAATAGTATAATAGATTGTGAAAAGCATTTACGCATAACCTGCATGTAACATGTAGCAAAGTGAAGCTAGTAGGTTATCGACAATGAAATATGCACAGACATGACTACGAGTTGTAGAATGCGCAACACATATCACCACTGTGACACGTGAAGAAATAACCTTAACAACCCCTGTCTACGACAGGTGCTGAGTCCAAACTATAGTACTATCGTTGCTAAGGCGTCAGGCAACAATCACTGTGTAAACATAACATACAAGCATTCATCGAGTAACACGTATAACATGCAGAGCGGTTAGCGTATAAAGTGTTTGCATTATGTGATCATTGTGATTTGATATTAGTAACGTATGTAACACCCAAAAGTGTGTAAAGCAAAAAGGGATCAAGTATACTCACAGATGGCGTTTAACAAGTAAACACTCTCTTGGATTGAAGGGAGCGCTGAGGGATTAGCCTGAACAGTTAACGATAGCATAAGCGAAGAACGGGGCGTAAAATGGTGCAAAGTGACCAAGTGACGAATGGTCATCCGATTGGATGACAATCCGTTCGGATGGCCATTCGGTCGGATTGCCACTCGTTTGGGATGGATGTGTTTGTGTATGATGGCTTTAAAGTTTTCGTTGTAGCATTTTGAAAAAAAAGTAGTATCTCTACCCTTCAGGTCGTTCGATCGAGCGGGAGTTCGATCGGATGGCGATCCGTCCGGCGAGACATTTCTTTGGAGAACAAGTTCACAGCAGGATTGTCATTCGATCGGATGGTCTACCGATCGGATGGCAATCCGTTAGGAACTGATGACCTCTGAAAATTATGAAAAATGTTAAGTATTGAAACCAAGTGCAATCCGATCGGATTGTCGTTCGATCGGACGGCAATCCGATCGGACGGCAATCCGTCCCACAATCTGATCGTTTTGCAAACTTGAAAATTTGTTAAGTTTTGGAGGTTTTGTGGTTTGATCGAGACGGTATGACAACGTGCTAAACAACAGAAACTCCACCAAGATTCAGGTTACCCGATCGAACAGGAATCACCCTGATCCGATTGGTCTAACTGTTCTTGACGGTGGTTCATGTTCAACCCGAAATTGGTTGTCTCTTAGATAGAAATCAGATCTTGGACCGACACATCACTAAGAATGAGCAGAAGGCCTGATCAAGCTCCGATTCTATTGGTTTTGAGTGTATTGAGTGTAAAAGAGTTGAAAGAAAGTTACAAAACCATCTTTTAATCCTTTCAACCTTGGATATGTTTAGATCTAGGTGAAAATAGTGTTAAATCATATGGAAATCCCTTAGATCTGAGTTGTTCTTGGTGGAATGAGGCCAAAACTTGAAGTTCATAAGAATGCCATGATGACATCATCCTAGAACACCTCAAATCCACTGATTTCAGGGTTAAAAGTTGAGATTCAAAGGTGAAAATGATGAGGAAGTGTGTTTAGATCATAGAAGTACAAGATTTGGGTTGAAAACTTACAAGAATCGCGAGAAATCGAGAGAAAAAGAGGGATTGAGCGTTGGTAGAACGAGAGAGAGCTGTCACATCACTGTTGTGATGTGATAGGGGGTATTTATAGGTTGCCAAAAGAGGAAAGAAGAGCTGGTGCGCGGATCGGATGTCACTCCGATCGGATGGTCATCCGATCGGATGGTCATCCGATCGGATGGTCATCCGATCGGATGGTCATCCGATCGGATGGTCATCCGTTCGGATGACCATTCGATCGAATGGTCATTCGATCGAGTGGCTCCGGCGAGTTGCGTTTTGATGTTTCGTGCGTTGAACGTTGCGATGCATTTGAGCGTGTGTTGATTAGGCGATGCGATGGGTTACTAATAGTCACACAAATACTATATCTAACATACAATTGTCCTAGTTAACTTGCGTTTAGCGTTTGCGATTAGACTGCGATTGCGATAGAGGTGCAATTGCGTTTTCGAATAATCACCACAAAACATAAATAAACATGCACAAGTAAACACATAAATAGCACACACACGTAAAACAATATCCAGAACGTATAATTCGAGTTGCGATGCGATAGCGATGCGATTAGCGATAAAACATGCGATAAAACCTCGATTTTTAATAGATACTCCACATAATACAACTAAAGTCAACAAATAAGCAAGGAGTGACAGATCGCAATTAGCAATCTTTTCTTCCTTTGACTTTGACTTGTACTTTGACTTTCCAGAACACGGGGTGTTACAGCCTCCCCTTCCTAAGGGAATTTCGTCCCGAAATTAGGCCTTAGCTGTAACAAACAACTGCGGGTACTTCGCCTTAATGTCACTTTCGAGTTCCCAGGTGAACTCTGCGTCGCGTTTGCCTTCCCAGCGAACTTTCACATTAGGAATGCGTGAGCGCCCGAGCTTCTTGGTTTCTCGGTCCATGATCTCGACAGGCTTTTCCACGAAGTGTAATGTTTCATCCACTTGTAGATCCTCGAGTGGAACTTGTAAATGCTGGTCGGCCAGACACTTTCTGAGGTTCGAAACGTGGAAAGTCGGGTGGATGTTGCTAAGTTCCTCCGGTAGCTCGAGTCTGTAGGCCACTTTGCCGATCCTTTCCAGAATCTTAAAGGCTCCCACATATCGAGGCGCGAGCTTTCCTTTCTTTCCGAATCTGATCTCACCCTTCCAAGGTGATACCTTTAGGAGTACGTGATCGCCAACGTCAAATTCAAGGGGCTTGCGGCGTCTATCGGCGTAACTTTTCTGACGACTTCAAGCTTTCAGCAGATTGTCTCGAATTTGGAGGATTTTGTAAGTTGTTTCTTGCAACAACTCAAGATCGGTTATTTAGGAGTCTCCGATCTCGTGCCATACAATAGGTGATCGACATTTTCTTTCGTATAATGCCTCAAATGGTGCCATTTGGATGCTAGAATGATAACTGTTATTGTACGAGAATTCGACTAAAGGTAAGTGTGCGTCCCAATTACCACCGAAATCTATGATACACGAGCGAAGCATGTCTTTAAGGGTACGAATCATTCTTTTAGTCTGACCGTCGGTTTAGGGATGGAAAGCGGTACTTAGATTAAGAGTAGTACCGAGAGCAGATTGAAATGTTTCCCAAAGACGCGAGGTAAACTGACCATCGCGGTCAGAGATGATATCACGAGGCGTCCCGTGTCGACAAATGATCTCGTCGGTGTAGATTTTGGTTAATTTTTCTACCTTAAAGTCTTCTGGTATTGGCAGGAAATGAGCAGATTTAGTCAAACGGTCAACGATAACCCAGATGCTGTCGTGACCTGATGGCGTGCGCGGAAGTTTCGTTATGAAGTCCATAGCTATACTCTCCCATTTCCACATAGGGATCTCGGGTTGGACGAGTAAGCCAGAGGGTCTTTGATGCTCGGCCTTGACTTTTGAGTAAGTCAGGCACTTTGACACATAGAGAGCGATATCTTTCTTCATGCCCGGCCACCAGTACTTGTAGTGAAGGTCCTGGTACATTTTATCGGCACCAGGATGAATAGAATATCGAGACTTGTGGGCTTCGTCCAGAAGAACTTGTCGTAAGTCGGTACGCTTGTGGATCCAAATTCGGTCTAGATAGTGGAATATCCCATTCGATTTATTCACCAACTGGGTGCCATCATTTAGAATCCTTTCCTTCTTCAAAGTGCGTTCGGTAAAACAAGCATGTTGGGCGTCGCGGATTAGAGCTTCGAGATTATGTTGGGCTTGGATATTACGAACGCTATGAAAATAGCTTCGTCGGCTTAGAGCGTCAGCAACGACATTTGCTTTGCCAGGATGATAACGAATCTCACAGTCGTAATCATTAAGAAGTTCAACCCATCGGCGTTGGCCCATATTCAGTTCCTTTTGACTCAAGATGTGTTGCAGGCTCTTATGGGCTGTGAAAACCGTACACTTGGTACCATAAAGGTAGTGTCGCCAAATATTTAATGCAAAAACAACTGCACCAAGCTCGAGATCGTGGGTTGTATAGTTCTTCTCGTGGATCTTGAGCTGACGAGATGCGTAGGCGATAACCTTGTCCCGTTGCATAAGGACACAACCGAGACCAAGGTTCGAGGCATCACAGTAGACTACCAAGTCATTGTTTCCGTCGGGTAAAGCGAGCACGGGAGCATTGCAGAGCATGTGCTTGAGGGTTCGAAAGGCAGTCTGTTGTTCAGTTCCCCA
Organism: Helianthus tuberosus; assembly: GCA_030545235.1. NCBI lineage: Eukaryota > Viridiplantae > Streptophyta > Magnoliopsida > Asterales > Asteraceae > Helianthus > Helianthus tuberosus. The sequence goes on from CM060412.1 coordinate 124,500,182, forward strand.
AACAAAGGCTTGTCTTTGTGCGTGAGAGAGGTAAGCGGCACAGCGATTTTAGAGAATCCTTCGATAAATCGGCGATAATAGCCCGCTAGTCTGAGAAAAAAACGGACTTCAGACGGGTTCTTAGGTGTAACCCAATTCTTAACAGCTTCGATCTTCGCGGGGTCGACGTGAATACCTTGACTATTGACAATGTGACCGAGGAATTGAACCTCCTCCAGCCAGAATTCGCACTTGGAGAACTTGGCATAGAGTCAGTTCCCTTGGTGTAATTCGAGAACCAAACGTAGATGTTGCGCGTGTTCGGCTTTCGACTTGGAATAAATCAGGATATCATCGAAGAACATGATACGAAGCGGTCGAGAAAGGGTTTACACACGCGATTCATCAGATCCATGAAAACCGCGGGTGCGTTGGTTAAACCAAAGGGCATAACAACGAACTCATAGTGGCCGTAACGTGTGCGAAAAGCGGTTTTGGGTATATCTTCCTCTTGAATGCGTAACTGGTGATAGCCTGAGTGTAAATCAATCTTCGCGAAACACGTAGCACCTTGTAACTGATCAAACAAATCATCGATTCGAGGTAGAGGATAACGATTCTTGATAGTCAGCTTATTCAACTCCCTATAGTCGATGCACATCCGGAACGACCCATCCTTCTTTTTGACCAAAAGAACTGGTGCGCCCCAAGGAGAAGTGCTAGTGCAAATGAAGCCTTTGTCAAGCAATTCCTGGAGTTGACTCGAGAGTTCGCGCATTTCAGACGGAGCAAGACGATAAGGAGCTCTAGCGACAGGATTTGCTCCTGGAATGAGATCAATACGAAAGTCGATATCACGACTTGGGGGTAACCAGGTAGATCACCAGGAAAGACAAGCGGAAAATCACGAACCACAGGCACCTTGTCTATTGCCTTAACTTCCTTTTTCTCCACTACTACCTTGTGTGCCAAGAAAGTTTGGTATTCCTTGCGGAGATACTTGCTAGCCTGGACACACGACATGAGTTGGAGTTTCTTCGATGCGACTTCACCGTAAAAACACAATTGATCACCATTAGCGAGCGAGAATCGAATCATCTTATCAAAGCAAATAACTTCAACACGATTTTCGCGAAGAAAATCCATGCCTACTATGATGTCAAAACTACCGAGCTACATCAGAATAAGGTTGATAGGGAATACGTGATTGTTGAGTTCAAGTGTACAATCACGTAGAACATAATTGATAGTGACGGTTCTTCAAGTGGCAACTTCAACATCGAACGTCGAGGGGAGATGGGCGCGCTTACAATTTAGGAGCTTTTCGAATTCCAACGAAACAAAACAGTTATCTGCTCCAGTATCAAACAAGCATGAAGCATATATACCATTTACGAGGAACGTACCATTAACCACATTGTTGTCGGCTTGAACCTGGCGGGCGTTGATGTTGAAAGCAAGTCCGCGGGTTGCTGGCTGCTGCTGCTGGTGAGGCTGTTGCTGTTGGTGTTGTTGCGGCTACTGCTGTGGCTCTTGCTTCACCACTATGTTGGGGCACATGTGTGCAAAGTGGTTAGGATCACCACATGCAAAGCAAACCCTTGCATGAGCTGTGGGGGCAGGAGCTGCTGGTTGGCCCTGGGGAGTAGGAAGGAGAGCTTGTGGTGCAGGAGCTTGACCTTGAGCTGGAGGTAGAGCTTGACGTGGACCAGTACGGCAATTAGCAATGAAGTGGCCGTACGCATTGCAGTGAACACAGAATCTGCAAGCAATCCCCAGGGGATAATGATAGGTATAAGTAGGGCAGAGCGGGTGAGGACCAGTATATGCACACTTGGCTGGTGGTGCAGTGGTCATTGGGGCCGCTACTTGGCGGTGCTGGGGTTGCGGTTGAGCAGGTACTGTTTGGAGTGGAGCGGTAGTTACTGCACAGTTCTTGTTGCTGGAGTTGCTGTTCTTTCTCTTGCGGCAAGAGGACTTTGAAGTTTGCGGTGCGGTGGCGATTTCAGCGGTGGGAGCAACGGTAACTTGGTGAAGATTCTTGGAGGCCTTATCAAAGTAACCAGCTCGAACTCGCTTATCATTAATCTCGGCAGCGAGCAAGAAGGTCTCTTCAATAGTTGTCGTCTTCGCAGCTTGAACGAAATCAGCCACACAATCTGGCAGAGCACGGATGTATTTCTTGATGGTGATTTTGGGGGTAGTAACTTGACCAGGGCATATGATACTCAACTGTTTGAAGCGGGCAGTTAGACCGGCATTATCGCCACTGTCTAGCTTGATGTGCCAGAACTCATCTTCCAGCTTCTGAAGCTCGTGGGGAGGGCAAAACTCTTTCATCATGATGTCCTTCAACTCGTCCCACGTAATCCCATAGGCTGCATCGTTCCCACGTTTGTTCCTTTCGGCTGTCCACCACTCCAGAGCCCTAGACTGGAAGATGCTGGTTACGTTGGTTGTTCGTAGGTGTTCAGGACATCCACTCTGACAAAGCGTGACTTCGATTGAGTCGAATCATTGAAACATCACGGTTGGTCCGTCTTCGCCCGTAAAGTCTTTTGGGCCACAGGCCTTAAACTGCTTAAAGCTGAAAGTGCCCTTGGGTGAGTCAGTTCTTGATTCCTCAGAGGACTTGCTGGCGTTTTCATGAAGCTCACTGACGATTTGCAGGATAACTTTAGACATCTGCTTAGCAATGAGAGCAGCGATACGTTTGTCCTCAAAGTTTTGACGAGCGGTGGGGGATGCATGCGATCCAAATGACGACATTGTCTGCAACAGACATCGCCATAGGATTCAGACACTATATGTCGAATCTCACCTCACAACTCACTTAATACTACTAAAGCTCAGTAACACGTCTAATCACATAGGCACATAATCACGTAGGCACATAAACCACAGAAGCACATAAGCATGTAGAGCACAGAAATATGTACACCATACTATATCTTGCACGTATTCACCTACATTTCTCTTACACATTCACCTATCCTTCAAAGTTGCGTAGGGCGATCGAGAGTTGCAAGTGAGATTAGCGAGTAGCGATGGCGAGAGTTTCACGATTTGTTAGCGTTTTGAGATAGATGTGCAGTGTGAGTTGTGTGTGTTGATCAAAGCGAGAGCGAAAAGCGAATAAATTACCAAAAATCAAAACACATAGACATGTAAAACCACATAAAACACACAAAATCCACATAAAAGCAATAAATATCAGAGTCAGCGGCATAAAATCGAAGATAGATTGTCTTGGGTGCGTAGACGTTGACTATCCAAAGTGGTTCGACTATTCACAAGGACTTTGAGCACACATTTGGCCATTTGGATTATGCTCTCGCCTCGATTTGGGCGAACAGCACGCATCCTTTCAGTTACAGCGCGACTCAAGTCGTTGTAGTCCGTCGAGACTTTGGTGAGAGTTTTGTAAAACCAAATTAAAGAACAGAATAAGTTGTCAAGGTTCGGGTTTCACCCCTGACTTAACAACTTCGTTCCTGTTTTGATGAGATAGAGAGGAAAATTTGCATCGAAGTATGGATTTCACTCCTGATTCAACGCAATTTCACGTGTTTTATAGTAAAAGTGCAGGTCGAACAAGCGACCCGATCGAGAGTTTGCGGTTTTCACACCTAGTCTCGATCTAATCACTCGTCCATTTTTGAAAATAATGTGCAATGATAGTGTTCAGCAAGTGCGAGCGAGAATAATAAGTAAGCTCGTACAAAACCCCTACAGGGTATGCACAAGTTAGCCTGTTGGTACTTAGACTATAGACTAGGTCGTTTCTAAGACATCGACCCGGACTAGGTCAAGTGTTGCCTAATTCCCTATAGTTATGGCTCTAATACCAATCTGTCACACTCCAACCAATGACGGAAACATTCGGGCGCGACACTGAGCGAAACAGATTGTCTAGGAGAATCCATAACAACTATTTGTTATAATATATTAAAGGTTCATGTCCCATACCACAAACATATAAAATAAAAACAGTTATTACAGACGATGTTCTCAAAGACAAATATCCATTCCGACAACTCAGATTTTATTTAGTTTGTTTCTAGACTCTCCTAGCTCGATTCCATAGCAGCTAACAAGCAAAAGCATCCTAAACACCTGTCACATACGTTAAAATAAAAGTCAATACACATAGTGTAAAGGTGAGCATACAGCTTTAATAGTATAATAGATTGCGAAAAGTGTTTATGCATAACCAACATGTAACATGTAGCAAAGTGAAGCTAGTAGGTTATCGACAATGAAATATGCACAGACATGACTGCGAGTTGTAGAATGCGCAACACATATCACAACTGTGACACGTGAAGAAATAACCTTAACAACCCCTGTCCACGATAGGAGCTAAGTCCAAACTATAGTAATGTCGTTGCTAAGGCGTCAGGAAACAATCACTGTGTAAACACAACATACAAGCATTCATCGAGTAACACGTATAACATGCAGAGCAGTTAGCGTATAAAGTGTTTGCGTTGTGTGATCGTTGTGATTTGATATAAGTAACGTATGTAACACCCAAAAGTGCGTAAAGCAAAAAGGGATCGAGTATACTCACAGATAGCGTTTAACAAGTAAACACTCTCTTGGATTGAAGGGAGCGCTGAGTGATTAGCCTTAACAGTTAACGATAGCATAAGCGAAGAACGGCGCGTAAAATGGTGAAAGTGACCAAGTGACGAATGGTCATCCGATCGGATGGCAATCCGAACGGGTGGTCATTCGATCGGATGACAATCCGTTCGGATGGTCATCCGGTCGGATGGTCATTCAGTCGGATTGCCACTCGTTTGGGATGGATGTGTTTGTGTATGATGGCTTTGAAGTTTTTGTTGTAGCATTTTGAAATCAGAGTAATATCTCTAACCTTCAGGTCGTTCGATCGAGCGGTAGTTCGATTGGATGGCGATCCATCAGGCGAGACATTTCTTTGGAGAACAAATTCACAGTAGGATTGTCATTCGATCGGATGGTCTACCGATTGGATGGCAATCCGTTAGGAACTGATGACCTGTGAAAATTATGAAAAATGTTAAGTGTTGAAACCAAGTGCAATCCGATCGGATTGTCGTTCGATCGGACGACAATCCGATCGGACTGCAATCCGTCCCACAATCTGATCGTTTTGCAAACTTGAAAATTTGTTAAGTTTTGGAGGTTTTGCGGTTTGATATAGACGGTATGACAACGTGCTAAACAACAGAAACTCCACCAAGATTCAGGTTACCCGATTGAACAGGAATCACCTTAATCCGATTGTTCTAACTGTTCTTGACGGTTGTTCATGTTCAACCCAAAATCGGTTGTCTCTTAGATAGAAATCAGATCTAGGAACGACACATTACTAAGAATGAGCAGAAGGCCTGATCAAGCTCCGATTCTATCAGTTTTGAGTGCATTGAGTGTAAAAGTGTTGAAAGAAAGTTACAAAACCATCTTTCAATCCTTTCAACCTTGGATATGTTTAGATCTAGGTGAAAATAGTGTTAAATCATATGGAAATCCCTTAGATCTCAGTTGTTCTTGGTGGAATGAGGTCAAAACTTGAAGTTCATAAGAACTCCATGATGACATCATCCTAGAACACCTCAAATCCACTGATTTCAACGGTTAAAAGTTGAGATTCAAAGGTGAAAATGATGAAGAAGTGTGTTTAGATCATAGAAGTACAAGATTTAGGTTGAAAACTTACAAGAATCATGAGAAATCGAGAGAAAAGAGGGCTTGAGCGCTGGTCGAACGAGAGAGAGCTGTCACATCATTGTTGTGATGTGACAGGGGGTATTTATAGGTTGCCAAAAGAGGAAAGAGGAGCTGGTGCGCGGATTGGATGTCACTCCGATCTGCTGGCCATCCGATCGGATGGTCATCCGTTCGGATGACCATTCGATCGAGTGGCTCCGGCGAGTTGCGTTTTGATGTTTCGTGCGTTGAGCGTTGCGATGCGTTTGAGCGTGTGTCGATTTGGCGATTCGATGGGTTACCAATAGTCACACAAATACTGTATCTAACATACAATCGTCCTAATTAATTTGCGTTTAGCGTTTGCGATTAGACTGCGATTGCGATAGAGTTGCGATTGTGTTTTCGAATAATCACCACAAAACATAAATAAACATGCACAATTAAACACAGAAATAACACACACACGTAAAACAATATCCAGAACGCATAAATCGTGTTGCGATGCGATGGCGATGCGATTAGCGATAAAACATGCGATAAAACCTTGAATTTTAATGGATACTCCACATAATACAGCTAAAGTCGACAAATAATAGAATTCGATTACAAGTCACGATGTACAATCCACAGTTAAGCAAGGAGTGACAGATCGCAATCAGCAATCTTTTCTTCCTTTGACTTTGACTTGTACTTTGACTTTCCAGAACACGGGGTGTTATAAAGTTACATCAGCATGTCTGACGATAGATTTAGGACATAGAAGTAGGTCCAACATCAAAAATACATTGGAAACTAAGTAGGTGAACAAAGGTTAAAGATTAAATGTCCAGAATAACTTGTAAAGTGTCGGGAATGAAAAATGTCATAAAGGGTACCTCATAACTTACAAAACTACGCAATTTAGCACTTTAACGAACCGATAACCGAACGAATAACCGGACACTACCCAAAACACCAAAAATAGACTAGAAGCATTGTTTTAGTGATATAAAGCTAGTTATAATGCTAGAACACCTTAAAAATCATAAAAACACATAAACACACTTACCCTTCCATTTAACACCTAAACTTACACTATTAACCCACAACTTCCAAAAACTTACACTTTACCCCCCTATCCATAACCGGCCCCAAAGGACCCACCCCACTTTTGATTAAAATATTAGTCATGTGGGCTAGATATTAGACATAATAACTCTTGGTTAATCACTTGTTGGAAGATATTAGAAGAAACAATTAGTTGATGAAACAAGATCATTTCAACATTTTCACAAAGAATGGCCATGTTCCGGAATGTTCGTTACAGTTCAAATTGGCATACTTTCGCAGTTTGTCAATTTTAGTCCCTGTAAGCGAATTAACTTGATTTTGCCATACCAAAGCCTTCAAAACTTATTTCTAAGTTATGTAAAGGTTATTTAAGGTATGTTAAACATAGATTGATGTTCCGGAGTATTTGTCACGTTAAACTGACTACGTTTACACACCAGTTTGCGTATAACTCTCCAGAAAGCGATATAGAGATTGAAATTAAATAAAAGTCAAAACATGAAACATGTAAAACATAAACAAACAAGCATTGGGATAAAAATAACTTTATATAATTGATAACTGAACTGTTTACAATGATTACAAGCACAGATGTCACAGTCTCCCCTACTTGTGGAAATTTCGTCCCGAAATTTGTTTAGAGGAAACTCGTGAGAAAAGATGCGGATACTTCGCCTTCATTTGATCTTCGCATTCCCAAGTAAACTCAGGTCCACGTTTAGATTCCCAGCGAACTTTAACCAAAGGAATGCGCTTGCGTTTAAGCCATTTGACTATTCGGTCCATGATTTCCATAGGTTTCTCAACAAAATGTAGTGTTTTATCAACACGAATTTCGTCAAGTGGTATGTGGAGGTTCTCATCAGCTAAACACTTCTTGAGATTAGACACGTGGAAGGTTGGATGAACATTTCCAAGTTCAGGAGGTAACTCAAGTCTGTAGGCTACCTTACCGATTCTTTCGACGATCTTGAATGGTCCAACATATCTAAGTGCAAGTTTTCCTTTCTTTCCAAATCTGATCACACCTTTCCAAGGTGAGACCTTAAGTAATACACGATCACCGATTTGAAATTCTAAGGGCTTGCGTCGTTGGTCCGCGTAACTCTTTTGACGTCTTCGAGCTGCCTGTAGGTTATCACGAACTTTCTTAACCTTATCAGTTGTCTCTAGAACGAGGTCAGGTCCAGTAAGCTGAGCCTCACCTATTTTATTCCAGCAGACTGGTGAACGACATTTTCGACCATAGAGAGCCTTGAAAGGAGCCATGTTGATTCTGGAGTGATAACTGTTGTTGTAGGAGAATTCAATCAATGGAAGATGTGAATCCCAACTACCACCAAAATCGATCACACAAGCTCTAAGCATATCCTCCAAAGTCTGGATTGTTCTTTCAGATTAACCATCAGATTGCGGATGATAAGCAGTGCTCAGATTAAGTTGGGTTCCCATAGCAGATTGCATGGTTCTCCAAAAACGAGAAGAGAAACGAGCATCTCTATTAGAAATAATGTTCAAAGGAACACCATGTCGAGTTACAATTTCATCCACATAGATTTTAGCAAGCTTGTCAGCAGATAGATCCTCACGGATCGGCAAGAAATGCGCTGACTTAGTAAGACGATCAACAATTACCCAAATGGCATCATGACCTTTCTTAGTGCGCGGAAGTTTAGTAATGAGATCCATAGCGATGTTTTACCATTTCCAAACTGGGATCTCTGGTTGCTCCAAAAGACCAGAAGGATGCTGGTGTTCAGCCTTTACCTTAAGACAAGTAAGGCATTTTGAAACATACAAGGCAATATCCTTCTTCATACCAGGCCACCAATACTGAGTACGAAGATCCTTATACATTTTGTCTGAGCTAGGATGGACAGAATAACGAGACTTATGAGCTTCATCCATAAGCAAGGTGCGAAGACCATCTTGGCTTGGGACCCATAAACGGTCCATGAAGTAATAAGATCCATTGTCTTTCAAAACAAGATCAAGCTTAATGTGATAGGGTAATTCCTTACCCATCAAGTCTTGTGAAACACAAACATGTTGAGCCTGAGAGATGCGGGCTTGAATATCAGATCGAGCTTGGATATCAGATTGAACACGAACACAATGAAGCTTGACACGTTCTTTACGACTCAATGCGTCAGCCACGACATTCGCCATACCAGGATGGTAGCGAATTTCGCAGTCATAGTCGTTTAGAAGTTCGATCCAACGTCTTTGACTCATGTTGAGTTCTTTCTGATTGAAGATATGCTAAAGACTTTTGTGGTCAGTGAAAACCACACATTTTGTGCCATACAAATAGTGTCTCCAGATCTTAAGAGCGAACACAACTGCACCCAACTCAAGATCATGAGTGGTGTAGTTTTTCTCATGCACCTTCAACTGCCTCGATGCATATGCTATGAATTTGTTCCTTTGCATCAGAACACAGCCAAGTCCCAAATTGGATGCATCACAGTACACGACAAAATCATCATTGCCTTCGGGCAAAGATAGGATAGGTGCATCACAAAGCTTCTGTTTCAAGGTCTGAAATGCTTCTTCTTGTTTAGAACCCCATTCAAAGGGTTTGTTCTTCTGAGTTAGAGCAGTTAGAGGAACTGCAATCTTTGAGAAGTTCTCTATGAAGCGGCGGTAATAACTCGCAAGACCAAGAAAAGAACAAACATCGGTAGGAGTAGTAGGCGTATCCCAATCCTTAATCGCACTGATCTTGGAGGGATCTACATGAATACCTTGTTCGTTGACGATATGACCCAAAAATTGAACTTCCTTAAGCCAAAATTCACATTTAGAGACTTTGGCAAAAAGTTGCTCTTTTTTTAGGAGTTCCAGAGTAAGACGAAGATGTTGCTCATGATCAACTTACGTCTTGGAGTATATCAAAATGTCATCAATAAAGACGATGATGAACTTATCCAAATAAGGCTTGCAAACCCTATTCATCAAGTCCATAAAAACAGCAGGAGCATTAGTCAAACCGAAAGGCATAACTGTGAACTCATAATGCCCATAACGAGTACGGAACGCTTTCTTGGGAATATCATCTTCATGCACGCGAAGTTGATGATACCCAGAACGTAGATCGATATTTAAAAAGTAAGAAGCGCCCTGTAACTGATCAAAGAGATCATCAATGCGAGGTAGGGGATATCGATTCTTGATGGTAAGCTTGTTAAGCTCACGGTAATCGATGCACATTCTGAAAGATCCATCTTTCTTCTTGACAAAAAGAACGGGAGCACCCCAAGGTGAAAAGCTAGGACGGATAAAACCCTTATCTGAAAGCTTCTGAAGCTATTTAGACAACTCCTGCATCTCAGACGGTGCAAGACGATAAGAAGATCTGGCAATGGGATTTGAACCAGGTACAAGATCAATACGGAACTCGACTTGGCGCGCTGGGGGTAATCCAGGTAACTCCTCAGGAAATAGCTCCGGATAATCCTGAACGACAGGGATATCTTGAATGGACTTACCTTTGCCTTTATCTTCTACTGCGACATGTGCCAAGAAGGCCACATAGTTCTTTCGCAGATACTTCCGAGCTTGAAAAGAAGACATGAGCTTGAGACTACTAGCAGGTTTTTCACCACGAACCTGTAGGATCTCACCTAACCAATTCATACCAACTATAATGTCGAAGCTTCCCAGTTGCATTGGCGTGAGGTCGATGGGAAAAAGATGGTCGTTACGGTTCAACTGGCAGTTGCGAAGAACAAAATCAAGAACAATGGGTTCACCACTGGCAACCTCTACTGTCAAGGGTTTACCTAGTTTCGTTCTAGACACACGAAGCAATGGATCAAAAGATAAAGACACAAAACTCTTATCGGCCCCTGAATCAAAAAGAACAGATGCGGGTTGATTACTAACAGAGAACGTACCGTTAACCACTTCATTGTCTGCTTGCGCCTCTTGTGCATTCATGTTGAAAACTCGACCTCGAGCTGGAGCCTGATTTGGATTTGCATTAACCAGCCTTGGACACTAGTTTCGATAATGGGTCAGGTCTCCACAACTATAGCACGAGCCAGGAGGATAGTGAGGTCGTGCAGCTTGCTGTTGAACTGGTGGTTGAACTACCTGTTGAGCTGGATTTCAAGCGACCTGAGCAGAACGACAAACTTCTGCAAGGTGTCCAGACTTCCCACAGTTGGTACAGAAACGGCATGGAAGTTGCTGTTGATGGTGACTATTGCACCTATTGCACAAAGGTGCATTCCCTTCATACCGCTTCTTTGCTGGAGGCTGCGCTGGCTGATTGGGAGCTGCCAGGTTCTGTTGGGCAGTGATGGAAAAATTTTGGGAAGCCTTACGCTTCCTAGAACCCTTCGAGGAACCAGAATCCTTACCCTTCTTGTTTTTACCTTTCTTGCTCTCACTCTGATCAGACGCCTGCTTCTTACCCTTGTCACCCTTTCTATGCAGCTTACCCCTTAGAATCTGTGACTCGGTCAATGTCGCAGATAGCTCGATTGCCTGACGGACTGTGGTAGGGTTACTACCAGTAACGGTGTCTTGTATGGAGTCAGGTAGGCCATCGATATACCTCTCGATAGCCTTCTCGAGTGGGGTAACCATTGTTGGGCATAACAAACTCAGCTCCTCATACCTATCAGTATACGCCCGGTGCTCGCCACTATCCTGTTTCAGATCATCAAACTCCCTTTCCAAAGCTCGCAGTTCATGACGAGGATAAAACTCCCTCATCATAAGAGTCCTCAGTTCAGCCCATGTTTGTGCTAAAGCAACCTCAGCACCACGGTCTCTCATAACCCCGTTCCACCATGTAAGCGCCCTCTTCTGAAACACACTGGAAGCAAACTTGACTTTGCGATTATCAGGACACTGAACGTGACGGAAAGTATTCTCAATGCTCTCGAACCATTGAAGAAGCCCAGTTTCTCCCTCAGAACCACTAAACTTGAGTGGTTTAGCCGAGTTAAAACTCTTGAAATTGCATGGAGCATTATTGTTGTTGTTGGCTTGGTTCCATTGAGCAATAAGATTTGGGAACGCAGCAGCCATTTGCTGTGCGATGATTTCTGCCAGTTCGGCATTTGGTAGTGGATTTTCGCGTCGAGGAGGCATTCTAAAAGAGGAAACATGAAAGGAACGAGTGAGACGATTAGGTGAAAAGAATGAGGTGAAACAAAAATTGACAAAAGCAAAGATGGTGGTCATTCGTCCGTATCACAAAGCAAAAAAACGACACACAGTGACTAATCAAAGTAAATGGGTCAAAAATAATGCTTCGCGAAGACATGCTCGCCTATAAGTGAATACTCACCCCAAGAGTTCCCAGGTAAGAATGACTGGTCCGATTATGTGGATTTGTACGAACACTCTAGCCTTAGACAGAAAACCCAGGGTACAGGCATTCACTCTTCCAGTTTGCACGTGTTCACACTATTTAGAACCCAAAACTTTGATGAGATTTTGAAAACTTGGAGGGCACAAGGCCAAAAGAATCATTCAAAAACAAATGATAAATTTTCAAAATCAATTTAAAGAATCAAAAGGGTTCAAAACCATATAACAATTTATTTAAAAACAGAGATTGCATTTTCAAAAATCGTTTTAGGAAATTGGGTTCTCGTTTTGGTGAACAGCTAAGGATAGGTGAAGTGCATGTTTTAAGATCTAAACACAAGACAACTTGTGTTGGGGTCCTAGAAAGGTTATAGTCTAGGTCAAAGCATTACTAATAACCTAATTCCCTATAACCATTGGCTCTGATACCAACTCTTCTGTCACACCCCGACCACGTAAAACATCAAATCATGGCGGAAACGTCGGGGAGTGTTGTAACAGAATTATTGTTCCACAACCATGGTAATTAAAATTATATTTTATTCATCAACCAAAGAGTGGAATACATTGTTTCAAAACAAGAATCAAAGAGTACACAACATAATTAAACTAAGTCTATCTTTATTTTAAGTCTCTAAGGCACAGGTCCGCCCTAGTGTCACGATCATCATCCTAAGCAACAGCTCCTGAAACACATGTGAAAATAGGTACGTCAGCATAAAAATGCCTGTGAGATACATAGGTTTTGTGAAAATAGGATTCATGACTTACGTTTAAGAAAAAGTTGATTAACAAAAGTCAGTCATGAACCTTGTTAAATGTTTTTGTTTTATAAATCTTTTGAAAAGCGATGATAAAGTAGATGATATATAAAAGAATAATGTGAGGTTAAATGAATAACCAAGTAAAATGAGTTTTGTATAAAATAAGTTGTTTGTAAAACAATGTCTTGAAAAATATGTTATTTGTATAAAATGTTATATGTCTAAATTGAAATGATTCAAATAACACTACGATATGTAATACCATACAAGCACTTATATATAGGAAGTGCCAGCGGCGTATCCACCATGCTTGTATCATATTACACATGCCTCGTTACTCAAATCATTTTACCCAAACAAACCACCAATGTAAATTGCCCATGTCTAAACCATTTGTCAAATGACTTTGTGTAAATCATGTCAAAATGTGTGACAACTCGAGTTCCAAGATTTCCATCTTCGCATTAATTGCGCGTTAATTGTTTAAGCTATTTGTTTACACGACTTGTTTGTTTCACAACTGTACACGTTGGTAATATGTTAAATCGTATTGTGATTGATATGTTTTATATGGTGTGTCTTATAAGTGTGTATGTTGATATATATATGTTGATATATGCCTTATATTAATATATGTATTGTATGATTAGTAAAATATGGAACTTGTGCCAAACACCCTACACCCGAAAACACCCCACCTGAAAACACCCTCCCCACGAAAACACTAAAGTGTTTTCGTCTAATATGAAGCCGACGAAAACAATAGTGGGCTTGGCCCAGTATCGATTAAATAGAGTTTTAGTTATAACCTATACGCGAGAAAAACTTTTGGCAAAACCCTAATCACTCCTCACCTCCTATCGCTACCCTTTGAAACCCGACGGCAATCGTAAGATCCCAAAGTATCTCGCATCGACTGATTCATCGTTTCTCCTGTTTGGGTTAGTAAATCAATTGTTGATAATTAATTGATTTAATTCAGCATGCACTATCTGTTATGTGATTTTACCAACTGTTATGTGATTTTGTTATGGATTGTATTGATGGGTTTGTTAGGAATTCTTATAATGTGTTGCATGATATCTTCGGTCCAATGGAATCCATTCATCATGGGACTTGTCGGCCAATGTATTTAGTTTCATGAAATTGACATTTATCCACACTAAGGCAACTAACATTATTATCTTTGATATATTAGAATAGATTCATATTTGCATGTGAATTGTCAGTGATATGTATAATTAAATTGAATACAACTTGTGAATTGTCAGCAACATGTGGTCGGCCAATAGATTCAAATAGATAAGGATCATGTGTGTGTAACTTGTTAATGTCGTACATGTGTAATTAAATTGGATGCAATCAGCTAAGTACTCTCTTTGATCGATGAATTCATGATTGGGTAATTTATATGATAATATTTCGATGATTTGATTAAATGATTTCGTTGATGTTTGATCTTGTGACTGTAAGTGTTGATTAGGGATTTCTGTATTTCATAACTGTTGTGTGGATGAAAACCTTACCCAACGAAATCCCCACCCAACGAATACACAAGGGGTCAGACGAAAACACTTGTGTTTTCGTCACACCTTAGGTTCGACGAAAACCAAAGGGTTTTCACCCAAAGAGATTTTGTCCAAAGGGGGTTTTCGTCGCCATGCATGTGATTTCGCCATGTGTCTGACACATTAGTTCTGTTAAATGATAACTCTGTTAGTATGTAACTCTGTTAAAGTTGTGCATTTAACCCTGTGGAGAATGTTAACTCTGTTAAGCCTAGCAACTCTGTTAAGTATGTTAAATCTGTTAAGCTTATTAACTCAGTTAATAAATACATTAACTCTGTTAAGCATGATAACTTAGTTAAGGAACTTGCAAGTAACTTTGAACCTTGTATGATTGACAAACTGTTTATGTGTTACTTGATGTTAACTGCCAAATCACTCTGTAATACTGATTGTATGTGAAACTTCACGAACTTGAACTAATTTAATATACGTGCATACTATAAGACTTGATTGATTACTTGCGAGCACGTAGTTTAGCATACCGAGCAAACCAAGGTGAGTTCACACTCTTTCCAAGGCGTGGGATTCCCAAGGGATTGGGAATGGGATTGAATAACTACTCGTACTATCATTACTATTAAACTACTTTTTACTGTCCTCGGATTGAAGGGCACGTACGTAAAACCTACGTACACTCATACTTACAACCATCCTCCGTGGGTAGGATGCCTAGATTACACACTGGACCAAACCTCTATCATTGAAGTCCCTCATTTATATCGACTTAATCGCCGAGGCCTATGGCGAGCGGGTCATTAGTTAATAGCGCTATTAGGTTTAACAAACCTCACACCGTGCCAGTCGGACGGGCGTGTACTAATGGACTATGGGCAAAGGGTCAATGCTGATAGACATTGACTTAGGGTACCACTTACATTTTCGTAGTAGTCGATACGCACAGTCTAGTAACACATGGGAAGCCCCCACTAATCTTCGCAAACATGTCTGGGAGACCGCGATACGAATTAATACGATACATGGTTTACAAAACGAACATATGATTTACGAAACGAATGCTATAACTAAACAACCAATTGTGAACTCGCTCAACTTTGTTGTTGACTCGTTGTTACATGCCTTGCAGGTCGTTAGGTAACCATGGAGCTTGCACAGGGAGGCGCGGTCGTTGTGGGACATGGCAGTGTGTGCCATGCTAAACATTACTTTATGTCGTTCTTAATACTTACATTGGGTTTTACAATTATGCTTCCGCTAAACACTTAACTACGTTTTTTATTTGAAACACCTTTCATATTGTGTGGTTGAATTTTACTTATTACTTGGTACATTCAATATGATTGGTGGCTTGATCCTGGTCATGTCACGCGTCCAAGCGGTGATACCCCGCGAGTGGATTTTGGGGGTGTGACAGATTGGTATCAGAGCCATTGGTTATAGTGAACTTGGTTTTAATAAGGGAAAAAGTTTTTGTTAAAACTAGACTATAACCTGAACAGTGCTCAACGATCCACAACGACGCTTCGCTCCACGTGCAAGACTCGACATTCTAGGTGATATGATTTATGTTTACATTGCCTACTTACTAGATTATATAGAACTTTGCTCATGGTATGCTTAGATAAACGTAACAGCTATTGTTTAAAAACGCGTGTGTGCTTACTCTCTTTTGTCATCGCACTTTCGCGAACCTTTCTCACTCATGTTTCCTTTGATATGAAGATCATGAGTGGACGCGTTAACCTAACTCAAGCCCAGTTGGCGGCTTTGATCACTGAACAAGTTACTGCAGCACTCACAGCTGCCCAGTCAGGAGGTATAACCTGCCATCACAACTTACTCTAGGATCTCTAGATCCTACTCTCGTAAACCAACTCTTGTGCTTAACTCTGTCTTATTCTTATACACGCAACAGGTCAGCATGCTCAACCACCTGTATGCACATTCAAGACTTTTATGGACTGTCGTCCTACTACTTTCAGTGGCACTGAAGGGGCCGTTGGACTCCTCCACTGGTTCGAGAAGCTCGAATCGGTCTTCGAAATATGTGAATGCCCTGGGCTCGTAGGGTGAAATACGCCACTAGTACTCTCGAAGGCACTGCGCTAACTTGGTGGAACGCGCAAGTTCAGATGCTGGGGCTGGCGGCTGCTAATGCCACCCCATGGAATGATTTTAAGGAACTGATCAAATGTGGATACTGTAGTCGTGATGACAACCACAAGCTGGAAGTGGAGTTCTTTAACCTGAAGATGACGGGGTCAGAGATAGAAGCGTATACGAAACGATCCAACGAACTGGCAGTGTTATGTCCAACTATGGTGGATCCTCCCATCAAGCGCGTTGAGCTGTACCTAAAAGGCTTAGTACCAGAGATTCAAAGCCATGTAACTACTGCTAACCTTGCTATTATTCAAGATGTTACTCGTCTTGCTCATCGTCTCACAGACCAGGCAGTGGAACAGAACAAGCTGCCTATTCCCAGTGACAACAAGAGAAAGTGGGATGGAACCTCCAGCAAGGGTTCAACTTCAGTTCAGTCCCAGGCACATCAGCGAAAGATTGATGACTATCAAAGCCCTGGTTAACAATCTTCTGGTAGTCAAGGGCAGGGTGGATATCGAGGAAACCACCCAAAGTGCAACAGATGCAACAGGCACCACAGTGGTCAGTGCAACAACGGTCGTTGTCAGAGGTGTCTCAAGATGGGCCATGAAGCTAAGGATTGCAGGAGCTCACGACCTGCGAATCAGAACCAACAACAACAACCACCAGCTCCACAGAACCAGCAGCGATAGCGAGGCAACAGGGGATGCTTTCAGTGTGGTGCTAAAGGCCACTTCAAGCGGGACTGCCCCCAGTTAAACCAAAATCCGAACAACAACAACAATAATCAGGGCAATGGGAACAACAACGGGGGAAACAATGATGGAAACAATGGTGCCAGGGGTCGAGTGTTCGTGCTGGGTCAGGGTGACGCAAGGAATGATCCTAACGTAGTGATGGGTAAGTTTCTTCTCGACGAATTTTATGTTACTGTCTTATTTGATTCGGGTGCCGATACCAGTTATGTGTCTCTAAAAGTTAGTCAAATGCTCAAGCACACACCAACACTTTTGAACACCAAGAATGTCGTAGAATTAGCAAACGGTAAAAGTCTAGAGGCCACACACATAGTTCAGGGTTGTAATATTATCCTCGCTGGTCAGACTTTCTCTATCGATCTCATTCCTATAGTTTTGGGTAGTTTCGACATCGTCATTGGGATGGATTGGTTATCCCAACAGCAAGCAGAGATCCTATGCAAAGAGAAGATTGTTCGTATTCCCCGTTCTGGCAAAGAACCTCTCGAAATTCAAGGCGACAAGAGTGGTGCTGTAGTGGGCATCATCTCCTTCCTTAAGGCCCAGAAGTGTTTGCGAAAGGGTCACACCGCTATCTTAGCACTTGTTACTGACGCATCAATGAAAGAGAAGAAGATTGAGGATATTCCAGTTGTACGCGACTTTCCTCAAGTGTTTCCTGAAGATTTACCTGGGCTACCGCCTCATCGCCAGGTTGAATTCCAAATCGAGCTAGCTCCTGGAGTAGCACCCATAGCTCGAGCACCTTATCGCTTAGCTCCAACCGAACTGGAAGAACTATCTAAGCAATTGCAAGAACTCTTGGAAAAGGGTTTCCTTCATCCTAGCTCTTCGCCCTGGGGAGCTCCCATGTTGTTTCTGAAGAAGAAAGACGGTACCTTCCGTATGTGCATAGATTACCACGAACTAAACAAGGTGACCGTAAAGAATCGCTATCCTCTTCCACGCATTGACGATTTGTTCGACCTGCTGCAAGGGTCGAGCTACTATTCAAAGATTGATCTGAGGTCAGGCTACCAACAACTGAGAGTCCGGGACCAGGACGTCTCCAAAACAGCATTCAGAACACGCTATGGCCATTACGAGTTTCTGGTCATGCCATTCGGGTTAACAAACGCGCCTGCAGTCTTCATGGATCTTATGAACAGAGTGTGCAAGCCTTACTTGGATAAGTTCGTGATTGTATTCATCGACGACATTTTGATCTACTTCAAGAGTCAGAAAGAACACGTGCAGCCTTTACGACTCATTTTGGAACTCCTTCGAGCAGAACAGCTGTACGTCAAGTTTTCAAAGTGCGACTTTTGGCTTCGTGAAGTCCACTTTCTAGGCCACGTGGTAAACAAGGATGGGTTTCATGTTGATCCATCTAAGGTAGACTCGATTAAGAACTGGCCTGCACCTCGCACACCAACGGAAATTCGCCAATTCTTGGGTTTGGCAGGCTACTACAGGAGGTTTATCAAGGATTTTTCCAAGATAGCGCAACCTCTCACTTTACTAACTCAGAAAGGAGTCACTTACCGTTGGGGTGAGCCACAAGAATCTGCATTTCAGCACCTAAAGGATAGACTTTGTAGCACACCTATTCTCTCATTACCTGAAGGCACAGACGATTTTGTAGTTTATTGCGACGCATCTATTCAGGGTCTTGGGTGTGTATTGATGCAACGTGGCAAGGTTATTGCATGTGCGTCACGTCAACTTAAAGTTCATGAAAGGAATTACACCACACACGACTTGGAGCTGGGAGCTGTTGTTTTCGCACTAAAGATATGGAGACATTTCCTGTACGGTACCAAGTGCACCATCTACACCGATCACAGGAGTCTCGAGCATATCTTCAAGCAAAAGGAGTTGAACATGCGACAACGTCGATGGGTCGAGCTACTGAATGATTACGAATGTGCCATCAAGTACCATCCGGGCAAGGCAAATGTTGTGGCTGACGCCCTCAGTCGAAAAGATACTACACCTGGACGTGTACATGCTTTACAACTCACTATCCAATCTAGTCTTCCTGCACAGATACGAGATGCTCAGGTAGAAGCATTGAAACCAGAAAACGTCAAGGCTGAAGCCGTACGCGGCTCAAGGCAATGGTTAGAACAAAAGGAAGACGGCGCCTACTACGTTACAGGGCGCATTTGGGTCCCACACTATGGAAACTTACGCGAGCTGGTGATGGATGAAGCACATAAGTCTTGCTACTCAGTACATCCTGGTTCGGATAAGATGTACCACGATCTCAGAACTACGTATTGGTGGCCTAGCATGAAAGCTCACATAGCAACTTACGTTAGCAAATGTTTGACTTGTGCGAGAGTCAAGACCGAATACCAGAAACCATCAGGCCTACTCCAACAACCAGAGATACCACAATGGAAATGGGAGCAAATTTCCATGGATTTCGTTACTGGCCTGCCTAGATCTCAACGTGGGAATGATACTATTTGGGTGATCGTGGATCGACTCATAAAATCTGCACACTTTTTGGCTATCAAGGAAACGGATAAGTTCTCCACTCTAGCAGACGTTTACTTAAAGGAAGTGGTTTCAAGGCACAGAGTGCTGACCTTTATTATCTCTGATCGTGATGCATGTTTTACTTTAGAACTATGGCAAGCGATGCATAAATATTTTGGCTCTCGTTTAGACATGAGCACAGCTTATCACCCTCAGATGGATGGGCAGTCTGAGCGCACTATTCAAACTTTAGAAGACATGCTGCGGGCATGTGTAATCGATTTTGGCAATGGCTGGGAAAAACATCTCCCGTTAGTGGAGTTTTCTTATAACAACAGTTACCACACCAGCATTCAAGCCGCTCCATTCGAGGCATTGCACGGGCATAAATGCCGATCACCTCTTTGTTGGGCAGAGGTGGGTGATAGTCAGATCACATGTCCAGAACTGGTAGTAGACGCAACGGAAAGGATTGCACAGATATGACAACGCATGGCGGCAGCTCGCGACCGTCAGAAAGCCTACACAAACAAGCGCCGGAAACCCCTCGAGTTCCAAGTTGGGGATCGAGTGCTACTCAAAGTTTCACCCTGGAAGGGTGTGGTTCGTTTTGGCAAACAGGGCAAACTCAATCCGCGATATGTCGGACCGTTCGAAATCATTGAGAAAGTAGGCAAGGTGGCCTACAAACTAAATCTGCCCGCAGAACTCAGTGCAGTTCACAACGTTTTTCACGTGTCAAATCTGAAGAAGTGTCTGTCAGATGAGACCCTCATAGTTCCTTTGAAGGAGCTCACTATCGAAGATTAGTTGCGATTCGTCGAGGAACCAGTTGAAATCACGGACCGGGACGTTAAGGTCCTCAAGCACACCAGAATACCTCTTGTTCGAGTTCGTTGGAACTCCCGTCGTGGCCCAGAGTTCACCTGGGAACGAGAAGATCAAATGAAACTCAAGTATCCCCAGTTATTTGGAAACAGTGCAACCACTACCGAGGCTGAAGCTACTGCGCAATATCGGGACGAAATTCCAATCCAACGGGGGGATGACGTGACACCCCAGGAAAACCAGTAAACAACACAACACAACTAGCTTCCTCAGTAACCACGTGCTAAATTTCGGGACGAAATTTCCAAGATTTCCATCTTCGCATTAATTGCGCGTTAATTGTTTAAGTTGTTTGTTTACACGACTTGTTTGTTTCACAACTGTACACGTTGGTAATATGTTAAATCGTATTGTGATTGATATGTTTTATATGGTGTGTCTTATAAGTGTGTATGTTGATATATATATGTTGATATATGCCTTATATTAATATATGTATTGTATGATTAGTAAAATATGGAACTTGTGCCAAACACCCTACACCCGAAAACACCCCACCCAAAAACACCCTCCCCTCGAAAACACTAAAGTGTTTTCGTCCAATATGAAGCCGGCGAAAACAATAGTGGGCTTGGCCCAGTATCGATTAAATAGAGTTTTAGTTATAACCTATACGCGAGAACAGCTTTTGGCAAAACCCTAATCACTCCTCACCTCCTCTCGCTACCCTTTGAAACCCGACGGCAATCGTAAGATCCCGAAGTATCTCGCATCGACTGATTCATCGTTTCTTCTGTTTGGGTTAGTAAAACAATTGTTGATAATTAATTGATTTAATTCAGCATGCACTATCTGTTATGTGATTTTACCAACTGTTATGTGATTTTGTTATGGATTGTATTGATGGGTTTGTTAGGAATTATTATAATGTGTTGCATGATATCTTCGGTCCAATGGAATCCATTCATCATGGGACTTGTCGGCCATTGTATTTAGTTTCATTAAATTGACATTTATCCACAATAAGGCAACTGACATTATTATCTTTGATATATTAGAATAGATTCATATTTGCATGTGAATTGTCAGTGATATGTATAATTAAATTGAATACAACTTGTGAATTGTCAGCAACATGTGGTCGGCCAATAGATTCAAATAGATAAGGATCATGTGTGTGTAACTTGTTAATGTCGTACATGTGTAATTAAATTGGATGCAATCAGCTAAGTACTCTCTTTGATCGATGAATTCATGATTGGGTAATTTATATGATAATATTTCGATGATTTGATTAAATGATTTCGTTGATGTTTGATCTTGTGACTGTAAGTGTTGATTAGGGATTTCTGTATTTCGTAACTGTTGTGTGGATGAAAACCCTACCCGACGAAATCCCCACCCAACGAATACACAAGGGGTCAGACGAAAACACTTGTGTTTTCGTCACACCTTAGGTTCGACGAAAACCAAAGGGTTTTCGCCCAAAGAAATTTCGTCCAAAGGGGGTTTTCGT
Source organism: Helianthus tuberosus (assembly GCA_030545235.1). Lineage (NCBI taxonomy): Eukaryota > Viridiplantae > Streptophyta > Magnoliopsida > Asterales > Asteraceae > Helianthus > Helianthus tuberosus. The sequence goes on from CM060412.1 coordinate 124,522,206, forward strand.
CACCATGCATGTGATTTCGCCATGTGGCTGACACATTAGTTCTGTTCAATGATAACTCTGTTAGTATGTAACTCTGTTAAAGTTTTGCATTTAACCTTGTGGAGAATGTTAACTCAGTTAAGCCTAGCAACTCTGTTAAGTATGTTAAATCTGTTAAGCTTATTAACTCAGTTAATAAATACATTAACTCTGTTGAGCATGATAACTTAGTTAAGGAACTTGCAAGTAACTTTGAACCTTGTATGATTGACAAACTCTTTATGTGTTACTTGATGTTAACTGCCAAATCACTCTGTAATACTGATTGTATGTGAAACTTCACGAACTTGAACTAATTTAATATACGTGCATACTATAGGACTTTATTGATTACTTGCGAGCACGTAGTTTAGCATACCGAGCAAACCAAGGTGAGTTCACACTTTTTCCAAGGCATGGGATTCCCAAGGGATTGGGAATGGGATTGAATAACTACTCGTACTATCATTACTATTAAACTACTTTTTACTGTCCTCGGATTGAAGGGCACATACGTAAAACCTACGTACACTCATACTTACAACCATCCTCCGTGGGTAGGATGCCTAGATTACACACTGGACCAAACCTCTATCATTGAAGTCCCTCATTTATATCGACTTAATCGCTGAGGCCTATGGCGAGCGGGTCATTAGTTAATAGCGCTATTAGGTTTAACAAACCTCACACCGTGCCAGTCGGACGGGCGTGTACTAATGGACTATGGGCAAAGGGTCAATGCTGATAGACATTGACTTAGGGCACCACTTACATTTTCGTAGTAGTCGATACGCACGGTCTAGTAACACATGGGAAGCCCCCACTAATCTTCGCAAACATGTCTGGGAGACCGCGATACGAATTAATACGATACATGGTTTACAAAACGAACATATGATTTACGAAACGAATGCTATAACTAAACAACCAACTGTGAACTCGTTCAACTTTGTTATTGACTCGTTGTTACATGCCTTGCAGGTCGTTAGGTAACCATGGAGCTTGCATAGGGAGGCGCGGTCGTTGTGGGACATGGCAGTGTGTGCCATGCTAAAAACATTACTTTATGTCGTTCTTAATACTTACATTGGGTTTTACAATTATGCTTCCGCTAAACAATTAACTACGTTTTTTATTTGAAACACCTTTCATATTGTGTGGTTGAATTTTACTTATTACTTGGTACGTTCAATATGATTGGTGGCTTGATCCTGGTCATGTCACGCCTCCAAGCGGTGATACCCCGCGAGTGGATTTTGGGGTTGTGACAAAATGTTTATGTCAAAATGCAGTCCATGAAATGTGTATATCAATATCAAAATGTCTATGTCAAATGTCAAATATGAAATATGTAAACAAAACGTCATGTATGGCAAGTGAAATATATATATATATCTACTGAGCCACAGATAAAAATGCACAAAACAATGTAATGAAGTAAAATGTGGTTTAAATCAACATTAAGTCTTGTGGAAATGCATGCTATACTGAATACTAACATTTATGCGGTATTGTAAAAATGCATACATCCAAGCCTTGTGACTGTGGTGATGAGCCCTTAAACAAATTAAAGGTCTATCTGTGTTATGTTTTTTCGAATTCGGTCGTTCCTTTCATCCAAACATACCTAGGATGTCAGGAACGGGAGTTGTCAATTCCTATGGTACCATTACCTACTAAGGAGCGGCGTGATCAAAGTTAATGAATGTATATGGTCCCACTTAACAAACCAAATGCCATATCCCAAATTGTAAGCATGTGATGAAAATGTACTAAGTATGCGGCAAAACGGACATACATAGCATGTGATAAAAAAAACAAATGCACTAAGTATGATGAACATACATAGCATGTAAAGGTAATGTAAAACAATGTACTAAGTATGTTACAAAGGACATACATAGCAAAAATACAATGAAATTATGTACTATAAGTGTACTAATGAACATAGCAAGTATATGATATGAAAGCATGAAAGCATGAAAATAACAAGTAGGCACATGTGTTTCACCCCAAAATGTTTGAAAAACAGTAAAAGAGGGGTCTATGTACTCACTTGAGATTGCTCAATAGACTTTAGATATCCACCAAGCAAAGCTAGAAGGTTACGGAATCAAACGACACCTAATATAGGTAACTACATTAATAAACGGACCTAAACGGAGGATCGGGTAGCATGAGGGTTCGTAAACCAAATGAGTGTAGGAACTCATGTAATATGGTTTAACAAAGCCTACATACTAAAACGGAACTTATCCTAAGTGCTTTTGACCCGTTACGACCCGTTTAGGTAGCTTATGCTACTTTAACGCGTCGTTCACGTAAAACACGTTCGGATCGCCTAACTAGCCCTATGACAAGTAAGATATGCCTTAACATGTTTAATATTATTGCTAAATCAGTTTAGATGTTAAAAGTTATGTCATATAGGCTTAAAATGAATTTTGGTGCGAAAGGGGTATTTTGGTAATTTACCTAAGGCATAAGAACTACTTATCATACAACTACTTAAACGACGTGACCATAAGGTATAACCTCGTAAGGTTATTCCCTATACAACTATGGTCACCTAAAGTGTTTGGTCGGATCCTAATGATCGACCAAATGGGTCGGGTTCGAAAGTATAAGCGATTGATTAGATCGCTTACCCTTACGACCCTAGACAAGCACAAATCTAAAAGTGACGAGCTAAACATGCTAGAACACGTTTAGTCAAGTTAGAAAACAGGTTTTGGTATCAAAACAAACAGTTTTGATACCCTAGAGTAGTTTGGTTACAAAATACGCAAGAACACGCATTTTGGCCGAAACTACGACTCGTCACTGAGTCTAGATAACGTGGTAATCAGTAGGTATAGTTACTAGGGACTATAACCATCGTGATTACGCTCACGTTATGAAGTTCAAATGAACTTCGCATTGACCATAAACTGGTCAATGCAGAAAGTCAAACGCAGTTTGACTTTAACGCTAAAACGAATGAAAAGAACGAAAGAATACTTACAGAGGGTCCCCGCAAGTATTTGATCCAATCCACTCTCAGGTAGGAAGCATATACTTCCACTTAGAGAGTATAAAATCAAATCAAATTGTGAGGAAATGAGTGAAAACATGGAGGGTATTTATAGGTTTCGTACAACCGTTGAGATCGTTTCTTGAAAACCGTGATTCAATCCTAGTCGTACACATCGAGCCCACTGTTTTAGAAAACCATGGGAGCCCATAGAAATGCCCCAAAACCATGTGCAAAGGTGCCTAACAGCTGGATCAAGCTGGAAACAAGTTTCTGTTGTGCTGGTGATGGCTTACGGACCGTAAGCCCCACACCCATACGGTCCATAAGGACCTTGCAGGTCAGCAGGTTTGGAAAATGGCAGAACAGGCCCCTGTGACTCCGAACTTGGTTTTTGATGCGTTTTGACACGTTTAAGCCCCGTTGTTGGACCGTTTGCGTGACCCTAAATGTTAGTAAAGCAGTTCATCTTCGAATACGAAGGCGGAATCAACATATACAAAGTCATAACAACTTTTTTCCTCTTAATCTTTCTTTCTATTTCTGATTACAATCCTTTACACGTGTTTCTGAAGCAATTTTGACATAATTTCGACACCAACACTATGACTTGATTCCGCTCCAGATGTTTTAAATGATAATGGCTAACCCCTATTTATAGTTGGCCTGATTCCGCTCCTACATACATGCATTACGAGCGGAATCACCTGATTTCGTCAGGAGCGGAATCAACAAGATACAACAGGAGCGGAATTAGCATCTAAGACCTATTTGGAGCGGAATCACATATTACATACTTTCCTGATTTCGCTCCAAATGACACAAGTGTCATTTGGGGCAGAATTACATCCTAAGACCACTTTTTGTGTTTTCCAACTCCGTACAACCTATCTAGACCTAAGACTCACTAAAGACGTAGTTAACAGACATTCCGTGCACCAACAGACTCCCCCTTGGACGTTGACAAAGTCTTCGGCATTGAGTCTTCAGTCTTAGTCTCTTTCCAACTCTGTCTTCTCATTACATATACTTTTTCTTCAAAATCCCCTTTGACTGTTGATCCAGAATCCTGACTCCCCCTTTCACAGACTCCCCCTCTCTGACAGCTGGGCTCTGATTCTGGTTCAAACTTTAATGATTTAATGCCATGGGGATTCCTGTATAAACTCTACCCAAAAAATAAGATATATGATAATAACAGATTCAAACTAAACTTACCATTTAACCTTCAGTGTTAGAAATCCACTTAAGTATTCAGGTTCAAGTTAATGACCCTGATTACTCAATTTATCTACCAAGTCCAATTTAATGACCTTGGTTGATCAGAGACAATTCACACTGACTTTTGAAAACAAATAAGTTCAAACATTTCTGAAAATCACAAGTTTCAAGTTAATGAACTTGCTTTAACTATTCAATTTCTCAACCCTATCAAGATTAGCTCACAACTCATCCTCCAGTCCAAAAATCTTCTGCATCTGCTTTCAACTTTCGAATCCGAAGATCAACTCTCCACTTTGGTTTGTCAAAAATAAAGCAGAAATGTAAAATCTTTTTGAATTTTAATAAAATTTCTAAACTAGGAATGAAATACAGAACTAAAATGCAATAAAAGTAAACTATTTACAAACATATTTTTGGTTGAGCGTGTTAGGGAATCATATCAGCTATTCGACAAATCACAAGTACCGTTAAGCTGCAATTACATACTCAAAATTAAACAATTCGCTTAGATTGTCGATATACTGATCCACTTAAATTCTCACACAATTTTCAATCTGTCCAGGATACGAATTTAATGTTTTAGAGACTTAAACTTATACGTGTGTCCCACCTCTTGAATATACTCCCGTATCCAGATCCCGATATTCAGTCTTACAGGTAATTATAACACAAATGATATCTGTAGGGGTTAATAAATTATGAAGAATCATGAGAGCTCAGGTCAGAACTACCGTTCAGCAGAGAGATCATGACTCAACTTTTGAGTGTGTCCCCTTTAGAGGATCTTTTTTACAACAGCATTGCTAAGCAATTTTATTGTCTTATCATATATGCTGAGGGTAATGCTATGTTTCAAGCATTTGCAGAAAGTATTATTCGAGGACTAGGTCAGAACTACCATTCAGCAGAAGTCCTGGAATAATACCCCAGATATCACTGAGTATAAAGACCTAGTATATCAGAAAAAAGAATCTTTCAAACGAGATTTCAGGGGTTACCTATATATCCAAGTAGTGTTCCCCACGAAATAAGCAAGTAAGATTTAGGTTTATATCCCGAACAAACCTACTAAATGTGCAAAAACCTATCGGCATATCATCAGCGAGACTGTTTAACGCATTTAAACCTTCCATTTCTTTAGCATACCGTGACTGTCAAGCCGATGTACTATCATTTTCCCTTTTTACACAAGCTCTTTTCTGGGTTTCTATTGTTTTTGGATTTTGAAAATATCTCATGTTTTTGTATTTTTGTCATTTTTTATTGTTTTTGTATTTTCTGAAATATTTACCCTATACTCCCCCTAAATACCAAAACATGTAAAAAATCGACAAACCATTGCAGATTGCTTCTCAACATCATCTACAATGTCACCTTCATCAACGCCAATAATCTCCTCCAACACCGATAAAAGCTTCATACCATTCAATTTTAGTAAATATTGAAAACGTGCTTTGTCAAAAGCTTTGGTATGTAAATCAACTTTTTGATCATCAGTGTGGATTTTCTCAATTCGTATAAACTTCTTCTTGAAACAATCGCGAATGAAGTGATGACGAATCTCTATGTGTTTCGTTTTAGCGTGATGAACTGTATTTTTAGTCATGTTAATCGCTGCCTCATTATCAACAAAGATAGGGGTGTTTAAAAATTGCAAACCGTAGTCGCGCATCTGTTGCTGGATCCACAAGATCTGTGAGCAGCAACTGCTAGCAGATACATACTCCGCTTCACATGTGGATAAAGCCACAGAGGTTTGCTTTTTGCATTGCCAAGTAACCAATCTCGATCCGAAAAACTGGCACCCTGCTGTTGTTGATTTAGCATTAACTTTGCAGCATCCGAAATCGGGATCGGAATACCCTTCGAGCGTGAAATCGCCTTCTCTTGGATACCCCAACCCCAACGATGGAGTTCCTTTTAGGTAGCGCAATATCCTTTTTACAATCACTATATGCGATGCTCTCGGGTTAGATTGAAATCTTACTGCGAGGCAGGTTGGGTACATAATATCGGGTCTTGAAGCTGTCAAATACATCAGCGAACCGATCATGGAACGATACATCGTTTCATCTACCTTCTCTCCGGTGAGATCAGGGTTTATCCCATGATTCATTGCTAATGGGGTGGCTGCTGGAGTAGAACCTGACATCCCGAATTTCTCCAAGATATCATGAACGTACTTCGCTTGATGTATGAAAATTCCTTTGGGTAGTTGATCAACCTGCAATCCCAAAAAGAATTTCATCTCACCCATCGATGACATTTTGAATTTTTGCTTCATAACACGTTCAAAATCTTTGCATAGATCCTCATTTGTTGACCCAAATATAATGTCGTCCACGTATATCTGAACAATCAGAAGATGACCATCGACCTCTTTGGTGAAAAGAGTGGCATCCACTTTTCCAAAGATGAAGCTGTTGGCTAGTAGATGTTGAGACAATGTCTCGTACCAAGCTCTCGGGGCCTGGTGTAAACCATACAGCGCTTTGTCTAACAAATAGACCTTGTCTTTGTGAAGTGGATCGGTGAAGCCCGGTGGCTGCCCGACATAAACCTCCTCTTTTACCTTACCATAGAGAAAAGCCGATTTAACATCTAACTGATAAACTTTGAAGTTTTTCCAAGACGCAAATGCAAGAAAGATTCTGATCGCTTCTAGTCGGGCAACCGGAGCATACACTTCGGTGAAATCTATACCCTCCTGCTGACAGAAACCCTGGACTACGAGTCGAGCTTTGTTGTGAATCACAACTCCTCTATCATGTCTCTTACACTTGAACACCCACTTGGTGTTTATCTTCCTTTGACCATCTGGCAAATCCACTAACTTCCACACTCCTAACTTTTCGAATTGACTCAGTTCCTCCTGCATTGCATTGACCCAAGAATCTTCAGTAAGCGCCTCTTTGTAAGTCCTTGGTTCAACCTGCGAGATAAAACAACTCAATGAGAATTCAGTTTGCAAAGGAGCAACTGTTGTATAAAAACTTGTAAGCCCTTTATCAATCTGTCTTCGAGTGCGAACGCCAGTTTGCAGTTCTCCAATGATCAATTCCTCTGGATGATATGAAAGAGTTCGTGGCATTACTTCGCCTGGAACATCTACATCACCCTCCAGATTAGTAACATTCTGATTTGCATCTTGTTCACTGACTGGGTTTGTTTGACTTGAGATCTGAATATGCTCCCCCTTAGAATCTGAATCACCACGATCATATACTGGCATGTTCTCAGATTCTTGATTATCAATCTGTGCCGACTGATTATCTTGAGCAACTTCATTTTGTTGGACATCATCATGTTCACCAGCATTGCTTGGACCTGCTTCATCATCATTTGAAGTTTGTCGAGGTCTTCTTGAATACTCAGCTGGGAACCTTTCCTGCGATTCTTCATACTCTCTTAGAATATCCAACTCGTCAAAGAAATCTTCTTCTTCCATGTCAAACGAATCCCATAATTTATCGTAATTAAAACGCCACGAGTCACCGGGGTTCTAAGGCGGCATAGTATACCCTGACACTCAACATGTTGTGCTTTGATGATGTGCTTAACCCACAAATATTCCTTCAATACTCTTTGGACCAAATTTACCAAAAGGCTCTAGAACTGTACAAGGAGACCCAAACGGTTCTAAAAACTTCAGGTTCGGTTTGCGATTATTGATCAACTTAAAGCATGTCTTGTTGAATTTCTTTACAGTGAGAACCCGGTTGAGTGTATAGCATGCGGCGGAAACTGCTTCTGCCCAAAAATTTATCAGTAGCTTTGAATCAGCAAGCATTGTTCTAGCCGTTTCGATTAGCGTCCTATTTTTACGTTATGCGACTCCATTCTGCTGCGGAGTGTACGGAGCACTAAACTCATGCAATATACCTCTTTCATCACAATATTCTTCCATCTTGTTGTTCTTGAACTCAGTACCATTATCACTTCTAATTCTTCTGATACGCCTTTGGTACAGATTTTCAATCTTTCTGAACAACGCCATCAAACTATCAAATGTTTCATCTTTCGACTTCAAGAATGATACCCAAGAAAATCTGGAATAATCATCAGTAACCACAAGACAGTAGAGATCCGCTGTAATACTTTTGACGTTCACTGGACCAAACAAATCCATATGTAGTCTCTCTAACGGTCTGGAGACTGAATTGACTTGCTTTTTAGGGTGTGACTTTTTCTTCTGCTTGCCTTTGACACAACTAATGCACTCCCCTTCCAGATAAAAACCTTTGATATTTACTCCAAGAACCAAATCATTGTGCACCAAGTGATTCATTTTTCTAAGATGTATATGCCCCATCTTCCGGTGCCACAACTTCGATTCTTTCTCTGTTGCTCGAGACACAAAACAATGAGCCTGACCAGTGGTTATAGTAGCTACACTCATGTCCAACATGTACAGATCATTGACTCTTGGTGCCCTCATGATAATCCATTCTTCAGGGATAACAAATCCGGGTTTCAAGATCAAACATTCTTTGTCTGTGAAGTGAGTAGTATACATCCTGTCACAAATCTGCGAGATGCTCAGCAGATTATTCTCCAGCTCAGCAATGTAGTTAACTCTTTCAAACGTAACAATCCCATTGGATAACGTTCCTTCACCAATAATCCTACCACCTTGATTTCCAGCGAAACCCACATAACCTCCATTGAAATTTCTAACATCATACAACAATGCAGTCTTCCCTGTCATATGTCGAGACGCTCCACTATCCATAATCCACCTTGAAATAGCTCTCGAAAGTTCCTGCACATATTACAAACAATTCAATAAAGATGCCGATTCATGCTTCACGATTACCAACTAGGAAGCTCCGGCAACTCCAAAATCTTTAGTGAGATTTTGATGCTACCCAAGCCTTTTTCGACTCAGGTAACTGGACTTTAATGTGAGATTTTGTAGTGTAAAGTGGCGGAAAATTTTTATCATTCATTTTCAAACTTTCATCCGATCTAACCTCAACCTTTTTGTATAAGAAAAACTCATCTATCTTAAGTTGACCAGTTGGTTGATTTTTCTTCTGAACATTCTTCTTCTCAGGTGGAGTAAAAGATTGTTTCTCCAGCTTTTCATAATAATCCAAAGGAACATCCATCTTTACCGGTATAGTAGAAGATGATTGTTTTTCCGACACTGAAACCTTTGGTTTATCAGCAACTTTTGGCTTCCATGTTTGTTGAGATGATGCAACCCGTTTGTAAAATTTGTCATTTTTAGTTACCACATTCTTAACAAGTTCAATTTTGACTTTTGATTTCTCATTTTTCCAAATTTTCTCAACAACCATTTGATCTTTTCCTTTTGCATCAACCTTCTTCTTTTGTTTCTCAACAACTTCAATCTTAGGCTTGGAGTTGGTGCAATTTCTTGCAATGTGACCAACTTTGTTGCATCTAAAACATGTGCGAGTATCAACTACCTGATTTGTGCCTTCAGACTGAGGTTGTGAGGCCCTCTTCGCAAAAAAATCTTCATTTGATTTCGAAAAGATTTCGTTTTCCTCATCAGAAAGTGAACTTGAACTGTTCACAAACACCTTCTTTTCAGCAAACCTTTTGTTTTGAAAATTCTTTCTTTGATAATTCTTACCACCCTGATATCCACTCGACCAATTGTTTCGATTGTTGTTATAAAAACGCGGTGGAACAACAAGCTTTTTGTAGTAAGCTTTATCTTTCTCAAAATTCATTTGTCTCTTTGTTTGACTCAAACTGTTCACTTCTGACATTTCAACTTCAACCAATTTGAAAACATTTGTTAACTTGTTCACATTAACATTCTCAATGGGAAACTCAGAATCCGAATACAACTTATCTGATCCAGCCATCTTGTACATCACAAGACCCGGTTCATCACTTAAGTAGTTTTTGGATTTTGGTTTCTGAATGTACTTGTCCAAGAAACATTCATCATCTTCAGCTGAATCAGACAACAAAACACTTTCAGCTGTACTTTTAACTATCTCAGTTTGAACACTATCATCAGATGATGATGAAGAAAATGTCACATCAATCGAATCAGGAAGTTTCACTTCATTTTCTTCTTCAATTTTAACCAACCCAGATTGTTTTTTCGAGTAATTATCAAGAACTGGTGGTGGAACTTGATGAAAACCCACCCCGGTTCCATCAGAGTACACATCTTCGCCTGATTTATCTTTCCCAATGGGTTTGGGAATAATGTGTTGCAAAACAAAGCTTGCGGAGTTGTAACTCTTAAGCTTCAACTGAATTCGCTCATTTTCAATTTCAGCTTCTTGAACTTTAAGTTTCAATTTAGTGATTTCATCCAGTTGTTGGTTGATTAATTCTTCTTTTAATCTCAAAACACATTGCAATTGGCATTTTTCTTTGTATGTTTTACCATTTCTATCATCATTATCTTTAACCGTGCTTTTAAGCTTCTCCAATTTTTCAGTGATCTGACGATTTTCAAGAACTAGCTTCTCATTTTCTTTCCTAACCCTTTCCTGATCAATTTTATCAGTTTCAATTTTGTTAGTTAATTCTTTTAATCGTTCAGTTGAAGCTTTCACCGATTTATCACGATCAAGAATTTGATCCTCAACACTTTTGACTTTAGCAGTCAGATCCTCAATCTTTTTACCTTTGAGATAAGTGTTTGTACTACCAATCTTGCATTCTTTGATGCAATTTTTGCAGTCAACATCACCACTGACCTTCTTACCTGACTCAGTCGTTGACGCGTTTGAACTGACTTGGCTTTTAGACTCAGAAATGGATTTAGAATCTACCTCCATTGCCTTAGCTGCCAGCACCTTGTCAGCCATCTTTCCCATGTTTTCTGCATTCAACTCCTGTGTCGTGTCAATGATCCCAGTGTCAATCTTCTTTAACTTATCTTTCTCGTCTTTCTCCTTCTTCTCTTTCTCTTCATCTTCACCGCTTCCCCACCATTTCTTCTGCCAATAATCATCTTCAATTTTATACTCTTGAATTATGGTTTCCACATCAAGAGTGTTATGATCAACAACAATGTTTCCATAGGGATCAAGATAACACTCCCTGTCTGGATCCCATCTCTTTGCTCTTTTTGCCTCAGAAAAAATACCAGATATTCTGATCAATTTGTTCGTGGCTAACATCCTTCTCTAATTATACTTCTGTTCTTCAGTTCTGTTATCTTTCCAAGGTTTAGGTTCAGAATTTGCCATGAATGCATATCCAACCGCATCCTCCTCAGGTAACAATTCACTCCAGTCGAAACCTTCATCGTCATGAATCACCGCAAGAGCTCTAGATTTTTCTTTGTTATCTTCAATCTGTTTCATTCTTGGTGGCTCCGATTTATTCTGATGATAAATCGCTTTCTTGTAGTAATCTTCTCTGAACGGGTTCTCAGATTCATCAGCATACGCGTTTCTGCATTCACGCTTAAAGTGACCTTTCTGTTTGCATTTGAAGCACGTCATCTTAGACTTATCAAAGCCCAACTTGGTAGATGGTCCACCAATTGACTTCCTCCATGTTATCTCCATGAAACGTTGTGCTCGACGAACTGCACTGGCCATACACCACCTTATGTCAATCAGTTCCATCTCCTTAGGATCAATCTGATCATAGTCTTCTTTCGTCAGGTTGGTGTTGCCTATCTTCCCTGCTACAAGACTTTCATAAGATTCTAGCACAGATGCTAAGAAAACCATCTGTTGCTTTGCCGACTCTTCGCTGAAGTTTTGAGCATTCTTTAAATCTACAGCGATGTTGCATTGAAATAAGTTCTTTACATCAGATTGGTTTGAATTTGATGATGACCCACTGTGATATCCACTGTGACATCCACTGCTTTGACTTTCTTTGCTCGTTGTGGAGACATTCTCAGTAGAAAACGCAGTCTTGGGAGATGTGTTCTTCGGCATCATGCTCTTTGGATAATACAAATCCAAGTTCTGCTGATAAGATGAATGATTGACTTTGTGTGTTTTCTTTAATTCCAACTCGTGACTCTCTAATCTCTCAATCAACAGATCCACCGTAAGATCTGCAGGCTTGATCGTATTTTTCAACATCAACGCATAGTATTGCCAATCCATTTCATCAGGTAGTGAGTCAAATAGCTTATCGACTAGCTCTTCTTGAGAATAGCAAATATCATGTCTCGCCAGTTCCAGTTTCAGATGCCCAAACCTCTCTATCATTTTACAAACTGATTCATTCTTTAAACACCCAAACAAGTCAAACTCTTTTCTAAGTAGTTTCGTTTTGTTTTTCACAATTTCTTTGCTTCCTAAATGTCACGGCCCCCGACCCACCCTGGACGGAATCAGAAGCCGTGAACAGTCCAGTGGTACCGGTGATTAATAAAACATTGCAGCGGAAATTTCATCAGGACCGTGAGTTAGGAAAAATATCAGAGTTTAGAAACACCGGATTTTATTTATTAAATAGATGGGATAAACCCATGTTTTATAAAGGTAGCTTTAATAAGATAAATTTGTTTACATAAAACAATAATTCTTAATTTGATTTAATTAATAAAATAAGCCACTTCTTGAAGCCTTTCAGTGTCGTATCCATCTCTTATTCCAATCTAGTGTAATTACCTGAAAAATGATTGAAAAAGGTTTTGTCAGTGAAAATACTGAGTGAATTCATTCCATTTTTATAAAATATATTGTTATACCTTACAGTATTAAGGTTTTTATATCTATTTATATTTACCCAACTCAATCAGTATTTGTCACATGGTGGCAGTTCCGATGTAACAGTAATCATATCAATTATTGGCTCACTTTAGTCCAATAGTGAATTTATCAGATAATTCTATTTTACTATTATTCAATTTATCTGTCACTAGGCGATTCCTGTGACGGTAATCATATCAATGTTGATCATTCTTTCAACTAGTGACTCTGGTCATATCACTGTTGATCATTCTTTCAACTAATGATTCTATTCATAACACTGTTGATCATTCTTTCAACTAGTGTCTTTGGACATGTCACTGTTGATCATTCTCTCAACTAGTGACTCTGGACTTAATTGTATCCCGTGACATTAATTTTTCAACTAAATTACTTATGACACAAAACCATTTAACCCAGAGAATGACATATCTCATTCTATGTCAACTTACTATAACTTATCCAATATAATATGTTAATCAAATAATTGTAATATCATTATTTGATATATTAACGTGACTAAAAATATAATCTTCGTATAATAGAATATATTATATTTGACTATTTTATTATGATATACACCATTTAAATTTATCTCAAACATATATTAAATTCACTAATAATTTAATATTAAAATAATATTAGTTATTGATTATAGCTACTGTGCATAATTCCCACTGTGATTGTGGTCATGCTAATATTGACTAACTTTCTGGTAAATAATAACGAGAATCAAATAATGTATAAAACCTTTCATACTGGCAGTTATTATAGAATATAAAAACTTAATCACTGTAAGCATAACTGATAAACATTTTAGGATTTTGAAAAGCCTTTGTAAATATAATTGTATCACAAAAAGGTGATAAAACTGTGAGAAAATATAATGGACTCACCAATGGTGAGAAAAGAGAAATGAACTCACATTGCAGATTTCTACGGCCAAAGTCTAGTTTACAGATAAGCCTTGATATATTGCAGATTTAATTTGAGCAGAGCCTAGCCTATTGATTAACTTTGTAACCTAGTGTATACAAACTAGGTAAGTAACTAATACAGCATTTATGATAACTCACGAGATAAAACCCTCACAACGAATGACAAAGTGCAATACTTAAACATCCATCGGATTCACAACGAATAACAGAGTATAGTCCGATTTTGAACAGCACTCAAACATTCAAGTCGAAATCACGATGAATAACAAAGTATAAACTCAATTTGAGCGGCACTTAAACAATCGTTGGATAGTTATAATCGATCGGACGTTGAATCGTAATAGCGATCAAGTTAATACCCTGTTTGTAGCAGCACCCCGCTATACTAATTAGTGTTTTTGGTAGTAATCAGACGATAACTCCTTCCCAGAGTCGAATTTTATCGTCGAACGAACGCACAGAAGCCAGTCCCAAAGCCTGCTATTTATACCCGAAATTTGATGTTGCTTACGGACCGTAACAATATTCCCTTACGGTCCGTAAGGGACACCTTTTCTCCATAGGGTCGCCACGTGTGGGTGTAGGCTTGCTGAATCGACGATTTGATTAAATTCGATTTTTTTAATAAGTTATAAGGATAATCGTTGAGTAGGGAATGCCCCCCCTGAGTTTTAGGGGCCCTGATCCTGATTCTGCTTGTTCTGAAATTTTTTTAGGGTTTGCGTAGAATTACTTGGGTGTCTTAATTAGGTTTCCTATTAGATAGAATAATAATATAAATAGGACTTTTAATGAGGGTTGTTACATTCTCCCCACCTTAATAAAAATCTCGTCCTCGAGATTTGGGTTACGATATTTCTTTTAGACTTATGTCATATTCTATTCAATAAAACAATATTAAGGTAGATGACACAGAATTAAAATATCAAATTTTGCAAATATAAGTTGTACAATAGGTAGGATTCAAAGGTTCAACTGAATTAGTTCAAGAAATCGATGTCAAACGGATGAGATGAAATGATATAATTTCCAATGTGATTATTTTCAAGCCAAAAGATATATGCTCAATAGATATTTAGAATGAATGTGAAGAACTTTTAGAATCAATAAAAATTCTTTGTCAAAAGAAAACTTACTTTGATTGACAACTGAAGAAGACTCAGAATCAACAAGCTCAAATGAAATAAAAGCATGAAAATGATTGTCAACTATCGAATCATAAGAGAAAAATCAATGTGTTGACATTTATTAAATTGCAAGGATACACCGAAAATACAATAGAGTTTAGTGTATCATTGTCTTAATACATAATTGCATCAAGACTATTTTCAAATGATGAGTCAAACGAAGTACATACGTGATTTTGAATGATTCGTATGCTTTTGATTAGCCCAAGCTACAAGTTTATAACGACTCCGCAAGGTGTCGAAAAGATTGAAATAATTCAATAATTACGGTGACTGAACAATTTCATCGTGTAATCAACTGAAAGCTTTAATGAAGTAAATTTTGGATATTCATTTCGAATAGAATTTTCAAATGAAAAGACCAAATGAATATTATAAAATTTTCGATAAATGATGAAAGAAACGTTAAGAGGTACACCGGAATATGATATGAATTTGTGTACTCTTATCTTAACACCTAATTGTATTAAGAATGTTTAAGATAATGAACCAACAGAAATTAAAATTCGTTCATTAGGAATGAAAAATGAGAATAGCTCAAACTTCAAAGTAAAGAAAACGCAACCACAAGGTGTCGTAGTAATTGAAATAGTAGCGATGAATGAAATGAGTTTCACCATTCTTTAAATCAAATGAAGTAAATCCGAATGTTTCAAATAAATCTAGTAGGATTGAAATTGAAATAATTGAATAATGTTTTTCGATCAAAGATGATAAAACAATAAAGATTACGAAACGCTTGATTGCTGATATAAAAATCATTAAGAGATACACTGAAATATGAAATGAATTTGTGTATCATTATCTTAGCACATAATTGTGTTAAGATTGATTTTATAGAATAAACCAACAAAGCGGATTCAATATAAATAAATAATTAAACCCGTATGCAACGAGATTAGCACAAGCTTCAAATTTTGTGAAAATGTCACCACAAGGTGATCGTGACCAAATAAATGATTTAATGAAAGTGAAGACCAAACAATTCTGTTATGGTTTTGAATAGATGAAGTACTTGACAGAATGTATTTATTTATAAACTTTTATTTGTACTAAGGTCAAATAATAACTTAACTTAGATATTATATATCAGCGATTACGTCTGGAATCATTTCTGCTTCTTGTGTAGTAAGTACGAATGCTCGCACGTTCTTCTTAGCTCCGTCTGTTGTTCTGGCCTTGTTGTCGAGTGCTTTGGTTAGTTTTGGGCAATATGGTTTGATGTGTCATGTTTCTCCGCAATTGAAACAAACATTAGTTTTCCTTCTACACTCTTCCTCTATATGCCCGGTCATCTTGCAGAAGTCACAGTAGGATGTTTTCCTAAAACGGCATCTTCCTAAATGCTTTTTGTTACAGCTTCTGCAGATAGGTTGCTCCAATGACGCTTCAGTTCCTGTCTTCTTGTAGAATTCTTGGGAAATTTTCTGGGCTAACTCTTTCTTCTTGTTTTCTTCTCTTGTGCGGATTAGTCCATCTGTCAGCATGTTAGCTAGTTCGACTGCTTCTTCAATAGTCTGTGGTCTAGTGGCCTTAACTATGTCTCGTATTTCGCTAACTAATCCCCAAATATAACGAGAAATTAGTACAGGTTCTGGCGAAGCCAGAGTTGGTACCATTCTTGCATATTCGAAGAACATTGTCGTATATTCACGACAATTCACATCTATCATTTTATGATTTAGGAACTTGTTAGCCATTCGTTCCTTTTCATAAGGAGGACAAAATTTCCTTTCTGTCATTTCCTTGAATTTTTCCCAGTTCATGGCATAAGCCATGTCCCTTCCTTTTGCCTGAAGAATTGTATTCCACCATTCTAAGGCTTCTTCCTTGAAGAGGTTAGATGCATACATCACCTTATCTTCTTCGGCACATTTGCTGATTGTAAGAACAGCTTCCGTCTTTTCTAACCATCGCAGAGCGGCCGTAGCTCCTTCACTGCCGGCGAACTCAGTTGGTTTACAGGCTAGAAATTCTTTGTAGGTACACCCGAAAGTCATCGCCTTCTTTTTCTTGGGAAATGGGGTTTTGATAATATCATCATTACCTCCATTGACACTATGGCTAAAACCATCGTCACGAGTATGTTTGCTACTCACAACTTTGGTAGGTTCTACGGGATTTTTTTAACAGCTTTAATTATTAAAGGTAAAGCATTAGCTATTCCTTGAGCTATTAGATTTTCTATAGCTTTTTTATCCAAAGGATTTTCATTATTAGCATGAACTTCTGGATTATGTGGTACTTCATTCGACATCTGAATTGCAAACATTTTCACTTATTAATATCACAGAATAATTAGAACAAAACAATACTTCCAGGATATTATATGTGCATATCGACATATATATATTCATATATAACACATATGTTAATTTGTATCAGTTTCCTAACTTTATTGTTTAAGTTTAGGTATTAAAAGAACACCTAAATAGCTTAAACAAGTGGCTCTGATACCACCTTCTGTCACGGCCCCCGACCCACCCTGGACGGAATCAGAAGCCGTGAACAGTCCAGTGGTACCGGTGATTAATAAAACATTGCAGCGGAAATTTCATCAGGACCGTGAGTTAGGAAAAATATCAGAGTTTAGAAACACCGGATTTTATTTATTAAATAGATGGGATAAACCCATGTTTTATAAAGGTAGCTTTAATAAGATAAATTTGTTTACATAAAACAATATTTCTTAATTTGATTTAATTAATAAAATAAGCCACTTCTTGAAGCCTTTCAGTGTCGTATCCAGCTCTTATTCCAATCTAGTGTAATTACCTGAAACATGTTTGAAAAAGGTTTTGTCAGCGAAAATACTGAGTGAATTCATTCCATTTTTATAAAATATATTTTTATACCTTACAGTATTAAGGTTTTTATATCTATTTATATTTACCCAACTCAATCAGTATTTGTCACATGGTGGCAGTTCCGATGTAACAGTAATCATATCAATTATTGGCTCACTTTAGTCCAATAGTGAATTTATCAAATAATTCTATTTTACTATTATTCAATTTATCTCTCACTAGGCGATTCCTGTGACGGTAATCATATCACTGTTGATCATTCTTTCAACTAGTGACTCTGGTCATATCACTGTTGATCATTCTTTCAACTAATGATTCTATTCATAACACTGTTGATCATTCTTTCAACTAGTGTCTTTGGACATGTCACTGTTGATCATTCTCTCAACTAGTGACTCTGGACTTAATTGTATCCCGTGACATTAATTTGTCAACTATATTACTTATGACACAAAACCATTTAACCCAGAGAATGACATATCTCATTCTATGTCAACTTACTATAACTTATCCAATATAATATGTTAATCAAATAATTGTAATATCATTATTTGATATATTAACGTCACTAAAAATATAATCTTCGTATAATAGAATATATTATATTTGACTATTTTATTATGATATACACCATTTAAATTTATCTCAAACATATATTAAATTCACTAATAATTTAATATTAAAATAATATTAGTTATTGATTATAGCTACTGTGCATAATTCCCACTGTGATTGTGGTCATGCTAATATTAACTAACTTTCTGGTAAATAATAACGAGAATCAAATAATGTATAAAACCTTTCATACTGGCAGTTATTATAGAATATAAAAACTTAATCACTGTAAGCATAATTGATAAACATTTTAGGATTTTGAAAAGCCTTTGTAAATATAATTGTATCACAAAAAGGTGATAAAACTGTGAGAAAATATAATAGACTCACAAACGGTGAGAAAAGAGAAATGAACTCACATTGCAGATTTCTACGGCCAAAGTCTAGTTTACAGATAAGCCTTGATATATTGCAGATTTAATTTGAGCAGAGCCTAGCCTATTGATTAACTTTGTAACCTAGTGTATACAAACTAGGTAAGTAACTAATACAGCATTTACGATAACTCACGAGATAAAACCCTCACAACGAATGACAAAGTGCAATACTTAAACATCCATCGGATTCACAACGAATGACAGAGTATTGTCCGATTTCGAACAGCACTCAAACATTCAAGTCGAAATCATGATGAATAACAAAGTATAAACTCAATTTGAGCGGCACTTAAACAATCGTTGGATAGTTATAATCGATCGGACGTTGAATCGTAATAGCGATCAAGTTAATACCCTGTTTGTAGCAGCACCCCGCTATACTAATTAGTGTTTTTGGTAGTAATCAGACGATAACTCCTTCCCAGAGTCGAATTTTATCGTCGAACGAACGCACAGAAGCCAGTCCCAAAGCCTGCTATTTATACCCGAAATTTGATGTTGCTTACGGACCGTAACAATATTCCCTTACGGTCCGTAAGGGACACCTTTTCTCCAAGGGTCGCCACGTGTGGGTGTAGGCTTGCTGAGTCGACGATTTGATTAAATTCGATTTTTATAATAAGTTATAAGGATAATCGTTGAGTAGGGAATGCCCCCCCTGAGTTTTAGGGGCCCTGATCCTGATTCTGCTTGTTCTGAAATTTTTTTAGGGTTTGCGTAGAATTACTTGGGTGTCTTAATTAGGTTTCCTATTAGATAGAATAATAATATAAATAGGACTTTTAATGAGGGTTGTTACACTAAACATTTGTTTTTCAACTTATCCCAAAGATCTGTAGCACTAGAGTATTCGATCAAAGATATTATATCTTCTCTGACGGATTGAAACAGCAACGCAATACATTTTTGCTTAGCAACAAACGATTCTATTTCATCAGGTGTCATTAAAGTTTTGCCACTTTTGCCTCCATTATCGTAATCATTTTTTAGACTCTTCCAACTGGGAAAAGTAAAAGCCATCAACCAATCTTCAAATTTCTTTGCCCACCGACTGTAATCTTCGATAGCCATTAACTTCGGGGGGTTTGTTGTAGGTTCCAAAAGCACTTTCAACCTCCAATGCATCCGATAGATTTTTCTTTGGATTCAGTGTGTTCTCATCAGTGTTACTCGAAGATGTACCATTTATACCGTCTCCAGCAAATGCAAATACATCATAAAATGGATTGAAATCATCCATCTTGTGCGTACCTGAAAACAATCAGCAAAACACTTAGAAAGTTTTCAAAGTTTTGAAACACAGCAAGTTCGAGCGAAATCAGCTTTAGAGCAAAATCAACTAAATTTTGATTTCGAGCGGAATCAGAAAGTAACTCTAGAGCGAAATCAGAATTTAACTTTCTGAGCGAAATCAGACTTGATTTCGGGCGGAATCAGACTTGTTCTGATTATGAGCGGAATCAGAAAGTATTTTCGAGCGGAATCAGATTTTAACTGATTATGAGCGAAATCAACAATTAATTTCGAGCGGAATTAACTTTTAGGGCGAAATCAGCGAAGTATGTCACGAGCGGAATCAGGTTTTTAGATCAATTTTACCATTTTTACTTCGAATTTTAACCTGATTCTTTCTAGGGTTTGTTAATTATATGTTTTATACAATATACTCAAAATTCAGTCCATTCCGACCGTTAGAACTTGTTCGAATCAGAAAAGTATAAGAAGAAGTGAGTAGAAATGAGAAATTCTGGTAGAATCAAGCTGCTATGGTATGAACTCCTCGTCCTGAGCTCTGATACCACTTGTTGGACCGTTTGCGTGACCCTAAATGTCAGTAAAGCAGTTCATCTTCGAATACGAAGGCGGAATCAACATATACAAAGTCATAACAACTTGTTTCCTCTTAATCTTTCTTTCTATTTCTGATTACAATCCTTTACACGTGTTTCTGATGCAATTTTGACAGAATTTCGACACCAACACTATGACTTGATTCCGCTCCAGATGTTTTAAATGACAATGGCTAGCCCCTATTTATAGTTGGCCTGATTCCGCTCCTACATACATGCATTACGAGCGGAATCACCTGATTTCGTCAGGAGCGGAATCAACAAGATACAACAGGAGTGGAATTAGCATCTAAGACCTATTTGGAGCGGAATCACATATTACATACTTTCTTGATTTTGCTCCAAATGACACAAGGGCAGAATTACATCCTAAGACCACTTTTTGTGTTTTCCAACTCCGTACAACCTATCTAGACCTAAGACTCACTAAAGACGTAGTTAACAGACATTCCGTGCACCAACACCCGTTAACCTCACTTAAAGTCTCAAATATGAAGTTAAAGTATAGGGAACCTGAAACATGCTCAAAAATATGTCGGATGTCGGTTCGTTTTGCCGCACAGTTGCGTTGTTCGGTTAATTTCGACGGAAGTCGTAACAGACGCGTGTACGATCCAAATTACGCGATGAATGGATTTTTGACAAGCCAATCACTAAAACATAATATTTTAATGATTACATAAATTTTTGGATGTCCGGATGTATTCAGAACGTAAGTTATGCGCGAAAATGCAAACTTGTGCACTTTTTGACGTTTTTAGCCCCTGAATGAGCGTAAAGTTTGTTTTAGCATGCCGAACCCCTCAAAGCCTATTTCTAAGCTATGTAAAGGATATTTAGGGTGTGTTTAACTTATGGCCATGTTTCGGAATGTTTGTTACAGTTCAAATTGGCATACTTTCGCAGTTTGTCAATTTTAGTCCCTGTAAACGAATTAACTTGATTTTGCCATACCAAAGCCATCAAAACTTATTTCTAAGTTATGTAAAGGTTATTTAAGGTATGTTAAACATAGATTGATGTTCCGGAGTATTTGTCCCGTTAAACTGACTACGTTTACGCACCAGTTTGCGTATAACTCTCCAGAAAGCGATATAGAGATTGAAATTAAATAAAAGTCAAAACATGAAAAATTTAAAACATAAACAAACAAGCATTGGGATCAAAATAACTTTATTTCATTGATAACTGAACTGTTTACAATGATTACAAGCACAGATGTCACAGTTTAAAGTACTAATATTGGAGTCCTTGTTTGGATTCATTGTGTACTTTAATGTGTGTTTACAAGTTGGTGACAAGTTGATGATTTATGTGTTTATGTGGTAGTTGTGATTTAGATAACGAAACGGGTGTAATAAAATAAGAACATGGTGGATACGCTGCTGGTACTTCCTATATATAAGTGTTCTTATTTTATTACTCTTGTAGCGTTATCCGAATCACTTTAGGATTTTGTGTACGATTGATTCAATGTTCAAGTATCCAAATCCTTGTAGGATCTT
Source organism: Helianthus tuberosus (assembly GCA_030545235.1). Lineage (NCBI taxonomy): Eukaryota > Viridiplantae > Streptophyta > Magnoliopsida > Asterales > Asteraceae > Helianthus > Helianthus tuberosus. Next base: position 124,544,400 of record CM060412.1, read on the forward strand.
CCATATCTTCACATGTTAGATTCTTAGAAGGATATCTAAAGTATTACTATAAATCATTGACTTGATTTATATTATACTCACACAAGTTTTGACGGATTTCAAAACAGTTATAACTAATTCTTGATTGGATTTTTAATAACACATTCACAAGCTTTATGACGATTTTAACAAGATTACAAAGTACAATTTCAGTGGCACAAAAATTACTTAGTAATAATCATATTGGCATAAACAAAACTATTTGCCACAAGTTTTCACAATTAAGATTATGTATTGCAATACTAAACTTTTGCCATTCTTTGGTTTCGAGATTCATTTTCAATCGACAACTCTCGTAGTTGTCAAAGTATTGCAATGCCAAAATTTTTGCCATGCCAAAATTTTTGCCATTTATTTGGCTAACAAAACCTATGTACTCACCAGTATTTTTATGCTGACTGTTTTTCACATATGTTTCAGGAGTTCGACTATTCAAGCATGCAACGCATAGGACTGCATCCAGGCCTTAGAATTCTTTAATCAAAAGACATTTACATGTATTCTTTGTAAAACAATGTTAACAATATTGAAACAATTTAGTACCAGTAGTTGTGAGCAATTTGTAACGTGAGTCCCTGATATTTCCGCAGCGTGTTGTTGTATTACGCGATTGGGGTGTTACAGATTGGTATCAGAGCACTGGTTATAGGGAATTAGGTTATTAGTATGCCTTTAACCTAGTCTATAACCTTCCTAGGACCCAAACATGAGTAGACTTAGGATCTCTATCCTAATCCTCATCCTTATTCGTGCCACAACTACTCTATGATTTACAAATCATCTAACCTTAGATGATTTATCCTAAACCCTTAGGCTTTATGCCTTAAGGTATTCCTCAAAATTCTTTTCTCAAAACATTTTCATTGAAATATTTCTAAAAATGTTTTCTCAAACGTTTTCGTCAAAATATTTCACAACATGTTTATCTCAAACAATTTATATCCAAAGATTTCTTAAATGTTTTTCCTCAAACATTTTTCATCGAAATCTTGGGTTTTAATAATGTGAACACATGCAATCTGGAAGGGTGGATGCCTGTACCCCGAGTTTTCTGTCTAAGGCTAGAGTGTTCGTACAAATCCGCATTATCGGACCAGTCACTCTTACCTGGGAACTCTTAAGGTGAGTGTCCACTTATAGGCTAAAGAATGTCTTCGCGAAACATTATAAAAACCTATCCACATGTCGAACGATTTCCAAACACTACAACCTTTGTGACACTACTCAATCCAATTACCCTCGGTAATATGTTTGTTATTCACAACAATGGAAACAAATTTCCCTTTACGATACTATTCCATCATATTACCTTCGGTGATGTGTTTTATTCGAGACAATTGAAATGAATTTCATTTCGTTTCACGACACTATGTAAACCTATTTCATTTTCAAAACACTACCTTTTGTCTTTCAAGATCTCAAAATTTTTACCATTTGGATGAGAATTTTCAAAATCTTGAGCACAAAGTTTCTTTATATTAAAAATTTAATTTAAAACATTTTATTCTAAAAATAATAAATTTTTAAAAGATAAAGAATTTATAACACAAACCGTTAACTTGGTTTGTATTCTCTCATCCAAAAATACTACAAAAGCTTATTTCTCAAACCATTCTTGTTTCAAAACAAAAACTACAACACTATATTTTCTAAGTACAAGAAAAAGACTTTTGAACAAGATTTTTACTAAGTCGAGATTTTAAAATTCACTATGATGATTCAAACTTATGACAATTTGATGAATCTCACTTATTTAATTTTCACTACAGCTATATCTTCAAGATGCCTCCTCACCGCGACATCATTTGGAACGCTGAAATGGCAGCAAGGATTTCTTAGCATCTAGCTACTTTACTCCCAGGCATTGTGACCCAAGTCACCCAATCCAAAACAATAACAACAACAATGTTATATCGCCATGTAACTATAAACAATTCAACTCGGCTAAACCACTCAAGTTTAATGGGTCTGAAGGAGCAACTGCGCTCCTACAATGGTTTGAGAGTATAGAAAGCACATTCCCCATGTTCAGTGTCCCAGTGAGCGCAAGGTGGAGTTCGCCTCAAGTTTTTTTCCAAAGGAGAGCACTCACTTGGTGGAACGGTATCATGAGAGACCGAGGTGCCGATATAGCGATGGCACAAATGTGGGAAGAATTTAAAAATCTTATGAAAAAATAATTCTGCCCACGAAGCGAAATAAGGGCACTTGAAAACGAATTCTATTATCTAAAATAAGATAGTGGGGAAAACCATGCCTACACTGACCGATTTGAACAGTTAAGCCTACTTTGCCTCACTATGGTCACACCTTTGGATCAGACCATTGAGAAATACATTGATGGCCTACCTGATCCTGTCCAAGACATTGGCACTGGCAGCAAACCTGCAATGCTTAGGGAGGCTAAGGAATTAGCCGCAACCCTAACCAACTCCCAGGTTAGAAAAGGGAAACTTTTTCGAAAGGGAGACAAGAAACGAAACATTCAAACTACTAAGGAGAATTCAAAGGGAACAAAGGCTGAATCTTCTAAAAATTCTAAGAAGCAAAAGACTTCAAAGAATTTTGCAATTCCTGCACCAATTCCACTAAACTCAGTACCCTTTAAGGGATTTTCTCGTGGAAAGCAACCTCGGTGCAATCATCGCAACTATCATCATGAAACAAATTCTCCTTGCCGCCAGTGTACAATCTGTGGTCTATTTGTACATTTAGTTGTGACCTGTCGTATCCAGAACCGAGCAGGCCCTACTCAGACTTGCCCTCGAGCATGTTTCAATTGTGGTGATTTAAATCATTTCAAGCGAAACTGCCCTAAGCTTGCCAATGCTTGTGGATGAGTGTTTAATGAGGCTCAAGCTGATGATTAAGCACTTATGATCATTTGAACCTCTACATTTTCTGTTTATTTTTTAAAACAATGGACCTATTTCAACTATATTTGTAATAACAATATAAATTTCAAGAAGTTTATCTTTATCCTTGTTATTCGTATTCCAATTACAAATTCCAATGTGATTACACTTTGTGTGATTACAACTACATGCCAACTTTGAGGATTCCATTCTTTAGGAACTAAATCTTATAATTTAGCATACTATGATTGCACTCTAGTGCATTCATACGAACTTGGCAACATGATCGCTACAAATACTATGTGACCACTACTATTTCATGATCATGACATTACATACATGATTTGTTTATCTAGTATGTATAGTACTTGATTACAAATACAATTTGCTTTGTATGTTGACTTAACATACTTAGTACACTATTTTCAAATACATTTTGCTTAGTATGTTGACTTAGCATACCTAGCACATGATTTGAAAACATTTTCTCGATCTGCTTACAATATGATGACAATGCATGTTTAGTATATGTTGCATACTACCAGTTTGGTTTGAATGAAACATGTATTAACATTTTTACTAGAATGAAATACCTACTACTAAATTTTTTGTATGCAAACCAAGTAGTGCTATCATTGCTAGTATGCAACATGATTTGATTTGATAGATGCTGTGTTGTGACGATGTTTATTTGATTTAGATGATAGTTCAACCTTATTATTGTCACACCCCGACCACGTAGAACATACAAAACGTGGCGGAAACATCGGGGAGTGTTGTAACAGAATTAATGTTTCACAACCATGAAATTTAAGTTTCGTTTTATTCATCAAACAAGCGAGTTACATTGTCTTTAAACAAGAAATAAAGAGTACATAACAAAATTTAACTAGTTCTTGTCTCGTTTTAAGTCACTAAGGCACAGGTCCGCCTAAGTATGTCTTGATAAGTCCTATGCATCATCTCCTGAAAAACACATGTGAAAATAGGTACGTCAGCATAAAAATGCCTGTGCGATACATAGGTTTTGTGAAAATAGGATTCATGACTTATGTTTGAGAAAATGTTTAGTCATGAACCTTGTTATTTGCTTTGTTTTGTAAATCATTTGAAAATCGATAAGATCAGATGATATGTATAAATAAGAGAATAATGTATGGTTAAATGAATAACCATGTAAAATGAGTTTGTATAAGATATGTTGTTTGTAAAACAATGTCTTGTGAAAAGTATGTTATTTGTATAAAATGTTATATGTCTCAAATTGAAATGATTGAAATAACGTTACGACATGTAATACCATACGAACACTTATATATAGGAAGTACCAGCGGCGTATCCACCATGCTTGTAATATATTACACACGCCTCGTTACTTAATCACTTACTCAAACCAAACCAACAATGTAAGATGTCTATGTTTAAACCAATTGCCAAATGTATTGAATAATATGTCAAAATGCTTATGTCAAGATGTAAATCATGTAATGTGTATATAAATGTCAAAATGTAAGCATGTGATGAATAACAAATGTACTAAGTATGATGAACAATGCAACGATTGGACATACATAGCATGTGAACTGTACTAAGTATGCAACAATAGACATACATAGCATGAAATGTAATGTAAAACAATGTACTAGGTATGCACACAATGGTCATACATAGCATAAACACAATGAAATCATGTACTATAAATGTATGAATGAACATAGAAAGTATATGATGTGAAAACATGAAAGTAACAAGTAGGCATATGTGTTCCACCCCAAAACAGTTTGGAAAACAGTAAAAGAGGGGTCTATGTACTCACTTGAGAATGCTCAGTAGTCCTTGAGTGACAACCAAACAATGCTAGAGATCACGGATATCAAACGACACCTAATATAGGTAACTATGTTAATAAACCGGACCTAAATCGGAGGATTAGATAGAATGAGGGTTCGTAAACCAAACGAGTATGGAAACTCGTGTAATATGGTTTAACAAAGCCTACATACTAAATGAAACTTAACCTAAGTGCTTACGACCCATTACGACCCGTTTAGGTAGCTTATGCTACTTTAACGCGTCGTTCGCGTGAAACGCGTTCGGACCGTCTAACTAGTCCTATGACCAGTGTTATATGCCTAAACATGTTACATAATCAGTTATGTGACAAAAGTTTAGGTTACATATGCTTAATTACCAATTATACATGAAAAGGGTATTCTGGTAATTTACCTAAGGCATATAAACTACCTATCATACAACTACTTAAACGTAGCGACCATAAGGTATAACCTCGGAAGGTTATTCCCTATATACTATGGTCACCTAATGTATTTGGTCGAATCCTAATGATCGACCAAATGGGTCGGGTTCGAAGGTATAAGCGATTTATTAGATCGCTTACCCTACGACCCTAGACAACATGGTAATCCGTAGGCATAGTCCTCAGGGACTATAACCAACGTGATTACACTCACGTTGCGAAGTTCAAACGAACTTCGCATTGACCATAAACTGGTCAACGCAGAAAGTCAAACAAAGTTTGACTTTCAGACTCGAAAAGCAATAAAAGAACGAAGGAATACTTACGAAGGGTCCCCGAATGCTAACCTCGATCCAAGTAGCTCAGGTATGAAACAATGGTTTCAACTTAGAGCTTCTCAAATCAAGATTCTAGTGGTTTTTGCAAGAAGTGGGGTGGGGTATTTATAGTGTTTCCCGAACTGTTAGGATCGTTTCTTGGAAAACGTGATTCGATCTTGGCCATACACTTGCACCCATGGTATTGTAATACCATGTGCATCAAAAACCAGCCCATAGTATTGAGAAAAACCATGTGCAAGGGTGGAAAGGACCAGATTCAAAGTTTCTGCATGTTTTTGCTGTCTGTTAGTCTGATGCGGCCCGCTTCAGGATCAGACAAAACTCAGGCGGGCCGCATGGCCTTGTCTGATCAGAACAAATTTTCAGAAATTACAGTTTTGGTCCCTGCACGTGTTTAAGGCCATTCCCGACACTTCTAAGGCCCGTAAAGCCAACTTTAAGGCCCAAAATGATGCCTAAACATTGTGGACATGAAACATGATCAAAAATATGTCAGATGTTGGTTCCTTTGGCCGTACGATCGCGATGTTCGCTTAATTACGACGGAATGCGCATAAGCGCGAAAAACGATCCAAATTGCGCGACGAATGGATTTTTCTTATGCCAAACACTAAAATAAAATATTTTAGTGCTTACATAAATTTTTGGATGTTCGGATGTATTCAGAACGTAAGTTATGCGCGAAAGTGCAAACTTGTGCACTTTTTGACACTTTTAGTCCCTGAATGACCCAAAAGTTTATTTTAGCATACCAAACACCTCAAAGCCTATTTCTAAGCTATGTAAAGGATATTTATGGTATGTTTAACTTATGGTCATGTTCCGGAATGTTCGTTACAGTTCAAATTGGCATACTTTCGTAGTTTGTCAACTTTAGTCCCTGTAAGCGATTTAACTTGATTTCACCATACCAAACCTTCCAAAACTTATTTCTAAGTTATGTAAAGGTTATATAAGGTATGTTAAGCCTATTTCACTATTCCGGAGTGTTCGTTGGATTAAACTGGTTATATTTACGCATCAGTGCGCGTATAACCTTCCAGAAGGCGATTTAGAGCTTGTAATCGAACAAGAATTGATATGTGCAAAAGATACACATATTTATACAAGTGCAAAGTATGAAATAATATATTTCATTGGTTTGGAATTTGTTGGATGGTTGAAGTGACACAGGTGTCACAGTCTCCCCTACTTTAGGAAATTTCGTCCTGAAATAAATTCGTAGGAGTCTATCTGTGGCTTTGTGTTAAGTAACCATCAAAGATAAGCAAGGCTTAATCCTGTTATTTCTCTTTAACGAACATTTTTCAGAATTGAAAAATGAACGGAGTTATTTTCAACAGGCATTATTCAGAAACGAAAAATGGACGAAAGGAGTCATTTTCCACAACCTCTTCAGAAACGAAAATGAACGAAATGAGTCATTTTCCACAATTTCTTCAGAAATGAAAATGAACGAAATGAGTCATTTTCCACAATTTCTTCAGAAACGAAAATGAACGAAATGAGTGATTTTCTACAATTTTTTTCAGAAACGAAAATGAACGAAATGAGTCATTTTCCACAACCTCTTCAGAAACGAAAATGAACGAAATGAGTCATTTTCCACAATTTTTTTCAGAATCGAAAATGAACGAAATGAGTCATTTTCCACAACCTCTTCAGAAACAAAAATGAACGAAATGAGTCATTTTCCACAACCTCTTCAGAAACGAAAATGAACGAAATGGGTCATTTTCCACAATTTCTCCAGAAACGAAAAATGAACGAAATGAGTCATTTTCCACAATTTCTTCAGAAACGAAAATGAACGAAATGAGTCATTTTCCACAATTTCTTCAGAAACGAAAATGAACGAAATGAGTCATTTTCCACATTTTTTTCAGAAACGAAAATGAACGAAATTAGTCATTTTCCACAATCTCTTCAGAAACGAAAATGAACGAAATGAGTCATTTTCCACAATTTCTTCAGAAACGAAAATGAACGAAATGAGTCATTTTCCACAATTCTTCACACACGACCAAACTTGATGTGGTTTCCGTGCACTGAATTTCATAATTATGTATGCATCCATAATTACGCAATTCCTTGCACAGTCCGCACAATTTGTTTGTAATATGAAGGGGAGGAATAATCAAACCTGTGATGAGTGTGACTAGACTACCATAAGGTCCTTTTAGTTAGATTGACAACTGATCCTTTTAATTAGGCCACCTAGGAGTTCTTTCAGCTATCTCATCACATGATATTCCTAACCAGATTTTTGGATCAATCTGTTTAACTAGACCACTCAAGGGGTCTAATTATGGAATAGTACAATATAATCCAAGGGTCTTTACTATTACGTAAAAGCCCATTGAGGATTTAATATAGTACACAAAGATATGGAAGATTCTACGATGATTTAGATAACAAAACTTGGATTACACAAGAACATAAAAGGGAACACATAAGCACATAATTACATAGTTGTTTAATTTGTTATTAACTTGTTATCGATTGAAAATGGATATGGAAACCAGTCAATTGACTTCAATGTCCTCTGGGATTTATCTGAAAAGATATGAAGATCTCCCAAAATTCGATTTTTGTTTTCTAAGAAATGTAATATTCGAATTAAGGAACACAAAATTTTTGGATTTACGGAAATACCCTTAGGTACCCTATTAAGGATTTATAGTAGTACTTTGGGTATTCGTCCAGTGTTGTAACTTGCGTTTTGTACTTTGTTTTCCTTGAAAGAAACAGGTACTTAGGAATTTCGTGGAAAACGCAAGAGATTATAAAATAGAAAAATTTTGGGGAGTAGTTTGCTTTTCAAGGAATACGATTCCTTGATTGTCGGTATTGTAAGGGATATGTTGTTTATGCATACAACCACATAAATACATTGCAATGTAAATAAAAAAAAATCTATTTATTAACAATGATAACAACTGTTTAATGGACCTTGACAACAAAAGAAAATAATACATAAGACATGATTATTTCTAAAAGGTGTTGTCTTCTAGTCGGTCAGATGCTCATCTCCGTGCTGGATTAGCATTAGCAAGCTTTGGGCAATTTCTTCGGAAATGACCCATCTCGCCACACTTGTAGCAAGAACCTGGTGGAAAGCGAGCTTGAGCAGTATTGTTGTTAGCTTGATTTGGTGCAACTGCTGCTACGCAACTTTTGCTGTATGACCTTTACGTCCACAAATTTGGCATTCGCGGCACTTCACCATAGCATGATGATAAAGGTTACATTTGTTGCACAAGGGTGAAGTTCCATTGTATGGCTTCCTAGTACGGGGTTGAGCTGGTTGGTTGGGGACGGCTTGATCATTGTGAGTAACCATGGCGAAGTTCTGAGAAGCCTTTCGCTTCTTTGACTTCTTAGGGGATCCAGTCGGTTCATCCATGGTCTTTGATTCCTCGATTGGTTTCGATTCCTCGACCGGTTTCTTGTCACCCTTTCGGAAAAGCTTACGTTTCCTGATCTGAGATTCAGTCAAGGTTGCAGCTAGCTCAATGGCCTGCCTAACCGTAGTGGGGTTACTACCAGTAACAATGTCCTGAACTGAGTCAGGGAGACCATCAATGTATTTTTCGATCGCCTTATCCAGAGGCGTAACCATGGTAGGACACAACAAGCTCAGCTCCTCATATCGATCAGTGTATGCTCGATGTTCACCGCTGTCTTGCTTAAGATCGTCAAATTCCCTTTCCAACGCCCTGATCTCATGACGAGGACAGAATTCCTTCATCTTTAGTGCTCGAAGTTCTTCCCACGTTTGAGCCAGTGCTACTTTGGCACCCCTATCTCTCACCACACCGTTCCACCACGTCAAAGCTCGTTTCTCAAAGACACTAGATGCGAAATCTACCTTTCGCTCGTTTGGACATTGTACATGCCTGAAGGTGCTCTATAGACTCTCGAACCATTGCAGAAGTGCAGTCGCTCCTTGAGACCCAGAAAACTTTGATGGCTTAGCCGAGTTGAACGTCTTGAAGTTACAGGGGGCATTGTGGTTATTGAGAGCTTGGTGACATTGAGCAACGATGTTCGGGATTGCAGCAGTCATTTGTTGTGTAATGACAGCTGCCAGATCTTCAATAGATACCGGATTTTCGCGTCGTGGAGGCATTCTAAAAGAGGAAACATGAAAGGAAACGAGTGAGAGAATTAGACGAAAAGAATGAGATGAAACAAATCTGATGAAAGCAAGGATAGTGGTCATTTGTTTGTTACTACAAAGCAACAAACGACCTCGGTGATTAATCAAAGTAAATAGGTCAAAACTAATTTATCGCGAAGACATGCTCGCCTATAAGTGAACACTTATCCCAAGAATTCCCAGGTAAGCACAATTGGTCTCGCGTCTGATGAGATATATACGAAGTGGTTGCCTAGACAGAAAACCCAGAATACAGGCATTCACCCTTCCAGTTTGCACGTGTTCACATTATTTAGGACTCAAAACTTTGGCAAGAGTTTGAAAATTCAAAAGGGGTTCAAAACCTTATAACTGAGGGTTCAAAACCTAGTAATCAATCATCCTAGAACAGATGATTAGTTTTCAAAGCGGTTTTGAAATTTATGTTCTTGTTGTGGTCGTCGCCTAAGGATAGGTGACGGTATTGTTTTATGACTAAACGCAAGTAAACTCGCGTTAGGGTCCTAGAAAGGTTATAGACTAGGTCAAAGAATTACTAATAACCTAATTCCCTATAACCATTGGCTCTGATACCATCTTTTCTGTCACACCCCGACCACGTAGAACATACAAAATGTGGCGGAAACATCGGAGAGTGTTGTAACAGAATTAATGTTTCACAACCATGAAATTTAAGTTTCGTTTTATTCATCAAACAAGCGAGTTACATTGTCTTTAAACAAGAAATAAAGAGTACATAACAAAATTTAACTAGTTCTTGTCTCGTTTTAAGTCACTAAGGCACAGGTCCGCCTAAGTATGTCTTGATAAGTCCTATGCATCATCTCCTGAAAAACACATGTGAAAATAGGTACGTCAGCATAAAAATGCCTGTGAGATACATAGGTTTTGTGAAAATAGGATTCATGACTTATGTTTGAGAAAATGTTTAGTCATGAACCTTGTTATTTGCTTTGTTTTGTAAATCATTTGAAAATCGATAAGATCAGATGATATGTATAAATAAGAGAATAATGTATGGTTAAATGAATAACCATGTAAAATGAGTTTGTATAAGATATGTTGTTTGTAAAACAATGTCCTGTGAAAAGTATGTTATTTGTATAAAATGTTATATGTCTCAAATTGAAATGATTGAAATAACGTTACGACATGTAATACCATACAAACACTTATATATAGGAAGTACCAGCGGCGTATCCACCATGCTTGTAATATATTACACACGCCTCGTTACTTAATCACTTACTCAAACCAAACCAACAATGTAAGATGTCTATGTTTAAACCAATTGCCAAATGTATTGAATAATATGTCAAAATGCTTATGTCAAGATGTAAATCATGTAATGTGTATATAAATGTCAAAATGTAAGCATGTGATGAATAACAAATGTACTAAGTATGATGAACAATGCAACGATTGGACATACATAGGATGTGAACTGTACTAAGTGTGCAACAATAGACATACATAGCATGTGAACTGTACTAAGTATGCAACAATAGACATACATAGCATGAAATGTAATGTAAAACAATGTACTAGGTATGCACACAATGGTCATACATAGCATAAACACAATGAAATCATGTACTATAAATGTACGAATGAACATAGAAAGTATATGATGTGAAAACATGAAAGTAACAAGTAGGCACATGTGTTCCACCCCAAAACAGTTTGGAAAACAGTAAAAGAGGGGTCTATGTACCCACTTGAGAATGATCAGTAGTCCTTGAGTGACAACCAAACAATGCTAGAGATCACGGATATCAAACGGCACCTAATATAGGTAACTATATTAATAAACCGGACCTAAATCGGAGGATTAGATAGAATGAGGGTTCGTAAACCAAACGAGTATGGAAACTCATGTAATATGGTTTAACAAAGCCTACATACTAAATGAAACTTAACCTAAGTGCTTACGACCCATTACGACCCGTTTAGGTAGCTTATGCTACTTTAACGCGTCGTTCGCGTGAAACGCGTTCGGACCGTCTAACTAGTCCTATGACCAGTGTTATATGCCTAAACATGTTACATAATCAGTTATGTGACAAAAGTTTAGGTTACATATGCTTATTTACCAATTATACATGAAAAGGGTATTCTGGTAATTTACCTAAGGCATATAAACTACCTATCATACAACTACTTAAACGTAGCGACCATAAGGTATAACCTCGTAAGGTTATTCCCTATATACTATGGTCACCTAATGTATTTGGTCGGATCCTAATGATCGACCAAATGGGTCGGGTTCGAAGGTATAAGCGATTTATTAGATCGCTTACCCTACGACCCTAGACAACGTGGTAATCAGTAGGCATAGTCCCAAGGGACTATAACCAACGTGATTACACTCACGTTGCGAAGTTCAAACGAACTTCGCATTGACCATAAACTGGTCAACGCAGAAAGTCAAACAAAGTTTGACTTTCAGACTCGAAAAGCAATAAAAGAACGAAGGAATACTTACGAAGGGTCCCCGAATGCTAACCTCGATCCAAGTAGCTCAGGTATGAAACAATGGTTTCAACTTAGAGCTTCTCAAATCAAGATTCTAGTGGTTTTTGCAAGAAGTGGGGTGGGGTATTTATAGTGTTTCCCGAACCATTAGGATCGTTTCTTGGAAAACGTGATTCGATCTTGGCCATACACTTGCACCCATGGTATTGTAATACCATGTGCATCAAAAACCAGCCCATAGTATTGAGAAAAACCATGTGCAAGGGTGGAAAGGACCAGATTCAAAGTTTCTGCATGTTTTTGCTGTCTGTTAGTCTGATGCGGCCCTCTTCAGGATCAGACAAAACTCAGGCGGGCCGCATGGCCTTGTCTGATCAGAACAAATTTTCAGAAATTACAGTTTTGGTCCCTGCACGTGTTTAAGGCCATTCCCGAAACTTCTAAGGCCCGTAAAGCCAACTTTAAGGCCCTAAAATGATTCCTAAACATTGTGGACATGAAACATGCTCAAAAATATGTCGGATGTTGGTTCGTTTGGCCGTACGATCGCGATGTTCGCTTAATTACGACGGAATGCGCATAAGCGCGAAAAACGATCCAAATTGCGCGACGAATGGATTTTTCTTATGCCAAACACTAAAATAAAATATTTTAGTGCTTACATAAATTTTTGGATGTCCGAATGTATTCAGAACGTAAGTTATGCGCGAAAGTGCAAACTTGTGCACTTTTTGACACTTTTAGTCCCGGAATGACCCAAAAGTTTATTTTAGCATACCAAACACCTCAAAGCCTATTTCTAAGCTATGTAAAGGATATTTATGGTATGTTTAACTTATGGTCATGTTCCGGAATGTTCGTTACAGTTCAAATTGGCATACTTTCGCAGTTTGTCAACTTTAGTTCCTGTAAGCGATTTAACTTGATTTCACCATACCAAACCTTCCAAAACTTATTTCTAAGTTATGTAAAGGTTATTTAAGGTATGTTAAGCCTATTTCACTATTCCGGAGTGTTCGTTGGATTAAACTGGTTATATTTACGCATCAGTGCGCGTATAACCTTCCAGAAGGCGATTTAGAGCTTGTAATCGAACAAGAATTGATGTGTGCAAAAGATACACATATTTATACAAGTCCAAAGTATGAAATACAATATTTCATTGGTTTTGCATTTGTTGGATGGTTGAAGTGACACAGGTGTCACAATTATTGTTTACCCTCACTTAACAAGAGGAGCTATGTGGACCATGCGACGAAACGAGTAATTATGGGTGCACACTTAATTATGAGGTTCGACGCATGAGAATCATAGTAAGCCTTGTTAAGTATGGTGGCATAAAATCTAGAGTAATTAAGGTAACGGGAGAAGTATGATGCGATAAGAACATGGTGGATACGCCAATGGTACTTCCTATATATAAGTGTTCTTATTGTGTTATTCTTCAGAACGTTACTAAGATCACTTGGTGATTTTATGTTATCTTGGACCATTATGTGATTATGTGATTATTTGTTATTTGGTTTATTGAATGCAATGGACGATGACGAGTACATTCGTTAACTCAAATCGAGACGACCGGGAGTATATTATGGTGTTAAAGGTGACGACCTTGATGCCATAGGTATGTTGACCCGTCTCCTATGCATGAGATGCTCATGGTACATGGGATGTACCTCGTGGTACGTTAGAAACCGTGTACGTATGGACAAGGCTAGAATGTACACCCCTTTATTTGCTAGGATTTACACTAATAGCTTAGTATAACATAATGCCATGCCAAACAATTTTTGTACACTGATTTACACTTTTAAAGATTCACAAGTTTCAAAGGGTTAAATACCTTGAGATACTTTGAGTATCCCAAATCACATTTTGAATCCCCCAAAATTTCCAACACCAGATGATGCTCCGCATCTTTGGGATCTAGCAATTTGCTTATCTTTCAGACATTTCAATTACACTCTACGCTCTCCTTTGAATAAATTTTGGGACGAAATTTCCTAAAGTAGGGGAGACTGTAACCCTTGTGCAAAAATTCGGGCTTTTAAAAACTTTTTCTTTGAAAGCAATTCGATAACCGATGCTTAAACGTAATCTGTTTAACACAACATACACACTAGGATGAGAACACGAGCTACACGTACCCTATATACCCTTTATACAACTTAGAAATAGGTTTCGAAGGGTTAGGGGCGACGAAAACATGTTTATACAAGTACAGGGACTATTTGCGACAAACTGCAAAAGTCTGCCGATTCGCACAACAACATGCACTCCAGAACAAGATCATAAGCCAAACATACCCTAAATACCCTTACCATAGCTAGAAATAAGTTTTGAGGGGTTCGATATGGGAAAATGAGCTTATTTGATCTCAGGGACTAAAAGCGTCAAAAATACGAAAGTATTCAATTTCGCGTATATTTTGTATTCTGACCATATCCGAACATCCAAATATTTTTGTAATCATTAAAATATTGCATTTTAATGATGGTAATGCAAAAATACCTTTCGTTTCGCAATTTGGGTCGTTTTCGCGTTCGTCACGATTTCCGTCATAATTAACTGAAAAACGCAACCGTACAGCCAAACGAACTAATATCCGTGACATTTTTTTAGCATAATTCAAGTTAAATATACTTTAACTTCATCATGGAGCTTGAAAATAGTTTTAACGGGTGTTAGAAGTGCCGAAACGCGACAAAACAAAGCTCAGGGACTGAAACTGTCAATTTTCAAAAGTTGTTGTTTTGCATACACCATACGGACCATATGGTGAGGACCTTTATGCTCCGTAAGCTAGTCCTAGCTCAGCAGAATCCAGTTTCTTCTAACCAGCTTGCTAAACCTGATTTAAACCTTGGTTTTTGGAACTTGTGGGCTGGTTTAAGGGTTCCCCAAGCTCCCAAATCTGATCCTAACAAATGTATGGCCTTGATCATTCCTTGATCACCACACAAACACATGGCATGATCCTATGCATTCTTGATTTCTATAAATAGTCAAGACCATTTCATTCTTCACTTGCTCATTCCTTCTTTCTTTCATCTCTGCTCTAATTGAGGCTACCACACTTGTTGGAGGCTTCATACTTGAGATTTCTTAGTCCTTTTTTCCAGCCTAGAACAATTGTAAGTTTTCATTCATGCTTGTTTATTTATTTCAAGCAAGAAAGTCAAACAGTGTTTGACTTTCAGCTTTGACCATGAATTGGTCAAGTCAAAGTTCTTTTGAACTTTGCAACGTGAGCGTAATCACGATGGTTATAGTCCCTCGCGGCTATACCTACTGATTACTTAGTTAAACATGTTTTAACATGTTTAACTTGTCACTTTTAGTTTAGTGCTTGTTTAGGGTCGTAAGTCAAGAGGTCTCGAAAACCGTTTAGACTTTCGAACCCGACCAGTTTGGTCGATCATTAAGATGTTGGTGCATGTTATGTGACAACAGCGTTGGTTTGGTCTTTGGATATTGAACACGTGTTTGGGTCGCAAAGACTTATGAAGACTTAATGAATTCGAGTTATTGAAGCCCAATCAAGTCCAAGTTTGTATCTAGTTTATTAGGTCCGAATTTATTATGTAAGTGTATACGGGCCAGAGCCCAATTGGTGTATGGGAGGTTGTGGTATATAAACAACCTCTTACTACAAGTTTAGGGTGAGACTTTTGTTAGACTTTTAGAGATTGGTGAGAGCATTCGTATTTTGAGAGAGTTTAGAACAAACAGAAATCGGCTGTTGGGTTCTAGGAGATCTTTAGTGATTGTAAACGTTTTCGTTGGATAATCATAGAAGATCAGTTGGTAAACCGTCTTGTGTTCTTGTTTCTGTTTATTTGGTTTATCAAGGGGATTCCGCACCCTTGGTAGATTGTCAGTTTTGTTACGATCCATACGGGATAGGGACCTACAATTGGTATCAGAGCGTTTGCTCTTGTGTACGGTTCAAAACTGATATTACAGATTCAAGGATTTTGTTCGTTTGAAGATTTTCGGATTTTGTGTGAAGAACAAGGAAGAACATCGAAGAACAGTCAAAATTTTCGTGATTTTGATCGGTTTTGGTGTTATTTGGAAGTTGTTTGCTGATTTTTTGGAGTTTTAGTTGGAAAGTTATCAATCAGAAGATTCTACGGTGTAAAAGGTGCTGATTTTTCGGGATTTATTACTGGAAGATTGCTGGTCTCGACAGGGTACTGCTGACTCGCAACCGTGGTCTCGACTCGCAACCGTGGTCTCGACTTGTGCTGTTTTGACTCACAACCGTGGTCTCGACTCGCAACCGTGGTTTCGACTTGTGCTGATTTGACTCGCAACCGTGGTCTCGACTTGTGCTGATTTGACTCGCAACCGTGATCTCGACTCGCAACCGTGGTCTCGACTTGTGCTGATTTGACTCGCAACCGTGGTCTCGATTTGTGCTGTTTTGACTCGCAACCGTGGTCTCGACTTGTGCTGTTTTGACTCGCAACCGTGGTCTCGACTTGTGCTGTTTTGACTCGCAACCGTGATCCCGACTCGCAACCGTGATCCCGACTCGCAACAGTGATCTCGACTCGCAACAGTGATCTCGACTCGCAACCGTGAAAGTGGTGGAATTTTTCTAGGCAATCGTAAGAAAAATTTCACTGTTTCGTGTTTAGAGAATTATCCATAACTCATCTGGACAAACCGTTTGCACCGTTGGACTCCTCGGATTTTTAGGACCCAAAAAAAAAAAAAAAAAAAGACTCTGGAAAATCCCGAAAACGGTTTTAGACATTATATATCATTGGAATCGTAATCTCGAGACGAATCTAACGGTATAACTTGGTAAAAACAGGTTTCGAACTAAAATTGTACGGTTTTATTCAGTCTGCTTAAGTTAAAATGTCGAACATGTCTAAATTGAACGAACTCTTAAGGATGGAACATGAGGTAGGCACAACGAACAAACCACCTAAGATGATGAAGGTGGAGAATTATCTTACATGGAAGGACAACTTCAAATCTTTCATTGAATCTCAGGATGCACGTATGTGGATATGTATTGAAGATGGGTACATAAACCCTACACATGATTATGAGGGCAGACCACGTAGAACAGACTATGTGAACATGAAAGAGGATGATAAAAAGATGTATGAGGCTGAAAAGAGAGCATTGGCTGCGATAAAGTTGTCCTTACCTGATAGCATCAAGCATACATTCACAAAGTACACTAATTCAAAGGATATGTGGGATGCATTACAAAAGCGATATCAGGGAAATGAGAGTGCCACTCAGGCATTCATGGCAGAGATAGTGCAAGTTGATGAGGCTGAAACTACTGTGAGTGATGCTGAAGCTCAAGTGGAGAATGCTGAAGCAAAAGTGGATGCTGAAGTTGAGAAGAAAAGTGAAGCTGATGTAGATAAAGCTGATAAGACAACAGATGCTGAAAAAGAAAAACCAAAGTCTGAGCATGAAAGGGAAGATGAAGCGAAAGATGAAATCATCAAAAGAATGGAAGCTCAACTTGCTGCTCTTATGGCCAATTCAGACAAATCGACAGGAGAGGTAAGTAACTCTGCTACTTCTGTTTGTTTAAAGTGTCATGAATTACAGGGTGAAGTTGACAGGTTGTCAACTCAAAACAAAAGTCTGGTGAGCGAAATGTCTAACGTAAAAGAATCAAATTTCTTTGCTAAAAGAAATGAGTCATCATATTTGAAAAAGATAAAAGGTTATGAAGCTGAAATTGAAGCTTTAACTTGCAAACTAAATGAAAAACTTCAAGTCATAGACTTAGCTCATGACATGATGGCTGAGAAAACAAAAGAGATTTCTGATAAGTGCAAAGAGTTGTCAGATGCACAACTCAAAATTGTTGAACTTGAAAAGAAATTAGGTCAATTCAGGGATTCTACTTTTGTAATGAAACACATGATGGGTGGGTTAAAGAAGAGTAATGACAAGACCAGTGTGGGCTTCCAGGGATTTAATGAAGTCCCACCTCCTCTTAGTCATGACTATTCTTTCCTTCCTGATGAAGATGAGCTAGCAGACTTTATGTCAACTGCACCAAGTAGTTTCGCATCCACATCAAGTCAAAGTGAGGGGTCTGAGAGTGATGATGCTAAGAAGAACAATAACAGGGAACATTTGAAAAAGAAAAATTCACCTCCTAAGAGCAAAAATCAAACTTTTGTTAAAAATATTAATTTTGTTCAATGTAGTGATATGAAAAATGAAACCATTGTTATTGAAAATGAATCAAATGTAGAGTTTGCTAAAAATAAAAACAAAGAAATATTTGAATCCAAGCAAACTGAACAAAATTCTTCCAAGGCATCATTATCTGATGAGGGATCTACCTCAAAGACTCCAGCTAAGAAGTCTTTGAAAAGGAGATCGTGCTTCAAGTGTCACATAAAGGGACATGTAGCTAGCTGCTGTCCTAACAAAAAGAGTGAAGCACAAATTAATGAAAAACAGAGAGGGAAATCACCAGAGAAGAATGGTGATAGTGAGGAGAAAGACTCAAATTCTCCAAAGAAATCTGCTCCTAAGCAACCACAGGGTGTTGCTGTTGGTGTAGATAAGGCTGAAAAAGGAACTCCACAAGTTCCTCGTTTTCAAAGAAATCAACCAAGATTTCAGTCTAAATCTCCACCAGGCAGATATGAGAGACCTAGAAGCAGTTCACCTAGAATGAACAATTATAATTCAAATAATTTCAGAAGTCAATGTCAATATCAAAATCGATACCAAACTAATGGTGGTCGAAATTTTTATAACAATGGCTTTAGAAATTATAACAGTCAAGCTTCTTGGAATCAAAATTCAAGATATCAAAATCAAAATTTTCAAAGGTCAAATAGTCCAAACACGTATAGGAACCCTCAGGACCATAGACCTTATGGAAATCAAAACCCATTTCCATCAACAGGTCTGAGATCCAAGACTCCAGTTAGGAGTAATGGATATTGGATGGATGTTCAAGTGGTTGGTGAATTTGGACGACCCAAGACCATTAAGGCTTGGGTCCCCCAATCTAACTAATTTCTTAGTTGGTGTGTGCAGGAGCTGCTAAGGAGGATTATCAACTTATGTTGATAGTGGCTGCTCTAGGCACATGACGGGGGATGTGAGATTGTTGATATATTTATATTGATTGATTTAAATTGAAGTTCAAAGTGCTGAGTAGACACACTAGATAACCTGGCAGATCTTTATACTAAAGCTTTTGACAAGGCTCGCTTTGAACACTTAGTCGAACTCAACGGGATGAGGAATCCTGAATAACTGGTTTTTCATAAGAATTTTGTAAATAGTTTACTGTTTTTCTTAAAAATCAAAAATACAAAAACATTGAAAAATAAAAAACATAAAAAAATAGAAAATAAAAAATGAGTTATCACTGTGTGAAAAAGAAGAAATGATAGTACATCAGCAAGTTAGACTGTCACACTGAAAAATGAAATTAAATTGCTTAAGTGTGATAGCAGCTTCATCATATGATGTACCAGTAGGCAAAAAGCATGAAATAATCAACTTACCAATGTGATATAAACATAAATGCAATGAGTATGAGTGGGGAACACATCAGTGGTGTATGGTTTAATGACCTTAAATCTTGCATTGATAGATTGCCAAAATCTGAAGTTTTGGGTCTTTATACTGTTATTTCATCTGGGGATATCTTGGCTGTATATTGTTCAGAACTAAAATTGTACATGACCCCAGGAAAGAAAGTCACTTGGAATTAGCTCATTTCTATTTGAATGTCTGTATGTTGTCCCGATACACACAATTTTGATCTGATTCTAAAATCTTCTCTGAAAAAAGTCGTGTACCTCCTCTGCTGCATCCAGATATATGCTGACCTGGAGGTGCTAGGCAACGACAGCTTCTGCTGCATCCAGATACATGCTGACCTAGCTGTACGTTGTCGCGCTATAGATCTAATACACCCGAAAGAGGCCCTCTAGTGCCCAAATGAAACCCAATAAACCTATATCAAACTGAGTAAAACTCATTTGATCTGTATATTATACCATCTCTGCTAAAGATCTATTCTGTTCTCTTCTCAACCTATTCCCAGTTAAGATTTCAGAAATCTGGATTGGACTTGTGAAATATGTGGTAGGGAAGATACTTGCATGATAGAGTGTGTTGTTTATATTTCCAGGATTTGATTAGTATTTATTTGGGTGTTTATTGTTAACCAATTAAAACATGATAAAACAGATTATATGCAGACCTACGCACTATCAGGATATCTTAAAGGATGAATTCAGTATACTCACCTACTACGATGAATCTTTGTGCATACCTTGATTGCAGGGGTATATCCTGAAGTGGGACACACTAGTATATCAGAATTAAAATTACCTTAATGTATCATACGGTAATGGTACTTGAAATGTTCATGCATTTTGTTTAGGTGGAGGAACATATTGGTAATCGTCTTGGACTGCTTTTCACGAAAAATTATATAAAGAATTATCTAATTGTGTGAAAACAGTTTGACTGTGCTGATATGATCTTCTTACCAGTGATTCTCACAAAAATAGAGTGCTTATTGCTTTTCGTATTTATTTGCTTTCGGAAAATAAAAAAAATACAAAAATAGTGTCTTTTTCTGTTTAAAATTCTTAATGTACGGAAAACTGTTATTCTTGGAGGAATTGTTACCGATAGGGGGAGACTGTGTTAGAAAGTGGGTTCAAAATTTTAAATCATGCAGGTTATAAGGTGTTTGATTAAAAATTGTTGCGTGTTGGTGCTAAATGGAAAATGCTTAATCTGTGATACAGTTGAATTATCTCTTGAATAATAATAATTGTTTAATTATGTTGAAAAATTCTTATGGTTTCTCAAGATGTTTGTTTTATAGTATACAGATTGAAGCAGTGTGTTGCTAAAGAGTTGCTGTGAAGAGATGAGGAGTTTGTTGCTGATTGGTAGAGTCCTCCTTCTACAATGCAGAATAGTTCTGTGAAGACTTACTTGGAATGCTGAATCATAACTTGGAAGAGTTGGTGATTGGATACATCAGCTTAGGGGGAGTCTGTTGCTGACAGAATTCATGTTGAAGCTGACGCTATCCAAAGACCAAAGACTGTGAGATTCTGAAGACTAAAGTTTCCGTTTCCTTTGCAAGCTATTGTCAAGGGGGAGTTTGTTGGTGCATGTTATGTGACAACAGCGTTGGTTTGGTCTTTGGATATTGAACACGTGTTTGGGTCGCAAAGACTTATGAAGACTTAATGAATTCGAGTTATTGAAGCCCAATCAAGTCCAAGTTTGTATCTAGTTTATTAGGTCCGAATTTATTATGTAAGTGTATACGGGCCAGAGCCCAATTGGTGTATGGGAGGTTGTGGTATATAAACAACCTCTTACTACAAGTTTAGGGTGAGACTTTTGTTAGACTTTTAGAGATTGGTGAGAGCATTCGTATTTTGAGAGAGTTTAGAACAAACAGAAATCGGCTGTTGGGTTCTAGGAGATCTTTAGTGATTGTAAACGTTTTCGTTGGATAATCATAGAAGATCAGTTGGTAAACCGTCTTGTGTTCTTGTTTCTGTTTATTTGGTTTATCAAGGGGATTCCGCACCCTTGGTAGATTGTCAGTTTTGTTACGATCCATACGGGATAGGGACCTACATAAGAGCATACCAAACACAATATGTGACCATAGTTGTACAGGGAATAACCTTCCGAGGTTATACCTTATGGTCACTTCATTTAATTAGTTGTATGATTGGTAGATTATATGCCTTAGAAAAATCACTAAAATGCCCTTTTTACGCATAATTTCAATTTTATGCAACCTAAATTTTGACACTTGAAATGATTTTGCAACTTTATTAAACATGTTAGGTGTCACACCCCGACCGCGTTAAAACAACGAAACCGCGGCAGAAACGTCGGGGAGTGTCGTGGCAGAATCATTGTTTCACAACCATGCATCAAAAAGTTTCGTTTCATTGATTTATTAGATAATTTACATTGTCTTAAAGTTAAACAAACAAGTCAAACATCGTCTATCATTTGTTATTTAGTCACTAAGGCCTCGTCCATTCCTAAGTGAGCATGCATCCTACTTGTAATCAACATCATCAATCACCACCTGAAACATATGGAAAATAAAGTCAGCAAAGAATTGCCGGCGGGCACATAGGTTTTGTGTGAGTGTCAGATTCATGGCTCGTTTATGTGTTGAAATAACTCGTACAACTTCGTTAATCGTTATTTGAAAGCTTGTTTTGTAAAAATGTTTGTATTATAAAATGAATAACCATGTTAAAACAGATTGGTTATAGTTTATAAAATCTTGATGCCATGAATCTTAACTCAAATCATTTGTTTATGTAAACCAAATCGTAAACCGTTCTCGTAATAAAACTCGTATGGTTTATATAGTTAGTAAACATCGTTGTGTGACATCGTTTTAAAATCATTTGTCCAAGTGAACTAAATAACGCCACGGAATATAATATGATAAAAGCACTTATATATAAGAAGTACCGGTGGCTTACCTACCATGCTTTTATCACATTAAACTCGTCCCGTTATCTAAACACTAACCAAAAACCAATCGTTTGTTCAACTCTTTTAACTCGTTTAAATCATTTAAATAGTCCAAATCGTTCAATCGCCTCAAAATCGTTCTCGTTTTAATTGTGAAAACTACTTTTGGTCGTCTCGTTTAAAACATTCAAACCTTTGTATCTCGTCCATCGTTCAACTCGTATTAACAAACCACTAAAGGGCAAGTTAACAATTAACAGGTTCAGTCGTTACCCACATAACTCCCACACATAACCATGGGTGCAGTCCGATAACGGGATTTGTCAGATCCTATTGTACCATAACCTAATACTGGTCGGTTCGGCCAAAATTAATGAATGTCATTCGTTATGTAAATACGTCCAACAAGTTCGTTCACATTATCAAAATCATTTTGTTTAATATAAACCATAGTATTCGTTTTTGAAATCATCGTTAAAGCATCGTGTCATACCCCGACCGCGAAAAACAACAAACCGCGGCGGAAATGTCGGGGAATGGAGCGACAGAATTATTGTTTCAACAACCATGGTAATCAAAGTTTTGTACTATTAAGATTAAAGTTTACATTGTCTTATGAATTAACGAAAACATAACATAATTAACTGTCTTTTAAGTCACTAAGGCCCAAGTCCGCCTAAGTGTAGCACAAACCTCATCATGCATTAGCACCTGAAACACATGTGAAAATAGGTACGTCAGCATAAAAATGCCTGTGAGATACATAGGTTTTGTTTATGCAGGATTCATGACTTGTTATTAAAAGAAGAGTTTTACAAAAATGTAGTCATGAACCTTATAAAATGATTTTCTTTATAAAATCATATGAAAATCGACGTAAAAATCAAATGATAATAAAAGGATAATGCATGGTTAAATGTATAACCATGTAAAAGTGAATTTGTATAAAATATGTAATTTGTAAAACAATGTCGTGTTCTTGTATAAAATGTTTCATGTCTTGTCAAAGTGGTTTAGATAACACAACAATGTATAATACAATAAAAACACTTATATATAGGAAGTACAAGCGGCGTATCCACCATGCTTTTATCATATAACACATAGCCCCGTTATATAAGTCAATTATCAATAACCAACCAAACTATCTTGTTCAATGTCAAAATGTTTATGTGTAAACCATGTTCAATGTCATGTATGAAATGTATCATGTATAACCAAATGTAATGCATAGCAAGTAGAAAGTATCTACTCAAACTATGTGATAATATCAATGTGAAAACAAATGTTATGTATGGTGAATAACTAGTAATTACTCAACCCCATACGAAAATGTACAAAACAAAGTTTTTGAATAAACCTATGTTTAAATCAAATGTTATGTTTTGCAGAAAACAATGCTTTATGATTACAAACATTTATGCAGTAATGTTAATCGCATACATTCAAGCCTTGCGACTGTGGCGACAAAACTTTAAACAAATTAAAGGTTTATCTAAATTATGTATATCGGATTTTGTCATTCCCAACTTCCAAACAAACCTAGGAAGTCTGAAACGGGATTTGTCAAGTCCTATAGTACCATTACATACTACCGAGAGGCGTGATCAATGTTAATGAATGTATTATTGTCCCGATTAAACATACCAAATGTCATAACTAATGTAGCATGTGAAAACCATGTACTAAGTATGCTAAGTAAACATACATAGTAGAAATGTTCATGAAATCAATGTGCTAGCTTGCTAAGTAAACATACATAGCAAAAATGTTTATGAAATCAATGTGCTAGCATGCTAAATAAACATACATAGCAAAGATGTTTATGAAATCAAGGTGCTAGCATGCTAAGTAAACATACATAGCAAAACATAATGGAAAATCATGTACTATATGTGTACTAGGTGAAACTAGCATGTTTATGTCATAAAAGCAATGAAAAGCATGAAAGTATCAAGTATGCACATGTGTATCACCCCAAAGTATTTGAAAGCGGTAAAAGAGGTGAACTATGTACTCACTTGGGATTGCTTATTAGTCTTGGGAATAAGACTAAATTAAGCTCCAAGTATCACGGAATCAACAAGGCACCTAGTATAAGTAACTATGTTAATAATCGGATCCTAAACCGGGAGATAGGATAGAATGTGGTTCTATAAATCAAATGAGTATTTGAACTCATATGGTATGATTTAATAGAGCTAACATTCTGATTTGAAAGTCTACCTAAGTGCTCTTGACCCGTTTCGACCCGTTATGGTAGTTTAAGCTACTATAACGCGTCGGTTTCGTAAAACTATGGTTGGATGGTTATCAATGAGCTATGTCAAGTCTTACATGCCCAATTATACCTAAACATGTTACTAAATCAGATTGTATGTAAAAAATATGTTCACATATGCACAATATGGGTTTATGCTCAAAAAGGGCGTTTTGGTCATTTTCCTATTGGCATATAAGCTACTTAACAATCAACAAACGAATCCTAAGTGATCATAAGGTATAACTTTAGTGGTTATTCCCTATGCAACTATGATCACTAAACATGCTTGGTCGGATCCTAATGATCGACCAAACGGGTCGAGTTCGAAAGTCTAAGCGGTTGTCTAGACCGCTTAACTTACGACCCTAAACAAGCACTAAACTAGTAGTGATGAGTTAAACATGCCAAAACATGTTTAACTAACTTAGAAAATTGATTTGCTATCAAAACAAAGTGTTTTGATACCTAAAAGTGGTTCTGTTGCAAAATGCGTGCTAAAACGCATTTTCACCGAAACTTTGACTCGCCACTACACCTAGTTAACGTGGTAATCAGTAGGTATAATCGTTAAGGATTATAACCATCGTGATTACAATCACGTTACAAAGTTCAAACGAACTTTGTGTTGACCATTGACTGGTCAAAGCTGAAAGTCAAACACTGTTTGACTTTCACGCTTGAAAAGCGATAAAAGCACGAAAAAAGCTTACAAAGGGTCCAAGCTAGGGAGAACTTGATCTATTACACTCAGGTATGAAGCAAAGGCTCCAACTTAGAGTGTTAATCAGATCAAGGGTGAGTGAAAAGGAATGAGAGCTTGGCTATTTATACTTGTGGATGATAAATAAGATCATCACAAGTGTTTGTTTGGCCAACAAGGAATGAAATCACAACCATACAAGTGTTAAGGGCCAACTAATATGCCTTGGAGAGGTGTTAACTTGGCCATTACACAAAGAACTTACAAGAACAGCCCCTGAATTATCAACCTGTTGCTGAAAAACAAGTTTCTGTCACTGGCATGAGCTCGTGCCCCGCGTAAGCATAGGGACCAGGCTTACGCGGCCTGCGTCCTTTCTGCAGATCAGCAAAGTTTCAGCTTTTACAGTTTTGGTCCCTGCACTTGCCTAAGCTCATTTTTGGCACTTTTAACCCCCGTTAAGCCATTTTCATGGCTCTACAAGGTAGTAAAAGTATAGAGGACAGAAAATATGCTCGGAAATATCTCAGATGTCGGTTCCTTTGGTCCTACAGTCGCGTTATTCGTCTAATTACGACGAAACTCGAACGGACGCGAAGACGATCCAAATTAAGCGACGAATGGTATTTTTGCATGCCGATCACTAAAATAAAAATATTTTAGTTTCTACAAAAATTTTGGATATCCAGATGTGGTCAGAACGTAAGATATGCGCCAAAATGTAAACTTACGCCGTTTTTGACACTTTTAGTCCCTGTAAGATCAAATAAGCATATTTTTGCACATCGAACCCCTCAAAGATTATTTCTAAGATATGTTTAGGTTATTTATGGTATGTTAAGCTTATGATCATATTCCGGAATGCACGTTGTCATACGAAATGCCAGACTTTTGCAGTTTGACGCAAATAGTCCCTGCGAGCGAATAAACTTGTTTTTGCCATACCAAACCCTTTAAAACTTATTTCTAAGTTATGTAAAGGTTATTTAAGGTATGTTAAGATTATGTAACTATTCCAGAGTGTTTGTCGTGTTAAACTGATTACGTTTACGCATCAGTTTGCGTATAACTTTCCAGAAAGCGATATAGAGTTTAAAATCGATCAAAAATCAAAACGCGCAAAATTTCAAACATAAATAACAAACATTGGGATCAAAACACATTGTTTTATTAATATTGAATTGTTCAGAGTTTATACAATGATAACAGAAGCACAGATGTCACAGTCTCCCCTACTTTAGGAAATTTCGTCCCGAAATTTATTAAGAGGAAACTTGTGAGAATAGATGCGGATATTTCACTTTCATTTGATCTTCACATTCCCAAGTAAATTCTGGGCCACGTTTAGATTCCCAACGAACTTTAACAATTGGGATGCGCTTGTGTTTGAGCTTTTTGACTTCACGGTCCATGATTTCTACAGGTTTCTCAACGAAGTCCATCGTGTTATCAACACGAATTTCATCAAGTGGTATGTGGAGGTTCTCATTAGCTAAACACTTTTTGAGATTGGACACGTGGAAAGTTGGATGAATATTTCCAAGTTCAGGAGGTAGCTCAAGTCTGTAGGCTACTTTTCCTACTCTTTCAACGATCTTAAATGGTCCAACATAGAGTGGTGTAAGTTTTTCTTTCTTTCAAAATCGGATCACTCCTTTCCAAGGGGATACCTTGAGTAGGACGTGATCACAAACTTGAAATTCTAAGGGCTTTCGTCGTTGATCCGCGTAACTCTTTTGACAGCTTCTAGCTGTCTGAAGGTTATCACGAATCTTCTTGACCTTATCTGTAGTCTCTAGAATGAGTTCAGGTCCAGTAAGCTAAGCTTCACCTATCTCATTCCAGCAGACCGGTGAACGACATTTTCAACCGTATAAAGCTTCGAAAGGAGCCATGTTAATGCTAGAGTGATAACTATTATTGTAGGAGAATTCGATCAGTGGTAGATGCGAATCCCAACTACCACCAAAGTCGATCACACAAGCTCTAAGCATATCCTCCAGTGTCTGGATTGTTCTCTCAGATTGACCATCCGATTGAGTATTGTATGCTGTGCTCAAATTGAGTTGGGTTTCCATCGCAGATTGCATGGTTCTCCAAAAGCGAGACGATAATCGAGCATCTCTGTCAGATATGATGTTCAAAGGAACACCATGTCGAGATACAATCTCATCAACGTAGATTTTAGCAAGCTTGTCAGCAGATAGATCCTCACGGATCGGCAAGAAATGTGTTGACTTTGTAAGACGATCAACGACTACCCTAAGGGCATCATGACCTCTTTTAATGCACGACAGTTTGGTAATGAGATCCATAGCAATGTTTTCCCATTTCCAAACCGGAATCTCTGGTTGCTCCAAAAGTCCAGAGGGATGTTGGTGTTCTGCCTTAACCTTGAGACAAGTAAGGCATTTGGAAACATATAAGGAAATGTCCTTCTTCATACCCGACCCAATACTAGGTTCGAATATCCTTATACATTTTATCTGCACCAGGACGAATAGAATAACGAGACTTATGAGCTTCATCCATTAGCAAGGTGCGAAGATTGTCTTGACTTGGGACCCACAAACGGCCCATGAAATAAAATAACCCAAAGTCTCTCAGTTCAAGCTCAGGTTTAATATGACATGGTAATTATTTACCCATCAAACCTTTTGTAACACAAGTATGTTGAGCCTGAGAAATGCGGGTTTGTATGTCAGATCAAACTTGGACACAATGAAGCTTGACACGTTCCTTACGACTCAATGCGTCAGCCACGACATTCGTCTTACCAGGATGGTAGCGAATTTCGCAATCGTAGTCGTTTAGAAGTTCAACCCAACGTCATTGCCTCATGTTAAGTTCTTTCTGATTGAAAATATGCTGGAGACTCTTATGGTCAGTAAACACTACACACTTTGTACCATACAGGTAGTGTCTCCAGATTTTGAAAGCAAAAACAACTGCACCTAATTCAAGATCATGAGTCGTGTAGTTTTTCTCGTGTACCTTTAGCTGTCTTGATGCATAAGCTATGACTTTGTTTCTTTGCATAAGAACGCAGCCAAGGCCTAAGTTGGATGCATCACAATACACGACAAAATCGTCATTGCCCTCAGGTAAAGATAGAATAGGTGCATTGCAGAGTTTCTGTTTCAAGGTCTGAAAAGCCTCTTCCTGTTTGGGTCCCCACTCAAAAGGCTTATTCTTCTGAGTTAAAGCAGTGAAAGGAATCGCAATTTTGGAGAAGTTTTCAATAAAGCAGTGGTAATAACCCGCTAGACCAAGAAATGAACGAACCTCGATAGGAGTAGTAGGTGTATCCCAATCCTTAATCTTGCTGATTTTGGCGGGATCTACATGAATTCCTTGTTCGTTGACGATGTGCCCCAAAAATTGAGCTTCCTTAAGCCAGAATTCGCACTTGGAGAATTTGGCAAAAAGCTGTTCTTTCTTTAGGAGCTCCATTGTAAGACGAAGATGTTGCTCATGATCAGCTCGTGTCTTAGAATAGATCAGAATGTCATCTATGAATACAATGATGAACTTGTCCAAATAAGGCTTACAAACCCTATTCATTAAGTCTATGAAAACTGTAGGGGCATTTGTTAGACCTAAAGGCATAACAGTGAACTCATAATGACCGTATCTTGTACGGAAAGCTGTTTTGGGAATATCTTCTTAAAGCACTCGAAGTTGATGATACCCAGAACGCAGATCAATCTTTGAAAAGCAAGTAGCACCATGTAGCTGAACAAAGAGATCATCAATACGAGGTAGGGGATATCGATTCTTGATGGTAAGCTTGTAAAGCTCACGATAATCGATACACATTCCGAAAGATCCATCTTTCTTTTTCACGAATAGGACAGGAGCGCCCCAAGGTGAAACACTTGGACGAATGAATCCTTTGTCAGAAAGCTCCTGAAGCTGCTTAGACAACTCTTGCATCTCAGACGGTGCAAGACAGTAAGGGGATTTAGCAATAGGATTTGCGCCAGGAACAAGATCAATGTGAAACTCAACTTGGCATACAGGGGGTAAACCAGGTAATTCTTCAGGAAATACCTCAGGATAATCCCGAACAACAGGGATATCCTGAATAGTCTTACCCTTACCTTTCTCCTCTATAACATGTGCCAAGAAGGCGACATATTTCTTTCGTAGGTATTTTTGGGCTTGGGTACAAGACATGAGTTTAAGGCTACTAACGGGTTTCTCCCCACGAACTTCTAAGATCTCACCAGTCGAAAGCGGTATACGGACAATCTTCTCAAAACAAACCACTTCAGCATGGTATTTGGCTAACCAATCCATTCCTATTATAACATTGAAGCTTCTAAGTTGCATGGGTGTGAGGTCAATAGGGAAAAGATGGTTTTTAAGGTTCAACTGGCAATTTCGAAGAATGGAATCGAGTACTACGGGTTCACTACTAGCTACTTCTACTGTCAAGGGCTTTCCTAGTTTTATTCTAGTCATCGAAAGCATAGGCTCAAAAGCTAAGGACACAAAACTCTTATCAGCACCCGAATCAAATAGAACAGAAGCAGGTTGGTTGTTAACGAGGAACGTACCGTTCACCACTTCGTTGTCTGCGCATGCCTCGTTTGCATTCAGATTGAAAGCTCATCCATGAGCCGAGCCTGATTTGCGTTTGCCAACCTCGGGCAGTTGTTCTTGTTCTTGGTTGTTAACGAGGAACGTAGCGTTCACCACTTCGTTGTCTGCGCGTGCCTCGTTTGCATTCAGATTGAAAGCTCATCCATGAGCCGAGCCTGATTTGCGTTTGCCAACCTCGGGCAGTTGTTCTTGTAGTGGGTCAGATCCCACAGTTGAAACATGAACCAGGCGGGTAGTGAGGTCGAGCAGGATTCTGGGCAGGGTTTTGTGCTAGGTTGTGAGCAACTTGATTTTGGTTCGGAGTAAAGCGACAGATGTTTGTAAGATGACCAGACTTGCCACAGTTTGTGCAGATACGGCATTGCACCTGTGGTTGATGGTGGTTGTTACATCTGTTGCACAGAGGTGCGTTAGCAGCATACTGCCTCTTGGCGGCAGGTTGTGCAGGCTGATTCTGTGCTGCCTGATTATTCTGAGCAGTGACAGCAAAATTCTTGGAAGCCTTACGCTTCCTTGATTTCTTTGAAGACTCAGCAGCCTTCTTGCCCTTCTGCTCCTTGGTGCTATCAGACTGTTTTTGTTTCTTATCACCCTTTCTGTGGAGTTTAACCTTCTTAACTTACGATTCAGTAAGGGTTGCAACTAGCTCAATGGGCTGTCAGACGGTAGTAGGGTTGCTGCCAGTGACAATATCCTGAACACGATCTGGCAAACTGTCTATGTATTTCTCAATAGCCTTATCCAAAGGCATGATCATTGTCGGACAAAGCAAGCTTAACTCCTCGTATCTGTCAGTGTATGCCCGGTGTTCACCACTGTCTTGTTTCAGGTCATGGAACTCATTTTCAAGTGCCCTCTGCTCGTAATGAGGGCAGAACTCTCTCATCATAAGAGCTCTAAGTTCCTCCCATGTCTGACCCAAAGCAACACCAGCACCTCGGTCTCTCATTACCCCATTCCACCAGGTGAGAGCCCTCTTTTGGAATACGCTTGAAGCAAACTCGACCTTACGGTTGTTTGGACACTGAACATGGCGAAAGGTGCTCTCAAGACTCTCAAACCACTGGAGAAGCCCAGTTGCTCCTTCAGAACCACTAAACTTAAGTGGTTTAGCCGAATTAAAGCTTTTGAAATTGCACGTAGCAGGTGCATTCTTGTTATTGTTGGCTTGGTTTATTTGAGTGATGAGATTAGGTAGCATAACAGCCATCTGCTGTGCTATAATAGCCGCCAGTTCAGCATTAGGCTGCTGAACGTTACGTCTAGGAGGCATTCTAAAAGAGGAAACATGAGAGAAAACGAGTGAGATGATGTGATGAAAGAAATGAGATATCAATAAAATCGACAAAATGCAAGGATAGTGGTCATTTGTTTGTTACCACAAAGCAAACAAACGATACACAGTGACAAATCAAAGTAAATAGGTTATAATAATGTATCACCGAAGACATGCTCGCCTATAAGTGGACACTCACCCCAAGAGTTCCCAGGTAAGAGTGACTGGTCCGATACTGCGGATTTGTACGAACACTCTAGCATTAAGAGTGACTGGTCAGGGTACAGGCATCCACCCTTCCAGTTTGCACGTGTTCACATTATTTAGACCCAAACTTTGATGAGATTTTTAAAAATTTGGAAGGTATAAGACCAAAAGAAATCATCTAAGGATAGATGATTCATTTCAAAAATCGTTTTGGAAAAATGTGTTCATGTTTTGGTAATCACCTAAGGATAGGTGACAGGTATTGTTTTAAGATCTAAACACAAGTAAACTTGTGTTAGGGTCCTAGAAAGTTATAGTCTAGGTCAAAGCATTACTAATAACCTAATTCCCTATAACCATTGGCTCTGATACCAACTCTTCTGTCACACCCCGACCGCGTAAAACAACAAACCGTGACGGAAACGTCGGGGAGTGGAGCGACAGAATTATTCTTTCAACAACCATGGTAATCAAAGTTTTGTACTATTAACATTAAAGTTTACATTGTCTTATGAATTAATGAAAACATAACATAATTAACTGTCTTTTAAGTCACTAAGGCCCAAGTCCGCCTAAGTGTAGCACAAACCTCATCATGCATTAGCACCTGAAACACATGTGAAAATAGGTACGTCAGCATAAAAATGCCTGTGAGATACATAGGTTTTGTTTATGCAGGATTCATGACTTGTAATTAAAAGAAGAGTTTTACAAAAATGTAGTCATGAACCTTATAAAATGATTTTCTTTATAAAATCATATGAAAATCGACGTAAAAATCAAATGATAATAAAAGGATAATGCATGGTTAAATGTCTAACCATGTAAAAGTGAATTTGTATAAAATATGTAATTTGTAAAACAATGTCATGTTCTTGTATAAAATGTTTCATGTCTTGTCAAAGTGGTTTAGATAACGCAACAATGTATAATACAATAAAAACACTTATATATAGGAAGTACAAGCGGCGTATCCACCAAGCTTTTATCATATAACACATAGCGCCATTATACAAGTCACTTATCAATAACCAACCAAAATGTCTTGTTCAGTGTCAAAATGTTTATGTGTAAACCATGTTCAATGTCATGTGTGAAATCTATCATGTATAACCAAATGTAATGCATAGCAAGTAGAAGGTATCTACTCAAACTATGTGATAATATCAATGTGAAAACAAATGCCATGTATGGTGAATAACTAGTAATTACTCAACCCCATAGGAAAATGTACAAAACAAAGTTTTTGAATAAACCTAAGTTTAAATCAAATGTTATGTTTTGCAGAAAACAATGCTTTATGATTACAAACATTTATCCAGTAATGTTAATCTCATACATTCAAGCCTTGCGACTGTGGCGACAAACATTTAAACAAATTAAAGGTTTATCTAAATTATGTATATCGGATTATGTCATTCTCAACTTCTAAACAAACCTAGGAAGTCGGAAACGGGATTTGTCAAGTCCTATGGTACCATTACATACTATCGGGCGGCGTGATCAATGTTAATGAATGTATTATTGTCCTGATTAAGCATACCAAATGTCATAACCAATGTAGCATGTGAAAACTATATACTAAGTATGCTAAATAAACATACATAGTAGAAATGTTCATGAAATCAATGTGCTAGCATGCTAAGTAAACATACATAGCAAAAATGTTTATGAAATCAAGGTGCTAGCATGCTAAGTAAACATACATAGCAAAACATAATGAAAAATCACGTACTATATGTGTACTAGGTGAAACTAGCATGTTTATGTCATAAAAGCAATGAAAAGCATGAAAGTATCAAGTATGCACATGTGTATCACCCAAAAGTATTTGAAAGCGGTAAAAGAGGGGAACTATGTACTCACTTGGGATTCCTTATTAGTCTTGGGAATAAGACCAAATTAACCTCCAAGTATCACGGAATCAACAAGGCACCTAGTATAAGTGACTATGTTAATAATCTGATCCTAAACTGGGAGATAGGATAGAATGTGGTTCTATAAATCAAATGAGTATTTGAACTCATATGGTATGATTTAATAGAGCTAACAGTCTGATTTGAAAGTCTACCTAAGTGCTCTTGACCCGTTTCGACCCGTTATGGTAGTTTAAGCTACTACAACGCGACGGTTTCGTAAAACTATGGTCGGATGGTTATCAATGAGCTATGTCAAGTCTTACATGCCCAATTATACCTAAACATGTTACTAAATCATATTGTATGTCAAAATATGTTTACATATGCCCAATATGGGCTTATGCTCAAAAAGGGCGTTTTGGTCATTTCCTGTGGGCATATAAGCTACTTAACAATCAACTAACCAATCCGAAGTGATCATAAGGTATAACCTCAGGGGTTATTCCCTATGCAACTATGATCACTAAACATCCTTGGTCGGATCCAAATGATCGACCAAATGGGTCAGGTTCGAAAGTCTAAGCGGTTGTCTAGACCGCTTAACTTACGACCCTAAACAAGCACTAAACTAGTAGTGACGAGTTAAACATGTCAAAACATGTTTAACTAACTTAGAAAACTAATTTGCTATCAAAACAAAGTGTTTTGATACCTAAAAGTAGTTTCGTTGCAAAATACGTGCTAAAATGCATTTTGACCGAAACTTTGACTCGTCATTACTCCTAGTTAACGTGGTAATCAGTAGGTATAACCACTACGGATTATAACCATCGTGATTACAATCACGTTACAAAGTTCAAACGAACTTTGTGTTGACCATTGACTGGTCAAAGCTGAAAGTCAAACACTGTTTGACTTTCACGCTTGAAAAGCGATAAAAGCACGAAAGAAGCTTACAAAGGGTCAAAGCCAGGGAGAACTTGATCTATAACACTCAGGTATGAAGCAAAGGCTCCAACTTAGAGTGTTAATCAGATTAAGGGTGAGTGAAAAGGAATGAGAGCTTGGCTATTTATACTTGTGGATGATGAATAATATCATCACAACTGTTTGTTTGGCCAACAAGGAATGAAATCACAGCCATTCAAGTGTTAAGGGCCAGCTAATATGCCTTGGAGAGGTGTTAACTTGGCCATTGCACAAAGAACTTACAAGAACAGCCCCTGAATTATCAATCTATTGCTGAAAAACAACTTTCTATCGCTGGCATGAGCTCGCGCCCCGCGTAAGCATAGGGACCAGGCTTACGCAGCCCGTGTCCTTTCTGCAGATCAGCAAAGTTTTAGCTTTTACAGTTTTGGTCCCTGCACTTGCCTAAGCTCATTTTTGGCACTTTTAACCCCCGTTAAGCCATTTTTAAGGCTCCACAAGGTAGTCAAAGTATAGAGGACACAAAATATGCTTGGAAATATCTCGGATGTCGGTTCGTTTGGTCGTACGGTCGCGTTATTCGTCTAATTACGATGAAACTCGAACGGACGCGAAAACGATCCAAATTAAGCGACGAATGGTATTTTTGCATGCCGGTCACTAAAATAAAAATATTTTAGTGTCTAGAAAAATTTTGGATATCCAGATGTGGTCAGAACGTAAGATATGCGCGAAAATGGAAACTTACACCGTTTTTAACACTTTTAGTCCCTGTAAGATCAAATAAGCATATGTTTGCACATCGAACCACTCAAAGCTTATTTATAAGCTTTGTTTAGGTTATTTATGGTATGTTTAGCTTATGATCATATTCCGGAATGTACGTTGTCATACGAAACGGCAGACTTTTGCAGTTTGACGCAAATAGTCCCTGCGAGCGAATAAACTTGTTTTTGCCATACCAAACCCTTTAAAACTTATTTCTAAGTTATGTAAAGATTATTTTAGGTGTGTTAAGCTTATGCCACTATTCCAGAGTGTTTTTCGCGTTAAACTGATTACGTTTACGCATCAGTTTGCGTATAACTTTCCAAAAAGCGATATAGAGTTAAAAATCGATCAAAAATCAAAACGCGTAAAATGTCAAACATAAATAACAAACATTGGAATCAAAACACATTGTTTTATTAATATTGAATTGTTCAGAGTTTGTACAATGATAACACAAGCACAGATGTCACACATCGAAATCGTTTAACATATATGAATCACCCCAAAATATTTGAAAACAGTAAAATTGAGGAACTATGTACTCACATCGAAGTGAAAAGTATCCTTGATTAAATGAACTAGCAAAGCTCAGGCAAACCACGGAAATCAAGTAGCACCTAGTAATCGTGTCGCTAGTTAATAAATCGATACCTAAATCGGAAGATCGGATAGAATGAGGTTTCGTTAACCAAATGAGTATTGGAACTCATGTGATATGGTTTAGCAAATCCTACATTCTAAATCAAAACCTATCCTAAGTGCTTACGACCCGTTATGACTCATTAAGGTAGCTTATGCTACTTTAACGTGTCGTTCGCGTAAAAGCGCGTTCGAGGCGCCTAACTAGTCCTATGACAAGTATTATATGCCTAAACATGTTGCATAATTAGTTTAGGTGACAAAAGTTAAGTTGCATATGCTTAAAATCCAATTATGCATATAAACTACCTATCATACAACTAAGGCATATAAACTACCTATCATACAACTAATTAAACTAAGTGACCATAAGGTATAACCTCGGAAGGTTATTCCCTATACAACTATGGTCACAATATATGCTTGGTCGGATCCTAATGATCGACCAAATGGGTCGAGTTCGAAAGTCTAAGCGGTGGTTTAGACCGCTTGACTTACAACTCTGTACAAGCACTAAACATGTTTAACTAAGTTAGAAAACAAGTTTGATATCAAAACAAAGTGGTTTGATACCTGAAAATAGCTTTGATGCAAAATACGCATAAACACGTATTTTGACCAAAACTTTGATTCGTCACTTCGACAATCGACGTGGTAATCAGTAGGCATAGTCACAAGGGACTATAACCATCGTGATTACGCTCATGTTGCAACGTTCAAACGAAATTTGTGTTGACCAAATCGAGGTCAAAGCAGAAAGTCAAACACTGTTTGGCTTTCATGCTTGAAAAGCAATAACAAGCACGGAAGAAACTTACAAAGGGTCCAAGCAATGAAGATTTGAACTAAAAAATTCTCAGGTATGAAGCTTCACAAGGAGAGCTTCAACTTAGAGAAGAAGATTGAGATCAAATGTGAGGAAGATGAAGTGAAAATGGTGGGTATTTATAGATTTTGAAGAACCGTTAGGATCATTTCTCGATAATTGAGCTTTGATCTGGACCGTACATGTAAGGCACATTGTTTTGGAATACTAGGGGTGCCCAAAACCATCACACGATATTGAAAAAGTTACATTAAGGCCCCTGAAAATCAACCTGGTTGTCAAAAATGCATTTTCTATCCAGATGAGGCTGTGATGTGCCGCCACAGCACAACCATTAGGTTGTGGCGTGACGCCACCACATGCCAGATCTAGAAACTTTCAAAAATTGTCAGGTTTGGTCCCTGCAACTCGTCTACAAGGATGTTAAAGCATAGGGAACATGAAATATGCTCAAAAACATCTCGGATGTCGGTTTTTTTGGTCGTACGGTTGCGTTATTCGGTTAATTACGACGAAAACTTGAACGGACGCAAAAACGATCCAAACTAAGCGACGAATGGTATTTTTGCTTTCCAATCATTAAAATAAGATATTTTAATGACTACAAAAAATTTTGGATGTCCGGATATGTTCAGAACGTAAGATATGCGCGAAAATGCAAACTTATGCACATTTTGACGCTTTTAGTCCCTATTGATCAAAAAGTTTATTTTCGCATACCGGACCCCTCAAAGCCTATTTCTAAGCTATGTAAAGGATATTTAGGGTATGTTTAACTTATGATCAAGTTCCGAAATGTTCATTATCATACGAATCTGCATAGTTTCGTAGTTTGACGTAAATAGTCCCTGCGATCGAATAAACTTGTTTTCGACACACCAAACCATCCAAAACTTATTTCTAAGTTATGTAAGGGTTATTTAAGGTATGTTAAGCCTATTTCACTATTCTGGTGTGTTTTTCGCGTTAAACTGATTACGTTTACGCATCAGTTTGCGTATAACTTTCCAGAAAGCGATTTAAAGCTTGAAATCGAACTCGAATCAAATCGTAGAATCATCAAACACAAATACACACACATGATAACACCAAAACAAATCGTTTTATTGATAATTGATATTGTTTTACATCGTACATCATTTACAGAGCACAGTTGTCACAGTCTCCCCTACTTTAGGAAATTTCGTCCTGAAATTTTAACTAGAGGAAACTTGTGAAAACAAATGTGGATATTTCGCCTTCATTTGGTCCTCACATTCCCAAGTAAACTTTGGGCTACATTTGGACTCCTAGAAAACTTTAACCAATCGTATTCGTTTATTCTTCAACTGTTTGACTGCACGGTCCATTATCCCCACAGGTTTCTCGACAAAGTGCATCGTTTCATCAACTTGAATTTCGTCGAGTGGAATGTGAAGATCAGTGTCGGCTAAACACTTTCGTAGATTGGACACATGGAGTGTTGGGTGAATATTCCCAAGTTCAGGAAGTATCTCTAGTCGATAGGCAACCTTTCCAATTCTTTCAACAATCTTAAATGGTCCAACATATCGTGGTGCAAGTTTTCCTTTCTTTCCTAATCTCACCACTCCCTTCCAAGGGGATACCTTGAGTAGGACACGGTCGCCAACTTGAAATTCTAAGGGCTTGCATAGCATATCCGCATAACTCTTTTGAAGGCTTCTAGCTGTCACAAGATTATCGCGAATTTTCTTGATTTTGTCTGTCGTTTCCAGTATAAGCTCAGGTCTAGTAAGCTGAGCTTCACCGATCTCATTCCAACAGACAGGTGAATGGCATTTTCAACCGTAGAGAGCTTCGAACGGTGCCATATTAATGCTAGCATGAAAACTATTGTTGTAAGAGAACTCGATCAACGACAGATGAGAATCCCTATTACCACCAAAGTCTATCACGCATGCTCTAAGCATATCCTCCAAAGTTTGTATCGTCCTCTCATATTGTCCATCTGTTTGGGGATGATACGCTGTGCTTAGATTTAGTTGAGTTCCCATTGCAGTTTCCATGGTTTTCCAAAAATGAGATGAAAATCGAGCATCACGATCGGAAATGATATCCAAAGGAACACCATGTCGAGATACAATCTCATCAACATAAATCTTTGCAAGTTTATCAGCAGATAGATCCTCGCGAATCGGTATAAAGTGAGCTGACTTCGTTAATGGATCGATAACAATCCAAATAGCATCGTGACCTCTAGATGTACGCGGTAGCTTAGTGATGAGATCCATAGCAATGTTCTCCCACTTCCATACCGGTATCTCTGGTTGTACAAGCAAACCAGATGGTCGTTGATGTTTAGCCTTGACTTTGAGACAAGTTAGGCATTTCGATACATACAAGGCAATATCCCTCTTAATACCAGGCCACCAGTACTAAGTACGAAGATCCTTGTACATTTTGTCAGCACCATGATGGATAGAATATTGAGACTTATGAGATTCGTCCATCACTAAAGTGCGAAGATCGTCTTGTTTCGGAATCCACAAACGATCCTTGAAATAGAGTAACCCATCGTCCTTCATTTCAAGTTTAAGCTCTAGTTGACGTGGTAATTCCTTACCCATCAAATTTTGTGTAACACAAGATTGTTGAGCTTGAGAAACACGAGTTTGAATATCAGATAGAGTGCAAACAAAATTAATCTTGACTCGTTCCTTTCGACTTAGCGCATCTACTACGACATTCGCCTTACCAGGATGGTAGCGAATTTCGCAATCGTAATCGTTTAATAACTCAACCCAGCGTCGTTGTCTCATGTTCAGCTCCTTCTGATTGAGAATGTGCTGGAGACTTTTGTGGTCTGTGAAAACCACACACTTTGTACCATAAAGATAGTGTCTCCAGATTTTGAGAGCAAAAACCACAGCACCCAGCTCAAGATCATGAGTCGTGTAGTTCTTCTCATGAATCTTCAATTGTCTTGACGAATAAGCTATAACTTTGTCTCGTTACATGAGAACACAACCAAGGCCCAGATTCG
This sequence comes from Helianthus tuberosus, assembly GCA_030545235.1. NCBI lineage: Eukaryota > Viridiplantae > Streptophyta > Magnoliopsida > Asterales > Asteraceae > Helianthus > Helianthus tuberosus. Next base: position 124,584,115 of record CM060412.1, read on the forward strand.
ACGCATCACAATAGACAACGAAATCCTCGTTTCCCTCGGGTAAGGATAACACAGGAGCATCATAGAGTTTTTGTTTCAGCGTTTGGAACGCTTCTTCTTGTTTGGGTCCCCACTCAAAAGGCTTATTCTTCTGATTCAAAGCAGAGAGTGGAACCGCGATCTTTGAGAAGTTCGAAATAAATCGTCGATAATACCCAGTATGACCAAGAATAGAACGAACTTTTGTCGGTGTATTCCAATCCTTAATAGCAGCTATTTTGGATGGATCAACATGAATACCCTGCTCGTTGACTATATGACCAAAAAACTGAACTTCTTTAAGCCAGAATTCACACTTGGAGAATTTAGCAAAAAGTTGTTCCTTCTTTAAGAGTTCCAGTGTCAGACGAAGATGTTGTTCGTGATTGAGTCGAGACTTCGAATAAAAAAGAATATCATCAATGAATACAATGATGAACTTGTCTAAATAAGGTTTACAAACCCTATTCATTAAGCCCATGAAAATAGCTGGGGCATTCGTCAAACCAAAAGGCATGACAGTGAACTCGTAGTGCCCATATCTCATGCGGAATGCAGTTTTGGGAATATCTTCTTCGAGTACACGAAGCTGATGATACCCAGAACGCAGATCGATCTTGGAAAAACATGTAGCACCTTGCAGCTGATCAAAGAGATCATCGATTCATGGTAGGGGATATCGATTCTTGATGGTAAGCTTATTAAGCTCACGATAATCGATACACATTCGAAAAGACCCATCTTTCTTTTTCACAAACAGGACAGGAGCGCCCCAAGGTGAATAACTCGGTCGGACGAATCCTTTATCAGATAAATCTTGAAGCTGTTTTGATAACTCTTGCATCTCAGAAGGTGCAAGATGGTAAGGTGCTTTCGCAATCGGGTTCGCGTTGGGTACAAGATCAATATGAAACTCGACTTGACGAACTGGAGGCAAACCAGGCAGTTCATCAGGAAACACCTCTGGATAATCTCGAATAATCGGAATATCTTGAATACACTTGCTCTTGCCCTTCTCCTCGGTGACATGTGCCAGAAAAGCAACATATCCTTTTCGTAAATAACTTTGGGCTTTCGTACACGACATAAGCTTCAAACCACCTGATGGTTTCTCGCCACGAACCTCTAAAACTTCACCAGACGAAAGAGGATTACGAACAATCTTATCAAAACAAACCACCTCAGCATGATGTTTGGTTAACCAATCCATCCCCACGATAATATCGAAACTTCCAAGTTGCATCGGTGTGAGGTTAATAGGAAAAAGATGGTTATCGAGGTTCAACTGACAATCACGAATAACATAATCGAGTACGAGTGGTTTACCACTAGCAACTTCGACAGATAAGGGTTTCCTCACTTTAGTTCTAGGGATCGCAAGTAAAGGCTCAAATGACAATGATACAAAACTTTTATCGGCACCAGAATCAAATAGAATAGATGCAGGTTGATTGTTAACAAGGAACATACCGTTAACAACCTCGTTGTCAGCCCTCGCCTCGTTTGCATTCAAGTTGTACGCTCGTCCATGAGCGGGATTCACATTCGCGTTTGCATTCGCATTAGCGTTCGGATTTGCATTCGCATCCACCAACCTCGGGCAATTGTTGTGGAAATGACCCATCTCTCCACAGTTATAACACAAGCCAGGTGGGAATCTAGCAGCATTCCCCTGAGCTAGAGATTGATTCGGAGCAGCTTGGTTTTGACCCAAACGACAAATGTTGTCCAGATGTCCAAGTTTACCACAAGTAGTACACTGTTTACAAGCCTGTTGGGTCGCATGATGACCATTGCACCTATTGCAGTGAGGTGCGGTACCAGCATACTGTTTCTTGGCAGGAGGTTGTGTCGGTGGGTTCTGAGCATTCTATGCAGTGACTACAAAGTTCTGGGAAGCCTTGCGCTTCCTTGACCTTTTCGAAAAACCAGATTTCTTACCCTTCTTGTTCTCACCCTTATCAGACGATTGTTTCTTATCCTTGTCATCTTTCCTGTGAAGCTTACCCTTTCTGATTTACGACTCAGTCAAAGTGGCAGCCAAGTCGATTGCCTGGCGAACTATGCTAGGGTTACTACCACTGACGATGTCTTGCACGGGGTCAGGTAAACCATCGATATATCTTTCGATATCTTTCTCGAGTGGCGTAACCATTGTAGGACATAACAAACTCAGTTCCTCGTACCTGTCGGTATAAGCCCGATGTTCACCACTATCCTGTTTCAAATCATCAAACTCCCTTTCTAACGCCCTTTATTTGTGACGAGGACGTAATTCCCTCATCATTAAAGCCCTACGCTCTGCCCAAGTCTGTGCTAAAGCAACATCAGCACCCCAGTCTCTCGTTACTCCATTCCACCAAGTAAGAGCCCTCTTTTGAAACATACTAGAAGCAAACTCGACTTTGCGATTATCAGGACACTGAACATGATGAAAGGTACTCTCAATGCTCTCAAACCACTGTAGGAGCCTAGTTGCTCCCTCAGAACCACTAAACTTGAGTGGTTTAGCCGAATTGAAACTCTTAAAGTTTCATGGAGCATTATTGTTATCGTTGGCTTGGTTAACTTGAGCAATAATGTTTGGGAGTGCAGCAGCCATTTGCTGCGCAATGATTGCTGCCAGTTCGGCATTAGGTAACTGACTGTCGCGTCGAGGAGGCATTCTAAAAGAGGAAACATGAGAGAAAACGAGTGAGATGATAAGATGAAAACGAGATGATACAAATATCGACAAAAAGCATGGATGGTGGTCATTCGTTCGTACCACAATGCAAACAAATGACAAACAGTGACAAATCAAAGTAAATGGATCAATATAATGTATCGCAAAGACATGCGTTAGCCTATAAGTGGACACTCATCCCAAGAGTTCCCAGGTAAGAGTGACTGATCCGATTATGTGGATTTGTACGAACACTCTAGCCTTAGACAGAAAACTCAGGATACAGGCATCCACCCTTCCAGATTGCACGTGTTAACATTATCCAGACCCAAACTTTGACGATATTTTGAAAACTTAGAAGGCATTAAGCCAAAAATGAATAATCCAAAGGGTGGGTGATTATTTTCAAAATCGTTTTGGAAACTTTGATGGTTCAAAACCTTATAATAATTCATCTAGGAATAGATGATTGATTTTCAAATCAGATTTGTTATTGTGTTCTCGTTGTGGTTATCACCTAAAGATAGGTGATAGTATTGTTTTAAAAATCTAAACGCAGGAAACTTGCGTTAGGCTCCTAGAAAAGTTATAGTCTAGGTCAAAGCATTACTAATAACCTAATTCCCTATAACCATAAGCTCTGATACCAACTCTTCTGTCACACCCCGACCGCGTTAAAACAACGAAACCGCGGCGGAAACGTCAGGGAGTGTCGTGGCAGAATCAATGTTTCACAACCATGGATCAAAAAGTTTCGTTTAATTGATTCATTAGATAATTTACATTATCTTAAAGTTAAACAAACAAGTCAAACATCGTCTATCATTTGTTATTTAGTCACTAAGGCCTCGTCCATTCCTAAGTGAGCATGCATCCTACTTGTAATCAACATCATCAATCACCACCTGAAACATATGGAAAATAAAGTCAGCAAAGAATTGCCGGCGAGCACATAGGTTTTGTGTGAGTGTCAGATTCATGGCTCGTTTATGTGTTGAAATAACTCGTACAACTTCGTTAATCGTTATTTGAAAGCTTGTTTTGTAAAAATGTTTGTATTATAAAATGAATAACCATGTTAAAACAAATTGGTTATAGTTTATAAAATCTCGTTGCCATGAATCTTAACTCAAAACATTTGTTTATGTAAATGAAATCGTAAATCGTTCTCGTAATAAAACTCGTATGGTTTATATTGTTTAGTTAACATTGTTGTGTGACATCAGTTTAAAATCGTTTGTCCAACTGAACTAAATAACGCCACGGAATCTAATATTACAAAAGCACTTATATATAAGAAGTACCAGCGGCGTATCTACCATGCTTTTATCACATTAAAACCGTCTCGTTATCTAAACACTAACCAAAAACCAATCGTTTGATCAACTCGTTTAAATCGTTCAAATAGTCCAAATCGTTCAACCGTCTCAAAATCGTTCTCGTTTTAATTGTGAAAACTACTTTTGGTCGTCTCGTTTATAACATTCAAACCTTCGTAACTTGTCCATCGTTCAACTCGTATTAACAAACCACCAAAGGGTAAGTTAACAATTAACATGTTCAGTCGTTACCCACATAACTCCCACACATAACCATGGGTGCAGTCCGATAACGGGATTTGTCAGATCCTATGGTACCATAACCTAATACTGGTCGGTTCGGCCAAAATTAATGAATGCCATTCGTTATGTAAATACGTCCAACAAGTTCGTTCACATTATCGAAATCGTTATGTTTAATATAAACCATAGTATTCATTTTTGAAATCATCGTTAAAGCATCGAAATCGTTTAACACATATAAATCACCCCAAAATAATTGAAAACAGTAAAATAGGGGAACTATGTACTCACATCGAAGTGCAAAGTATCCTTGATTAAATGAACTAGTAAAGCTCAGGCAAACCAAGGAAATCAAGTAGCACCTAGTAATCGAGTCGCTAGTTAATAAATCGATACCTAAATCGGAAGATCAGATAGAATGAGGTTTCGTAAACCAAATGAGTATTGGAACTCATGTGATATGGTTTAGCAAAGCCTACATTCTAAATCGGAACCTATCCTTAGTGCTTACGACCCGCTACGACTCATTAAGGTAGCTTATGCTACTTTAACGTGTCGTTCACGCCAAAGCGGGTTCGAGACGCCTAACTAGTCCTATGACAAGTATTATATGCCTAAACATGTTGCATAATTAGTTTAGGTGACAAAAGTTAAGTTGCATATGCTTAAAATCCAATTATGCATGAAAAGGGCATTTTGGTCATTTTCCTAAGGCATATAAACTACCTATCATACAACTAATTAAACTAAGTGACCATAAGGTATAACCTCGGAAGGTTATTCCCTATACAACTATGGTCACAATATATGCTTGGTCGGATCCTAATGATCGACCAAATAGGTCGAGTTCGAAAGTCTAAGCGGTGGTTTAGACCGCTTGACTTACGACTCTATACAAGCACTAGACTAAAAGTGACGAGTTAAACATGTTAAAAGACGTTTAACTAAGTTAGAAAACAAGTTTGATATCAAAACAAAGTGTTTTGATACCTGAAAATAGCTTTGATGCAAAATACGCATAAACACGTATTTTGACCAAAACTTTGACTCGTCACTTCGACTAATCGACATGGTAATCAGTAGGTATAGTCACAAGGGACTATAATCATCGTGATTATGCTCACGTTGCAAAGTTCAAATGAACTTTGTGTTGACCAAATCGAGGTTAAAGCAGAAAGTCAAACACTGTTTGACTTTCATGCTTGAAAAGCAATAACAAGCATGAAAGAAACATACAAAGGGTCCAAGCAATGAAGATTTGAACTCAAAAATTCTCAGGTATGAAGCTTCACAAGGAGAGCTTCAACTTAGAGAAGAAGATTGAGATCAAATGTGAGGAAGATGAAGTGAAAATGGTGGGTATTTATAGATTTTGAAGAACCGTTAGGATCGTTTCTCGATAATTGAGCTTCGATCTGGACCGTACATGTAAGGCACATTGTTTTGGAATACTAGGGGTGCCCAAAACCATCACACGATATTGAAAAAGTTACATTAAGGCCCCTGAAAATCAACCTGGTTGTCAAAAATGCATTTTCTCTCCAGATGAGGCTGTGGCGTGCCGCCACAGCACAACCGTTAGGCTGTGGCGCGACGCCACCACATGGCAGATCTAGAAACTTTCGAAAATTTTCAGGTTTGGTCCCTGCAACTCGTTTAGGCCATTTTTGACGCGTTTAAACCCCGTTAACCCATTTTCAAGGCTCTACAAGGATGTTAAAGCATAGGGAACATGAAATATGCTCAAAAACATCTCGGATGTCGGTTCGTTTGGTCGTACGGTTGGGTTATTCGGTTAATTACGATGAAAACTCGAACTGACGCAAAAACGATCCAAACTAAGCGACGAATGGTATTTTTGCATTCCAATCATTAAAGTAAGATATTTTAATGATTACAAAAATTTTTGGATGTCCGGATATGTTCAGAACGTAAGATATGCGCGAAAATGCAAACTTATGCACTTTTTGACGCTTTTAGTCCATATTGATCAAAAAGTTTATTTTCGCATACCGAACCCCTCAAAGCCTATTTCTAAGCTCTTTAAAGGATATTTAGGGTATCTTTAACTTATGATCAAGTTCCGAAATGTTCGTTATCATACGAATCGGCATTGTTTCGCAGTTTGATGTAAATAGTCCCTATGATCGAATAAACTTGTTTTCGACACACCAAACCATCCAAAACTTATTTCTAAGTTATGTAAGGGTTATTTAAGGTATGTTAAGCCTATTTAACTATTCCGATGTGTTTGTCGCGTTAACCTGATTACGTTTACGCATCAGTTTGCATATAACTTTGTAGAAAGCGATTTAAAGCTTGAAATCGAACTCGAATCAAATCGTAGAATCATCAAACATAAATACACACATGATAACACCAAAACACATCTTTTTATTGATAATTGATATTGTTTTACATCGTACATCGTTTACAGAGCACATTTGTCATATTAGGGCATATAATACTTATCATAGGGCTAGTTAGATCATTCGAATGCGCATTTTGCGCAAATGATGCGTTAAAGTAGCTTAAACTACCTTAACGGGTCATAACAGGTCAAAATCACTTACGATAGGTTTCAATCAGAATGTAGGCTTTGTTAAACCATTTCATATGAGTTCCAACACTCATTTGGTTTACAATTGTGACACCTTTGCCTCCACGGCCGTCAAGCAAACACCAAATAAATGAAATATTGTATTTAATACTTGGGATTTGTATAAATATGTGTATCATTTGCACATATTAATTCTCGTTCGATTTGGAGCTCTAAATCGCTTTCTGGAAAGTTATACGCGAACTGATGCGTAAACGTAATCAGTTTAACGTGAAAACACTCCGGGATCGTGACGTAGGCTTAACATACCTTAAATAACCTTTACATAACTTAGAAATAAGTTTTGGAAGGTTTGGTGTGTCGAAATCAAGTTTATTCGCTTATAGGGACTGAATTCGACAAACTGCGAAAGCATGCCGATTTGTACTATAACGAACATTCCGTAACATGATCATAAGTTAAACATACCCTAAATATCATTTACATAGCTTAGAAATAGGCTTTGAGGGGTTCGGTGTGCTAAAATAAACTTTGTGGTCATTCAGGGACTAAAAGCATCAAAAAGTGCATAAGTTTGCATTTTCGCGCATAACTTACGTTCTGAATACATTCGGACATCCAAAAATTTATGTAATCATTAAAATATTTTATTTTTGTGATTGGCATGAGAAAAATCCATTCGTCGCGTAATTTGCATCGTTTTTCGCGTTCGTTCGTGCTTCGTCGTAATTAACCAAATAACGTGATCGTACGACCAAACGAACCGACATCCGACATATTTTTGAGCATGTTTCATGTCCCCTATGCTTAGGAAACATTGTATAGCCTTGAAAATGGCTTAACGGGCCTCAAACGCATTAAAAAGGGCCTTATATGCATGCAGGGACCAAAACTACAATTATAAAAACTTGTTGCTGAACTGGGGATCTCAGGCGGCCAACGTAAGCCCCCCCTTGAACCTTACGCAGCCGGTGTAAACATGTCAGACCTGCAAAAATGAATTTCCATCTATTTACATCCTGCTACAGCAATTTCCAGCTCTTGCAAATGGTTTTGAGTATCCTATGGGCTGGTTTTAGTGTCACACCCCAAAAATATCAGAGCTGGCGTGACTGGACTGGTATCTTCATTGCACAGCAGAAGCAAATAAGCTAAGTCTTCTAGAAAAAATGAATGCCGCTAAGTACTCGAATCTCGAATGGATCTCCTATTCCAACCGTGCCATAATTTGAAAAAGTAACCTGAGAAAGAAACATGCGAAAAACCAACATAATGTTGAGTGAGTTCATAGTTTGTTTGGAAAAGATTTGAAATAAATCTTTTTGAATAACCGGTTTGTGAAATATTATTGAGAAAATGAAATTTAAAATCATTTTCTTGTCCAGTTATATGGAAACTTTGTATTTGTGACGCATTATGTTCGTAGAACCATGTATTTGTAAACTTTTGTATTTGTAAAGTTTGTATAACCGTTAATGCCCACCCTGACTTTGACTTCATGCCCGCATAATCCTATGCTTTGAATTTGTATAAAACATGGTATGTAATTTGTAAAACCCCGGTATGAAAGCAACAAGGAAAAACAGATCACCAATGGTTTGCAAGGTCATTGATATGTGTGAAGTGATGCAGGAAAACTCAAACCTAGCAGACTTGTACCGGGCTTCCGGCTGTAAGACATAGTCACCACATGGTCCACTCACCGGACTCATGGGTGGGGCTCGCTACACCCAAATAGATTGTAGGTCCCTGAATCCCGTATGGATCTTAACAAGACTGCTAATTAATCAAGGATGCGGAATCTCCTTGATTAACCTTCGAACACAGAAACAAGAAGGTGTAGAAGAATAAGAACTCGAACACACAAACACGCAAACTTTCAACTGATCTTCTGTGATTATCAAACCTTTAGAAACGTTTTACAATCACTAAGATCTACAAGAACCTAAACAGCCGATTTCTGTTTTGTTCTTAACCTCTCACACTTGAATGCTCTCTCACCAGTTGTCTAAAGTCTCTCTAGTGTCTTATGTGTCTAACCCAAAACTCTAGTCTAAGGCTGTTTATATACACACAGCCAAGACCTGCGAATTGGGCTTTGCCCATATTACATTTGTTACATAACTTGGGCCTATTAGACTTAATACAAACTTGGACTGATTGGGCTTCATAGAACTCGTTTTTCTTTAAGTCTTCATGATCCAATCTTCTGTTTAATATCCAAAGACCAATCCAAAGCTGTTGTCACATAACATGCACCAACAAACTCCCCCTTGACAATAGCTTGCAAAGGAAACTTTAGTCTTCAGAATCTCACAGTCTTTGGTCTTTGGATAGCGTCAGCTTCAACATGAATTCTGTCTTTGTCAGCAACAGACTCCCCCTAAGCTGATGCATCCAATCACCAAATCTTCCAAGTTTTGAGACAGCATTCCATGTAAGTCTTCACAGCATCCACTCTGCATTGTAGAAGGAGGATTCTACCAAGCAGCAACAAACTCCTCCTCTCTTCACAGCAACTTCTCATCAACAAAACTGCTTCAATCTGTATACTATAAAACAGATATCTCGAGAAACCATAAGAATTTTTCAACATAGTTAAACAATTATTATTATTCAAGAGATAATTCAACTGTATCACAGATTAAGCATTTCCCTTTTAGTACCAACACGCAACAATTTTTAATCAAACACCTTTTATAACCTGCATCGTTTCAAAATTTTGAACCCACTTACTAACACAGTCTCCCCCTATCGGTAATAATTCCTCCAAGAATAACAGTTTTCCGTACATTAAGAATTTTAACAGAAAAAGACACTATTTTTGGATTTTTATATTTTCTGAAAGCAAATAAATACGAAAAGCAATAAACACTCTATTTTTGTGAGAATCACCGGTAAGAAGATCATATCAGCACAATCAAACTGTTTCACACAATTATATAATTCTTTATTCAAGTTTTAGTGAAAAGCAGTTCAAGACGATTACCAGTATGTTTGTCCACTTAAACAAAATGCATGAACATTTCAAGTACCATTACCGTATGATATGTTAAGGTAATTTTATTATACCGAAATACTAGTGTGTCCCACTTCAGGATATACCCCCGCGATCAAGGTATGCACAAAGATTCATCGTAGTCGGTGAGTATACTGATTATCATCTGATTGACCGTATAAATGATGTGAGAAACTCACTTATTTTGATTGAAAACAAGCCCTATGTGATAGAATCACTTATTGATGAGGAACTTGATTTTCATATGCATGAGGGCACAAGAGCAAATCCGTGAACAGGTCAGTACTTTCATACAGCAGAGAGACGAACTTGACTCCCGGATAAATGTGATATTTTATCACTTATTTGAGGGACATGTGATTGTTGATCACTTATTGAGGTCGAATGCAGTATGTATACGTATGTATGGTATCATGGAAGATCTAGACTTTGTCTCCGTTTGTTTCGGTAAAAGAAACAACCATGATACCCAGATGATAAGCAGCATAAAGACCGAAAACCTCAGACTTTGGCAATCTATCAACGCAAGATTTAAGGTCATTAAACCATACACCACTGATGTGTTCCCCACTCATACTCAGTGCATTTAGGTTTATATCACTTTGGTAAGTTGATTATTTCATGCTTTTGTCTACTGGTACATCATATAATGAAGCTGCTATCACACTTAATGCAATTTTATGGTTCAATTTCAGTGTGACAGTCTAACTTGCCGATGTACTATCATTTCTTCTTTTTCACACAGTGATAACTCAATTTTTGATTTTCTATTTTTTTTTTGAGTTTTTGATTTTTCAAATGTTTTTGTTATTTTTGATTTTTAAGAAAGCAGTAAACTATTTACAAAATTCTTATGAAAAACCAGTTATTCAGGATTCCTCATCCCGTTGAGTTCGACTAAGTGTTCAAAGCGAGCTCGATCAAAAGCTTTTGTGTAAAGATCCGCAAGGTTATCTTCTGTGTCGACTCGGTGCAATTCAATTAATCGTTTTTCAGCACAATCCCGTATAAAGTGATGACGTATGTCAATGTGTTTAGTTCTACTATGCTTTACGGGATTGTTTGTGATTGATATAGTGGCATTATTATCTATCATAATAGGAGTACGAGTGAAATCCAAACCGTAATCGCGCATCTGCTGTTGGATCCAGAGAACCTGAGAGCAACAGCTACCCGCAGCAATATATTCAGCTTCACACGTAGAGGTAGACACACAGGATTGCTTCTTGCATTGCCAAGACACGATCCTGCCTCCTAAGAACTGACAACCACCTGTTGTAGACTTTCTGTTTGATTTGCATCCTCCAAAGTCTGAATCAGTGTAAGCAACGAACCTCAAATCACTATCAGCTGGATACCACAACCTAAGTTTAGGTTTCCCCTTCAAGTAACGAAGAATCCGCTTAACTGCTTTCATATGTGACTCCTTTGGATTTGCCTGATATCTGGCACACAAGCATACGGCAAACATGATGTCGGGTCTTGAAGCAGTCAAGTACATTAGAGAACCAATCATCGCCCTGTATTGAGTAGGATCAACATCTTCAGTGCTTTCATGATCTGGGCCGAGATTGTGGTTTTCACAAATGGGTGTGTTGAAAGTAGAGCAATCATTCATTTTGAATCGAGCCAAAATGTCATACACATACTTTGTTTGATGTATAAACATCCCATCCTCCTTCTGTTCAACTTGTAATCCCAGAAAGTAAGACAGCTCACCCATAGTACTCATTTCAAACTTGCTCTTCATCACCTGTTCAAATTCCTTACACATGTTTTCGTCAGATGACCCAAAGATGATGTCATCCACATATACCTGTACCAGCAGAAAATCTTCCTTCTTTCTCTTAATGAATAGTGTACTGTCAATCTGACCTCTTTCAAAACCATTTTTGACCAGATGTGTAGACAGTGTCTCGTACCATGCCCTGGGAGCTTGATGTAACCCATACAAAGCCTTATCAAGTTTGTACACTCGATCTGGATAGTCTGGATCAACGAACCCATCTGGTTGTGAGACATACACCACTTCTTGGACTTTTCCGTAAAGAAATGCACTCTTCACGTCTAGTTGGTAAACTTTGAAGCCCTTGAATGAAGCAAAAGCCAGAAACAAATGAATTGCCTCCAACCTAGCCACTGGTGCAAACACCTCATTGTAATCAATCCCCTCTTGCTGATTAAAACCTTTGACAACCAACCGAGCTTTGTTGCGTGTGACAATACCTCTTTCATCTTTCTTGCACCTAAATACCCATTTAGTGCCAATCTCTCTCTCTCCTTTAGGAAGGTCCACCAATTCCCAAACCTTCAACTTAGCAAACTGGGCCAATTCCTCTTGCATAGCTTCAACCCATGAATTGTCTTTAAGAGCCATATGAATGTTCTTCGGCTCCTCTTGGGAAATAAAGCAACTATACAAGCACTCGTTTACTATCCCAGTCTTCTCAATCGAAACAAATAACCCAGAATTTTCTGCTATGCTTCTTCTCGTCTGAACACCTACAGTAGGATCTCCCAGTATCATATCAACCGGATGATCTCTATTTGCTCGTGTAGTAGCAACAGCATCGACTTCTAGATTATCACCCAGGTTTGATCCAATCTCCCCCTGAATATTTTGATTTGCAAACGGATTAATGAAATCCTCCCCCTGACTGGGTTCAGAGTCACTATCGCTTGAATCAGGATCAGCTGCACTTTGGGAAGTTTCCGGAGCATCTGACATATCTACATTCGATCTAGGCATAAATTCGCCTTCATCGTCTTCACCAATCACTGTTTGAATCAGCTGAGAAGCATCTGCATCAGAAACCTCAGGAATATTAAATGATTTAAACACACTATCATAATCATATAATATAGCAGGACCACTCGTTGATTGTTGAGGTTTGTAGGAAGTAATTTCCACATTAAAAACAACCTCAATTTTACCAGTTTTTAGATTAAAAACCCTTTTATTTGGTGTGCCAGGCACGTAACCCAGAAAGTAGCCTTCGTCAGCCACCTCACCGAATTTTTGTTTATCTTTGTTTCGCACAATGGTGCAGGGTAATCCAAATGGTTCAAAGCCTGTTAAGTTTGGTTTTTCGTTAAACATCAACTCATGACAAGTTTTGTTAAAACGTTTAACGGTCAAAACTTTGTTTAGGACATAGCAAGCTGTATTCACAGCTTCTCCCCAGAAAAGAACTGGTAGCTTTGAATCTGAAAGCATAGTCCTAGCGGCTTCAATCAACGTCCTGTTTTTCCTCTCAGCGACTCCATTCTGTTGAGGAGTATAAGGAGCAGAATATTGATGTTCTATTCCCTTTCGAAGACAGTAGAGATCCAGAACTCGATTCTTGAACTCCGTGCCATTATCACTCCTTATCCTCTTAATCCTTGCATCGTGGACGTTTTCCAATTTCGTAAAAAGATCTATCAGCATCTCTGCTGTCTCATCTTTTGTACCTAAAAAGAAAACCCATGAATAACGTGAGTAATCATCAGTGACAACCAGACAGTAGTACTTTCCACCTATGCTCCTCACGTTCACTGGACCAAATAAATCCATGTGAAGTAATTCATAAGGGGCATTAATGGAATTTACTGTTTTAGACTTATGAGGTTTCTTGTGTTGTTTTCCCTTTTGACATGGAAGACATTTATCTTCCACTTGAAACCTCAGCAATGGAACCCCTTTCACTAGCTCATTTTTAATAATGTAATTCATTTTGCGGTAGTGAATGTGAGCCATGCGTCTGTGCCACAACATTGATTCAGCTTCAGATGCTTTTGACAGTAAACACGCCACCGCAGCAGTTGGATCCTTGGCACCCATGTCCATGACATAAGTGTCATTTTTCCTTGGTGCACGCATAACTATCCAATCGTCCGGAATGACCAAACCCGGTTTCAACACCAATGCCTCAGACTTGGTAAAATGGACCGAGTGACCCTTGTCGCAGACTTGTGACACGCTCATCAGATTGTGTTTAAGCTGCTCAACATAGTTCACTTTGTCCAATGTGATCTTCCCATTCGTCACTTTTCCTCGTCCAGTAATTTTTCCACCTTTAGCACCAGCAAAATTTACATGCCCACCATCGTATTCTTCAAAATCAGAAAATAATCTCGCATCCCCCGTCATGTGCCTGGAGCAGCCACTATCAACATACCATAAGTTGATAATCCTCCTTAGCAGCTCCTGCACCCACCAACCAAAAGATTAGTTAGATTGGGGGACCCAAGCCTTAATGGTCTTGGGTCGTCCAAATTTACCAACTACTTGAACATCCATCCAATATCCATCACTCCCAGCTGGAGTCTTGGATCTTGGACCTATTGATGGAAATGGGGCATGATTTCCATAAGGTCTCTGGTCCTGAGGGTACCTTTTTGTGTTTGGACTATGTGACCTTTGAAAATTTTGATTTTGATTCCAAGAACCTTGATTGTAATTTCTAAAGCCATTGTTATAAAAAGTTCGACCACCTTTATTTTGGTATCGATTTTGATATTGACCTTGACTTCTGAAATTATTTGAATTTTGATTATTCATTCTTGGTGAGTTACTTCTAGGTCTTTCATATCTGCCTGATGTAGATTCAGGCTGAAATCTTGGTTGATTTCTTTGGAAACGAGGAACTTGTGGAGTCCCTTTTTCAGCCTTATCTACACCACTAGCAACACCCGGTTTTTGCTTTGGAGCAGATTTCTTTGGAGAATTTGAGACTTTCTCCTCATTATCACCTTGCTTCTCAGGTGATTTCCCTCTTTGTTTCTCACTACCTTGTGCTTCAACCTTTTTGTTAGGACAGCAGCTAGCTACATGTCCCTTTGTGTGACATTTGAAGCACGATCTCTTTTTCGAAGACTTCTTAGATGAAGCCTTTGAACTAGATTCTGGTTTTGATGATGATGCCTTGGAAGGATTTTGTTCAGTTTGCTTAAATTCAGATTTTTCTATGTTTTTGTTTTTAGCAAACTCTACATTTGATTCCTTTTCGATAACAGCTGTTTCGGTTTTCATATCACTTCCTTGAACAAAATTAACCTTTTTAACAAAAGTTTGATTATTGTTTTTAGAAGGTGTATTTTTCTTTTTCAAAACAGATTTGCTGTCATTTTCCTTCTTAGCATCATTATCTTCAAACACATCACCTTGACAGGATGTGGAACTACTTGGTGATGTTGACAGAAAGTCTGTAAGCTCATCCTCACCAGGTAGGAAAGAGTAGTCATGACTAAGAGGAGGTGGGACTTCATTAAAGCCTTGGAATCCCACACTTGTCTTGTCATTACTCTTCTTTAACCCACCCATCATATGTTTCATAACAAAAGTAGAATCTCTGAATTGACCTAACTTCTTTTCAAGTTCAACAATTTTAAGTTGTGCATCCGACAACTCTTTGTTTTTATCAGAAATCTCTTTTGTTTTCTCAGCCATCATGTCATGAGCTAAGTCTATGACTTGAAGTTTTTCATTTAATTTGCAGGTTAAAGCTTCAATTTCAGCTTCACAACCTTTTATCTTTTTCAAATATGATGACTCGTTTCTTTTAGCAAAGAAATTTGACTCTTTTACGTTAGACATTTCGCTCACGAGACTTTTGTTTTGAGTTGACAATTTGTCAACTTCACCCTGTAGTTCACGACACTTTAAGCAAACAGAAGTGGCAGAGTTACTTACCTCTCCTGTTGATTTGTCTGAGTTGGCCATGAAAGCAGCAAGTTGAGCTTCCAGTCTTTTGATGATTTCATCTTTCTTATCAGCTTCCATTTCATGCTCAGACTCTGGCTTTTCCTCTTCAGCATCTGTTGTCTGATTAGCCTTATCTTCCTCAACTTCACTCTTCTTCTCAACTTTAGCCTCATCTACTGTAGCTTCAACATCATTGATTTGAGTGATCTCTGCCATGAATGCTTGAGTGACATTCTCATCATTTTCTAAGTGAATGCTCCAGTCATATGAGCCTTCTCTTGCAGAAGATATCAACGCTCTTGAGTTAGAGGTAGAGTTAGAGTTGTTTGATGCATTCCGATTGTTTGAACTTTGATTCGTATTCTCATACTTTTGTTTTTGACATTCCCTAGCGAAATGACCATAACTCTGACAGTTAAAGCACCTGACTTTGGTCTTGTCAAAACCTACGCTCTTTCCTACAAACTTCCTTCCAGTTCTGTTCATGAACCTCTTCACACGTCTCGAAATCATGGCCATCTGCCATTGTAGATCCATCTCTTCTAGATCATCTGGGTCAATCTGATCATAATCTTCATCTAAAGTGGCAGGATCAGATATTTTCCCTTGATGTAGTTCTCATAAGACGTAACAAAAGAAGCAAGTAGAGCAAGATGTTCTTCAGCAGACTTCACACTCATAGGCATTGACTTTGCACTACTACTTTGCTTTGAAGTTGATGTTCTCTTGACTCCTGTTGATCCTCCTGCAGCAGCTACAAAACACACATCACCATCCTGATTCACCATAACCTGCTCATTTTCACATGATAAAAACGCAGTAGCAGAGTCGCTAGAAGCGTTGTGAGATGAAGAAGATGTAAGCCCATTGTAAACCGCCGGATCTTGAACCTGATCATATCCAGTATCTTTCTTCTTCATGCTGAGCTCATACGCCCTCAACTTTCCTACCACCTCTTCAAGCTCTTTTGTTTCATAATCTGCTTCACCCTTGATCATAAGAGTGTAGATATCCCACTTAGTAGGCAAGGCATCTAGCAGCTTGTCATTCTTCTCTATGTCAGAATAGCAATCGATCTCATAATTGTCCATTTCTGACATAAGATGGTAGTAACGAGTGATGACGTCTTCAAGTGACTCATGCTTCATGTACTTGAAAACAGCAAACTGCTTCTTCAGTAGATCAATCTTGTTCTTCTTGACATCAGCATTTCCAGCGTATCTTTTCTCCAAAGCATCCCACATATCCTTTGAGTTTGTGTACTTCTTGAAGGTATGTTTGATGCTATCAGGTAACGACATTTTGATTGCAGCCAAGGCTCTCTTTTCAGCCTCATACATCTTTTTATCATTATCTTGCATGTTCACATATTCTGTTCTACGTGGTCTGCCCTCAAAGTCGTGTGTAGGATTCACGTACCCATCTTCGATGCATATCCACATGCGCGTATCCTGATATTCAATGAAGGATTGGAAACGATCCTTCCATGTCAAATAATTTTCCACCTTCATCATCTTAGGTGGTTTGTTGGTAGTGCCAACCTCATGCTCCATTCTCAAAAGCTCATTCAAACTAGACATGTTCGACATTTTTAACGTTGCAGACTGTTAAAACCGTACAAAATTTTTCCTAACACAGTGGTTACCAAATTACACCGTTAGAATCGTCTCGAAAAGACGAATCCAAAGATATATAATGTCGAAAACTGAAATCGGGATTTTCCACACTTTTTTTTTTTTTTTTTTTTTTTTTTTTTTTTTTTTTCGTAAAAATCCCACGAGTTCAACGGTGCAAACGGTTTGTCCAGATGAGTTGCGGATGATTCTCTAAACACGAAACAGTGAAATTTTTTCTACGGTTGCCTAGAAAAATTCCACCACTTTCACTCGTGCAACTGTCAAGACCACGGTTGCGAGTCGAGACCACGGTTGCGAGTCGAGACCACGGTTGCGAGTCGAGACCATGGTTGCGAGTCGAGACCACGGTTGCGAGTCAAATCAGCACAAGCCGCAACCACGGTTGCGAGTCGAGACCACGGTTGCGAGTCAAATCAGCACGAGTCGAAACCACGGTTGCGAGTCAAATCAGCACAAGCCGAAACCACGGTTGCGAGTCGAGACCACGGTTGCGAGTCGAGACCACAGTTGCGAGTCGAGACCACTGTTGCGAGTAAAATCAGCAGACAACCAGCCACCCAGCCACCCAATCCTGAAACATGCAGCAGCAGACAACAGCAGCAGCTGACAACAGCACCTAATCCAAGCAAAGTCTTCCCTACAAACACAAAAACAGTCAAAAACAATAATCAAAACAGATTAAAATACACGAATTTAAACTGTTCTTCAAGTGTTCTTCCTGTTCTTCGCAAAAACCCAGAAATATAACTCGAAATTTCCAAACAACCAACTACCAAAACAGATCAAAACACAGATTTTTGAACTGTTCTTCCTTGTTCTTGCTGATCTTCACGAAAATTTATGAATGAGACACCAAAACTTTCTTCAACCGAAACACAACTTGAATCCTTTCGATCAGTCTTGAACCACGCACAAGAGCAAACGCTCTGATACCAATTGTAGGTCCCTGAATCCCGTATGGATCTTAACAAGACTGCTAATTAATCAAGGATGCGGAATCTCCTTGATTAACCTTCGAACACAGAAACAAGAAGGTGTAGAAGAATAAGAACTCGAACACACAAACACGCAAACTTTCAACTGATCTTCTGTGATTATCAAACCTTTAGAAACGTTTTACAATCACTAAGATCTACAAGAACCTAAACAGCCGATTTCTGTTTTGTTCTTAACCTCTCACACTTGAATGCTCTCTCACCAGTTGTCTAAAGTCTCTCTAGTGTCTTATGTGTCTAACCCAAAACTCTAGTCTAAGGCTGTTTATATACACACAGCCAAGACCTGCGAATTGGGCTTTGCCCATATTACATTTGTTACATAACTTGGGCCTAATAGACTTAATACAAACTTGGACTGATTGGGCTTCATAGAACTCGTTTTTCTTTAAGTCTTCATGATCCAATCTTCTGTTTAATATCCAAAGACCAATCCAAAGCTGTTGTCACATAACATGCACCAACATAGATCTATCACTCATGTCCCTCGGTCCTACAACGAGGATTAATGGCCTTAAGTGTTGTACCCACTACTCACATGATCTAAGTGTACCCTTCCTTAGCTAACCATTCCATTTGTAATTGTCTGTAAACATTTAGTAACATGAACTCACTGGGTGTCCCGTTCTTCAAACGCAAACCAACCCAGTCCCTTTATTATAACTAGGACGATCCCATCCCTAATCATGAAAATCATTCACATTTCGATAATACGTATTTGTTTTGTAAAACTGGTATATTCAGTATAAATCGTTCGTAAACCATTTGAGTTCCTTGAAATCCATTCGTAACATGGTTTAGAAATGAGTTTTCGTTTATCGAGAAATTGTTTACTTTTGCAAAACTTGCATGTCTTTCCACCCCGAAAACATTTATAAAAATGTAAAACCGTAAAAAGGTGGGGTTATGAACTCACCTGAATTTTCCTTGTGCAAAGCTAGCTAAATACGACTTCGTGATGTCGTTTCCAAGACTTGACTTGCTAGCGTGCATTCTACAATATTCCTAACACGGAATATCTTATAAGTTTCTAAATAAAAGCGGTAACTAATCCACGTGTCACCGAGCTCTACCGAATCGTTAACCGGAGGATTCGACGGTAAGTTAATAACTTAATAGTAATGATTAAGTTATACTCGTTAAGTTTCGTCTAATGTCGGTAATAGTTTACTAAGTCTTTGAAAAACACTTGGTTCTCGTGAGATTTAAAATATATAAATATTTCGGTAGAATCTCGTTAGTCGTCTTGAGAAGTCGTTGTGTATGTAATACACATTTATACGAAAATAACGTGTAACAAACTCGTAAATGATATATATGATATATAGTGTGTCGTTTAGGCATTTGAAATAAATATAAAAGATATATTTATTTTACAAAAGTATCATCGAGTTGTTTGTGTTTAAAAATAAATATATATTTATACTTATTTTTTTTATAAATGAATACGAGTCGCTTGATGTTTGAAATAAACATAAAACCGTATTTATTTTTATAGAAGAACTCGTTATGTCCGATACTTGGAATCAATATATAAACCATATTTATTTTGTGAAACAGAGCCATCTTGTTTGGTATTCGGAATAAATATATAAATTATATTTATTTTTATAAAGAAATTGTCGTGGTTTCAAAATTTAGAATAAATATAATAGTTATATTTATTTGTTGTGAATAGTTTCCGAATCGTTGTTTTCGAAAGTCGTAAAGTGTTGTCGTTCGAAACAATTATAAACTATTTATTTTCACAAAGAAAAGAAGTCGGGTTATTTGATGTTAAAACAAATATATATAATTTATTTATTTTATAAGAAAGATTCTTATTGTTGTACATTCGAAATAAATATAGAAACTATATTTATTTTATAAAAATAATTCGTTTATCGTAGTTTCTTGTATGTTATAAAGTGTCGTCGAAAGTAAAATTACATTTGTGTATGTACTCATTTGACAGTTTCGTTTTATAAAAAGACTCGTTTTATTTTACGGATTTTTCTAGAAAAACTTGGACGCCCCGACAACGCAAGTTGTCGTTATTTTTCAAAATTCAACAATATGTTCAATAACCAATATAAATAACTTTTGTAAAAGCGGAAAAATATAAATTAAATACTAGTCCGTTCGGTTTGAGCTCGATATCACGAATTTAACAAAAGTATAAAAAAACAACGTTATTAGTCGCGACTTAAACATTTACCATCTTTAGCGTCGAAAAGTTGAACAGGTTGACCGGGTCAACTGAGTTGACCGGCTGAGTTGACCGAGTCAACCGGGTTGACCGGCTGAGTTGACTCGGTTGACCGAGTTGGACTGAGTCGAGCTGAGTTGAACTGAGTTACGCCGAGTCGAACCGAGTTAAACCAAAATCTGATCCGCTAATCCCGAACCCGAAACCCAAGACCCAAAATCTGAACTGAATGATTCTGCACCAACATAACCCGATTCTTTGAACCAAACCTGCTGAACCGAAACGAACCGTCGTCTCCGACGACCACCGCCGCTGCCGCCGCGGCCGTCATCACCACCAGCACCATCGCCATTATCACCTAATCGCCATGAACCCGTCGGGCAACGACAAGGACCACCGGATAATTGAACCGACCGATGGTCCAAGTCTCCATCTCGCTCTCTGCTGCTCGAACCCCCAAAACTAACTCGAACTTGAACCAAGTCGAACCCGAAACCGGTGAACTCGCCGGATAAAGACAATGTCCGCCGGTCAATGGCGCCAACCGTCGGTTCTCTCACTCTTCATAGCTCTCTCTCTAACCCTCTTCTCTATCTCGCTCTATGTCTGTTTTTCGATCTGATTTCAACTACGGTTATTAAAATTTAATTACGATACTAATGATATCGATTTAAGTTTTAAAAATAATTCGCACCCTCGGTGCTTTCGTTTCGTTACTAGTGCGTTTCCTGCAGTCGCGTTTCTTGTTCCTGTTTGCGTTTTGCGATGTACGGAAGCGAAATAAATTCACAACATTAAATTCATAATTATAGAATATTCGTAGAAAATCCGTATTTTTCAGCGTGGTCAGTATTTCATACGGCTTCAGTTCGTTATCGTTTAATATTCCGCAATCTTTCCGCAGATCGTCATACGCACACTGTACAGTCGAATAAACGTTCCTGGGCACTCCAAGGGCCTAAGTGAGTTAATCTACGTCTTAAACACTATTCATTATCATGTTAATCACCCGTAAATTAAGTAATCAAGGACGTAAACTACCGGTTGTCACATTCTCCCCCTGTTGCAGAAATTTCATCCTCGAAATTTAGTTTATGTTATCTCCTCAGAGTTGTGTTAAGTGTAGATAACTACGAAGAGTATCAAAGTGGATGACCACGAAATTGAATCAAGACTTATTCGAATTATGTGAATTTAAGGACATACCACAACGATAAGAGCCCAACGGTTATAAAAGGAATGTGTTTCAAAATTTGATGTCAAAGGAAAATAAAACGTAGTGATACAGTCATCAGTGTGACTAAGTTAACAGTGGCCCAACAAGGAACAGGAACTTCAACCAATTGAATTCCGTATGAACGTTCACAATATGTAAATGAGTTCTAGAAGCAATAACATCCACTGGATGAACTTAGAATCAACAAGCTCAAATGTAATAGTTTGCATGAAACGCTCGATTGTGATCAACACAAGTTGCAAGTTATACCGACGCCACAAGGTGTCGTAGAGAATGAAACAATTTCAATATAGCGGTGATCGAACAAGTATCACCTACGTTTTGCATAAAACACTCAATCATGATTAGCCCAAGCTACAAGTTTGTACTGACACCACAAGGTGTCGTAGTGATTTACATAATTCAATAATAGCGGTGATCAAACAATTCACCGTGTTTGAAGTCAAATGAAAGCACAATGAATTAAATATGAATTTGTTTCTAACAACATCATAGGATTTTTCAATTGAAAAATGAAACATCAATGAAATAATGTTTTCGATCGAAGATGAAGAAGCAATGGATATCACAAAACATTCGATCGATAATGAAAGAACCGTTAGTAGGTACACCGGAATATAGAATGAATTTATGTACCATTTCCTTAACACACGATTGTGTTAAGACTGTTGTAATATGATAAATCAAAGCGGACTTAAAGCAAGTCAATAAATGAATAATTAAATCCGTGCATGAGATGCGTAAACAAGTTTAGCGCAAGCTTCAAATTAATGAAAACACCACCACATGGTGTCGAAATCAACAAACAATTTAATGGAGTCGAATGCCAAACAAGTTTACTACGACTCGAAACAAATGAAGTGCTCGTTAAAAATTGATTTGAATATGATGCACCCAATACATCATATGATGCTTTGAATTGAATATGTGTAATGGACAGGTTCAAACAATTGAATTTGATTTCGGCGCAAGCCGACAATAAATACAAGTATCAACAAGAAAACTTTCGGCATGGTCACAACAAAAAACCATGTATGTAACTTGAAAAGAAGAGAAATTTCAAGAAAATGTGTTGTCTTGATAGCAAAAGAGCCAACAATTACAATAATGCGGGTCATTCGAATCACAAATCAATAATTAGATTTAGCGAAATAATATTTGAACTTTGATGAAACGCTTATTCGAAACGAAACCACATGCGCAACAAACGATGCATGCGTAACATATGAATTTTCAAGAAATGAAGCAAATGAATATTCGCTATACTGAAAGAAATGATCGTGACACAATGACCATTAAGAGGAGTAGAGATACAAAAATCTACTTAGTAAATGTGAAAGTCAAAATTTCAATAAAAGAAATTTGAGGACTTAACCTGGGGTTGCATGTGATGTCCGGTTGCTAGGTGACATTACCATGGAATGTCGAACATAGGGTACTCGTCGTTAATTAGGTAGGGGGGGAGTCGGAGGCATTCGTCTTCTCTCTGGCGTGATTCGTGTCGTTGTAGGATCGCGTGACAAGTTGTCGTTTCCTGATCGTTAGTTCTCCTGCTGACAAGAATCTAGCGTCGTCGTTGAATTGCGCCATCGTGTCTTTTCAAAGGCCTCGGCTCGATAGTCGTATGTGTCGTACTTCAACCTCCGTTGATGTATAGCTTAAGTTTCACGTATACCTGTGCACTAGCGTTTCGTTCCACGTAGAATGTGATGTACTCCAACATCCGTTGACGTAAAATTTAAGTTCCATGTATTCTCGTGCACTAGTCTTTCGTTATGCGTAGGTTTCCTGCTCGATTAACTATAATAGCATAGACAGCATGATATTGGCGTTTTCCCGAGTTAATAAACGTGGTTCCTACGCGATAACCTTTATTGAACTTCAGCATAAGTTTCCAAAGGTTCTAAATGCATGTTTTCTAAACTCTCAGAGTTTTATTTATTGTATGTAATTGTGTCGTGTACCGTGTATAAAACACCACATTAGCGCATGTTTGAAAACAAATATTTTGACTGTTTGTTTTTCGGCAACGGTTGGAGACCATATTCGAGTACTACGCATTTTGTACGTATTCAAAGTCTTAATGATCTAAGTCCCAGAGAAATATATGAGGTTAGAGCCTAGGTATCTCTACAGAAACCCCTATTCGCTGTAACCTATAGCTCTGATACCAATCTGTCACACCCCGAAAATATCAGAGCTGGGGTGACTGGACCAGTATCTTCGTTGCACAGCGGAAGCAAATAAGCTAAGACTTCTAGAAAAAATGAACGCCGCTAAGTACTCGAATGGATCTCCTATTCCAACCGTGCCATAATTTGAAAACGTAACCTGAGAAAGAAACATGCGAAAAATCAACATAAAGTTGAGCGAGTTCATAGTTTGTTTGGAAAAGATTTGAAATAATTTTTTTTGAATAACTGGTTTGTGAAATATTATTGAGAAAACGAAATTTAAAATCATTTTCTTGTCAAGTTATATGGAAACTTTGTATTTGTAACGCATTATGTTCGTAGAACCATGCATTTGTAAACTTTTGTATTTGTAAACTTTTGTATTTTCGTAGAACCATGTATTTGTAAACTTTTGTATTTGTAAAGTTTGTATAACCGCCAATGCCCACCCTGACTTTGACTTCATGCCCGCATAATCCTATGCTTTGAATTTGTATAAAACATGCTATGTAATTTGTAAAACCCCGGTATGAAAGCAACAAGGAAAAACAGATCACCAATGGTTTGCAAGGTCATTGATATGTGTGAAGTGATGCAGGAAAACTCAAACCTAGCAGACTTGTACCGGGCTTTCGGCTGTAAGACATAGTCACCACATGGTCCACTCACCGGACTCATGGGTGGGGCTCGCTACACCCAAATAGATCTATCACTCATATCCCTCGGTCCTACAACGAGGATTAATGGCCTTAAGTGTTGTACCCACCACTCACGTGATCTAAGTGTACCCTTCCTTAGCTGACCATACCATTTGTATTTGTCTGCAAACATTTAGTAACATGAACTCACTGGGTGTCCCGTTCTTCAAACGCAAACCAACCCAGTCCCATTATTATAACTAGGACGATCCCATCCCTAATCATGAAAATCATTCACATTTCGATAATACGTATTTGTTTTGTAAAACCGGTATATTCAATATAAATCGGTCGTAAACCATTTGAGTTCCTTGAAATCCATTCGTAACATGGTTTAGTAATGAGTTTTCGTTTATCGAGAAATTGTTTACTTTTGCAAAACTTGCATGTCTTTCCTCCCCGAAAACATTTATAAAAATGTAAAACCGTAAAAAGGTGGGGTTATGAACTCACCTGAATTTGCCTTGTGCAAAGCTAGCTAAATACGACTCCGTGATGTCGTTTCCAAGACTTGACTTGCTAGAGTGCATTCTACAATATTCTTAACACGGAATATCTTATAAGTTTCTAAATAAAAGCGACAACTAATCCACGTGTCACCGAGCTCTACCGAATCGTTAACCAGACGATTCGACGGTAAGTTAATAA
The DNA here is from genome assembly GCA_030545235.1 of Helianthus tuberosus. Taxonomy (NCBI): domain Eukaryota; kingdom Viridiplantae; phylum Streptophyta; class Magnoliopsida; order Asterales; family Asteraceae; genus Helianthus; species Helianthus tuberosus. The sequence continues at coordinate 124,609,202 of CM060412.1, forward strand.
CTTAATAGTAACGATTAAGTTATACTCGTTAAGTTTCGTCTAATGTCGGTAATAGTTTACTAAGTCTTTGAAAAACACTTGGTTCTCGTGAGATTTAAAATATATAAATATTTATATAAAAATATAAAAATATTTCGGTAGAATCTCATTAGTCGTCTTGAGAAGTCGTTTTGTATGTAATACACATTTATACGAAAATAACATGTAACAAACTCGTAAGCGATATATATGATATATAGTGTGCCGTTTAGGCGTTTGAAATAAATATAAAAGATATATTTATTTTACAAAAGTATAATCGAGTTGTTTGTGTTTAAAAATAAATATATATTTATATTTATTTTTTTATAAATGAATACGAGTCGCTTGATGTTTGAAATAAACATAAAACCGTATTTATTTTTATAGAAGAACTCATTATGTCTGATACTTGAAATCAATATATAAACCATATTTATTTTGTGAAACGGAGCCATCTTGTTTGGTATTCGGAATAAATATATAAATTATAGTTATTTTTACAAAGAAATTGTCGAGGTTTTTAGAATTTAGAATAAATATAATAATTATATTTATTTGTTGTGAATAGTTTCTGAATCGTTGTTTTCGAAAGTCGTAAAGTGTTGTCGTTCGAAACAATTATAAACTATTTATTTTCACAAAGAAAAGAAGTCGGGTTATTTGATGTTAAAACAAATATATATATATATATATATATATATATATATATATATATATATAATTTATTTATTTTATAAGAAAGATTCGTATTGTTGTACATTCGAAATAAATATAGAAACTATATTTATTTTATAAAAATAATCCGTTTATCGTAGTTTCTTGTATGTTATAAAGTGTCGTCGAAAGTAAAATTACATTTTTGTATGTACTCATTTGATAGTTTTGTTTTATAATAAGACTCGTTTTATTTTACGGATTTTTCTCGAAAAACGGGCAGAGTTTCCTCTGTTTTTGGACCCGACAACGCAAGTTGTCGTTATTTTTCAAAATTCAACAATATGTTCAATAACCAATATAAATACCTTTTGTAAAAGGGGCAAAATATAAATTAAATACTAGTCCGTTCGGTTTGAGCTCGATATCGCGTATTTAACAAAACTATAAAAAACAACGTTATTAGTCGCGACTTAAACATTTACCATCTTTAGCGTCGAAAAGTCGAACGGGTTGACCGAGTTGACCGGCTCAACTGAGTTGACTGGCTGAGTTGCCCGAGTCAACCGGGTTGACCGGCTGAGTTGACTCTATTGACCGAGTTGGACTGAGTTGAGCTGAAATACACTGAGTCAAACTGAGTTGAATTGAGTTACGCCGAGTCGAACCAAGTTAAACCAAAATCTGATCCGCTAATCCCGAACCCGAAATCCAAGACACATAATCTGAACTGAATGATTCTGCACCAACATAACCCAATTCTTTGAACCAAACCTGCCGAACCGAAACGAACCGTCGTCTCCGACGACCGCCGCCGCCGTCACCACCAGCACCAGTACCATCGCCATTATCACCTAATCGCCGTGAACCCGTCGGACAATGGCAAGGACCGCCGGATAATTGAACCGACCGGTGGTCCGAGTCTCCATCTCGCTCTCTGCTGCTCGAACCCCCAAAACTGACTCGAACTTGAAGCAAGTCGAACCCGAAACCGGTGAACTTGCCGGATAAAGACAATGTCCGCCGGTCAATGGCGCCGACCGCCGGTTCTCTCACTCTTCACAGCTCTCTCTCTAACCCTCTTCTCTCGCTCTCTGTCTTGTCGGAAAAACCACCGTGCTCCGCTACCACAGTGGTGGCTGGCCATCAACCGAAGGGGGGGTGTATTCAGGGGTGTGTGTGACCAGGACCTCGAACACCACTGCCGCCGCCATTGAAGTTCAGTCGCCGGTCAGATTAAACTCCGATCACCGGAGTTCAGTCGGAGAGGGAGAGGAGATCGAGAGGTGAGTGATCTAAGTTAGTGCCTTTGTATTTCTTTTGTTGATGATTTATGTTGCAGACAAAGAATTGAGAGCTAGGGTTTCAAAACATTCAAAAGTGTATCTTGTTTGTGTGTTTGATGCGTCTGATGTTTGCATTTGAGAGAGAGGAGGGATAACATTCTTGTGAGTATGTGTGAGTTTTGAAAATGTTGTAGAGAACAAGAGTGATGTGAGAGGAAGATGATGAAAACGGCTGATCACAAATGAATGGATAAGGGTTCACAAGTCTTATATACCTAGGGTTAGATAGTGGGCTTTGGGCTTGGGCCCAAGGCCCACAAGCCCAGACCCCGCGTTTTGAGTGGCCCGTCATTCCTACGAACCCGCTTTCGCGACCCGAACTCCCCGTAGCGTCGTAAAACATAATTTTTGATTTAAAAATATATAAAATAATGTCAGTATTAGTTATTAATCGCGTACATTTTTCGGTTTCGTTAAAATCGCGTAAATGCCTCGTTTGCCGTTTCTGATCCGTTTTTCGATCCGATTTCAAGTACGGTTATTAAAATTTAATTACGATACTAATGATATCGATTTAAGTTTTAAAAATAAATCGCACCTTCAGTGCTTCCGTTTCGTTACTGGTGTGTTTCCTGCAGTCGCGTTTCTTGTTCCTGTTTGCGTTTTGCGATGTACGGAAGCGAAATAAATTCACAACATTAAATTCATAATTATAGAATATTTGTAGAAAATCCGTATTTGTCGGCGTGGTCAGTATTTCGTATGGCTTCAGTTCGTTATCGTTTAATATTCCGCAATCTTTCCGTAGATCGTCATACGCACACTGTACAGTCGAATATACGTTCCTGGGCACTCCAAGGGCCTAAATGAGTTAATCTGCGTCTTAAACACTATTCATTATCGCGTTAATCACCTGTAAATTAAGTAAGTAAGGGCGTAAACTACCGGTTGTCACATTTAGGGTGCCCAAGGTATTAGAAATCAGGGGGCACACTTGGACGGCCTAGATCGAAGCACATTTTTCAAGAAACGATCCTAACGGTCTTGGTTTTCCTATAAATACCCCCACCCTTTTTCACTCAAAACTCACACCTTGATCTGATTGCTCTCTAAGTTGAAGTTATTTCACTTCATACCTGAGAATAATCGGGTCAAACTTCCATTCTTGGACCCTTTGTAAGTATTCTTTCGTTCTTTTACGCGTTTTTAGAGTGAAAGTCAAACTTTGTTTGACTTTCTGCATTGACTAGTTTATGGTCAACACGAAGTTCGTTTGAACTTCATAACATGAGCGTAATCACGATGGTTTTAGTCTCTTGTGACTATACCTACTGATTACCACGTTATTTAGGCATAGTGACGAGTCGTAGTTTCGGCCAAAATGCGTATTCTTGCATATTTTGTAACCAAACTACTTTTGGGTATCAAGACCCTTTTTTTGATACCAAACCTGTTTTCAAACCTCGTTAAACATGTTTTCACATGTTTAACTCGTCACTTTTAGATTCGTGCTTATATAGGGTCATAAGTTAAGCGATCTAAGCAATCGCTTAGACTTTCGAACCCGGCCCGTTTGGTCGATCATTAGGATCCGACCAAACACATTAGGTAACCATAGTTACATAGGGAATAACCTTCCGAGGTTATACCTTATGGTCACGTCGTTTAGTTAGTTTTATGATAAGTAGTTCATATGCCTTAGGAAAATTACCAAAATGCCCTTTTTACGCATAAATTCATTTTAAGCATATGTAACCTAAATTTTGACATCTAAACTCATTAGGCAACATTATTAGACATGTTAAGGCATAATTTACTTATCATAGGACTAGTTAGGCGGTCCGAACGCGTTTTACGCGAACGACGCGTTAAAGTTGCATAAGCTACCTAAACGGGTCATAATGGGTCATAAGCACTTAGGATAGGTTTCGTTTTAGAATGTAGGCTTTGTTAAACCATATTACATGAGTTCCTATACTCATTTGGTTTACGAAACCTCATTCTACCTGATCTTCCAATTTAGGTCCGTTTATTTACATAGTTACCTATATTAGGTGCCGTTTGATTCCCTGATCCCTCTAGCTTTGCTTGGTTGTTATTCAAGAATTCTAAGCACTCTCAAGTGAGTACATAGTTCCCCTCTTTTACTGTTTTCAAACATTTTGGGGTGAAACACATGTACCTACTTGTTACTTTTGTGCTTTTCATGTTTTTATATCATATGCTTACTATGTTCATTAGTACAATTATAGTACATGATTTCATTATGTTTTGCTATGTATGTTTACTTAGCATGCTAGCACATTGTTTTACATTACATTTTGTTTTGCTATGTATGTTTACCTGGCATGCTAGCAAATTGTTTTACATTTCATTTCTTTTGCTATGTATGTTTACTTAGCATGCTAGTACATTGATTTACATTACATTTTCTGTTACATATGTTTACTCGGCATATGAACACATTGTTTTACATCTATACCTTGTATGTTAACTTAGCATACTAGGTACATTATTTTCATAAAACATGCTTACATTTAGTATATCATTTGGTTTGTTTAACGAGACTAATACATTCATTAACACCGATCATGCCGCTCGGTAGTAGGTAGTGGTACCATAGGACTTGAAACTACCATTCCTGAAATCCTAGATTTGTTTGGATGGAAGGAATTACCAAATCCGAATACATTTCTAGGTAGACCTTTGACTTTCTTCTGGGGTTTATTCTACAGTCGCAAGGCTTGGATGTAGACGTTTTACAATACCGCATAGATGTTTGTATCAGTAAAGCATGCATTATTCTACAAAACGCAACTTTTGATTATAATTTATCAAATACATTGTTTTGTACATTTCATTCATATAGGGTTGAGTAAATGCTTTTAAATCAATAAATGCTTTTATTCACTATAGATTACATTTGGTTATACATGAACATTTTTACATTGGTGGTTTGTTTTGGTAAGTGATTTAAATAACGAGGCGTGTGTAATAAGATAAAAGCATGGTGGATACGCACTGGTACTTCCTATATATAAGTGCTTTTATGGTATTACATATCGTAACGTTATTTAAACCATTTCAAGTTAGACATAATACATTTTTCACTCATATCATATCTTCATGAAACATTATTTTACAAACAACATATTTTATACAAACTCATTTTTACTTGGCTATTCATTTCATTTGCATTGTTCTTTAATATTATCTGATTTCTTATCACTTTTGTAATATTTATAAAAGAAAACATTTTACAAGGATCATGACTAACTTTTGTTAAACATTTTCTTTAAACTTATAAGTAATGAATCCTAAATCAATGAAACCTATGTATCTCACAGGTATTTTTATGCTGACGTACCTATTTTCACATGTGTTTCAGGAAATGACGCATAGGATTATTCAAGATACACTTAGGCGGACTTGGGCCTTAGTTACAATAAAAGATGCAAGACTAGTTAATTATGTTAAGCTCATTTGTTGTTAAGACATTGTAACTTCTTTTAATCAATAAAACAAAACTTCAATTTCCAATTGTAATGAATCAATGATTCTGTTACAACACTCCCCGATGTTTCCGCCACTATTTGTTGTTTTACGTGGTTGGGGTGTGACAGAAAAGTTGGTATCAGAGCTCATGGTTATAGGGAATTAAGTTATTAGTAATGCCTTGACCTAGTCTATAACCTTCCTAGGACCCTAACACAAGATCCTTGTGTTTGGATCTTAAAACAATACCGTCACCTATCCTTAGGTGACAACCACAATAAGAAAATAAATTTCAGAACCGCTTTGAAAACCAATCATCTATTCTAGGATGATTGATTACTAGGTTTTGAACCCTCTAAGTTTTCAAAATGATTTTGAAAATAATCACCCACCCTTTCGGATGATTTGTTTTTCGCTTAGTGCCATCCGAATTTTCAAAATCTCGTCAAAGTTTGGGTCTTATAGTGTGAACACGTGCAATCTGGAAGAGTGGATGCCTGTACTCTGAGTTTTCTGTCTACGGCTAGAGTGTTCGTACAAATCCACATAATCGGATCAGTCACTCTTACCTGGGAACTCTTGGGGTGAGTGTCCACTTATAGGCTAAAGCATGTCTTCGCGATACATTAATAAGTCCCGCTTACTTTGATTAGTCACCGTCTCATTTGTTTGCCTTAGGTAACAAACAAATGATCGCAATTTTTATGCGTTGTCATTCTGTTTTGATTACCCGATAATATTTCACTCGTTTCTTCCTATGTCTTTCATTTCTTCTAGAATGTCTCTTCATCGCAATGACGCCCAGATATCCGAGCAGACTGCCAAATTTGCTCAGCGAATAGGTGAAGTAGTCCTGAAGGCTGTTGAATTAGCTACTCCATGAATCACCTCCAGGAGGAAGCCACTCAAGAGTCACCAAAGGAAGCAGAGGCCAAGCCTTCACCAAAATCAAGGAAGCGTAAGGCTTCAAAGAAACCCGCAGCAGTTGCACCAAAACAAGCAGGACCTAGTCAGGTGACAGCACCACCAACAAAGAAGCGGTACAAAGGAAATGCTCCCTTATGCAATCGATGCAACCGTCACCATCCAGATCAAACACCATTTTTCAAATGTACCCACTGTGGACGATGGGGACATTTGGTTGACGTGTGCCACTTTGCTATCCAAAGCAAAGCTGTTGCAAATCTTGCTGCTACTCAACCACAAGCCAACCCTGCTCAAGCTCGCTTTCCACCTGGATCGTGCTACAACTGTGGCGAGACGAGCCATTTCAGGAACAAATGCCCAAAGATTGTCAATGCAAATCCAACCCACGGATGAGCATTTGGCTGATTAAAAGATGTTGCTACTTTGAATTATTTGAATTTTCATGCTTTTGTATCTCTTGTTGAACCCTGAAACAATGTGTTTTGTTTATAAATAAATCATTGTTCACAAATTCTGATATACAAGTGTAGTTACATGTGTGTATGGCATTTCCCTATAATACCTACATCAAGGAACTATGTTCTTTACAAACTACTCTTGTGATTCTCTCTTTCATGTGATCACTCATGATTTCCTTGAAAATTTTAAGTACTCGTTTCATTCTAGGAGATGAAGTACAAGAAATAAAGCGAAATTATGAGTAATCGTGCTTTATTCACATCTGTGCCTTTGAATCCTTGGTTAGATAACTGAGGGTATTTTCAGTCTCATACCCATTACATTTTGATTTTCATAACAACATACATAGTATCGGTTTTCAAAACAACCTTCATGATTTCAAAAATATTTTTATATAGTTGAAAACATTTTTGACATAGTATATTTACTTAATATATCAAATGCATGATTTCAAAAGCATCATTCATGTTTTCAAAAACCTTATACATAATTTCAAAATTCATCTCGCATGATTTTAAAATATTTTATATATATACTTATCTAATACACCTACTTTATGATTTCAAAAAGTATTATGTAGGATTTCAGAAACATTAAACACATTTCTAAAAGAAACCCCATGCATAGTTTTCAAAAAAAAAAAAAAAAAAAAAACATTTTTCTCACACATTGACTTAACCTTCAAATTATGCTTCATATGTCGCCTTGGCATATCTAGCACCTCAACTTCATGATCATTCTATCTCGTGTATCAACTTAAGCACGTCTAGTGAAAGGTTTTGAAACGCCTCCCGCTTTTCAAATCCCAAAATCCATATAGGATCTTCTTATCTTCATAATTAGATCCTTGTGGATGATTATCATTCAAATCAGAATCCTTCATTGGATTCCTTGTATGCCTTAATTCGAACATTTCGATTCCTTATAATCAAAATCGAATTTTCTTTTTAAGATCTTCCTATCTTTATAGTTAGATTCTTGAAAATATTTGAAGTACCGAATGAAATCCACGAATTGGATGTCTGGTGTGCTCTAAATGCATGTGCTCAATTAACAAAACAAATTAACAAAATGATAACAAATTTAAAATCAAGTTAAACAATTTTGTGATTATGTGATTATGTGTTATATGTTTTCTTTTATGTTTTGTGTTTTTGTGTACTCTGGATATTCGTTATCCAAATCCTCGTAGAATCTTCCATATCTTCATATGAGGGATTCATTGTAGGATATTCAAAAGGTACTACTGTAAATCCTTAATGGGCTTCTACGTAAAAGTTAAGACCCTTGGATTATATAGTACCATTCAATAATTCAAAGAGACCCCTTGAGTGGTCTTGTCAGAAAGATCGATTCAGGATCTGATTAAGAATGACATGTGATGCTATAGCTGAAAAGACTCCTTGGTGGTCTATTTAAAGAAATCAGTTACTGATTCAATTAAAAAGGACCCTAGGATGGTCTAGTCACACTCATCACAGGTTTGTTCATTTGGTTTTCCCCTACACATTATAAAATGCACTGTGCGGACTATGCAAGGAATTATGTAATTATGGACGCGTACATAATTATGAAATTCAGTGCACAGGAGCCCAGTAAGATTTATTATGTGTAAGAACCTATAGTGGCAACAATAACAAAACGTGAACAATGTAATGGAGGTACGGTGGACGCCCCAATAACGCTTTATATACTTGGATATAAGTGTCCCTCTTACATTGCAAGCATGATGTTATTAAAGTTACTAGAAGTTCAGGACTCTAACCAGTGATGTTTGATCTTTTCAACTTCATGTTTCAAGCTCTCACAAGTTTCCTCTAAATAAATTTCGGGACGAAATTTCCTGAAGTAGGGGAGACTTTGACACCTGTGCCTCCATGGCCGTCAAGCAAACACCAAATCAATGAAATATTGTATTTCATACTTCGGAATTTTATAAATATGTGTAACATTTGCACATATCAATTCTCGTTCGATTTCGAGCTCTAAATCGCTTTCTGGAAAGTTATACGCGAACTGATGCGTAAACGTAATCAGTTTAACACGACAAACACTCCGGGATAGTGACGTAGGCTTAACATACCTTAAATAACCTTTACATAACTTAGAAATAAGTTTTGGAAGGTTTGGTGTGTCGAAATCAAGTTTATTCGCTTATAGGGACTGAATTCGACAAACTGCGAAAGTAAGCTGATTTGTACTGTAACGAACATTTCGGAACATGATCATAAGTTAAACATACCCTAAATATCCTTTACATAGCTTAGAAATAGGCTTTGAGGGGTTCAGTGTGCTAAAATAAACTTTTTGGTCATTCAGGGAATAAAAGCGTCAAAAAGTGCATAAGTTTGCATTTTCGTGCATAACTTACGTTCTGAATACATCCGGACATCCAAAAATTTATGTAATCATTAAAATATTTTATTTTAGTGATTGGCATGAGAATAATCCATTCGTCGCGTAATTTGGATCGTTTTTCGCGTTCGTTCGTGCTTCGTCGTAATTAACCGAATAATGTGATCGTACGACCAAACGAACCGACATCCGACATATTTTTGAGCATGTTCCATGTCCCCTATGCTTAGAAAACATTTTAGAGCCTTGAAAATGGCTTAACGGGCCTCAAACGCATCAAAAAGGGCCTTATATGCATGCAGGGACCAAAACTGCAATTATAAAAACTTGTTGCTGAACTGGGGATCTCAGGCCCCCAGCGTAAGCCCCCCCCCCCCCTTGAACCTTACGCGGCCGGTGTAAACATGTCAGACCTGCAAAAATGAATTTCCAGCTATTTACAGCCTGTTACAGCCATTTACAGCTCTTGCAAATGGTTTTGAGGATCCTATGGGCTGGTTTTAGGGTGCCCAAGGTATTAGAAATCAGGGGGCACACTTGGACGGCCTAGATTGAAGCACGTTTTTCAAGAAACGATCCTAACGGTCTTGGTTTTCCTATAAACACCCCCACCCTTTTTACTCAAAACTCACACCTTGATCTAATTGCTCTCTAAGTAGAAGTGATTTCACTTCATACCTGAGAAAAATCGGGTCAACCTTCTGTTCTTGGGCCTTTTGTAAGTATCCTTTCGTTCTTTTACGCGTTTTTAGCATGAAAGTCAAACTTTGTTTGACTTTCTGCATTGACCAGTTTATGGTAAACACGAAGTTCGTTTGAACTTCATAACGTGAGCGTAACCACGATGGTTTTAGTCTCTTGTGACTATAGCTACTGATTACCACATTATTTAGGCATAGTGACGAGTCGAAGTTTCGGCCAAAATGCGTATTCTTGCGTATTTTGTAACCAAACTACTTTTGGGTATCAAGACCCTTTGTTTTGATACCAAACCTGTTTTCAAACCTCGTTAAACATGTTTTAAGATGTTTAACTCGTCACTTTTAGATTCGTGCTTATATAGGGTCGTAAGTTAAGCGATCTAAGCAATCGCTTAGACTTTTGAACCCGACCCGTTTGGTCGATCATTAGGATCCGACCAAACACATTAGGTGACCAAAGTTGCATAGGGAATAATCTTCCGAGGTTATACCTTATGGTCACGTCGTTTAGTTAGTTGTATGATAAGTAGTTCATATGCCTTAGGAAAATTACCAAAATGCTCTTTTTACGCATAAATTCATTTTAAGCATATGTAACCTAAATTTTGACATCTAAACTCATTAGCCAACATTATTAGACATGTTAAGGCATATTTTACTTAACATAGGACTAGTTAGGCGGTCCGAACGCGTTTTACGCGAACGACGCGTTAAAGTAGCATAAGCTACCTAAACGGGTCATAATGGGTCATAGGCACTTAGGATAGGTTTTGTTTTAGAATGTAGGCTTTGTTAAACCATATTACATGAGTTCCTATACTCATTTGGTTTACGAAACCTCATTCTACCCGATCTTCCGATTTAGGTCCATTTATTTACATAGTTACCTATATTAGGTGCCGTTTGATTTCGTGATCCCTCTAGCTTTGCTTGGTTGTTATTCAAGACTTCTAAGCACTCTCAAGTGAGTACATAGTTCCCCTCTTTTACTGTTTTCTAACATTTTGGGGTGAAACACATGTGCCTACTTGTTACTTTCGTGTTTTTCATGTTTTTATATCGTATGCTTGCTATGTTCATTAGTACAATTATAGTACATGATTTCATTATGTTTTGCTATGTATGTTTACTTAGCATGCTAGCACATTGTTTTACATTACATTTTCTTTTACTATGTATGTTTACTTGGCATGCTAGCACATTGTTTTACATTGCATTTCTTTTGCTATGTATGTTTACTTAGCATGCTAGCACATTGATTTACATTACATTTTCTGTTACATATGTTTACTCGGCATATGAACACATTGTTTTACATCTCTACCTTGTATGTTTACTTAGCATACTAGGTACATTATTTTCATAAAACATGCTTACATTTGGTATATCATTTGGTTTGTTTAACGAGACTAATACATTCATTAACACCGATCATGCAGCTCGGTAGTAGGTAGTGGTACCATAGGACTTGACAACTCCCATTCCTGAAATCCTAGGTTTGTTTGGATGGAGGGAATGACCGAATCCGAATACATTTCTAGGTAGACCTTTGACATTGTTCTGGGGTTTATTCTACAGTCGCAAGGCTTAGATGTAGACGTTTTACAATACCGCATAGATGTTTGTATCAGTAAAGCATGCATTATTCTATAAAACGCAACTTTTGATTATAATTTATCAAATACATTGTTTTGTACATTTCATTCATATAGGGTTGAGTAAATGCTTTTATTCACTATACATTACATTTGGTTATACATGAACATTTTTACATTGGTGCTTTGTTTTGGTAAGTGATTTAAATAACGAGGCGTGTGTAATAAGATAAAAGCATGGTGGATATACCGCTGGTACTTCCTATATATAAGTGCTTTTATGGTATTACATATCGTAGCGTTATTTAAACCATTTCAAGTTAGACATAATACATTTTTCACTCATATCATATCTTCATGAAACATTGTTTTACAAACAACATATTTTATACAAACTCATTTTTACTTGGCTATTCATTTCATTTGCATTGTTCTTTTATATTATCTGATTTCTTATCACTTTTGTATGATTTATAAAAGAAAACATTTTACAAGGATCATGACTAACTTTTATTAAACATTTTCTTTGAACTTATAAGTCATGAATCCTAAATCAATGAAACCTATGTATCTCACAGGCATTTTTATGCTGATGTACCTATTTTCACGTGTGTTTCAGGAAATGACGCATAGGATTATTCAAGATAAACTTAGGCGGACTTGGGCCTTAGTGACAATAAAAGATGCTAGACTAGTTAATTATGTCAAGCTTATTTGTTGTTAAGACATTGTAACTTCTTTTAATCAATAAAACAAAACTTCAATTTCCATGTGTAATGAATCAATGATTCTATTACAACACTCCCCGACGATTCCGCCACGATTTGTTGTTTTACGTGGTCGGGGAGTGACAACAAAACCTCATTCTATCCGATTCCTCGATTTATGCCCCGTTACACTAGCATAGTATTCGATACACTAGGAACCGCTTCGACACTTGAACTCTTGATCCTTTGAGCTTTGTTATACCATTTGAACAAGACCTATATGCAATCCCATGTTAGTACATATTCCCCTCTTTTACCGTTTTCAAATGTTTTGGGGTGATTCATATGTGTAACCAATTTTTTTCCAATGTATGGCATATATGTGTTTACTAAGTGCTTTTATGTGTATTATTCCGATTATGCAAACACCATGATTATCCAAATCCTTAAAAGATCTATCTATCTTCATAGTTAGAGTCTTATAGGGTATTTGAAGTACAGTCTTATATCTTCCTATCTTCATGGTGAGATTTTTAAGAAGTACTTTACAAGACGATGGTTATGGTTTATATGTAGAGATTGTTGGTGATTTAGATAACGAAACTAGAGTAATACAATAGGGACATAGTGGATACGGCGCTGGTACTTCCTATATATGAGTGTGCTTATTGTATTACCCTTCGTGGCGTTATCCCGAATCACAATTAGGTTTTAGAATGTTATGATTCAATACGACAGAAACCAAATCCTTTTAGCATTTATCTATCTTCATAGATTGATTCTTGTAGGATGTTTAAAGTACTAATATTGGAGTCCTTGTTTGGATTCATTGTGTACTTTAATGCACATGTGACAAGACGATGTGACAAAAACCGAATTCCTGTAGTATCTATCTATCTTCATAGCTAGACACTCAAGGTGTCACACCCTGACTTTTGCGGAAGTGTGATTATTGGTGTGACTTTCTTAATACCATAGCATTCAATCATAACAACGCTATATGATAAAAACCATAAGATGTTCATCCATATATTAAGTTTGAAAATTCCACAACATAAATTGTCTGAAACGTAGACTCCAAATTTAAGTTACAAACCACAACATGTTTGAAAGAGTTCACTAAGACTTGACAAAAGACCATAGATAAAACCGGGTTTAGAACCATGTATCTCGTCAAGGATTAAGATACATCTCCTAAACCCTAATGAGTTGGATGACATCTTTTATTCATGACGCAGCTTGAGATATGCAAACACCTGCCAGATCCACTTAGTTCCCTGAAATACATGTAATTTGAAAACATCAACAAAAGTTGAGCGAGTTCATGTGTTTGTGTATGAATAAACCTTTAAAGTATGTCTGTATGTATGTAAGTCATGGTATGTAGCAATAAGGAAAAACAGGTCACCAATGGTTTGCAAGGCCAATGGTATGTGTGAAATGGTGTAGGAAAACTCAAACCTAGCGGATTTTGCCACGACATTAGTATGTGGACATAGTTACCACATGGGCCACCCTGGTCCTCATGGGTGTGGGCTCACTACACCCAAATAGATCTATCACTCATGTCCCTCGGTCCTACGACGAGGATTAATGGCATTAAGTGTTGTACCCACCTTTCACATGATCAAGCAGTAACCCTCCTTAGCTAACCATACCATGTATAAAACGTTTGTAAACAATTGTAACATGTATTTCACCCCCGAAGTTATAAAACTGAAAACAGTTAAAAGAAAAGGGGGACATGAACTCACTGTCTTGCGTCTTCAGTACTCGTAACTCAATCCTCTTCAGCAAACATGACTTCTACAAGGTACTAGGGTCTATTAGACGAACGGGCCGTGCCTTGACTTAGAGTTAACGTTTTGGAGTTACGTTTCTTTTATGTCTTTAATATTATCCCAAGTTATAATTACTTGTTAAAATAACAATTATTTTAACTTTAAATTATATTAAATTTTGGAATAATTGTTAAACAATATTTTTGTAACAATACTTCTCAAGTATTTATACTTATATTTCCTTCCCAAGGATGGGGGTATCTCATACATGTATATTCGTATTCTTGTATTTGTAGTTCCAAAATAATATATTTCTAAGTCTAACTTAGAAAATATATTTAAACTTATTTTGTCCAAAAATAATGTATTTCAAGAAAATATATATTTTTCTCAAAAATCATATATCTTCTAAATATTCAAGAAGATATATTTTTACTTCCCAAAATAATATATTTTCTCCTTGTCGAAAATATGATACAACTTGGTAATATTTACAAAAATCATATTTTCATTTCTTGCATCCAAAATATTATTTACCAAAAATATATTTATAAAGGTATTTTCCGGAATATTTTGTAAGTTACGTTCTTTCGTTCGGTTTCACAATATTATGTGTGTAACTTATATATTTATTCCTTGAGATTTTTGGTAATATTTTGGATTGTAAATTTCTTGGTATTTTGTTAAGTCATATTATTTTAACCCTAAAACAATATAACTATTACACAATGTATACAAATATTCACACACATCTCTTTAATATATATCTAGCCACTTTTATTTATAAAAACCAACCTCCAATACTTGTATTTTTGTAACAAAAATTATGGCAAAGTTTATATTGAAAACTATATTTAAAATACACTTGTAAATATTTGTTTAGAAAATATTTTTCTAAGTGTTTATATTTTTAGAAAATTTTGCCATAGTTTCCCCTAAAAATGGAGGTGTCCATGCTATCAAAGCATATCATTTTCTTGCTAAAAATCATCACAATCAATCAACAACTTACCAACACTTACCAAGTGCCAAAACAATGCTATATACATAACAACATGAACTTGAACTTTCATAAAAACTTGTAGTAACTTGGTAGCGTGTTTAGTAGGTTTAGTTACCCTTTAAAATGTATTTACTTCTTTAAAAACTTCATTTTTAAAGAAGTTGGGTGTTTACAACTTCTAAACACATTTTCGAAAAATGCTTCTTTATGTAATCTTTTTGTTACACAAGTGTTTCTACACCTGTTTAACCATTGAAAACAAGCTTGGTTTATGTAAGAACCATGTTTATGTAAATCTTGTTATTTAACTTAGTTTCTTGAGAAAATTTATTTTGGAAATCATCCATTTACAAGACTTGTATTTTGTTTAAATCATCATCACATATGGAAACAAATTTCATCATTCAAGTTCATGTACACACAAAGTATGATCATCTTGGTCTTTCACAAGATCATCATCTTAACTTACTAGATCATGTGTTTAATCATAATCTAGTAGGTTTCATATGATGCCTAACATCACTAACACAAATAATCAATCATCAAGAAGCAAAACAACACTAAACAACATGTATTCATATGGTTTTAAGCTTATGTTAAAGTTTCATCTTGTTGTTCATTAGTGTTCTTGTGATTAACATCTTACATAACATCTTTTAACCAACTAAATATGAAGTAAAATCAAGTGACAAGAAGCTTACTACTAGCACAAGGGCTAGGGATGAACACAAGAAGATGAAGGTGACAAATGTGATGGATAATAGCAAATGGGAGAGGTCCTTCAATCTCCAAGACCACCAAGCTTTCTTGTATGGCTCCTTACACCTTGTGTACACCTTAGAATGGATGATGGAAACTTGACAATGGTGGTGGTGTGGGTGATGGTTTTCGGCCGTGAAGAAGAAGTGAAGAGGGAGTAGAGTAGTGTGTGTTTAGTGTGTGTGAGAATGAGAATGATGATCTACTTATAACCATATTTGAGTTTTATCCAATGTGTAATGTGCCACTTAAGTACATAACAAGATTGTGACACTTGTGCCTCTACGACCATCAAACAAATACCAAACTTATGAAATATTGTGTTTCATACTTGGGAATTGTAAAAATATGTGTATCGTTTGCACATATCAATTCATGTTCGATTTCAAGCTTTAAATCGCTTTCTGGATGGTTATACGCGCACTGATATGTAAATATAACTAGTTTAATGCAACGAACACTCTGGAATAGTGAAATAGTCTTAACATACCTTAAATAACCTTTACATAACTTAGAAATAAGTTTTGGAGGGTTTGGTGTGGCGAAATCAAGTTTATTCGCTTACAGGGACTAATTTTGACAAACTACGAAAGTATGCCGATTCGTAGTGTAACGGACATTCCGGAACTTGATCATAAGTTAAACATACCCTAAATATCCTTCACATAGCTTAGAAATAGGCATTGAGGGGTTCGGTGTGCTAAAATAAACTTTATGCTCATTCAGGGACTAAAAGCGTCAAAAAGTGCATAAGTTTGCATTTTCGCGCATATCTTACGTTCTGAATACATCCGGACATCCAAAAATTTATGTAATCATTAAAATATTTTATTTTAGTGATTGGCATGAGAAAAATCCATTCGTCGCGCAATTTGGATCGTTTTTCGCGTTCGTGCGCATTTCGTCGTAATTAAGCAAATAACGCGTCTGTACGACCAAACGAACTGACATCCGGCATATTTTTGAGCATTTATCATGTCCACTACGTTTAAGCATCATTTTAGGCCCTTAAAGTTGGCTTAACAGGCCTTAGATGTGTCAGAAATGACCTTAAATGCTTCCAGGGACTGAAAGTGTAATTATCCAAACTGTTGCTGTCATCCTGGGCGATCGCGGGCCGCGTAAGCCTACTGTGGCTGGTACGCGGGGCGCGAGCAACCCCCAGATCTGCACAAAATGTTTTGTTTTCAGCTGTTTCCAGCTGTTGGGCACACTTTTACATAGAATTTTCGAATCTATGGGCTCCCATGGTTTTGTAAATCAGTGGGCATGAGGTGTACGGCTGAGATTAAAGCTCGTTTTACGAGGAACGATCTTAACGGTCCTATGAAAACTATATAAACCCCACCCCCTTGCTTCAAAACCCACATTTGATTTTTGAGATTTCTCTAAGTTGAGGTGTTGGCCACTTCATACCTGAGAATACTTGGAAATCAAACCTTCTTGGACCTTTTGTAAGTCCTCTTTCGTTCTTTTACGCGTTTTTATCGTGAAAGTCAAACTTTGTTTGACTTTCTGCATTGACCAGTTTATGGTCAACACGAAGTTCATTGAACTTCATAACGTGAGCGTAATCACGATAGTTTTAGTCTCTTATGACTATACCTACTGATTACCACGTTATCTAGGCATAGTGACGAGTTGTAGTTTCGGCCAAAATGCGTATTCTTGCGTATTTTGTAACCAAACTACTTTTGGGTATCAAGACCCTTTGTCTTGATACCAAACCTGTTTTCAAACCTCGTTAAACATGTTTTAACATGTTTAGCTCGTCACTTTAGGTTTAGTTCTTATATAGGGTCCGACCGTAAGGTAAGCGGTCTAAACAACCGCTTAGAATTTCGAACCCGACCCGTTTGGTCGATCATTAGGATCCGACCAAACACATTACGTGACCATAGTTGTATAGGGAATAACCTTCCGAGGTTATACCTTATGGTCACTACGGTTAGCTAGTTGTATGATAGGTAGTTTATATGCCTTAGGAAAATTACCAAAAGGCCCTTTTTATACATAAATTCATTTTAAGCATATGTAACCTAAATTTGGACATCTAAACTGATTAGGGAACATTATTAGACATGTTAAGGCATATAATACTTGTCATAGGACTAGTTAGGCGGTCCGAACGCGTTTTAGCGAACGACGCGTTAAAGTGGCGTAAGCTACCTAAACGGGTCGTAATGGGTCGTAAGCACTTAGGTTAGGTTTCATTTTAGTATGTAGGCTTTGTTAAACCATATTACATGAGTTCCTATACTCGTTTGGTTTACAAAACCTCATTCTATCCGATCTTCTGATTTAGGTCCGTTTACTTACATAATTACCAATATTAGGTGCCGTTTGATTCCGTGATCCCTCTAGCTTTGCTTGGTTGTTATTTCTAGACTTCTAAGCATCCTCAAGTGATTACATAGACCCCTCTTTTACTGTTTTCCAAACGTTTTGGGGTGAAACACATGTGCCTACTTGTTACTTTCATGCTTTCCATGTTTTCATATCATATACATGCTATGTTCATTTGTACACTATTAGTACATGATTTCATTATGTTTTGCTATGTATGTTCACTTAACATGCTAGCGCAATTTTTTTACGTTTTGAACCATTTGTAACCATTTGATGTATGTGAACTGTTTGTAATCGTTGGATATATGTGAACCATTTGTAACCATTTGATATATGTGAACCATTTGTAACCATTTGATGTATGTGAACCATTTGTAACTGTTTGAACCATTGGGTTAGGGAAGTGATTAGGTAACGGGGTGGGTGTAATGTGTTAAAAGCATGGTGGATACGCCGCTGGTACTTCCTATATATAAGTGCTTTTAACACATTATATATCGTTGCGTTATCTAGATCACTTGGGTAAACGATTTTGAAACGATATCACACAATGATGTTTTCTGAATAATATAAACCATACGAGTTTTGTTGATGAGTTTCTACGAGATGTTTTACAATTTGATTTCATAAAACAATTGTTTTGGAGTTAAGAATCATGGCTACGAGATTTTATAAATCATATCCAACTTGATTTGAGTTGGTTAATTATGTCGCAATACTATACTTTTCAAAATAAGGTTTTTAAATAAGTATTGCAACATGTAAAACGAGCCATGAATCTGACACTCACATAAAACCTATGTACTCGCCGGCATTTTTATGCTGACGTATTTTCACGTGTGTTTCAGGTACCATAGTTGATGATGTTGATGACGATATTTATGTACACTCACATAGGAATGGACGAGGCCTTAGTGACTTAATAACAATGAAAGTCTATTTGTTCATGTTTTGTTTCTAATTCCAATGTATTGTAATACATTTAATTCAATAAAACGAAACTGTTTAATCCATGGTTGTGAAACAATGATTCTGTTACAACACTCCCTGACGTTTCCGCCACGTTTTGTTGTTTTACGTGGTCGGGGTGTGACAGAAAAGTTGGTATCAGAGTCAATGGTTATAGGGAATTAGGTTATTAGTAATGCTTTGACCTAGACTATAAACTTCCTAGGACCCTAACGCGAGTTTACTTGCGTTTAGTCATAAAATAATACCGTTGCCTATCTTTAGGCAGCAACCACAATAAGAACACAAAATTCGAATCTGCTTTGAAAACTAAACATCTGTTCTAGGATGATTTATTATAAGGTTACGAACCTTCAAATTTTTCAAATTCTCGTCAAAGTTTGGGGCTACATAATGTGAACACGTGCAAACTGGAAGGGTGGGTGCCTGTACCCTGAGCTTTATGTCTAAGGCTAGAGTGTTAGTACAAATCCGCAGTATCGGACCAGTCACTCTTACCTGGGAACTCTTGGGGTGAGTGTCCACTTATAGGCGAGCACGTCTTCGCGATACATTATGAGGACCTATTTACTTTGATTCAGCCTTTGTGTGTCGTTTGTTTGCTTCGTGGTTCAAACAAATGACCGTCACCCATGATTTTTGGTCGGTAATTGTAACATCCTATTCTTACCCAATGCCATTTCATTTGTTTTCTCTCTTGTTTCCCCTTTTTAGAATGCCTCCACGACGCGAAAATCAGGTACCTATTGAAGAGATGGCAACTGTCATTACGCATCTGCAATCCCGAACATCGTTGCTCAATGTAACCAAGCTCTCAACAATAATAATGCCCCCTACAACTTCAAAACGTTAAACTCGGCTAAGCCATCAAAGTTTTCTAGGTCTCAAGGAGCGACTGCACTTCTGCAATGGTTCGAGAGTCTAGAGAGCACCTTCAGGCATGTTCAATGCCCAAATGAGCAAAAGGTAGAATTCACATCTAGTGTCTTTGAGAAACGAGCTTTGACATGGTAGAATGGTGTGATGAGAGATAGGGGTGCCGATGTAGCACTGGCTCAAACATGGGAAGAGCTTTGAGCTCTGATGATGAAAAAATTATGTCCTCATCATGAGATCAGGGCCTTGGAAAGGGAATTCGATGATCTTAAGCAAGATAGCGGTGAGCATCGAGCCTACACGGATCGTTATGAGGAGTTAAGTCTGTTATGCCCAAATATGGTTACGCCTTTGGATAAGGCAATCGAAAAATACATTGATGGCCTCCCTGACTCAGTACAAGACATTGTGACTGGTAGTAACCCCACTACAGTTAGGCAGGCCATTGAGTTATCTGCTACCTTGACTGAATCTCAAATCAGGAAAGGTAAACTTTTCTGAAAAGGTGATAAGAAACCAATCGAAGAATCGAAACCCAAAGATGAATAGACTGAATCCTCCAAGAAGTCAAAGAAGCGAAAAGCTTCCCAGAACTTCGCCGTGGTTGCTCACAATGATCAAGCTGCCCCCAACCAACCAGCTTAACCCCCTGTTAGGAAGCCATACAACGGAACTGAACCCTTGTGCAACCAATGTAACCTGCATCATCATGCTAGTGTGAAGTGCCGTAAATGCCAAATTTGTGGACTTATAGGTCATACAGCATGAGTTTGCCGAGCTGCAGTGCACCAAATCAAGCTAACAACAATCCTGCTCAAGCTCGTTTTCCACCAGGTTCTTGCTACAACTGTGGCGAGATGGGTCATTTCCAAAGAAATTGCCCAAAGCTTGCTAATGCAAATCCAGCACAGGGATGAGCATCTGACCGACTAAAAGACAACACCGTTTAGAAATAATCACGCCTTATGTATTATTTTCTTTTGTTGTCAAGGTCCATGAAACAGCTGTTATCGTTGTTTATAAATAAATCTTTTATTTACATTGCAATGTATTTATGTGGTTGCATGTATAAACATCATATCCCCTACAATACCGACAATCAGGGAATCGTATTCCTTGAAGAACAGACTACCCCCAAATTCCTCCATTTTATGATCTCTTACGTTTTCCACGGAAATCCTAAGTACCCGTTTCTTCCAAGAAAACGAAGTATAAGGCGCAAGTTACAACTCTGGACGAATACCCAAAGTACCACTATAAATCCTTAATAGGGTACCTAAGGGTATTTCCGTAAATCCTAAAATTGTTGTGTTCCTTAATTAGAATATTACGTTTCTTTGAAAACAAAAATCGAATTTTTGGAAGATCATCCTATCTTTTCAGATAGATTCTTGAGGACATTGAAGTCCATCGGCTGGTTTCCTGGTATACCTTGAATATCCACGTTCAATCGACAACAAGTTAATAACAAATTAATAATCAAGTTAAACAATTATGTGATTATGTGCTTATGTGTTCCCTTTTATGTTTTTATGTGACCCAAATTTTTGTTATCCAAATCCTCGTAGAATCTTCCATATTTTCGTATAAGGGATTCATAGTAGGACATCCAAAGGTACTACCATAAATCCTTAATGGGCTTCTACGTAATTTTCGTATAAGGGATTCATAGTAGGACATCCAAAGGTACTACCTTAAATCCTTAATGGGCTTCTACGTAATAGTTAAAACCCTTGGATTAGAAAGTACTATTCCATGATTAGACCCCTTGAGTGGTCTAGTTAAACAGATTGATCCAAAAATCTGGTTAGGAATATCATGTGATGATATAGCTGAAAAGACTCCTTGGTGGTCTAATTAAGGAAATCATTTGTCGATCTAATTAAAAAGGACCCTACGGCAGTCTAGTCACACTCATCACAGGTTTGATTTTCTTCCCCTTCACATTACAAAACGAACTGTGCGGACTGTGCAAGGAATTACGTAATTATGGATACATACATAATTATGGAATTCAGTGCACATAAACCACAGCAAGTTTTGTCATGTGTCTAGAGTTGACTCAATTCATTTCCATTTCTGAAGAATACCCATTGAGGAAAATGACTCATTCCGTTCATTTTTGTTTCTGAAGAATATCCATCGAGGGAAATGAATATCCTTGATTCTTCCTTCATTTCCATTTCTGAAGAATACCCACTGAGGAAAATGACTCATTCTGTTCATTTTCGTTTCAGAAGAATATCCATCGAGGGAAATGAATATCCTTGATTCTTCCTTCATTTCCATTTCTGAAGAATACCCATTGAGGAAAATGACTCATTCCATTCATTTTCGTTTATGAAGAATATCCATCGAGGGAAATGAATATCCTTGATTCTTCCTTCATTTCCATTTCTGAAGAATACCCATTGAGGAAAATGACTCATTCTGTTCATTTTTGTTTCTGAAGAATATCCATCGAGGGAAATGAATATCCTTGATTCTTCCTTCATTTCCATTTATGAAGAATACCCATTGAGGAAAATGACTCATTCCGTTAATTTTTGTTTCTGAAGAATATCCATCGAGGGAAATGACTATCCTTGAGTCTTCCTTCATTTCCATTTCTGAAGAATACCCATTGAGGAAAATGACTCATTCCGTTCATTTTCGTTTCTGAAGAATATCCATCGAGGGAAATGAATATCCTTGATTCTTCCTTCATTTCCATTCTGAAGAATACCTATTGAGGAAAATGACTCATTCCATTCATTTTCGTTTTTCTGAAGAATGTCCGTTGAGAGAAATAACAGGATTATGCCTTGCATATCTTTGATGGGTTATTCTATGCAAATATATAAAAACCCTAGATTCCATGCAAGACAATTATTTAACACAGCGTCACAGACAGATTCCTACGAATAAATTTCGGGACGAAATTTCCTAAAGTATGGGAGACTGTGACACCTGTGCCTCTGTGACCATCAAAAAAATACCAAACTTATGAAATATTGTGTTTCATACTTGGGAATTGTAAAAATATGTGTATCGTTTGCACATATCAATTCATGTTCGATTTCAAGCTTTAAATCGCTTTCTGGAAGGTTATACGCGCACTGATACGTAAATATAACCAGTTTAATGCAACGAACACTCTGTAATAGTGAAATAGGCTTAACATACCTTAAATAACCTTTAAATAACTTAGAAATAAGTTTTGGAGGGTTTGGTGTGGCGAAATCAAGTTTATTCGCTTACAGGGACTAATTTTGACAAACTGCGAAAGTATGCCGATTCATACTGTAACGGACATTCCGAAACTTGATCATAAGTTAAACATACCCTAAATATCCTTAACATAGCTTAGAAATAGGCATTGAG
Organism: Helianthus tuberosus; assembly: GCA_030545235.1. Lineage (NCBI taxonomy): Eukaryota > Viridiplantae > Streptophyta > Magnoliopsida > Asterales > Asteraceae > Helianthus > Helianthus tuberosus. The sequence goes on from CM060412.1 coordinate 124,632,502, forward strand.
GGGTTCGGTGTGCTAAAATAAACTTTATGCTCATTCAGGAACTAAAAGCGTCAAAAAGTGCATAAGTTTGCATTTTCGCGCATATCTTACATTCTGAATACATCCAGACATCCAAAAATTTATGTAATCATTAAAATATTTTATTTTAGTGATTGGCATGAGAAAAATCCATTCGTCGCGCAATTTGGATAGTTTTTCGCGTTCGTGCGTATTTCGTCGTAATTAAGCAAATAACGCGTCCGTGCGACTAAACGAACCTTCATCCGGCATATTTTTGAGCATGTTTCATGTCCACTATGTTTAGGCATCATTTTAGGCCCTTGAAGTTGGCTTAACGGGCCTTAGATGTTTCGGAAATGAGCTTAAATGCTTGCAGGGACTGAAAGTGTAATTATCCAAACTGTTGCTGTCATCCTGGGCGGTCGCAGGCCGCGTAAGCCTGTTGTGGCTCGTACGCGGGGCGCGAGCGACCCCCAGATCTGCACAGAATGTTTTTTTTCAGCTGTTTCCAGCTGTTCCAGTTGTTGGGAACTCTTGTACATAGAATTTTCGAATCTATGGGCTCCCATGGTTTTGTAAATCAGTGGGCATGAGGTGTACGGCTGAGATTAAAGCTCGTTTTATGAGGAACAATCTTAACGGTCCTACGAAAACTATATAAACCCCACCCCCTTGCTTCAAAACCCACATTTGATTTCTGAGATTTCTCTAAGTTGAGGTGTTGACCACTTCATACCTGAGAATACTTGGAAATCAAACCTTCTTGGACCTTTTGTAAGTCCTCTTTCGTTCTTTTACGCGTTTTTATCGTGAAAGTCAAACTTTGTTTGACTTTCTGCATTGACCAGTTTATGGTCAACACGAAGTTCATTGAACTTCATAACGCGAGTGTAATCACGATAGTTTTAGTCTCTTATGACTATACCTACTGATTACCACGTTATCTAGGCATAGTGACGAGTCGTAGTTTCGGCCAAAATGCGTATTCTTGCGTATTTTGTAACCAAACTACTTTTGGGTATAAAGACCCTTTGTCTTGATACCAAACCTGTTTTCAAACCTCGTTAAACATGTTTAGCTCGTCACTTTAGGTTTAGTGCTTATATAGGGTTGTAAGGTAAGCGGTCTAAACAACCGCTTAGACTTTCGAACCCGACCCGTTTGGTCGATTATTAGGATCCGACCAACCACATTAGGTAACCATAGTTGTATAGGGAATAATCTTCCGAGGTTATACCTTATGGTCACTATGTCTAGCTAGTTGTATGATAGGTAGTTTATATGCCTTAGGAAAATTACCAAAATGCCCTTTTTATGCATAAATTCATTTTAAGCATATGTAACCTAAATTTTGACATCTAAACTGATTAGGCAATATTATTAGACATGTTAAGGCATATAATACTTGTCATAGGACTAGTTAGGCGGTCCGAACGCGTTTTACGGTAACAACGCGTTAAAGTGGCGTAAGCTACCTAAACGAGTCATAATGAGTCGTAAGCACTTAGGTTAGGTTTCATTTTAGTATGTAGGCTTTGTTAAACCATATTACATGAGTTCCTATACTCATTTGGTTTTTGAAACCTCATTCTATCCGATCTTCTGATTTAGGTCCGTTTATTTACATAATTACCTATATTAGGTGCCGTTTGATTACGTGATACCTCTAGCTTTGCTTGGATGTTATTCAAGACTTCTAAGCATCCTCAAGTGAGTACATAGACCCCTCTTTTACTGTTAGTTTCATGATTTCCATGTTTTCATATCATATACATACAAAGTTCATTAGTACACTATTAGTACATGATTTCATTATGTTTTGCTATGTATGTTCACTTAACATGCTAGCGCAATTGTTTTACGTTTTGAACCATTTGTAACCATTTGATGTATGTGAACCATTTGTAATCGTTGGATATATGTGAACCATTTGTAACCATTTGATATATGTGAACCATTTGTAACCATTTGATGTATGTGAACCATTTGTAACTGTTTGAACCATTGGGTTAGGGAAGTGATTAGGTAACGGGGCGGGTGTAATGTGTTAAAAGCATGGTGGATACGCCGCTGGTACTTCCTATATATAAGTGCTTTTAACACATTATATATCGTTGTGTTATCTAGATCACTTGGGTAAACGATATCACACAATGATGTTTTCTGAATAATATAAACCATACGAGTTTTGTTAATGAGTTTCTACGAGATGTTTTACAATTTGATTTCATAAAACAAATGTTTTGGAGTTAAGAATCATGGCTACGAGATTTTATAAATCATATCCAACTTGATTTGAGTTGGTTAATTATGTCGCAATACTATACTTTTCAAAATAAGGTTTTTAAATAAGTATTGCAACATGTAAAACAAGCCATGAATCTGACACCCACATAAAACCTATGTACTCGCCGGCATTTTTATGCTGACGTATTTTCACATGTGTTTCAGGTACCATAGTTGATGATGTTGATGACGATATTTGGGTACGCTCACATAGGAACGGGCGAGGCCTTAGTGACTTAATAACAATGAAAGTCTATTTGTTCATGTTTTGTTTCTAATTCCAATGTATTGTAATAAATTTAATTCAATAAAACGAAACTGTTTAATCCATGGTTGTAAAACAATGATTCTGTTACAACACTCCCCGACGTTTCCGCCACATTTTGTTGTTTTACGTGGTCGGGGTGTGACAGAAAAGTTGGTGTCAGAGCCAATGGTTATAGGGAATTAGGTTATTAGTAATGCTTTGACCTAGACTATAACCTTCCTAGGACCCTAACGCGAGTTTACTTACGTTTAGTCATAAAATACTACCGTTGCCTATCTTTAGGTAGCAACCACAATAAGAACACAAAATTCGAATTTGCTTTGAAAACTAATCATCTGTTCTAGGATGATTTATTATAAGGTTACGAACCTTCAAAGTTTTCAAATTCTCGTCAAAGTTTGGGGCTACATAATGTGAACACGTGCAAACTGGAAGGGTGGGTGCCTGTACCCTGAGCTTTCTGTCTAAGGCTAGAGTGTTCGTACAAATCCGCAGTATCGAACCAGTCACTCTTACCTGGGAAATCTTGGGGTGAGTGTCCACTTATAGGCGAGCATGTCTTCGCGATACATTATGAGGACCTATTTACTTTGATTCAGCCTTTGTGTGTCGTTTTTTTGCTTCGTGGTTCAAACAAATGACCGTCACCCATGATTTTTGGTTGGTAATTGTAACATCCTATTCTTACCCAATGCCATTTCATATGTTTTCTCTCTTGTTTCCCCTTTTTAGAATACCTCCACGACGCGAAAATCAGGTACCTATTGAAGAGCTGGCAGCTGTCATTACGCAGCAAATGACTGCTGCAATCCCGAACATCGTTGCTCAATGTAACCAAGCTCTCAACAACAATAATGCCCCCTGCAACTTCAAGACGTTCAACTCGGCTAAGCCCTCAAAGTTTTCTGGGTCTCAAGGAGCGACTGCACTTCTGCAATGGTTCGAGAGTCTAGAGAGCACCTCCAGGCATGTTCAATGCCCAAATGAGCGAAAGGTAGAATTCACATCTAGTGTCTTTGAGAAACGAGCTTTGACATGGTGGAATGGTGTGATGAGAGATAGGGGTGCCGATACTGGGTCTCAAAACACTGTCTGTCTATGTACTGAACTTTGTCAGCATTTTTCTGAGTTATCCGCTAACTGTGCTAACTGTGCTTTATGCATTATTTATGTCAATATGGTTTGTATGTAAATATGATGTGACATTATGCAATATGTGATGCACTTGTAAGTATAATGCAGTAATCAGAAAGCAGTCATTTGTAATTCAGCACAGTCATTAAGCACTAATCATGGTTAATTAAATAGTACGGATACCTGGATTTTTGACGGTTGTCACATTCTCCCCCTGTTAAGAAAATGTTTTCCTGAAATTTTAGTTCTGCTACTAGCTGCAGGGGTGTTGGGGAACAAATGCGGGTATTTTGCTTTCATGCGATCCTCACGCTCCCAAGTAAACTCTGGGCTGTGTCGCGCATTCCATCGAACCTTGACGATTTTAACACTACTCCTACTTGTCTTGTTAACCTTCCAATCAGTAACCTCAACAGGAATGACAACTGTTTCTTGAGTTGGACTCTTTTTCAGATTACATACATGAAATGTATCATGAACTCCATTTAGCTCTGCGGGTAGATCCAACTTGTAGGCTACAAGACCAATCCTCTCTAGGATTTTGAATGGTCCAATGTATCGCGGGTTCAACTTTCCACGCTTCCCAAAGCGTGCTACACCTTTCCAAGGTGAGACTTTTAGTAAAACCATGTCTCCCACTTGAAATTCCAAAGGTTTCCTTCTTTGGTCCACATAGCTATTTTGTCGATCATGAGTCGCCTTGATGCGCTCTCGGATCTGTATAATCTTATATGTCGTCTCTTGAACCAATTCGGGACCAACAAGCTGTCTATCACCCGCATCTGCCCAGCATAGCGGTGATCGACACTTGCGTCCATAGAGAGCTTCAAACGGTGCGGCTTGAATGCTTGCATGGTAACTGTTGTTATACGAGAACTCTACCAAAGGTAGGTGAGTGTCCCAACTGCCACCTAAGTCCATTACGCAAGCTCGCAACATATCTTTTAGCGTCTGAATCGGTCATTCGCTCTGACCATCTGTCTGCGGATGGAATGCGGTACTCAGATTCAACTGAGAACCAAAAGCTTCTTGGAAGGATTGCCAAATCCTTGATATAAATCTTCCGTCTCTATCGGATATAATCGAGAGAGGCACTCCATGACGTGCAACAATCTCTCTGAGGTACAACTCAGCTAGCTTACCTGTGTTATCTTTTTCCCTGATCGGCAGAAAGTGTGCAGACTTTGTCAGACGGTCTACGATTACCCAAATCGTATCATGACCTCTGGGTGTCTTTGGTAACTTTGTTATAAAATCCATTGAAATCTACTCCCATTTCCACATGGGTATTTCAGGTTGTTGCAGAAGACCTGAAGGCTTCTGATATTCGGCCTTTACCTTGGCACAAGTCAAACATTTGCCAACATATGTTGCAACATCACATTTTAATCTCGGCCACTAGTAGAAATCCTTTAAATTTGGTACATCTTATCCGATCCTGGATGGATCGAGTACCTTGACTTGTGAGCTTCATCGAAAATTACTTCTCTAAGACCACCAAAGAGGGGAAACCAAATTCTTCCCATAAAACACAACGTTCCTTCCTCATTGAGTATCAACTGCTTCTCCATCCCATGGAGATATTCATTCACAAGGTTCTCCTTCTTAAGAGCTTCTCTCTGCGCAGCACGAATGCGCAATGAGAGGTCCGTTTAAATAATCATTTCCAAAGCCCTAAGCCTTATGGGCTTGATCCTTTCTTTTCGACTCAAGGCGTCTGCTACCACGTTCGCCTTTCCTGGGTGGTACTTAATTTCGCAATCATAATCATTTAACAACTCAACCCATCGTCGCTGTCTCATGTTAAGCTTCTTCTGATCAAATATATGCTGTAAGCTCTTGTGATCAGTAAAGATCGTGCATCGGGTGCCATACAAATAATGTCGCCAGATCTTCAAAGCAAACACCACAGCGCCTAATTCCAAATCATGCGTAGTGTAGTTTTTCTCGTGAACCTTCAGTTGGCGTGAAGCATAAGCTATAACCTTCTGTCGCTGCATCAGCACACATCCTAATCCTTGATGCGAGGCATCGCAATACACCACGAAGTCGTCGGTGCCTTCGGGTAGGGATAGGATGGGTGCATCGCAAAGCTTGTTCTTCAGCAACTGAAAAGCTTCCTCTTGTTTATCTCCCAATTCGTACTTCTTATCCTTCTGAGTAAGGGAGGTCAAAGGTTGAGCGATTTTCAAAAAATCCTTGATGAATCTGCGATAATACCCTGCCAAACCTAGGAACTGACGGATCTTGGTTGGCGTCTTCGGAGTCTCCCAATTCTTGATCGCCTCGATCTTTGTGGGATCCACATGAATTCCATCTTCGTTTACTACGTGACCAAGGAACTGAACCTCGCGCAACCAGAACTCGCACTTCGAGAACTTTGCGTATAATTTCTCCTTCTTGAGCAGCTCTAAGATAGCTCTTAGATGTTGCTCATGCTCTTCCTTTGTCCTTGAATAAATCAAAATATTGTCGAAAAACACAATCATAAATTTATCGAGATATGGCTTGCAGACTCTATTCATTAAATCCGTAAACACTGCTGGCGCGTTTGTCAAACCAAACGGCATTACCAAAAACTCGTAATGTCCATATCGAGTTCTGAAGGCAATCTTTGGAATACTTTCCTCTTGTATTCTCATCTGGTGATAACCTGATCGAAGATCGATCTTGGAGTAAAAACTCGAACCTTGTAGTTGATCGAACAGGTCATCAATCCTTGGCAAAGGATACCGATTCTTAATGGTCAACTTGTTTAGCTCTCGGTAGTCGATACACATGCGGAAACTACCGTCCTTCTTCTTAACAAACAGCTCTGGAGCTCCCCAAGGCGAGAAGCTTGGTCTGATAAATCCCTTGTCCAAAAGCTCCTGGAGTTGTGTCGACAACTCTTGCATTTCTGAGGGTTCAAGTTGATAAGGTGCCTTAGCCACAGGCGCGGCGCCTGGAACTAAGTCAATGTGAAATTCGACTTGTCGCTGCGGCGGCAATCCTGGCAAGTCTTCGGGGAAGACTTCAGGATATTCCTTCACAACTGGGATATCTTCCAACTTTGGCTCAGCGGCTTCCTTGTCCACGACGTGCGCCAAGAGGGCAACACATCCTTTCTGCAAACACTTTCGAGCTTTCAAACAGCTGATAATCCTTAGAGGCATATCGTGCTTTTCTCCATGCACCACAATCGTTTCTCCATTCGCCATCGGAATGCGAATGATCTTCTCATGACATACGATCTCTGCTCGGTTACTTGATAACCAATCCATTCCAACTACCACGTCAAAGCTTCCCAACTCAACTGGCAGAAGATCAAGCGTAAACTCATGCTCCCCGAGTTCTATCACGCAACCTCTAATGACTTCTTTCGCTTCTACTAGCTTTCCATTAGCTAGCTCTATCGAGTACAGAATATCTAGCTTACTAGCAGCTAACCCAAGCATATTCTTAAATTCTAGGGATACAAAACTATAATCGGCACCAGTATCAAACAGTACAGATGCAAAGCGTTGGTTGATAGGGAACGTACCAGTGACTACATTCGGATCTTGGCGAGCTTCCCTAGCTCCGATGTTGAAAACCCTTCCTTGAGCTTGGTTGATTTTTGGGCATTCTCTCTTGAAATGCCCCACATCTCCATAGTTAAAGCAACCTGGTCCCCGACCATTTCCATTTCCATTACCACCCTGGTTTTTTTTTGCTCCATGGTTTCCACTACCAGCTTGATTTCCATAATTACCACGATTACCATTACCGCCATTTCCTCCTTGATTGCGGTTTCCATACCCATTACCACCACGATTACCATTTCCATTCCCGCCGCCATAACCTCTCTGACCACCATTACCACGACCAGTACCGGACCAGCACGTCTCCTTCGAATGGCCAACCTTTCCACAAGATTCACATTTCCTAACTCTGCACTGACCGGCATGATGGTACTGGCACACATCACATTTGGGCAGAGTTTCCATATATCCTTTTCCTTTGTTTTCAGTGCCAGTCTTGTCTTCGGCTGGTGGGTTCACATCCTTCTTTTTCTTAGCACTGCTGGTACCCTTCTTGAAGTTTGAGAACTTCCTTTTGTTCTCACCGGATGACTCAACGTGAGTCTCCTTCTTCTTCAGGTCAGAGGTTGAGAACTTGTTCAACCTGATTGCCTCTTCGGTTAGTGCCACACTTAGATCAATAGCCTCTGTGATCGTTGCGGGCTTTGACTTCGTCACCATACTCATGATTTGGGGTGCCAATCCCCAAATAAAATGCTCAATGTGCTTGAATTCCGGATCAACCATGTAAGGAACGACGCGAGATAGGTCGTGAAATCTGCACGTATTCAGCAATCTTTGGGCCATCCATCTTGAGGTTCCAAAACTCAATTTCCAATTTCTGTATCTCAGCCCTTGAACAGTACTTCTTGCGCATGAGTTCCTTCATTTCGTCCCATGACATGGCATATGCAGCCTCTTCTCCCAAGGTCTGAACTTGGAGATTCCACCATGATAGAGCGCCATCTAGAAAAAGTCCCGAGATGTAGGTGACCTGGTGCTCCGGCGCACACTTGCTCATTCTTAGCATAGAATCGGTCTTTTCTGCCCATCTGACGAAAGCCACAGCACCGGTGCCGTCGAAATTCAGAGGCTTAGAGTCTAGGAACTGCTTATAGGTACAGCCTGTACAAGCAACATCATTCACAGAAAGTATTAGCAAACACACATGGAATATCCAAATGTAACGCAGTGTGTCTTTAGTGACTTAAACATTACCATGAGGTGGGTTTTTTCCAGAGGTACCGCCACTATGTTCAGAGCGCAGGCCTCGTGCTGTGCTATCGCTTGTGAAATTCGTTCTTGTAACTCAGCCTCTGTTGTGGGCAGTCCAGTTTCTCTTCGAGGTGGCATCTTCTAAAGAAGATTGCATAGGTCAGGTCATAATAAGTATAGTAAGTACATGACATGTATACGTAATAGCATTTATCAACGCAAGCCAGCACATAACATCCCAATCATAACACAAACAAGTAATTCAACAATGCATGTAATGAGAATATTGCGATTGAGCTTTCATATATCATCGACCACGTTTACAGTTTTACATGTTCTACAATGTGCCATACATCAACAGGGACTACAGGGTCACATCACCGTTGTCCAAATCGTCTATCAATCTATAGGCTGAACAACAACGTTTACAGTTTTACATGTTAGGCGGAAACCATATCAGTGGCTCGCCTGAGGGTGCAGAGGCAAAATGAGTAGCAGGTGAAAACTAAGGCATGAAAGGAAATGCGGCTGACACAGGTGGAACATGGCCAGGCTCTTGGCTGGACGGACCTTCCCCTGGACGGGGTGGAGGGATATCCTGTAAGAATGTGATCGGCAAGTCTGTGCGGTGTATATAAGACACATGTGGGTGAAACGGGGCAACATCAACAGGTGCATGTGTAGGTGCAGGTGGGGGAGTAACAGGCTCAACAAAAGGAGGCATATCATCATCATCCTCTATCCACCCATTGTGGGTGAATGCGTAACGGGGATCTATCTGATCAGCAAAAGGAGCATGGTCAGCGGCTGCAGGGATCGGATCGGGTACAAGTGGTGCAACAACAGGTATGCCAACAGGTACAGGGTCATGCTCAGGCAGAGGATCATGAGCAGGTATAGGCTCGGGTGCAAGCATAGGCTCAGGGTCGGCTAGAGCTAGCTCAGGATCAGCGAGTATCGACTTGAGATCAGCGGGTACATCAAAAAGCTGATCGTCGGGAACAAAGTCAACCTCATGCTCAGGATCAATGTCAAGATCAAACTCATCATCAAACTCAAAGTCCTGCGGAGGAATAGGTGCGGCAGACATAGCCATGTCAGAATCAGAATCAGTGGGATAACGCTGTAATCCCAGTGCATGCAAAGTAGTGGATGATACAGACACAAAAGAATCAGGAGCAGAGTGATCAGATGAAATCTCTATGATAGGAATCTCAATAAGTGGAACAAAAACAACATCATTGACTGGAACTCCACCATCCTGGGCATCCTCAGGGGGACCCTCGATGAAAAGATCGACATCATCATCAGACAAAGCATTAAAAGGAAAATCCTCGAGAGGAAAAGCCGCAAGAGGAAAAAGGGGCGAGGATCGGAACCACGGCCTGCTCATCATCGGGATGTCCGAGGATGATAAGGTCCTGGTCAGGAATAGGAATGAGAAATGGATCCTCGTCAAGTAAACCATCAGCATGCGGTACAATGTCGCCAAAGTCAGGTAAAGCAAAAGGCTGGAAATCATCGTCATCGTCACTCTCAGTGTCAGAGGTAAGAATCTCAGGGTCTGGGACAATCTCATCGTCCGAAACTATGGCCATGGGGTCAACTGTATCTGACAGTCCACTCTCAGATGAGGACATGGTGTTTGTAACAAAGAAATCACAACATATGCACAAATATCAACAATCATCAAATAAGCATGTAAGTAGTAACAATGTAAGCATGTATTCATCCTAGTCTTCCCAGACTATCCCACCCAGCCTCTCAGACTGAACTACCTAGGCTCCCAGACTAAACGTCCCCGGTTTCTCAAACTGAACTACCCAGTCTCTCAGACTGACCTTCCCAGTCTCTCAGACTGCCCCAGCTAGTCTCTCAGACTGAATTACCCAATCTCTTAGACTGAACTATGAACGAATTCTTTGAAATGTGATTTGTGTCTTTTGATTGTAAAAATGTTTGTTTCCTGGATCTGGGTGTTTCGTGTATGCAATGAAAAATATGTTATGAAAACATTTTCGTGAGAGCCCTAATGATCGTAGTCTAGACTCGAGAAAGAATCCTAGTTCGCTACGATCGAAGCTCTGATACCAAGCTGTCACACCCTGACTTTTGCGGAAGCGTGATTATTGGTGTGACTTTCTTAATACCATAGCATTCAATCATAACAACGCTATATGATAAAAACCATAAGATGTTCATCCATATATTAAGTTTGAAAATTCCACAACATAAATTGTCTGAAACGTAGACTCCAAATTTAAGTTACAAACCACAACATGTTTGAAAGAGTTCACTAAGACTTGACAAAAGACCATAGATAAAACCGGGTTTAGAACCATGTATCTCGTCCAGGATTAAGATATATCTCCTAAACCCTAATGACTTGGATGACATCTTTTATTCATGACGCAGCTTGAGACATGCAATCACCTGCCAGATCCACTTAGTTCCCTGAAATACATGTAATTTGAAAACATCAACAAAAGTTGAGCGAGTTCATGTGTTTGTGTATGAATAAACCTTTAAAGTATGTCTGTATGTATGTAAGCCCTGGTATGTAGCAATAAGGAAAAACAGATCACCAATGGTTTGCAAGGCCAATGGTATGTGTGAAATGGTGCAGGAAAACTCAAACCTAGCGGATTTTGCCACGGCATTAGTATGTGGACATAGTCACCACATGGGCTACCCTGGTCCTCATGGGTGTGGGTTCGCTACACCCAAATAGATCTATCACTCATGTCCCTCGGTCCTACGACGAGGATTAATGGCCTTAAGTGTTGTACCCACCTTTCACATGATCAAGCAGTAACCCTCCTTAGCTAACCATACCATGTATAAAACGTTTGTAAACAATTGTAACGTGTATTTCACCCGCGAAGTTATAAAACTGAAAACAGTTAAAAGAAAAGGGGGACATGAACTCACTGTCTTGTGTCTTCAGTACTCGTAACTCAATCCTCTTCAGCAAACACGACTTCCTACAAGGTACTAGGGTCTATTAGACGAACGTGCCGTGCCTTGACTTAGATTTAACGTTTTTGAGTTACGTTTCTTTTATGTCTTTAATATTATCCCAAGTTATAATTACTTGTTAAAATAACAATTATTTTAACTTTAAAGTATATTAAATTTTGGAATAATTGTTAAACAATATTTTTTTAACAATACTTCTCAAGTATTTATACTTATATTTTCTTCCCAAGGATGGGGGTATCTCATACATGTATATTCTTATTCTTGTATTTGTAGTTCCAAAATAATATATTTCTAAGTCTAACTTAGAAAATATATTTAAACTTCCATTGTCCAAAAATAATGTATTTCAAGAAAATATATATTTTTCTCAAAAATCATATATCTTCTAAATATTCAAGAAGATATATTTTTACTTCCCAAAATAATATATTTTCTCCTTGTTGAAAGTATGATACAACTTGGTAATATTTAAAAAAATCATATTTTCATTTCTTGCATCTAAAATATTACGTTCTTTCGTTCGGTTTCACAATATTATGTGTGTAACTTATATATTTATTCCTTGAGATTTTTGTTGGATTGTAAATTTCTTGGTATTTTGTTAAGTCATATTATTTTAACCCTAAAATGATATAACTATTACACAAAGTATATAAATATTCACACACATGTCTTTAATATATATCTAGCCACTTTTATTTATAAAAACCAACCTCCAATACTTGTATTTTTGTAACAAAAAATATGGCAAAGTTTATATTGAAAACCATAGTTAAAATACACTTGTAAATATTTGTTTAGAAAATATTTTTCTAAGTGTTTATATTTTTAAATTTTTTTTGCCATAGTTTCCCCTAAAAATGGAGGTGTCCATGCTATCAAAGTATATCATTTTCTTTTTAAAATCATCACAGTCAATCAACAACTTAACCAACACTTACCAAGTGCCAAAACAATGCTATATACATAAGTGTTTCTAAAGAAGTTGGGTGTTTACAACTTCTAAACACATTTTTAAAGAAGTTGGGTGTTTACAACTTCTAAACACATTTTCTAAAAATGATTCTTTATGTAATCTTTTTGTTACACAAGTGTTTCTACACTTGTTTAACCATTAAAAACAAGCTTGGTTTATGTAAGAACCATGTTTATGTAAATCTTGTTATTTAACTTAGTTTCTTGAGAAAATTTATTTTGGAAATCATCCATTTACAAGACTTGTATTTTGTTTAAATCATCATCACATATGGAAACAAATTTCATCATTCAAGTTCATGTACACACAAAGTATGATCATCTTGGTCTTTCACAAGATCATCAGCTTAACTTACTAGATCATGTGTTTAATCATAATCTAGTAGGTTTCATATGATGTCTAACATCACTAACACAAATAACCAATCATCAAGAAGCAAAACAACACTAAACAATATGTATTCATATGGTTTTTAGCTTATGATAAAGTTTCATCTTCTTGTTCATTAGTGTTCTTGTGATTAACATCTTACATAACATCTTTTAACCAACTAAATATGAAGTAAAATCAAGTGACAAGAAGCTTACTACTAGCACAAGGGCTAGGGATGAACACAAGAAGATGAAGGTGACAAATGTGATGGATAATAGCAAATGGGAGAGGTCCTTCAATCTCCAAGACCACCAAGCTTTCTTGTATGGCTCCTTACACCTTGTGTACACCTTAGAATGGATGATGGAAACTTGACAATGGTGGTGGTGTGGGTGATGGTGTTTGGCCATGAAGAAGAAGAGAGGTGGGAGGAGAGTAGTGTGTGTTTAGTGTGTGTGAGAATGAGAATGATGATCTACTTATAACCATATTTGAGTTTTATCCAATGTGTAATGTGCCACTTAAGTACATAACAAGATCTTAATCAAATCCAAGTGAATCAAAGGAAGATCAAGGGTGGGTCCACCCTTGATGCCGTGAACATGAGGGGGGGGTGTCTTGGTTGGGGTTTAATGGTAGGTTAGGCAATCTAGTTAGATTTCAAGTATGATGATTAGTGTTTAAGTGTATTTTGTGCTATATAGTGTGTTAGGGTGTTCGGGGATCATAACTAGCTCGGAAACATTAAAACAATGCTTCTAGTATAATTTTGATGTTTCGGGTAGTGTCCGGTTGTTTGGTTAGATACCGGTTCGTTAAAGTGTCAAACTATTCCGTTTAGTGTTCTTTATGTACCCTTTTGTGACACTTTTAATTCCCGACACTTAGGAAAGCATTCAGGACCATTTAGTCATATTTTTGCATGTTACAAGCTTGTTAAAAAGCTGATTTTTGCTGAAATATGCTGAATTCAGCACTTTATGTGGGTTTTAGGCACTTTTCGGCACTTAAACTATCACTTAGGCATGCAGTTTTGTGGTCCTTACTTCCCTACACACCATACTAGTGTAGTACTTAGTCTCTGGCCCATACTGGGTCTCAAAACACTGTCTGTCTATGTACTGAACTTCGTCATCATTTTTCTGAGTTATCCGCTAACTGTGCTAACTATGCTTTGTGCATCATTTATGTCAATATGGTTTGTATGTAAATATGATGTGACATTATGCAATATGTGATGCACATGTAAGTATGATGCAGTAATCAGAAAGCAGTCATTTGTAATTCAGCACAGTCATTAAGCACTAATCATGCTTAGTTAAATAGTACGGATACATGGATTTTTGACGGTTGTCACACAAGGGATGTTTAAATTACTAATATTGGATCATTGTGTACTTTAATGCGTGTTTACAAGTTGGTGACAAGTTGACGATTTATGTGTTTATGTGGTAGTTGTGATTTAGATAACGAACCGGGTGTAATAAAATAAGAACATGGTGGATACGCCGCTGGTACTTCCTATATATAAGTGTTCTTATTTTATTACTCTTGTAGCGTTATCCGAATAACTTTAGTATTTTGTGTACGATTGATTCAATGTTCAAGTATTACTCACACAAGTTTTGACGGATTTCAAAACAGTTATTACTAATTCTTGATTGGATTTTTAATAACACATTCACAAGCTTTATGACGATTTTAACAAGATTACAAAGTACAATTTCAGTGGCATAAAAATTACTTAGTAATAATTATATTGCCATATACAAAACTATTTGCCACAAGTTTTCACAATCAAGATTATGTATTGCAATACTAAACTTTTGCCATTCTTTGGTTTCAAGATTCCTTTTCAATCGACAACTCTCGTAGTTGTCAAAGTATTGCAATGCCAAACTTTTTGCCATTTATTTGGCTAACAAAACCTATGTACTCGCCGGCATTTTTATGCTAACTGTTTTTCACATATGTTTCAGGAGTTTGACTATTCAAGCATGCAACGCATAGGACTGCATATGGGCCTTAGACTTCTTTAATCAAAAGACATTTACATGTATTCTTTGTAAAACAATGTTAACAATATTGAAACAATTTAGTACCAGTAGTTGTGAGCAATTTGTAACGTGACTCCCCGTTATTCCCGCCGCGTGTTGTTGTATTACGCGATTGGGGTGTTACAAAAACAATTTTCGCAAAACTTTTTCATTGCATAAAACATTCCGCGACATCCACTACATAAACTTGTTTTCAAAAAAATCAAGCGATGACACTACGTGACTTAGGATACACAGAAGTAGCGCTTATCGGGAACTAGGGATTACTTGCAACAATGTGTATAATCATATATATATATATATTAGTTAAGTGATAATAATTAATATATGTACATATACCATGGATTTTATGTTATAGGTACCAATGTCATCTTCTAAGAGCAGTGGTCTGTCTGATGAGTACGATCCTATGGCGATCATCTCCGATGATGAGGTAGCACCTGCCCCCAAGGTCTTCACTTCCGATTCTGAGTCAGATCCTGAGCTTATGTCTGATGACGACGATCTCGATGACTTTCAGCCCTTTGCCCTACCAGATTTTGGTGATGATGTCCCTTTCATTGATGATGTCCTAGTTTTACCTTTACCCATCCATGATCAGCTTATCATTGGACATCCCGATGGTGAGCATCTTGTCGAGCCTATTCCAATTCGTGCTAGCCTTTCGTTGTCGATTTGGATGACGATGTTGATGTCCCTATGTTTGAGGTTGACCATCCTGACGATGAGCTTGGTGATGGCGAGGTATTCGATGTCGCTATTCTAGATGTAGCATCCCCTGTTGTTTCTGTCATTGACATCTCTTACGATTCTGACCACGATTATGACACTGATTCCTTCGAGTCAGTGACCTCCTCCGCCCTTCGAGCCGCAGGATTAGAGGCTTATCCCGCCGACGATGATGATGCTATATCGGTTGCACCTGCTACCCCAACTCATGTTCCCACTCCTACTGATACACCTCCTCATACTCCGACTCATGTTGCGAGTGACAGCTTTTCACAGCCACCTGTCCCAGTGGACCAATCTAGCTGGATACGTAGTATCCGTTATGCTTCAGCTTTTCCACACACACCTCCTACTCATAGGGGAGATCCCTCAGGACACCCACATGTACCCCCACCAGAGATGAGTCCATGTTTAGAGACATCCCGATCTTTTCCATCTTTCCCTCCATATACTATGCGATTGTCTGATCCATATCATCCTTCTCATCAATCTGGTTACACCAGAGATGATCTCCTGCTATCACTCCAGCTTCAGGTTGAGATCCTCTATCGTAGGGTCTATGAGCTGGAGAATGAGGCCGATGCTAGACGACTCTCCCCACCGTACTTCCCACCACCAGTCACACCGCCACCACCATCTTCACCACCCCCAGCATCACTACTACCACTAGCATCCCCACCACTACATGTTCCTGCACCTATTGATGGTCATGCTGCTTGAGTCCTTACGCTTGAGCAGGAAGTGAGTTTCCTAACTCGACGAGTCCACGAGCTCGAGGTTGAGGTAGCTCCTCTTCGTAGTTTGGTTTTCCCTACACCCCCACCTTCTCCACCAGCCCATTAGGTTTTTCATTGCAGGTACTTTTGTTGGAGCAGTATTTTTGGGCTACAACTGAGTTTTGGGTAAAACTTGAAGACGAAGGACCTCCAATGTGAAGAAAGATATTTTTCCTTTTATATGTATTAAACTTGCATTGATTGGGTTATGTAACCCATATGCATTTTTATTTTCTTCACAAACAATTATGTAACAAGTTGTCCTGATATATATAAAAACTTGGTGATTATCTTTGTGACGCATTATTATTTATCTGTTTATGCATGATTGTCGCCTGTATGAATTGATTTATATGTTTGGTGGATTGTTTGATTGTGTGTGTGTATATATATATATATATTCATTTACTATCTAGCATGATGGTATCAGACAAATGCCTAACGCTGTTGTGTTGTGTTTTGAAAGAAACATACCCCCCAAGAGAATAATGAACACTTGAGGTTCTAACCCACCCCCACCGATGCCGAGGACTACTGAAGAGTTGAGCTCTTTTCTCGAAGAAAGGATTTCTGAAGCTCTCGCCTAGTACGAGGCGAACCGTGCTGAGAAAAGTGGAAACTCAGGAGGTACCGGATGAAACGGTCATGGAGATTCATCTAGAGGAATCCCTAACCAAGGTAACGTTGGATTGATTTGCTACAATTTGATGGAACTTATGAATGGCCATTGTTTCATTGTTTGCTCATTTACGAATTTGTTGGATGAATTCCAGGTTGCACCTACAAGCAGTTTTTAGACTGCAAGCCACTGAATTATGACAGCATCGTAGGTGTAGTGGCTTTCGTGCGATGGACAGAGAAAACTGATTCCACGATCCGAATGAGCAAGTGCACCGTGGATCAACAAGTTACTTTTGTTACTGGGTTGTTCGTAGATGAAGCCTTGACTTGGTGGAACCTGCAAGTTCAGACTCTGGGTGTAACACCCCGTGTTTCACGAGTGAAAGTCAAAGTCAAGGTCAAAGTCAACGACCGATTTTCACGCGACTCGACTCGTAGAATTGTTTGTATGATATTTAGATTATGTGGAGTAAATGTCATACATTGCAATAATCGAATCATGCTAACTGTATTTCGATCGACCTACGACTGTGAACGATAGGAAGTAACAATGCGATAAAGTTAATCAAGCTATGATAATCAAATCGACACCAAATCGTAACTCGAGCTATGTACTTTACTTGTCATTCTACGTGTGTGTGTGCCTTACGTGTTACTTGTGCATGTTATTTTATGTTATGTTACGTTGTGATAATCAAGCGAACTCAATCGAACTCGAAGTCTAACTCGAATATAAACGAACCCGAACCCGAGTCCCGAGTCGAACCATATAAGAAGTAGTTGGGACTGAAAGAAATTTAATTAGGAAACCCTATCGAATCGCTCGCAAATCGAAACCGAATCACCATCGCACCGAACACACCAAAGGAGGTGGCATCCGCACGGATGGCCAATCCGCACGGATGACCAGTCCGCGCGGATAGCCTACCTGGGTGCGTGCCATGCGCACGGCTCACCCTTTCCCTTTTTTGGCATCCTATAAATACACGGGTCACTCTCCACTTTTTCCACTTTTGGCAAGTGACGTCCGAACCACACGCATTCTTCACCTTTTCTCAGATTTCTCTCAATCCAGGTAAGATCTTGCACTAATTCTTGTACATCCTTGATCACTACACAATTCTACACATTTCTATCTTTTGAATCTTCGATTTTAACCATGAAATCATCCGGATTTGAGGTATTCTCGGGTGACGTCATCATGAAGTTCATAAGAACTTCAAGCTTGACCTCATTCCACCAAGAATATCTCAGATCTAAACGATTTCTACAAGTTTTTACAATAACTTCACCTAGATCTAAACTTTTCTAAGGATAAAAGAGTTGAAAGAAATAAACCTAAGTTCTCTCCTTCTTTCACCCTTAAAACCGGTACGAATCCGATCAGTTCTAGTGTTCTACTCGTCAATAGTGAGGCACTAGTTCTAGATCTGGAATCCTACCCATGGACAATTGATTTCGGGGTTAACCGGGAGGACCGTTCTGAGTCGCCGACAGGCCGAGTTAGGGTGGTTCCTGACCGGTCTAGTCACGCGGGTGAGAACACAACTCCAAGTGGTTGCCACGTAATCAGAACGTCTCGATAAACGACAACAGAAACCAAGTGTAGACGAACGGAACAACCAGAGGCTGTCCGCACGGACCAGTTGTCCGCACGCACAGGCTGTCCGCACGGACAAGCTGTGCGCACGGACTAGCTGTCCGCGCGTACAAGTCATACGCACGGGTTGTCACCCGCACGGACTACCCTTGGGACCCACTTTCCAAACAAGGTTTGAGTATCGACGAATGAGCAATCCGGACGGACGACCTCTGAATGGATTACTCTTCGGATCATGAGATACTAAGGCCTTAAAATGTTAATCAAACAATCTTCATCCGCACGGCCAAGTCGTACGCACGGACAGGCTATCCGAACTGATTGTCTCTGCTCGCGCGCACAGACTGCCCGCACGGACTACCGTACGCACGGACTGTCGTCCGCGCGACCGGCTTGAAAGGTAGAAACACTTTGGTGTTTTCTAAATGCTAAAACGAAAACTCCAAAGCACAAGCCATCATACACAAACACATCTTAGGAAGAAACAATCCACTTGAACGTTTACCCACACAAACAATCTAACCGTACGGATAAGTCACCCGCACGTACAACTAGTCCGCACGGATTACCACCCGCACGGACAGTCGTACGCACGGATAACCTATCCGGATGGAACACCATCCGCACGCATCACCATCCGCATGGATAGGTCATGCGCACGGATGACTTCTACTCACGGATAGCTGATCCGCACGATCAGCCATCCTACCCACTCTTACTTGTACTGTTTTATGCGTCACTTATCGTTACGTTATCGAATCTATTCAGGCTAACCGTACTCGCTGTAAAAGCGCTCCCTTCAATCCATATCGCTGTGAGTATACTCGAACCCTTTTTGCTTTTAGCACTTTTGGGTGTTACATACGTTACAACTATTCAAACTACAACTATCACACTACTCAAGCTATTTTAACGCTTAACCATTAATGCATGTTATACGTGGCATATGAATGCTTGTTTGTTATGTTTACACATGGAATGCTGTCTACCTGCCTTAGCAACGATAGTACTATAGTTTGGACTCAGCACCCGTTCACACGGGGGTTGTTAAGGATCTTTTACTTGCATGGATTACAGTGGTAATCGTGTATTGCGAACTGCCTCGGGCAGTCAACCCGCAGTCATTGGTATCGATGGATCTATGTCGATAACTAACGTGTTTCATTCCACTATGTGTACGTGCTGGTTATGCGTAAACGAATTCGAACTCTATATGCTATTATCAAACTTGTATGCTCACCTTTACATTTTATGTATTGACATTATTTTAACGTATGTGACAGGTGCTTAGGACGCATATGTGGTAGGAACTGGAAGCTAGAATAAAGCTTTAGAGCCCAACAAATAGTTGTCTGTAGATAACTTATTAGGGGTCTCTAGAAGCAGATAAACAATTGCTACTTATTTAAATCTGAGTTGTCGGAACAGAGTACTTGTTTGATGTTGTCTGTAATAACTTGTTTGACTATTTATGTTACGGTATGGGACGTAATGTTTAATTAAATGGTAATGATAGTTGTTATGGAAACTTCTGGACAATCTGTTTCGCTCAGTGCCGCGCCCCGATGATTCCGCCATCGGTTGGGGTGTGACACTGGGTAATGATGCAGCGTATGGTATGTCTTGGGATGATTTGAAGGAACGGATAAGGGAGAAGTATTGTTCATGTGCTGAACTTCAGAAGCTGGAGACTGAGTTTTGGAATCTGTCCATGGTTGGTACGGACATTGTTGGTTATACTCATAGGTTCCATGATCTCTCAAGAGTGATCCCCTATCTTGTGAGTCCTGAATTTAAGCGCATTGAGCGCTACATCTGAGGATTGGCTCCTGAGATTCGTAGTATGGTGACATCGGCTGAACCTGCAACAATCACTCAGGCTGTAACTCTGGCTGTCAGCCTTACAGAAGATGCGGTTAGAATGAAGAAGTTGTCCCTAAAGATAACTGAGAAAATGGAGACACATGCTGAGTCGTCAAGGGACAAGAAGAGGAAACATTCGAGCCTTACCCAAGCAACCGCAACAACAACAAGAACTCCAATAACAACAAGAAGCGTGGCTCAAATCCGCCCCGTGAGGCGAAGACGTTTGCTGCTACAAACGATACTGGAGTTAAGAAGTATCTGGGCAACCTGCCCAAGTGTGATAAGTGCAAGTATCACCATCTGGGTGCTTGTCGTGGGCTGAAGTGTGAAAAGTGTGGTAAACTGGGTCATCGTACTGAATATTGTTGGGGAAGAGGTAACGGAGGAGGAAATGGAAATGGTAATGGGAACCACAGTGGTAGCAACATTGGTAATGGAAATAGGAATGGAAACGGGAGTGGGAATGACACTGTTAATCGGAATGGAAACGGAAATGGATGTGATCAACGATGTTTTGGATGTGGTAGTAAGGAGCACTACAAGAAGGATTGCCCGAAGGAGAACGATGCTCAGGCA
The DNA here is from genome assembly GCA_030545235.1 of Helianthus tuberosus. Classification (NCBI taxonomy): domain Eukaryota; kingdom Viridiplantae; phylum Streptophyta; class Magnoliopsida; order Asterales; family Asteraceae; genus Helianthus; species Helianthus tuberosus. Next base: position 124,653,502 of record CM060412.1, read on the forward strand.
CGAGCATTTATTATTGGAGCAAGGAACGCCCGCGAAGACCCTAATGTGGTCACCGGTACGTTTCTTGTTAAAAATCACTTTGGGAAGTTTAGCATCGATCTTCTACCTGTCCAGTTGGGAAGTTTTGATGTTGTAGTCGGCATGGATTGGCTATCTAAGAATCGAGCCAAAGTCGTCTGTCATGAGAAGATTATTCGCATCCCCCTTGCGAATGATGAAACTCTCAGAGTGCATGAAGAGAAATGAGACACGCCTCTGCAAATCATCAACTGAATGAAAGTACAGAAATGCCTACGAAAAGGATGCGTTGCCTTCCTAGCACACGTGGTAGATAAGAAGGTTGAGGAGCCGAAGCTTGAAGGCATACATGTGGTAAAGGATTTCCTTGAAGTCTTCCTCGAAGACTTGCCAGGATTACCTCCGCAGAGACAAGTCGAATTCCATATTGACTTGGTTCCAGGCGCCGTTCTGTAGCCAAGGCACCATATCGACTTGCGCCATCCTAGATGCAAGAGTTATCTACACAACTCCAGGAGTTGTTGGATAAAGGATTCATAAGGCCGAGCTTTTCGCCTTGGGGAGCTCTAGTGTTGTTCGTAAAGAAGAAGGATGGAACCCTGCGGATGTGCATTGATTATAGAGAGTTGAATAAGCTCACCGTTAAGAATCGGTATCCGCTACCGAGGATTGACGGCTTATTTGACCAGTTGCAAGGATCGAGTTATTACTCCAAGATTGACCTTCGATCTGGATATCATCAGTTGAGGATTCAGGAGAAGAGTATACCGAAAACAGCATTCAGGACTCGTAATGGGAACTACGAGTTCCTTGTGATGCCGTTTGGATTGACGAACGCACCAGCAGTTTTTATGGATCTAATGAATCGCGTATGCAAGCCATATCTCGATAAATTTGTGATTGTATTTATCGATGATATCTTGATATACTCACGGATGAAATAGGAGCATGAGCAACATCTATGAACCATTCTGGAACTACTGAAAAAGGAGAAGCTCTACGTGAAATTCTCAAAGTGCGAATTTTTGATTCACGAGGTACAGTTCCTTGGTCATATTGTGAATGAGAGTGGTATTCACATAGACCCGTCAAAGATCGAAGCAATCAAGAATTGGGAACTCCCAAAACTCCGACCGAAGTACGTCAGTTTCTGGGATTAGCGGGCTATTACCGACGATTTATTGAGATTTTTTCTAAGATTGTTCAACCTCTCACATCCTTACGCAGAAAGACAAGAAGTTTGACTGGGGAGACAAACAAGAAGAAACCCTTCAACTGCTTAAAGATAAGCTATGTGATGCGCCGATCTTGTCGATGTCCGAATGTACTAAAGATTTTGTGGTGTACTGTGACGCTTCGCGTCAAGGTTTGGGCTGCGTGCTGATGCAATGACAGAAGGTCATTACATATGCATCGTGACAGTTGAAGGTTCATGAAAAGAATTACACCACCCACGACTTGGAATTGGGTGCAGTGGTATTTGATTTGAAGATCTGGCTGCATTATCTTTATGGTACTCGATGTACTATCTTCACAGACCACGAGAGCTTGTAGCACATATTTAATCAGAAGGAGTTAAATATGCGTCAGTGACGATGGGTTAATTTGCTTAATGATTATGATTGTGAGATTAAGGACCACGCTGGAAAGGCGAATGTGGTAGCAGACGCCTTGAGCAGAAAGGAAAGAGTTAAAACTTTAAGGGTTCCAGCTTTGGAGATGACAATCTGAACGAATCTTACTACACGTATTCACGATGCCAAGTAAGAAGCATTGAAAGAAGAGAACCTTAAAGCTGAACTTCTCCGGGGTATGGAGAAACAGTTGGTGCCGAACGAGGAGGGAATCTTATATCCATGGGATGCATTTGGGTTCCGCTCTTTGGAGGTATTCGGGAGGTTATCTTTGATGAAGCCCACAAGTCAAGATATTCGATCCACCCAGGATCGGATAAAATGTATCAAGATTTGAGAGAATACTATTGGTGGCCGAATCTCAAGAATGATGTTGCTACGTACGTTGGAAAGTGCTTGACCTGCGCTATGGTCAAGGCGGAGTATCAGAAACCGTCAGGCCTGTTGCAGCAACCAGAGATTCCCATATGGAAATGGGAACAAATATCAATGGATTTTATAACCAAATTACCCAAGACCCCTAGAGGCCATGATATGATACGGGCAATAGTTGATCGATTGACCAAGTCTGCACACTTCCTGCCGGTAAAGGAACAGGATAGCACTGGAAAGCTTCTCGAATTATACCTGAAGGAAATAGTAGCACGTCATGGGGTGCCTACTTTGATTATTTCCAACAGAGATGGACGCTTCTTATCGAGAATCTGACAATCTTTTCAGGAGGCCTTTGGATCTCAACTGGATCTAAGCACGGCCTTCCATCCGCAAACCGATGGTCAGAGCGAACGGACTATTCAAACCCTGGAGGACATGCTTCGTGCGTGTGTTATGGATTTAGGCGGCAGTTGGGATACTCACCTACCCTTGGTGGAGTTTTCCTATAATAACAGCTATCACACAAGCATTAAATCCGCTCCGTTTGAAGCTCTGTATGGTCGCAAATGTCACTCACCTTTGTGTTGGGCAGAAGCTGGTGACAGACAGCTAATTGATCCTGAACTAGTCCAAGAAACGACTGACAAGATCTTTCAGATTAGAGACCGGATCAAAGAGGCTCGTGATCGACAGAAAAGCTACACCGACCGAAGACGAGTTAGCTTTCAAGGTTAGAGACATAGTTCTGTTAAAAGTCTAACCTTGGAAGGGTGTAGCAAGGTTCGGGAAACGCGGAAAGTTGAATCCATGATATATCGGTCTATTCAAGATTTTGGAGAAAATTGGCACCATGGCGTACAAATTGGAGTTACCGGAGGAACTGAATGGTGTAACACTTTCTGGAAGCTAAAACCGACATCAAAAAGTACCCGAAACGCACTTTAAATGCAGAATTCTGAAGAATTCAGCAAAAATCAGCAAATAAACATAAAAATACTATGCATAAATAAGGATTAAATGTCCAAAATAACTTGTAAAGTGCCGGGAATGAAAACTGTCATAAAAGGTAGCTCATAACTTACAAAACAGCGTAATTTAGCACTTTAACGAACCGATAACCGAACGAATAACCGGACACAACCCAAAACACCAAAAATAGACTAGAAGCATTGTTTTGGTGATATAAAGCTAGTTATAATGCTAGAACACCTTAAAAATCATAAAAACACATAAACACACTTAACCTTCCACTTAACACCTAAACTTACACTATTAACCCACAACTTCCAAAAACTTACACTTTACCCCCCCCCCTATCCATAACCGGCCCCAAAGGGCCCACCCCACTTTTGATTAAAATATTAGTCATGTGGGCTAGATATTAGACATAATAACTCTTGGTTAATCACTTGTTGGAAGATATTATAAGAAACCATAAGTTGATGAAACAAGATCATTTCAACATTTTCACAACTTCATCTTCCTCTCTTCCTCCCCCTTGCTCACGGCTACACACCACCACCCACGCACTTCCATTTTCAACCATCTTCCAAGTAATCCAAGGTGATCACAAGGTGTAAGAAGGTTATCTAAGAAGGCTTGAAGTGCTAGAAGTTCAAGAACCACTTGGAGGAGCTTTTATCCAATTGTTTTCTTCATTCTTCATCTTCATCTTGTTCTTGCCACTTCCCTAGCCACTAGAGCTAGTAGTAAGCATGCTAAACTCTATTTTACTTCATGTTAGTGTTATGTACAAGTTACACTTTCAAAGAAACTAAACTTTAAAGTATGAAGACATGAAGATCAAACATAATCTAAAGAAAAACAAGTGTTTTTAGTGATATTTGATATATGTGATGAAGTTGTTGTTGTTGAATCATGTGTGCATGTGTAGATCTATCATGTTAAAGCTTGTTAGAAGCTTAGATCTAACAAGTTTAAGCATTGATCTTGAAAGATCCATTGTTAAACTTGAAGATGAACTTGAAAAGCCTTTATGTAAACTTGAAAAATGATTTTTAAGCATGTTCTTGTATTCTTGAAGAAACTAAGTCTATGTAAGATAAACTTATGAGACTAAATATCATAAAAAGTTTGTAAAAAGTTCATCAAGAAACTTATTTTTGAAAGATTCAAGTATGTTAAGCATGGATCTTGAAAGATCCATGATGAAACTTGATGATGAACATAAAGATGGTTTTAGAATGTGTTTTTCATGGTTTTAAAACCCTAAAACTTATGGATGGTTTACTTTGTAAAATAAAGTTTCACACAAAGTTTGTAGAAATTAAACAAGAACACTTATTTTTGAAAAATCTTTGTATGTAAAGTGTAGATCTAAAAGACTACACATTTTTAACAAAAATCAAGTTCATCATAAGGTTTTTCATGGTGAATTTAGTGTATGTTGTTTGTGAAATTTGTTAGAAATTGATTTTGGATGATGAAACAAAAATAAACACATGTTTTAAAAATATGGGAAACCTCCATTTTTAGGAGAAACTTTGTCAAAATTTTTATAAAATTTTGACACTTAGAAAAATATAAGTTTTGGTGAAACTTATTCCCAAACAATTCACCTAAAAATATTTACAAAGGTTTCCTAATTTTTATACAAAAATTACAAGTAAGAAATAAGGATTTCTTCAAGTATAAAAGCAATATTAAATATATATATATACAGGAAAGATATATATATTTAGTGGTCACAAGATTATGTGCTAAGTTTATATTATGTGTATTATATGTATTAGTGATGTTAGGAAACTTGAAAAATACATTAAATACTCCCAAGGAGTATACTACAAAAATACACTTACAAATACTTAAGAAATATGCAATGATACAAATATACAAAATTACATATAAAAATGATACATGGACAAATACAAAGTATATATCAATATACATATATTTTCTACAAAATTAAGGACTTGGACAATTATTAGACTTTTTGGACAATTTTATATATTTATGGACTTATACAAAAATTACTACAAGTAATGGAAGAATTATAAAAGTGTGACAAAATATATATAACCCATAAACCTTAAAAATATTATTATTTTTAAGAAATAAAACTCCGGAAAGTAATAAAATCAAAGAACTGATTTTTGGTAAATAAGCACAAATATACAGGTATTTATACTTAAAATACAAGTATACTTTCCTAAGTATACTTACACCTAAAAATAATATTGGAAGTATTATTTAACAAATTACTTATATTATTTTTGAAAATTAATATAAGTGACATATATTTGATAAAAGTTAAAAATATATTATTTTTAACATATAATATTTTCAAATCTTACTTACACAAATACATATATTTTTGGGATAACAATATATAACAAATACAATATTAAATGTAATGTGACATACAAATAAGACACCTTAAATCCAAAAAATAACTTGTACTTAGAAGTTTACAAGTTAAGTAATTAACATACTTAGAACGTCTATAGGTCACGACACTCGAGTAGCATAAGCCGGTGCAGCTAGACGCTAAAGACGCAAAGCAGTGAGTTCATGTCCCCACTTTTAAACGTTTTTACGGTTTTCTAAACTTTGGGGAAAATACATGTACAAATTGGTATGTTTAAAGAAAGGAATCATACATAGATCACATCACGAATAGGGTATACGTAAGCACCATCAATCTTGTTTAGACCGAAAGAACAAGGGATAAATGTATTAGGTCCGGGCAGCCTCACTCTCTTGACAACACATAGTTATGGAATGTCTTGGGTCACAGTCGTAGGGTAAACGGTGTCAAAAATCGCCTAGGTTTGAATGCTTCCTATGTCGTCACATATGTTAATGTACTAGCTACACATTAGCAATCTCGATTCCTTTTCATTTCATTATAAATTACGAACTTACATTTTACAAACTACATACCATACTTTTACACAATCACAAATGTTACATTTTACTCAATCTGCATGAATTCACACCAACTTTTGTTGACAATTTTTAAACTTACATGTATTTCAGGAAATTAGTGGATGATGTTCGCGGGCTCCTTTTCAAGTTGTTTAGTGTCTAGTCTCCGTTGCCATCTTTTGTGGATTTGTTTACTATATCCCACCTTCTGTGGTGATATAGGAAACAAAACCTTGAGCTTTGTTTTTGAAATTGTGATGTGAACTTTCAAACAATTATCTTTTAGTTATGATGTAAACTTTAAACTAATTTCTGTATTTTGGATAATCAAACTTGAATGGCAATTTGGAGTATGTTTTAATTCATGTAGAAATGTTTACTTATTGTATGCAATGAAAACCACTCAGATCACACCTCGTGCTTCCGCCTTTGAAAGGGGTGTGACAGTATTTGAAGTGAGAAGTGAAAAATATGCGTGCGTGGTGAACCTTGATGGAAAAACTTGTAGTTGTAGATTATAGCAGTTGTCAGGCATACCTTGTGTTCATACAGTGGCAACGTTGTCCTTCGTTAACAAGGACCCAAAAACTTTTGTTAGTTCTTGGCTTAAAAAGGACATGTTCAGAGAAGCATACAAATATCCAATCAAACCACTGAGGGGAAGTACATTTTGGCCCAAAACTGATGATATAAAATCTTTACCTCCAAAAGAGAGACGAATGCCGGGTAGACCAGCAGTAAAGAGGAAAAGAAGCGTTGATGAGAAAGAGAAAAAGAACCCGAAGGTTGGAATTGGAAGAAAAATGTCTTGTCAAAATTGTTACGGAACGGGGCATAATGTTAGGTCTTGCAAAAACGAGAAAAAGACCCCCGACCAAAGGTGAAAAGACCAAAAGGTAGACCTAAAAAGTGTGGTGCAACGAAGAAAGTCTAACATGATTTCGTGTTTTATTTTTATTTTTTTGAGTTATCTTTTTGTGACATGAATTTTGGACGATGTTGCCTACGTTTTTTGTTTATCTTTTTGTGACGAATTGATACGATGGTATTGAAAGTTTTAGTTTATCATTTATTTTTCATTCACCAGTTTAGTATAAATCACAAAAAATACCAATACGATTTTTAAAATTAAAAAAAAAACATCAATCGTAACAATTTGTGTTACTCATTCAAAAAGTACAATTTTTTTTTGCTTTAAAAAAACTCTATCGTAACACTATATATTTTATTAATTTTAGAATAAAAATGATTTTTCAATTTTTTTAGAGAAAAAACCATGTCATTAATTTTATTTTCCACATCATATTAAAAATTAAAAAAATAATAAAAGCAGACACATCATCATTACTAACCTGGTAACCTGATGATTATATAGTATTAGAATATCAAATGAAACTTGAGTTATTTTATAGAGAAAAAAAAGTTTCAATTACTTAATTGAAACACTTGTCAAAGTTGGTTACATTTCTACGAAGTTACCCTTTTTTTTAAAGTAAACTTCATTAAAACACACCTCTGATCCAAATGGGTAAAAGACCAAACAACAAAAACAACACCCCCGACCCAAACGAGAAAATGACAGACAATTACAGCATATACATCGAGTATTTACACCAATCCATCCAACTAATATATTTACAAGAAGATCTATTTCCAACCCACCCATAATCCCTCAATTTTACCATCCCTAAAATATCTTACGGACTTCGTCTAATCTGCTTGAAAACCAATTCATTTCTCCCTTTCCAGATACACCAACACGAAATAATCACCAGACCTTCATGAGACTCTTAGCTTTCTTACCTAGTTGCGTGAAATTGTGTATCTTTATAATGTCTTTGAAGTCGAAAGCATATATCTGTGGCAATTTACACCAAGCATTGAAAACCGACTAAACCTTCTCCACCACTAAACATGCAGTAAATAAGTACTCCACCGATTCCTCGAATTCTTCACAATAAAGGCACATAACCGAAGTAAAATTTTTGTTAGATTATTAGACTGGAAGGTATGGTGACGGAGGATGGGCCGCCACGTCACCGGAAGTGAGGATGGGCCTAAAGGGGATGGACCAAGAGGGTGGAGGATGGGGCTAAATATATATATATATATATATATATATATATATATATATATATATATATGGGAGGGCTATATAGAAAACCCTTATGTTTTTAAAAAACTCTGGAAACTCAAATCTCCCGACATTTTTACCCAACCTCCCAACATTTTTTTTTTAAAATAACACATGTAATATACATGTTTTTAAGAGTTTTGGGCAAAAAAAAAAAAAACAAAAAAGCGCCGAAGGGATGTTTTAAAAAAAATAAACAAATTTCAGCAAACTTCGGGTGACTAACATGTGTTAGGCAAAAAAGGCTGAAACTTGCTGAAATTTGTTTTTTTTAGGGTTATTGGATTTTATCACCCCTAACTATTGGATATTTGCCGCTGTCACCCCCAATTCTCACTTCGACGCCCGTCACCCCCAACTTAACACTTAGTGTGTTCTGTCACCACGTCGTTAACTGATTACTAACTTTTGATCTTGATACTATACTTTTGGGGGTGTCATAGGGATCTTAGGAAGGTTTTAGGGATCTTAGGACACCTCAAAAGTATAGTAACATGTTCAAAAGTTAGTGATTAGTTAACGACGTGGTGACAGAACACACTAAGTGTTAAGTTGGGGGTGACGAGCGTCAAAGTGATAGTTGAGGCGTGCCATCGGCCAATAGCCAATAGGTGGGGGTGATAAAATCTAATAACCCTTTTTTTTAAAACATTCCTTCGGCGCTTTTTTGTTTTTTTTGGGCCCAAAACTCTTAAAAACATGTATATCACATGTGTTATTTTTTTCAAAAAAAAAAATGTCGGGAGGTTGGATTTTCTAGGGTTTTCTCAAAATGGAGGGTTTTCTACCTAGCTTTAGCCTATATATATATATGGTAAGGTTCATGCGAGAACCACCTTTATTGCGAGAACCGCGATAACCAATGTGAACACAACCTAAAATAGCTAAAAAAACCTAAAAAAAAAGTAAAAAAACCTAACCCCCCCCCCCCCCCAAAAAAAAAAACCTAACCCCCCCCCCCCCCCCCCCCAAGCTAAATGCTAAAAACTAAACCCCCAAAAAACCTAATCCCACCCCACCCCCCCCCCCCCAAACCTAAACCCCCCTCCCCCACCCCCCCCCCCCCCCCAAAAAAAAAACCTAACCCCCTCCAACCCCCCCAAGCTAAAATGCTAAAAAACTAAACACCCAAAAAACCTAAAAAAATCTTAAAAAAATAAAAATAAAAATCTAAATTTCTTTTTAATATTTTTTTGTTAAAATCGCTACTTTTAGTAGCAAAAAAAAATTTTAAAAATTTTTTTTTTAATTTTTTTTAATTTTTTTTTGCTACTAAAAGTAGCGATTTTTTTATAAAAAAATATTAAAAAAAAATTTTATGTGTTTTTTTAGCTATTTTTAGGCATTTTTTTGTTGTGTTCACATTGGTTTCTCGCGGTTCTCGCAATAAAGGGTGGTTCCTAACGGATCTTTGTCCTATATATATATATATATATAGTTATGTGTGTGGGGCAGTGGCGGAACTAGACCTTCAACTCAGGGGTATCCCATAATTTTTTAGGGGTGTCCTCGTACTTGTTCAGGGGTGTCCTGTGTATAAAAATCGAAAAAAAAAATTTTTTTACACTATTCAACTTGAGCCGTAGCCCGGGCTACGCCTCTTTACACTACAGGTCCGCCCCTGGTGTGGAGGAGAGGCACGTCGAGCTCGTCCTCTGGGCAACGCTGAAGCCGGGACAAGCCTCAGGGGCGGTGTGGGGGTCCGTCGCCGGGGGCTCGTCGAGGCAGGGCCGGCCCCCATACCCTCTAGTCTTAAGCGTTTTTGGATTTGGGGTTATGGAAATCTTCAACATAATTTATGGAATATTAAATTGGAACGTGGATACTCGGATACTTAAACACAAGTCTCGAACCTCTCTATCACTCGTGCATTCTTGGAAACATATGTAATATTGTTTTTGGGGAAAGGTGAAGTTTGTGGTCAAAAGGTTGACCAATTAAATCGATTTTCACATTACTTATCTCTATCTAATACAATTTTGAATTGTGTAAAAGAGTTTTTATTTGTCTCCGCATTTGTTCAATTCTCACTTTTTAGTCTTCTGATGAAAAGTAATTTGATTCTTGTAACATGGTTTGCCTATTTTATATTATCTTATTAGTAGTGGCTGAGCTTGAGTTTAGTTTGGGCGTTTTCGGCCTTTATTTTCGCTTAGTAATGTAAATTTTATCAAAAATTTATATGAAATTTTATATGTATTGAGTTCGGCTTCATTGATTTGATTTTATAAAAACGAAGTTCAAGATCCACCAATGCTTATTAGCATTGTATGTTAATAATTTGAATTTATATTTATTTATTGTTTAACGTACCTCAAGTCTTAAAATCAAATTGTTATGTAACTACCAATAAAATCAGGTATATATTTGGTTTATTAATTAGAAATAGCATATGCCAATGAAAATAAAAAGAAGACTGATGCCAATTTCATTTATGTAAATATTTAACTCTCAAATCAAACAAGCCACTAAAGACACGAGGTTAGCTTATTTAAGGTATATATAAATAAATAAAATATGTATATAGTATATATATATACAAATTCTCCAATCTAGAGGATCTTTCTTTTTAACTTTATATATTCACAAATGGATTAATTCTCATGTTTACTAGAGTGATTACAAACTAAAAATGTCTATGGCTATAAGTATACACCGTTCAAAAATAAAATAGAAAATAAGTATACACTTAGCATAATAAATTACTTTTGATTTCAAAACTATATATACGCTTATGTATTTTTAAAAAGTAATCTATTTATTTGTTGTAAGCCAATGCATTCACGATCGGACTAGACTGACCGGTCAGACCTACAACCACATACATAACCAGACCGTTTTAGCATCATAAAATGCCTCGATTTGACGTGGCTGGTTACCGGCGGGACTGGTTGAAGTTTTATTATGTTTCGATTGAGCTACAGTTTATTATGTTACTTTAGAAGTTTTAATATTTTATCTATGAAGTCTTCATGCATTACTAAAGTTAAAAAGTAATGTCAAAACGTAAATTAGCTTCATAAGTTGTTTTATATTAGTTGCATACATAGAGTTAATTTTTAAGTTAAGTTATCGATTTTAAAACCGATTCTGTTGGTAAAGCATCAGGTATAATAACAGATCCGGTAATGAAAACATAACACCTTACATGCAACACCATTATTTTGGTAGAACATATAAAAATGAGAGGTATATAATCAAATTTACCAAAAACTTTGAATAGTACTATAAATCCAAACATCCCATGTCTAAAAGTATGTTATACACTTGCATATGTATGTGTAAGTGTGTGTCATCACTAGCTAGTATTCACACAATGACAAACCCCACCTTCAAAGGATGGCTGCCTTTCCTTTCTCACCACCCAATTTATTACTGTTACTATTCATCAAATAATCAGTCTTCTCCTTCATATTCTCATCAAACCATGACATCATCATCATCATCATCACCTCAACTGAAAGAAGCTCTTCCTCTTCTTAGCAAGTTAATAGACACTCCAAACAAAGGGCTGCAGCACCATCAACTTTCTTGTAATGCCATTGAAGATGTATATAAAAACAGCTGCACCTTTTCAGCCACAAATTCAGAAGTAAATGTAACCCTAAATATAGGCCTCCCTACTACTAGTACAACTACTAGTACTACCACTCAACCTAAGGGCATCAATAGTGATGAAATGCTTGTAGGGTTTCATTGGTGCCCTAATGGTTCTGGCAACAAGGGTTTCAATAGGGATGATCAAGTACTTTTAAAGAAGGTTAACCAGTACTGGATTCCAAACCCTAGTCAAATTCTTACTGGTCCTAATAAGTTTTCTTGTCCAGTTTGCTCCAAGAACTTCACCAGATATAATAATCTTCAGGTATGTATATTATCTATATTCAATAATTTCTAAAATTGAAACTAACATATAGATAAAGAAAAAAAAAATGGACTTTAAAGGTCCAAACAATGATCCATTAGTTGAAAATAATCTATACCGTCAATTTAACAAATGACACCTCTAACTTTTTGTTTTGTCGTCAGTGATAATCTCACGTTTCCACTCTAATGGAGACGTAACTTCGTCTGATTGTAATATAAATATGTCATTTTAATAAGATAATTTATAATATCTGATTGCCGGTTTAAATTATTAAAATCCAATTTGTGATGTAATACACACTAAGATAAACATAATTTATTTAACAAATAATTAAATATACAATCTGTGATTAACTGTTAATCACATTTTACTATATTGAATCTATGTTATATAATAATATATCCATATTTATGTGTATGCATTATCATCTTCTTTCCAAAGATAGTTTTATCACATGGATAGATCAATATATACACATATGTATATGCACATACATGCTAAATTGGGTGTATATGAGCCACCACTTTTAAAAATAGTTTATATTACTTGAAACATATATATGGCAACATCAACTTGTCCTTATTAAGAAATCATCAGTTTGAAAATCTTAGCACTTTGCTTAATCAAAATACTGTTCTTGGGAATATCTTTTGACTTTTTGACTATTCCATTTCTTTTAAATTTCGAAGTACTACTAAACAATGTTTCTTCTAAGATTTGATCCTACAATCATTAGATGATATGAATATAGTATAATCTCAAAAATGGTCAATTTATTGATTTTTTACTTAAATAGACACCACATGAACTTATATATTGCTAAGGGTACTGTTTTGGCTTTATAAAATTATAATGGCACGGCCGGTTGAGGACACATCAACCCAAAACTAAAATACACGGTTTTGAGTAAAAAAAACCAAAAATAGAAGGGTTATTTTGTTTAACCAATTTTGACACTTAATTAAGCTCTAAAAAAATGTTTTTTAGGCTTCGGAAATGACCATTTGACCCTTCTCCCAGTCACACGACAAATGATTATGTTGGCCAAATGGTTAATTACGTAAAAACTTAGTTACCAATGGTTACTTCGTGATTTTCCGTGTAAATAATTTTTTTTGAACGATCAACAACGAATCGTCCAAATGGGCTACTGAGAAAATTCACCACATCGGGATACACTAGCATCCGAACCGGGAAAAACCCTCACCTAGGGCAGAAGCCCGTGAACACTCACCCGAAAGCACGACAGTGCGATGAGGTAAAACCCGCTCAGTTCAAGGATCGAACTAGCGATCTCCACCTATTCGCCTAGTCTCCCATCATCACCAGGTGCCGCAGAAAATAATGGGGAAGGCAGGAATCGAACCTGAGTCCTTAGAACACCAAGTCTCTTCCTTATACCACTCCACCACCACCTCATTGGCTTTCCATGTAAGGATGGAGGGTATAGTCAATCACCCTAGGGTGTTTGAGTGAAATCCTACCCAATAATATTATGTCATGTCAACTCCCCATTCTACTCCTCATTTTACACTCAATCACTAGGTATAGTCAAACATCCCTCAATTAAGAAAAAAAAAAAAAAAAAAAAAAACCCTTGATTGGTTGATAGATCCTCTCTCCTCTCAATCACTCTCACCCATTTTCGGTAACCACTCACCGAATTCCCTACCCTCTCTCCAACTCAAACACCCAACTCAATCAAGGGGGGTGGTCACCGATCGGTGACTCCCACTCAAACACCCAACTCCCCGCTACTATACCCTCCACCCTAAATAAGACACTTAATTATCATGATAGACACTTGTCGGTTTAATAGTTGCGCTTTTGCCAACATCGTCTGTGTTCGCGGGCATGGGTGTGTGGGTCGCCTTTTTCCATTGGTTTTACAGGGTTATCGGGTTTTGTTGATCGTTCAAAAAAATTGTGCTTTATTGGAGTACGGAAATGCTAAAATGTGAATTAAGCTATATGCATAGACTTGGATAAAATAATTATTCCAAGACTTGAAATATTAATGAAACTTTAATGATAAATAAAAAATCTGTATATATTATTTACTTGTTTATACCTGTTTGTCCATGAAACTCGTAACACGTTGGCTGGCGTTCCCATTAAGAGATTTAGTCTTCTTCTAAGTTAATTTACAAAGTTTGCATTAAAGAACTAAATATTATTTTAGTATTGAGTTCAATGCCCTTGATACTTATAAACAAATACTTCGTTTAGAATATCTATCAAATCAAACATTATAACTTTTCATAACTATTATTCTTAATTTGGTGGATTACAATCTCAGTATTTTACATCAATCATAAAGAATATATGACCATAAAGTTTTCAGGAACAAAAACAAAAATATGATATAAAAAGGACAAATTGTGGCCTTAGCATTTGTTTGTAGCATGCTGTTCAGATATTCCCGTGTTCAAACTTATTCATATCTGAAAACTTCAGTGTGTTACTGTAGATATGAATCAGAAGGGTAAAAATTAAAGAGATAAAGTAAAATCATAATGAGATTCATAGTAAAACACCATGTTTGCAGGGTCAGTGAAGATCCAAAAATGTACATGTGATGATTGCTGTTAAGTTAATGTCATGTTTCATTGAATAAAGGGCACTTTATAGTAAGCACCATCTGCAAAGAAAAAAAAGGCTGTGCCAATACCAATTTCATGTTAACTGTTTTCACCAAAGAAAGTCACACATACTAGAAAACAGGATTGTTTCAGACCGGAAATATTCGTCGGAAATGCGTTGGAAATGGCGTTTACCAAGAAAACTGTTGTAGGAATTCCATCGAATTATCAAGGTTTTCTTCTATTACCGTCATATCGTCGCTAAATTAGGGTGTTATGTCGCGTTGGTATTGTATCATAAATGCGTAGAAAATTCCGATGCATTATTTTCCCTCAGAAAATTTTAGCAGGAAATTGCCCCTTTATGACAGATGTCATGCTGCCAAGCACAAGCCGTGTGTTTTACCTAGTCCCATTGGTTAACAGTGTATTGGTATGTTGCGTAAATTTTCCATAATGAGTTCTGATGATTAAAAAAACTAAGAAAGGCACATATGTCATTATCGAAATTACTCTTGCATTGCATGTATCTAAGGCCTGATTCTGTATGTATGAAAAACAGATGCATATGTGGGGACATGGATCACAATACAGAAAGGGACCAGAGTCTTTAAAGGGATCCCAGCCCACAGCATTAATGTTAAAGCTGCCGTGTTACTGTTGTATACCAGGATGCAAGCACCACATTGACCATCCTAGGTCAAGACCACTCAAAGACTTTAGAACACTAAAAACACATTACAAGAGAAAGCATGGAATCAAGCAATTTGTGTGCAGGAAATGTGGGAAAGCAATTGCAGTCAAGGGTGATTGGAGAACACATGAAAAAAATTGTGGGAGGGTTTGGTATTGTAATTGTGGTTCTGACTTTAAGCATAAAAGGTCACTAAAGGATCATGTTAAGGCATTTGGTCATGGCCATGGTAGTGCTTCTGGTATAGATATCTTTCAAGAACAAGAAGATGATGAAGATGAAGGCATGTTATCTGAGATAGAACACATGCATGTAGCTTAATTTGGTGAATGTTCTTGTAGTGTTTAATTTGCCTTGATGTCACTTGTACCTAGATATAGGGTTTGGTTGGTGTGAACCTTGTATATTGTTTGATTTACCACTTTTTAACCATCTCATAACATTGTTGCTAAGTGTTTAATTTCCTTAATTATGACTTGTATAAAGGATCAAAGATGAGTATATCTAAGTTGGGTCTCATTTCAGCAATGAGATGATAACTCTTGCTTACTTTATGTCCACATTTTTTTCTTGTGTGGGAACATGGAGAATGCAAATTATTCCATCTTAGCTTCTTTTAAATGAAATGTTGATCTCTACCTAAATGTGAAATTGTTCCATATATCTATCATGCATAATAAACCAGTGACGAAACTAGAGTGTTTTTAAGTATGGAATCATAATATGATTTTTTTACAATGTTTTTTTTATTAGTATTTATGTTAAAAGTATTATAACGGTCATAGTCATTCATATGGACTTATTGGTTTATTGTTGTGTATTGGGCTAACTGGTTAAGTGGGCTGCTCATATGGACCCAGGTTGTTGCAAGTTTGTTAGTCTGTTGTGGTTGTTTTGTACAGGTTGGATAGTTGAGGGGTTAATGTGAAAAGCTACAGGGGTCGCGATCATCATGTGCAATTGTTTTGGACTTAAGTGTAACTTTGAAAATTACAGGATATAAAAGAGCTCTTTCTCACACTTCTCTAAGATCATCACTTGTCTCAGTCACTTTTACGCATTCTCTTCTCTATTTCGCTTTGTATTGTATTAGGGTTTTGATTGTTCAGATTGTACTGACAATCTCTCAACTATATCTGAGAGATTCGTTTGGTTATGTTGATGATCATCATTGGATGATCATCTTGATACTCTTTGTATCTTGTGTTGTTACAAATCATACGGTTGTAAGATCTAGGGTTTATTTGGGGGGCAAATATTTTGGGTTGGTTTAATAAGATTTTGTCACTTTGTTTTGTCACTATTTCTGTTGTTCATTGATCATTTTCTTTGATTCATAAAATTCTACATGTTATCAGAGCAAAATTGCTCCGGATTTGTGTTTGTTTCCGCTGTAAATTTGATTTGTTTGTTGTTCTGTGTTTTAGGTTCGCTCCTGGTGTTCTAGGGTTTGCGAATCTGTCTGTTGTGAATTTAGATCGTCTCGATCTTGGTGTTTGAAGGCTGTGTTGGTCTCGGAAACCCTAGAAGGTTTCAGGGCAAACTGACCAGTGTTGATTCTTGTTTTGACTCTTTGTTGTGTGATCTGTAACCCTAGAAGGTTACGGTTTCATACTTGCTTGGAACGCAGATTTATAAGATCGCTCTTATCTTATCTCGAGTTTTATTTTTCCAATATTGGTTTAGTTAATGTCGGGGTAGTGAGGACCGGTTTGTTTGCTATTTGCTACTACTTGTTCATCTTCTGTGGTGATCTATTTCTTGTGATTTTTGTGTTTTCTGTATCTATCTTGTCTTGTTGTTCTGTCTAGTAGTGTTTAGCTCTTGTGTGAAGACCTGTCCAAGCACTATAAGTGACGAACCTGGAATCTACACACTAACAAAGCTTCGGCTTAGGTTTTGTATCTTGTCAGTGATATTTCTGTTGATTGACTGTTCTACTTGTTATCATTTGTTTGTATTAGTTATTTGTTAATATGGTTGGTCCCTCTGCTACTCTGAGTAGCAGACTTGATATAGGAGATCCCCTTTACTTGCCTCCTAGTGATTCTAGTAGTCTTACTATTGTTAGTATCAAACTTAAAGGAACTGAAAACTATAGGGTTTGGTCTAGTGCTATGAAGTTGGCTTTAGAAGCAAAGAACAAATTTGGCTTTAATGATGGTAAATGTGAAAAAGATTCTGATGATCCTGTGTTGAGTAATCAGTGGGATAGATGTAACTTAGTTGTCTTAAGTTGGTTATTAAATTCTATGTCAGAGTAGTTATACTTAGGTCAAGTGTTTTCAAAATTAGCCTTTGAAATCTGGACAGATTTGAAAGAAACTTATGATAAAGTAGATGGCTCTGTAGTGTATGATTTGTATAAAAAGATCAACTTTATTACTCAAAATGAGAGTTCTGTATCAGAATATTATCATACGCTGAACACAATGTGGAGGCAGTTTGATGTTATGCTTCAATTGCCTTCATGTTCATGTCAGGTAGCTAAGGATTATAATGATTTTTCCACTTTAATAAAACTAATGCAATTTCTAATGGGTTTAAATGATGTCTATCAACCTGTAAGAACTAATTTGTTGACTAGAGAGCCATTTCCTTCAGTCAAAGTTGTTTTTTTTCAATTGTGTCCGGAGAAAAATCACATAGAAATGCTAGTGGAGGAACTAAAGGTCAAAATGTGTCTTTTATGTCAAAAGTTAATCAATTTGTTGAACAAAAAAAAGAAAGTGTTTAGAGGGCCCAATCATACCATAAATGTACTCATTGTAATATGTTGGGTCATACTGTTGATAGATGTTTTGAATTGATTGGGTATCCTCCAGGGTTCAAAAAAAGGTCTGGTGGTCAGGTTGGGAAAAATTTTTATTTTGGGCACTGAAAGAAATAACCTTCTCAGCATCCGCGCTGGACCAGCGGTTTTTTGAACGTTGGCCCGATTACCCTTACCGACCACTTCGTATTTTTCTTCGCCTCCTCAACAGGCTTCTCAGCCGCACTCCCTTTGAGCAGGGGTACAGCTCAGCGTTGTTTGCTCCACGCGCTCAATATTTCTAATATTTTTAACAGGTCCACCACTAGGGGTGGCACCTTTAGCCATCGGGGCTTCAACGGAAGTGATGACCTCAAATTCTTCTTCAACAACCTTCTCATGGGTTACCTCAGGCGCGACCTCCACCTTTTTTAGGGGAATCAGTAGGAGGAGGTGGAGGTGGCGGAGGTGCAGACTTAGAATGAATGATTCTAATCTTGGGTTACACCACCCTCGGTTCTGCATAACAGAAGATATGTTAGAAGCATTGAAATAATATTTAAGTGTAACTTGCACACAAAAGCTGCACAGTCACTTACCAGGTGAGAGTTTCGACATAAGGGAACTAAGGTTTCCTTTTTCCCAATCGTGGGTGGTTTCTGGAAAGCAACCTTCTTCGGCACTAGCACAAGATGGTATTTGGTGTCTTCGCGCTCGCATTTGGAAGAATTTTTACGAGTTAGTTCAGGCACGAGGCTGCTTTTGGTTACTTGCTCTTTAGCGGTAGGCGCAGACGACGGAGAGATGCAAGAATGTTGTTCTTTTGAGCTCACACTGCCTGAACTTTTAGTCACACTAGCGCCACCGGCTTTAAATTTGCCACCTAGTATGTCCAGTTCTTCCATAGAGTCAGCAACATAAATATAATCGTCTAAGCTACTTTGACGAGGGCATCCGACGCTGTAGCACTCGCCTCAGGTTTCTTCTTCTTTGGAGCTTTCTTGGCCTTCCGACCCTCAGGATAAACTCCTACGTCACGCAAGACACCTACATAAGCATATTGAAGGGGAGTTAACCCTTGATCTTATGAAGCTACAGATTCCTCGCTGGAGAGTAATACAACCTCTTCCCAAGCGGGAGTTCTGGACTTATACGACCTAGGGTTCAAATAAAGCACACATCATTTCCAGCAGGAGGCGCCACAAACAGTTATGTGCGCGATAACATAAAATTTCTGCGGATTTGGTCGTTTACACCCATTGTTCCGGAGCAAGCAAGAAATGCTCGGTGATACAGACCCGTCTCTGCAAAAGCAAACTCAATGATGAGTTATCTATTATCGAATGCAAGAAAGGAGACCAAATTAAGTAACTTATCAACATCGTCTTGAAGAAACACAAGAACCTCCAGACTCTCTCGCGCGACTACTTGTCACTCATACCAGCAGCAACAAGTGTATTCTCGCCAAAGGATTAATTCAGAAATGCCTTCAAATCCTTATACCAGCTCGCGTTCTTGGGAATCAGAATGATTTTTTTTCGATCGGGTCGGGTGTGCGAAATTCCATCGCCACATGAATTACTTCCTCACGGATAAAGAAAAATTTGCCCTTCCAACTATGATAACTCTTGGGCGGTTTGATCAAAATCTTCTTGGCCACACCATGCATGACAAAAGAATAGAACCCAAGGTTGCACTGCAACTTGTAAATGACCCTGAACCGTTCAACGGTTGGGTCTTGACCTTCAGAACGGCAGGCAAACTCGAAATGTCTTACCCTCACCATCCCTAGAGGGCAAAGTTAGGAGATGTGGAATCTGTAATAGGAAAGGATTTCCCCAACGAAATTCATCGCCGGCATCTGGAAATTCCCTTCCTGGAAATAGTCGAAGAAGAGCGTAATAAAACCAGCCAGAGCGTCGACTGCCGTTTGACCTACCAATGGATATAGAGCACCTCACTCATTGGCAAACTGGTGTCCCCTAACAATTTGCTCAAATAGGGCCTTTTCCCACTTCAACGGAGGCATTCCTCCGCCGACCTCCTTCACTTCAATGACATCGTCTTCGTGATCAGCCATGAATGTATTCGGGGTATCACGAAGAATCTACAAATAATCTGGAATGAGGTTGAAGATCTTCAATTTTTTTTGTAGAACACTTGAAGGTTCGAGAGAGAAAAAGAAGATAATTCAGAAAGAAGTGCCTCCTGCTCTACCCTTCAGCGACAATTTATACCCATCGCATTTAATGCGATGGATAACTGTACCTACAACTTACGGTGCAAGCCCAATAGCAGGACGACACGTTAGGGTGGGAAAACAGGGTGACAATTACTACGCGCGCGTGGTCCTCACTCTCCTAACACCAGATGAAATGACGTGCCTGACACTGTGACGACATGCTTGTCACAGTGTCAGCGGCACATCTACTTTTGCTTTCGCCACCAACCTGTCTGAGAGATGCTCTTTTCAAAATTTCAAGAGCAAGGACGCGTGGCAATGCCCAATCGTATTGAAGAGGCTTAATAGTCGCACCATAGTAGAAAGGCAACACATGCGCACACCAAGTTTTCTAGCCACTCTACAACTTCTTATATTTCAACATGCTGTGCAGATACTCCTAACTTTCTAGTCAAGAGCTCCAACCACCCGCGTTCTCACATGGAAGAAGCACTGGACTGGGGGACTTGAAGGTGTATGGTCCCTAATTGCGCGTCGATTACACGAGGCATGCTCAGGTTGCGCACAGGGAACCATACCCAAAATAGACAAAATCTAACACTTAGTCCATTTTGCAAACGAAATGGCGCAAGCCTAAGAAGCGCAAGCTTCTCGGCGCCAGCTGCATGATTTTGGAAATTACAAGTGGTACGAATGTCAGAGCAGATAGCCAATGGGCACACAACATGTTGGGTCCTACAATGCTGCACGATAAGGAAACGTGCAGGAGACAAGTACTACACAAGGACACCTACGTGTCACTAATCATCGTTTGCCGACCACTGCTCCACGATCTCCATTTAACTGTTGATGCAGACCCGACAACAAAGACAACTACCAGGCCACTGATGTGCTAAAAAGTAGTTTAATAAAATTAACTAAATTGACCTAATTCTAGACTCTAAGTAATACTCTAGACTCACTAAGATACACTAAACTACTAACAGGCAAGTGTACCGATCGACTCTAGTATAGCTACTGTAAGTCCGGATATCGAACCCACGAGACTCTATCGAATTACGCTAACGACTCTATTTAGACTAGACTGACACAGTCTGAACTATTTTGTTTGTTTGATAGGGGGGTTCTAAAAATCCTCAGAAAGCAATTAAACTAAACTAATTAACTAAATTAACTAAAACGAATTACTTTAGGTTTTTACTCAGACGGTGAAAACACTACCTAGACTCGAATCCTGGTTGCTTTTAGTTATGGATTTTATTTGAAAGTTGATTATTATGGACCGGGATCGTAAGATGCTAAACCTCTCGAGTTACCAACTAAGCTTCCTAACCCTTCTCAAGAATGCATTAGGGCACCCTAAAGGCTGTTATGATTACCGGTAAATTAGATTCCTTGTCTGGACCTCTAATGATTTATGAAAGTACCCTACAAGACTCTCTCCATTTCGGGACTCAAGTCAAGGATAAATTTGGGTTCTTAACTAGACTTGTTAGACATTAACTAATAGGTTAACTTCCTAAGAAGGACCCACCTTACAGTTTAATCGCTTAGACCTAACAGTAACCTCGCACCTGTCAGCTATTGAGGGTTAGTAGAACACTTGATTTTATAAGATTACCGAGTATTGCTTTTAAGGTTTATTGGCCAATTTAACCCTAAAGATTCACGATTTATCATGTGATATCGACAGTCACCAAAATCTAGAACCTAACACAACTCTATTATGTGATAAAGACCGTCACCAAGAATTATGTAAAGCAATAAACAATATTCAAACACAATCAAGCATGCATACACATCTAGCTAATAATCAAATCGCCAACAATACATAAATAAATCCTTAAATATCATAAATTCATAATAAAAATCCAAACTTTAGCAACCATTCATCTTGTCTATGTAGTTAACAAAATCTAGCCGATCATAGTCATGGAAACAAACGCAAACATAGTATTTTTAAAGAAACAAAACATGGTCAAAGAGAAAGAAACACAAAGGAAGACACCCGGATGTTAAATAGACGACCCGAATGATTCTCTGGACTTCCAACCTTCAACCGACAGCTCCGATTGCTCAAAAATGCTCTTAATGCAGCTCCAAGATCGCCTAAAGTCCTCTTAATTCGTAAGTTAGGGTTTAATGAAAGTTAATTATGTTTATATATGATTTCCAACTCAAAACCCATGACCAACTCGAACAATTCTGCCAGTGACAGTCTCTAGCGCCCGGCGATAAAGATGTATGAGTATGTCGCGCTCAAAACTTTTAGGTCTCTCACCGGGCGCGAGAGACTTCCTTTCCTTAGTCGTGGCCCGCCAAAAAGCTATTTTCTAGAATTTTAACTTTGTTTCAGCTCCCGAGCTCTCCAATACGTTTCAGGACTTGACTTTTCCGTATTTTAACTTGTTTTACTCAATTTCCAGCAGTTTCAAGCGCAAAGACCTGCAAAACGCAATTGGATCAACAGTATGCAAATTCTAACTACAACTAAACTAGATCTAACGAAAAATTATACAAACTATACACGAATAAAGGATGTATTTTACAATACATCAAATATCCCCACACTTGCTCTTTATTCGTCCTCGAAAAAGAATCTATGCATACGGAATCAGAGATAGTTAAATACTCGGGTCAAAAAGCTATTTATACTTATTAACATCAAAACTTTTGTTAGCCGCGATTGCAAATATGCTTGTCCCTTTAAACCCAAATCCGGTTCTAAACCCCTTATCATGCAAATTTAATTCAAGTGCGGTCAATCTACCTAGGGTCTCACGCTAGAAGCCACGGTCCACCTAATCCCGCCTCAAGCTTATAGAACAAAAGGAACGATCACTGGACCAATTCCTAACCGCTTTATACCAAAATCAAGAGAATTTAAAACCAATTTTTTTCCTTTTTCATTTTTCTTTCTTTTGAGCTTATACGTTGCTTTACCTAACCCAGAGGCATTCCCAATCAGAGTCACCATCCCCGAGAGAGATTACAATAGGCGTCGGTAATTTTGTTGCAATTTTGATTTCACACATCCTAGAGGAATTCCGGGTCAGAGTCACTATCGCCAACCAAGATTACATAGGCCTGCGTTACTTTTCTTTAGTTTCTAGCTCATTTATTCTATTTTATTCTTTTCTTTTCATGATAAAAAATTCTAACGATTTTAGCTTATAACGGCATTCTTTATACTCTTATTGGCAGTTTCAATTTCCCATTTTTCCCAGATGAGTACCCACTAATAGACCGACAATTAAGGTAATATTAATTCAAATGGACCTAAAACCAAACCGGGCCTAATCACATATCCCAAACTAGACACAAGCTCGACTCTTTTAATCTCATATTATCATTATTTGAACCCCAACAAAAACCTATCTTTTCTATTATTTTCCGTATTAATTTTGCAAACTTCTTTATTCAAAAGAAATTTTCTGATTTTTCAATTTTTTTGGATTTTTTTATTTTTTTTGTATTTTTCAAATTTTATGACTCGACTACTACAACTATGTACATGTACCCCATTACCACACTTAAAGATTGCATTGTCCCTAATGCAAGAACGAGAATACGACTCAAACTAACTACCTAAAACTAAAAATAAAATAAAAAAATGAAATAAACAAATACAAAATATACAAGTGAAACGACTTAGCTGGATATACGAGACTGTCAAAGTGCCAGTCAATTCCACATATGCCCTCCAATCCGAACGCGCTCAGCAAACAATTTCTAAACTCGGACACGCGAACGAAAGCGGCAACAAAAATCAACCTAACAAACATCATAACCAAAGACTAGCAAAAGATAATATATCAACATACTAAGCACCAGTTCAACCACAACCCAACCCAACCCAACCAAACTATCCCAACCGACCTGTTCAAACATATCCAAAGTATAAGTACACAACAAAAGACCGAGGATCAAACCAACATATAAATAAAAACAAAAGATATCATATCAGCTCCTGCTGCATCCTCGCACTAATCCTCGTCATCCGACTCCCCTTCATTCCACTGCTATTCATTACTTCCCCACATACTACTGGGTCCTGCCTGAGTTTGCTAAGATGGCGGTGGCTGCAAATGAAAATTCGCCATAAGAACCCGCATGCCATCCTCCAGTCTCCTCTGACTAGCCTCCATCGCCTGCCTAACTCCACCAATATGCTCATCAACATACACACATAAATCCCCGAAACCCGTCTGCATCGAATCATATAACGAATCCAAAGTAAGTGGATCGGGTCGTGGTTGCGCCAATGGGTACTGCCTAGCTGGAATGTCCTGTCCTATACATGGCCTCTGATAACGAGTAGCAACAGCCCCCTGCATAGCCACTGCAGCACCTGAACCAGGAGGAGGCTGAACCTGTGGACCCTCACGAATGGGCTCCCAACCAATCGGGTTAGTGTATGACAAGATCCCCGCAGACTGTAAATCCCTAACACTCATGAGGCAAGGGTCTGGGCCCTCTCGCATCCTATCCGCTGGGTACCTCTGAAACACCCCAAGGCTCTCAGCCAACCATGTCACATACGGCCCATAGTACACACGGGCCCTGGGCCATCTCTCCACAATCTCCTCATCGACACAGCAAACACAGTAGCCAAGTTCGCTGGCCTCCTTTCCACCATACACATCAATCAAAACAAACTAACTTGATTTACCTTGTTATCACCTTGCCCCCTACCAACCAACGTTGCTGCAAGAATCTTGTGAATGTATCGATGAACCGGATCAATGATGTCGCTAGCAACCGCACCAGTCGAGTACGGAACTCTCGATATAGTGCCCCAAAACCTAATCAACTCATCCGCTTGAACACTATACCGACGCTTCTTCTTAAACACCCCTTGCAGACTAGTAAGAAACTCGGGGGTTCGCACCTCTTCCTGTGTGTAAAATTGTGTAGCTACTACAAACTCTGGAATCGTCATCTCATATGATTGCCTTCCCAAGGCAAAGAACACTGCATCCTTTTCATGAAAGTTCCCTTTCTTGTATTCAAAAGTAGAATGGAACTCCAAAGTGATTTCCTTATACTGCCTCGCATCACAATCCAACACCTTCCTAAACTTCGATCCTAACAACTGCTCAACCCTAGCCCTCGCCCCCAGGCGATCTAGCAACTCCCACTCAATCCTCCTAAATGGTAGCAGCTCTACCGAATACAGAGTGGCCAACCTCTGAGACTCACCCGAGTCCAACTCGAATTGTAACAACGGGTTATCCAAAATCCTCTGACTCTGACCATGAGGGACCCCCGGTTCCGTATACTCAACTACCCTGACATATTGTGGCTGTTGCACCAGCCGTGCTTGTTCCTGCTGAGCCGGTTCCCATTGAGCCGGGCCCCCTCTTGGGTGAGTGGCTGGACCACGTTTCCTGCCAGCTCGACTAGACGAACCTTCACCTGACATTCTGCAAAACAATTCAAGATTGACAAGACAAAGCAAAGCATAATATTAGTAACGAACTATTTTTGGTATTTTTTTAATTTTTTTTGGATTTTTTGAAAAAAATTTAGAAAAAAAAATAGAATAACCGTATAACATTTCATTCGTGGTTTAATTCTGAAAATAAAGTTGAAATAAAAAGACCGGGTTACTTTTTACAATTGCTAAGTAGTAACTAAACACGCCCGAATGGAGATTGAGTACGGGCGAGCCTAATTAACTTGTACGTGCAAGTAAACCCAAAAACCGACTAAACTAGACTCAAAATACACGACTCAATGTACACTACCTCCTCCCGGCACTTTCATTGTCCTCAATTAAATCCCGAGTGCCAAAACAAACCAACATTGAGTGTCAACTGAACTAAAGTTTAAAACTTTATGATGGCATTGGTGAAAACGGGTCAAAACAGTGTAATAAATTTGAAGTTCATCTCAAAAATAGCCAACCGGAATCCCCACACTCAATTTTACCAAACCCTAGCTTATGCACCACAAACATGTCTATCATACCCCAAACCTAGCCACCCGCAACCTGTATTGGACTGAAACACAAACCACCCGTAACCTCAAACGACCCCTAACCATTGCAAAACACCCGACTAACACAAGACCTAATACTAAAATGAACACCAAACTAAGTAAGGACTGAAACACATGACTCATAGTAAAAAAAATTACAGGAAAACATACCTCGGATTTGAGTTAAGCAAGAAAATACTTGAAGAAGTTCGGTTGACACTTGAAGCCCAAAGCAAAGTTCATTTTTGATGGTGAAAAATGGTGGTATGATGGAAGAAATAGGTTGTAGGATGGTTGTATGTGAAGTGATGGTGTGGTTTTTGGATAACAATGGCTGATTCACGGTGAAAGATGGTGGTGGAAGAGGGTTTACGGCGGTTTAGAGGAAGAAGGTTAGGTCAAAAAGTTGAATTTGGGGATTAAAGGGACTTCGGCTGCAGAGAGAGGTTCTGGCGCCCCGCGACTAAGAGACTTAACTCTCTAGCAGGCCGCCACCACCAATTATCATTCCGAATCGTTGAGTTCTTGACGCGCCGCGATAAAGTGAGGTAGATACCTCGTGACCCGCCAGCAGCCAATTTTCACAGTAAGTTTCATGATTTTGTTGGTTTTATGCCTTATAATTTTTTTTAAAGATTACCAAACTCCCCCAAAACTCAACCTCAAAATTTTTCTAACACTGGAACTTACCTGGAAACTCGTTTTTCTCACCAATCCCTTCACATCTTCGGTAATGAATTCCTACAAATGACTCAAAACACAAAAACAAAGACCAAAACACTACCGAAAACAACCATTAGCTACGAAAAATAATCAAAATTAACGAAAATACAAACGGTACAAACTCTACACTTGAGATTGCTCTCAAGACTTTAAACGGTGATATTTGGAATGTCTTCGAAAGGAGTTTCCTCCCTCTCGGTCTTGTCAATCAGGCCACCTAAATAATGCTTCAATCTATGGCAGTTCACCTTCCAAGATCCTTTCGTAACTTCATCAAACAATTCAATCGCTCCATACGGGAACACCTCCTTCACAACATAAGGCCCCGTCCACTTCGACTTCAACTTTTCGGGAAATAATTTGAACCTTGAATTATAAAGAAGCACTTTATCACCAACTTTGAACTCTCTCAACCCCTTAAGCCTCCTATCATGCAACGCTTTCGTTTTCTCCTTGATATTCCATGAACGCTCATAAGCCGCATCTCTAAGGGCCTCTAACTCATGGATTTGGAAATACCTCCTCCTAGCCATGGGAGTAAAATCAAGATTGACGGTTTTAAGAGCCCAAAGCGCTCAGTGCTCTAATTCAACCGGGAGATGGCAAGCTTTGCCATAGACTATCATGAACGGAGTTATCCCTAAAGGCGTATTGTAGGCGGTACGAAATGCCCACAAACAATCATCAAGCTTTTCCGACCAATCCTTACGACTCTTTCCTACCGTTTTCTACAATATTCTCTTCACTCCCCTATTTTCATTCTCAACTTGACCGTTCGTTTGTGGATGGTACGCGGTGGACAAACGGTGAGTAACTCCATAACACTCTAATGCCTTCTCCATCAAGGCGTTACAAAAATGTGATCCTCGGTCACTAATGATGGCTTTAAGTATACCGAATCGAGTAAACAACTTCGTTTGGAATTTCACCACCACCCGGGCATCATTTGTAGGTAAAGCTTGAGCTTCAACCCGTTTCGAAACGTAGTCTATCGCCACGAGGTGTACCTATTCCCACTCGAGGAGGGGAAAGGTCCCATGAAGTCAATGCCCCAAACGTCAAAGATTTCAAGAATTTCAATGGGATTTTGAGGCATCTCATTCTTGGATGAAATATTGCCAGTTCGTTGGCAAGCATCACATGTCCTAATGAATTCTAACGCATCCTCAACTACCATAGGCCAAAAGAAACCGCAATCAAATACTTTTTGTGCGATAGTGTGTGCGCCATGATGACCTCCCCTTAACCCCTCGTGCACATGCCTAAGAATATCCAACCCCTCTTCCTTGCTAACACACCTCCTAAGAATGCGATCTACTCCTATCCTAAAGAGGTAAGGATCATCCCAAATATACTTCTTCGCATCCCTAATCAACTTCCTTCTTTGTTGGGCATTCATATCCTTCATCACATACCCATTAGCAAGATAGTTCGCCATATCACTAAACCAAGGCAACCCTTCTTTCTCCACCGAAACAAAATCTATGGACTCATGAGGGAATTTATCTCCTATCGCTTCCTCACGAATCTCTTCCCTATTCGGATCCTCTAATCGCGAAAGGTGATCAGCCGAAACATTTTCCGCTCCTTTCTTATCCCTATTCTCTATGTCAAACTCGGAAAGGAGTAGAATCCAACGGATGAGATGGGGCTTAGCATCTTTCTTTTGGAAAAGATAGCGCAAAGCCGCATGATCGGTGAATACTATAGTCTTGGAAAGCACAAGATATGACCGGAACTTATCGAAAGCAAAGACAACGGAAAGAAGTTCCTTCTCGGTCGTAGTGTAATTCTTTTAAGCATCATTGAGGGTTTTACTCGCATAGTATATCGGGTGAAAGTGATTCTCCCGTCTTTGACCCAAGACCGCCCCGACCGCGTAGTCGCTCGCGTCGCACATGACCTCAAACAGTAAACTCTAATCGGGGGATACAAGAATGGGTGCACTCACGAGTTTCTCTTTAAGGAAATCGAACGCTTTAAGACACTCCTCATTAAAGAAAAGTGGGATGCCTCTCTCAAGGAGTCGTGTCATGGGGTGAGTAATTTTTGAGAAATCCTTAATAAAGCGCCTATAAAAGCCCGCATGACCTAAGAAACTACGGATGGACTTGACACTAGTCGGTGGAGGAAGCCTACGAATAGTATCTATCTTAGCTCTATCTACCTCTATCCCAGCTCTAGAAATCTTATGCCCTAAGACAATCTCCTCTGTAACCATGAAGTGACACTTTTCCCAATTAAGCATCAACTTCGTCTCAACACACCTTTTCATCATTCTTTCAAAATTCCCTAAACAATGATCAAACGAATCGTCATATACTGAGAAATCGTCCATAAAAACCTCCATAGCGCTCTCAACCATGTCTTGAAAGATCGCTATCATGCAACGTTGGAATGTAGCCGAAGCGTTACATAACCCAAAAGGCATGCGTCGGTACGCATATGTGCCATATGGACATGTAAACGTCGTCTTCTCTTGGTCTTCCGGCGCGATAGGTATTTGGAAATAGCCGGAAAAACCATCAAGGAAACAATAGAATTGTTGCCCCGCAAGACGCTCTAGCATTTGATCGATAAATGAGAGTGGAAGTGGTCTTTCCGGGTGGCGTCATTGAGCTTGCGGTAGTCAATACACACACGCCAACCGGTGACCGTACGAGAAGGGATGAGCTCATTTTTCTCGTTCACGACAACAGTCATCCCCCCTTCTTGGGGACAACTTGAGTAGGGCTCACCCATGAAGAATCGAATATGGGGTAAATTAAACCGGCTTCCATAAGCTTCAACACTTCTTTTCTAACTACCTCTTTCATGTTAGGATTTAGGCGCCTTTGAGGTTGCACCACTGGTTTAAATTCATCCTCCATAAGAATACGGTGGGTACAAAAAGTGGGGCTAATCCCCTTAATATCGGACAACTTCCAAGCTATCGCCTCCTTGTGCTCCCTTAGCACCTCAAATAACTTTCCCTTCTCATCCTCCGTCAATCTAGAAGAGATAATGACGGGCATACTAGAATTTTCTCCTAAGAAAACATACTCTAGGTGGGACGGGAGAACCTTAAGCTCTAGGGGTGGCGTATCTATGGGTTTGCTCTCACCCTCCTCCCTAATCTCACAAAGTTCTAAGGTCTCGGGGACCCAAGACGAATCTACCTCCTCACCCTCATCAACAAACTCCTCCTCAACTACTCCTTCACTAACTAGATCGGCTCCACTAATGAAATCCATGCACCTATCAACGCACGAGATGAACGAATCTAGGAAGTAAACGGAGTGACATGGACCACTAGAATCATCACTACCACTAGGATGTTGCATGGCTCTATCTATCTCAAAGGTAACTATCTCATCACCCGCACGAAGTGAAATCTTACCGTCAAAGACGTTGATGACGGCCTTTGCGGTTTGAAGGAATGGACGGCCAAGAATGATCGGGACTCTCTCATCGGCCTCCATGTCTAAAACCAAGTCTACAGGAAACACAAACTTATCTACCTTAACAAGCAAATTCTCTATGACTCCACGAGGATACTTGACCGAACGATCGGCCAAGGATAATGACATACGTGTGGGTGTAAGATCTCCTAACCCTAGCTTTTCATAAAGATAAAATGGCATCAAATTGATGCTAGCACCTAAGTCGGCTAAGGCGTGAGCGGGGGTAACGATACCCCCGAAGAAGCATGGAATGGTGAATGTACCTGGGTCGGTTAATTTCTCCGGTAGCTTATTCAAGACCACCGTAGAACAACCTCCGGTCAATGGAATGTTGGAAAGCTCACCTATCCTATCCTTACGTTTGAGAAGGTCCTTAAGGAATTTGGCGTATTTAGGCATGGACTGTAAGGCTTCAATGAAAAGAAGGTTTATTTTCAGTTGCTTAAACATTTCGAGAAATTGCCCATATTCCTTAGCATATTTTAATGCTTAAGGAGGGCGGGGTAAGGAACGCGTGAATGATCAACTAACGGTGAAGGCCTAACCCCTATGGGACGATTTCAACACTCTTTTCTACTTGAGGCTCCTCGGTGTGTGCGGTACTTGCTGGGTCTAGCCTATGTTGCACCTTACCGGGAGCTTCCATCTCTATCTCCTCGTCTACCTCTTCCTCATCCTCAATCTCAACACTCTCTCTAACTACCTCCCCTAAACTCTTTCCACTACGGGTTGTAATAGCCTTGGCTGAATGGTTAGCCGGGTTCGGGTAGGTATTTCCTGAAAACTGACTAGGTGGGTTCTCTTGTAACTGTTTAGCTAAACCCCTACCTATCGCTGAAGATCTAAAAGTGTGGATTGTTGATTTTTATTGTGAAGCTCTTGATTTTTATTTATTTGCTCTTGATTTTTAGCGAAATTACCAAATTTGGTTAAAGTTTTCTGTGTAACCTGATCTCTCACCATCAACTGAGCAAACATCTCCTCAATCCTACTTAGACTACCCTCTAAACCCTTACCACTAACTTGACCATCTTGATTTGACCCCCTCTAGGAAATTGATCCCCTGAACCTGAACCACTAAACTGACCTCTCTGACCTGAACCTCCACTGGTGTATAGACTGGGCCCCCTATTTTGATACTGGCTGGATGGAAAACCAAGAGGATTACCAGACGAGCGAAAACCACTATTATTGCCACTACGCCAGTTGGAGTTAAAATTAGAGTTATTATTATTATTATTAAATGGACCCCTAGACTGACATGCAATGTACTCTACCTGCTCGAGTGTAAGTGTGGGACAATCTATCGTATTGTGGCCTCCCCTACAAACCTAACACCTATCAACCTTTTTCTTAATCTCATTCAACTCCTGTTTAAAAGATTTCTCCATCCTCTCTAGAGTAGCAGCTACCGATGAATCCAAGCCAACTTGGTTTACCCCTCGGGCAGCCGAGGAGGTAGTCACAGGAATGGAAGTCATGCTGGTAGTGCTATAGTCCATATCAGAATGGGCGAAACTATAAAATAAATCATTGCACTCATTAACTATCTTCTTACCCATGAGTTTCCTCCAGCAGAAGTATCAAACCGGGCTTTGATCTCGGGGAACTTTTCTACGAGTGCCCAATCCGACAAGCCATGCTGAGAACAACGAGAAATCAGAGTTTGGAATCTCTCCCAGGCCAGGTGATAAGGCTCATCAGGCTCTATCCGGAACGAATGGATCTGATCATGTAGACGAGATGCTTTGGCGGGAGGGAAATATTTAGCTATGAAATCATCTCGTAAACCTGCCCAGGTGGTGAAAGTTCCCGCTGGCTGCGAATCGAACCAGACGGCTGCGCGGGCAGTGAGAGAAAATGGGAAAACCTGAAGATACCTGGCATCTAGATTAACACCCTCAATAGAGAAGGTGCTGCAAAGGCGGGTGATTCGGTTAATGTGGGCGGGAGCATCCTTATCATCACGGCCGTGGAATTGGCATGAGTTAGTGATGGCCGTCATGATGTAGGATGGGATTTGCCAGAACCTATCATTAGCAATGTTGGGAAGGGTGATGGGTGAATTAGCACCGGTGAAGCCGGTGGTGGCTTGTTCGTAAATGGTTCGATTGGCCATTTGAGTATTGGGTGTAAGACTAGGTGTACGGGAATGGGAAGGTGGTGGAGAATTGTGGGGTGACGACTTCAGGGTGAAGTCAAAGGCTGGTGGTTTAGATTGGAGTGTAGAGTCAGAAGTGGCGGAAGATGAAGTAGAAGATTTACTAACCTTTAGACTAAAAGACGAGAAGGTAGACTTGTCAATCGGCG
The DNA here is from genome assembly GCA_030545235.1 of Helianthus tuberosus. Classification (NCBI taxonomy): domain Eukaryota; kingdom Viridiplantae; phylum Streptophyta; class Magnoliopsida; order Asterales; family Asteraceae; genus Helianthus; species Helianthus tuberosus. The sequence continues at coordinate 124,686,087 of CM060412.1, forward strand.
GCTTTGGTGGTCCCTGAGAACGTGTATGGGGCATTCACTACAAAACCGAAAATAAACAAGTAAGACGACTCTAACGAAAGACTCTAAAATAAAAACAAAAGACACTAGGACTATTTAGACTCCTACGACTCGAAACACACAAATAGCACGTAATGATATCGGATAAAGTCCAAACAAAGTAATCAACGCAATTGCCAAGAATCCCCGGCAACGGCGCCAAAAACTTGATGTGCTAAAAAGTAGTTTAATAAAATTAACTAAATTAACCTAATTCTAGACTATAAGTAATACTCTAGACTCACTAAGACACACTAAACTACTAACCGGCAAGTGTACCGATCGACTCTAGTATAGCTACTGTAAGACCGGATATTGAACCCACGACACTCTATCGAATTACGCTAACGACTCTATTTAGACTAGACTGACTCGGACTGAACTATTTTGTTTGTTTGATGGGGGGGTTCTAAAAATCCTAAGAAAGCAATTAAACAAAATTAATTAAGTAAATTAACTAAAACGAATTACTTTAGGTTTTTACTCAGACGGTGAAAACACTACCTCGACTCGAATCCTGGTTGCTTTTAGTTATAGATTTTATTTGAAAGTTGATTATTATGGACCAGGATCGTAAGATGCTAAACCTCTCGAGTTACCAACTAAGCTTCCTAACCCTTCTCAAGAATACATTAGGGCACCCTAAAGGCTGTTATGATTACCAGTAAATTAGACTCCTTGTCCGGACCTCTAATGATTTATGAAAGTACCCTACAAGACTCTCTCTGTTTCGGGACTCAAGTCAAGGATAAATTTGGGTTCTTAACTAGACTTGTTAGACAACAGCTAATAGGTTAACTTCCTAAGAAGGACCCACCTTATGGTTTAATCGCTTAGACCTACCAGTAACCTCGCACCTGTCAGCTATTGAGGGTTAGTAGAACACATGATTTTATAAGATTACCGAGTATTGCTTTTAAGGTTTATTGGCCAATTTAACCCTAAAGATTCACGATTTATTATGTGATATCGACAGTCACCAAAATCTAGAACCTAACACAACTCTATTATGTGATAAAGACAGTCACCAAGAATTATGTAAAGCAATAAACAATATTCAAACACAATCAAGCATGCATACACATCTAGCTAATAATCAAATCGCCTACAATACATAAATAAATCCATAAGTATCATAAATTCATAATAAAAATCCAAACTTTAGCAACCATTCATCTTGTCTAGGTAGTTAACAAAATCTAGCCGATCATAGTCATGGAAACAAAAGCAAACATAGTAATTTTAAAGAAAAAAAACATGATCAAAGAGAAAGAAACACAAAAGAAGACACCCGGATGTTAAAGAGACGACCCGAATGATTCTCTGGACTTCCAACCTTCAACTGACAGCTCCGATTGCTCAAAAACGCCCCTAATGCAGCTCCAAGATCGCCCAAAGTCTTCTTAATTTGTAAGTTAGGGTTTAATGAAAGTTAATGATGTTTATATATGATTTCCAACTCAAAACCCATGACCAGCTCGAACAATTCTACCTGTAACAGTCTCTGGCACCCCGCGATAAAGATGTATGAGTAGGTCGCGGGCTGCCATCGCTTAACAAATGCTCTCAAAACTTTTAGGTCTCTCACCGAGCACGAGAGACATCCTTTCCTTAGTCGGGGTCCGCCAGAAAGCTATTTTCCAGAATTTTAACTTTGTTTTAGCTCCCGAGCTCTCCAATACGTTTCAGGACTTGACTTTTCCGTATTTTAACTTGTTTTACTCAATTTCCAACAGTTTCAAGCGCAAAGACCTGCAAAATGCAATGGGATCATCAGTATGCAAATTCTAACGAAAACTAAACTACATCTAACGAAAAATTATACAAACTATACACGAATAAAGGATGTATTTTACAATACATCAAATATCCCCACACTTGCTCTTTTTTCATCCTCGAAAAAGAATCTATGCATACGGAATCAGAGATGATTAAATACTCGGGTCAAAAAGCTATTTATACTTATTAACATCAAAACTTGTGTTAGCCGCGATTGCAAATATGCTTGTCCCTTTAAACCCAAATCCAGTTCTAAGCTCCTTATCATGCAAATTTAATTCAAGTGCGGTCAATCTACCTAGGGTCTCAGGCTAGAAGCCACGGTCCACCTAATCCCGCCTCAAGCTTATAGAACAAAAGGAACGATCACTGGACCAATTCCTAACCGCTTTATACCAAAATCAAGAGAATTTAAAACCAATTTTTTTCTCATTTTTTTCCTTTTTCATTTTTCTTTCTTTTGAGCTTAGACGTTGCTTTACCTAACCCAGAGGCATTCCCAATCAGAGTCACCATCCCCGAGAGAGATTACAATAGGCGTCGGTAATTTTGTTGCAATTTTCATTTCACACATCCTAGAGGCATTCCGGGTCAGAGTCACTATCCCCAACCAAGATTACATAGGCATGCGTTACTTTTCTTTAGTTTCTAGCTCATTTATTCAATATTTTTTTCTTTTCTTTTCATGATAAAAAATTCTAACGACTTTAGCTTATAACGGCATTCTTTATACTCTTATTGGCGGTTTTAATTTCCCATTTTTCCCAGATGAGTACCCACTTATAGACCGACAATTAAGGTAATATTAATTCAAAGGGACCTAAAACCAAACCGGGCCTACTCACATATCCCAAACTAGACACAAGCTCGACTCTTTTAATCTCATATTATCATTATTTGAACCCGAACAAAAACCCATCTTTTCTATCATTTTCCGTATTAATTTTGCAAACTTCTTTATTCATAAGACATTTTCTGATTTTTCAATTTTTTGGATTTTTTTATTTTTTTAACTTTTTTGTATTTTTCAAATTTTATGACTCGACTACTACTACTATGTACATGTACCCCATCCCCACACTTAAAGATTGTATTATCCCTAAAGCAAGAACGATAATACTGTGAGAGAATGTAATGTAATTTTCTGAATGAGTTCATTGTTTCATTTGACCTCAATTTATAATACAGTATTGAGCCAATAGTGTGGAAACAGAATATTGACAATCAATGTACAGCTATGTACAGCTAATTGACAAGCAATGTAAAGCTAATTGATAAAGCTAATTGATACACGCTATTACACCCCCGCAGTCGAGACGTTCGATGGCCGAATGTTTAGGCTGGATCTAAAGTTATCAAAGAGGATGCGAGGGAGGCCTTTTGTGAAGATATCAGCAACTTGATATCGGGATGGTACGTGTTAGACTCGAATGCACCCCCGTTGTACCTGCTCGCGGACGAAGTGAATGTCTAGCTCAATGTGCTTCGTCCGTTGATGTTGAACCGGATTACCAGACAAGTAGATTGCGCTGACATTGTCACAGTAGACCAAGGTGGCTCGGGATAGAGGATGGTTGAGCTCTAGCAGGAGATTTCGAAGCCAACAAATATCTGCAACGACATTTGCCACACCTCGATATCAGCTTCAGTGCTTGAGCGGGAGACAGTGGGCTGACGTTTAGAGGACCAAGAAAGAAGATTGTCCCCAAGGTAGACACAGTAACCAGAAGTAGAACGGCGAGTGTCCGAGCAATCGACCCAATCAGCATCAGTGTAGGCCAGGAGAGATAAATCATGAGTAGGGCTAAGATGCAAGCCATAATCATATGTGCCTTGAAAGTAGCAAAGAATACGTTTGAGAGCATTCAAGTGAGCTTCCGTAGGAGAGTGCATCTGCATGCAAATTTGCTAAACTGCATAAGAGATATCCGGGTTGGTGAAAGTAAGGTACTGAAGGGCACCTGCCAGACTGCGGTAAGCTATGGGATCACTAAATAGAGGGGCAGAGGTGTGCCCCAATTTGGAATTGGTGTCAACAGGGGTGGCAACGGGCTTGTAAGAGTCTATAGCAGCCCGATGAATAATATCTTTGGCATAGGCTTGTTGAGACAGGAACAGGAGATTACCAGTATGAGTGACAGATATGCCCAAAAAATAAGTGAGGGGACCCAAATCTTTCATTGCAAATTCACCAGCGAGAGATGTCATGAGACGTTGAAGCAGAGTGGCAGAGGATGTGACTAGGATGATATCGTCAACATAAATAACTAAATACGTTGTATCTGTCCCATGATGATAAATAAATAAGGATGTGTCTGATTTACTCTGGATAAATCCCTGTAATAACACAAAGTCAGTGAAACGCTGGTACCATGCACGTGGCGCCTGCTTAAGTCCGTATATGGACTTTTTCAGATGACATACGTGGTTAGGATAAGTGGGGTTGCGAAACCCCATGGGCTGATACATGTATACTGTTTCCGCCAAGTTGCCATGAAGAAAAGCATTTGTGATATCCAATTGGTGAATCGACCAAGATTGGGAGAGAGCTAAGGAGAGAACCAAGCGAATAGTAGCCGGTTTAACAACTGGACTAAAAGTGTCCCCACAATCAATTCCAACCTGCTGACTTCTGCCATCACAAACCAAACGAGCCTTATACCGTTCCAGAGACCCGTCAGATTTGAACTTATGTTTAAATAACCACATACTACGAATAATGTTCATATTAGGCTGACGTGAAACTAACTCCAGGTCTCATTTTTAATTAGTGTACTATATTCATTAGACATGGCATTGAACCAATCTGGAGAGGACAAGGCAAGCTGGGTGATTTTGGTATGTGGGTGATGGAGGCAGTGTGCAGGTTGAAAAGTTATTTTGGTTTATCGATGTCGTCCATGGCATGTGTGCGCATGGTACGGGTAGTGGGAGGGGGGATGGGGCTGGTGGTGGAGACGGGTGAGCAGTGGTGGGTGAGACAGGTTGTTGGTTGATTTGAACAGGAGCCGAAGGTGGGGAGAAGTGAGTTTCGTTTAGGGCGGGTTAGGACATGGAAAGTGGAAAGGTCGTGTTAAGGTGAGATGAGCCAGCAGGGGATTGGGCTGAAGTTTGGGAAAGGTAGGATGGGCCAGCAGAGGATTGGGCCGATGGTTGGGTGAGTGGTGTTTGGGCCATGGTGTGAGGAGGGGTAGTAGTATGATCCGAGGGTTGTGGAGATGGGTGAGACACATGAGGCCATAGGAGAGGGTTAAATGGTGGTGTGAGGAAGTCATAGGCGGTGGGGCTAGGCGATAGTGTGGTGGCGTAGGGGAAAATGGTTTCCTCGAAATGAACGTGGCGGGATAGAAAGATAGACAGAATGAGAGGTGAGGTCGAGGCATTTATAGCCCCGATGGTTTGTGGGATAGCCAAGGAAAACCATAGGTTTGGAGCGGTTGGCGAGTTTATGGATAGAGGTGGAGGGTAATAATGGGTAACAAAGACAGCCGAATACTCAGAGGTGTTCATATGTGGGGTCGCAATGGTAAAGACGAGTGGTAGGGGAGTAGAATTTGAGATGTTTGTTGGGTAGGATGTTTAAAAGGTAAGTGGCGGTTTCGAGGGCGTGATGCCAAAAAGAGGGTGGGAGAGAGGATTGAGCGAGCAAGGTACGAACCATGTTATTGATTGTCCGTATTTTCCGATCACCCTTGCTGTTTTGGGACGAGGTGTATGGACATGAAAAACGAAAGTGCATGCCATGGTTGTTGCAAAATGTTTAGAAAGAGGCGTTTGCATATTCCCTACCATTATCGCATTGAAACTGTTTGATTTTTCGTTCAAATTGTGTGCTGATATAGTTATTGAAATGAGTGAAGGTGGAAAAAACCTGGGATTTGTTTGTAATATGTCCATAAGAAATTTGTGAAATCATCAAGAAATAAAATGTAATAACGATGACCGTCGGTGCTTAGAACCGGGGAGGTCCACAAATCACTATGGATAATATCAAACGGTAAAGTAGTTGCATTACATGAATCATGAAATGGAAATTTAACATTTTTGCCAAAGACACAGGATTGGCAAAGTGGAGTTTTATTTTTATTAAATGAAATGGATTAAGATAATTTTAAAGAATGCAATAAATTATCGCTCGGGTGACCAAGTCGCTGGTGCCATCGGTCTTGAGTGGTGACAGTAAGAGCTGTAGGTTGAGAGGTGGTTTTGAGAAGAGGAGCAGTCAGAGGGTAGAGGTCGCCCGAGCTATTGCACCTAAGGATGGGAGCCTTGGTCTTGAGGTCCTTCACAGTAAAACCGAAAGGGTCAAATTCAATAGATAGCAAATTGTCGGTTGTAAGTTTCCGAACAGAAATCAGGTTTTTAATTAACTGAGGGGCATATAGGATATTATTTAATTTGAGAGGTGGGTATGGTGATGGTAAAGTAAGATTGCCTTGTCCAATAACAGGTATTTGCATGCCATTACCAACGATTATATATTTGTTAGTGCAGGAATTAAAAGATGACGGGGAGAAGTTACCTTGTGGATTAGCCATGTGACCGGTTGCGCCCGTGTCCATATAGCCTGTCGGATCTGGTTGCTAGAGAGACATTTTGTAGAGTGCTTGCTGGATGTTAGTGGGGGTAAAAGCAGCAGCATAAGCCTGGTCAGGTCATGGTCCAAGAATGCTCGCGGCTGTGGTACCCAGGGCAGTGGTGGGTGTTTTAGGTACCTAAGGGTAGGTGCATGGAGGGGTGTTGTTGGCAGAAGGTTGAGGGAAAAAGGTGCCCCATTGGTTGGCCGCCCATGATTGAGGGAAGACAATATATGGGTGTGATGATCCTCTTTCTTCCCCACCTTCCCTGCCACTTTATTTCCCCACCTTCCCCACCGGCCCTACACCTCCTTTTCCCTTTCTTCAATTTATTCTTCTTCCCCACCAAAAAAATTCTCTCATCTCCACTATCAACATCCAATTTTTTTAAGGTTTTTTTTTTCAACTTACATATCTTCTTCCGTATAATTCTTTTCTTTACATCCCGCCATGGAAACTAAGCTACACCCCGCCATGACAGTCAACAACATCAAAAACATGGTCCCAATCACCCTGGAAGCCTAGACATCCCAATACACCACATGGACCACCCTCTTTGAAGTCCATTATCGGGCTTACCAGGTCTATGATCACCTGAAACCACGTCCCGCAGCTGCTGCTCCCACTGACACCACAGATGCGGCCAAGGCCGCCACTGCCGAGGCTGAATCCATGTGGTCCTGAATCGATGCCATAGTCCTTCAATGGATCTATGGCACCATCTCCACCGACCTCCTTCAAATCATCATTGAACCTCGACAAACCGCCTACCAGGCATGGACGGCCGTAGCCAATCACTTCAACGATGTGAGAGAATGTAATATAATTTTCTGAATGAGTTAATGTCGCAACCCCCGCCCCCTAATAACCCGGGAACGGGCGGTCGCGGCCAGTTTCGGTGGTATCTGTTGTTTTATCAATTTTGGCAGCGAAAATTACATCAGGACCGTAGTTAGGAAATATTTTATCAGAGTAAAATACCACACTTTCAAAACATTAAACACATGGGATAAAACCCATGTTTTAAGTACACACATTTTCATAGGAATAAATCCTATGTTTATTTGATAAAAACATCTATTTCTTTTAGGTAACTTTATTGCCACTTTTCCAAGCCTTCAGTGCTGTCCAGCTGGCTTCTATTTGGCTTTCACATTTTGTTACCTGAAACGCGTTTAAAAATATTTTGTCAGTGGGAAATACTGGTGAGTGAATCCCAGATTAATCAAGTTTTAATATAAACCATTGTACAGTATTGAGGGCGGTCTCGCAATTATCTTTGTTTCCAAGTCATATCAATTACCACCCATGGTACTGTCAGACCCGACTTGTGGAAATATTACCCCTCGCAAGGCAGTAACAAATTTTGTATACAAAACCCCAAAATACCGATGATAATTGTATCCTTACAAATACTCAATAACTGCTTAATATATAATTAATTGTGTGAGGTTATGTAAAAAGAGTTTGCAAAAAGGAGATTACTCACATTTTCATCTTAGGTTTTCAGTAAGGATTTCCTGGGAATAATCTATAAATTACACAAATGCATGCGTGTTAGTATAATAACCCATTTTAACATTAGTAATACCCTCATCGAGATGGCATTCCAACAACTACGTCGGGCAGAACCACGACAGCCGTTACGGAACCCTAGATCAATCGGGCAGAATAACTAATACGTATCCAGGGGTTATGATACTTACAATGGAGCAGAACCTCGTTATTTAGGGGGGTATTATACCTGGAGATTATATTAAATCTTCAGAAATTTAAGAGAGAAAGAGTTCGTGAGCGATTTTCGACTGAAGGCCGATGCCCTCTACTTATAAGGCCTGATTTCGGGTTTTACGCGGCCCGCATAAGTGTTAGCAAGAAGCTACGCGGCCCGCGTAGTAGGGGGTCTAGGGTTGTAGCTGATCCGGGTCACGTATAGGTTCAACACGCGTGACGACACGTGGCGGCACCAGGTGCAGCCTTGATTGCAAGCTGTCGCGGCCCGCGTAGGATGTAGCCAAAGGCTACGCGGCCCGCGAGCGACTGTAGTTTCTGATTTTTATTTAATTTTTATAAAAAAAAAGGTATTCGGGCCTTTTTTTGCGTATGGGGTGTATTTTTGGACATATTGGGGTATTTTAAATATATTAGGGTGTCGGAAAATATTTTGGAGGGTTGTTATATCCTCCCCACCTTATTTTAGAGCTCATCCTCGAGATCTACTGGAACAAGTTTGGATATTTCCTTTGCATTTCGGATTCAAGTTCCCATGTGTATTCTGGTCCTCTTTTGGAGTCCCACTTTACTTTGACAAGAACTAGTCTCTTATGCTTGAGGTTCTTGACTTTCCTGTCTTCAATTTGTAGAGGCCTTTCTACAAATTTAAGTTGTTCATTTACCTCTATATCGTTTAGAGGTACCATTAGTGATTCATCGGTTTAGCATTTCTTGAGATTAGATACATGAAATATATCATGTATTCTTGCCATTATCTCTGGCAGTTATACCTGATAGGCTACAGGTCCTATTCTTCTAATAATCTCAAAAGGTCCAACATACCTGGGACTTAGCTTTCCCCTTTTGATGAATCGCACAACTCCTTTCCAAAGAGAGACTTTCAATAATACCTTGTCACCTACTTGAAATTCCAACGGTTTGCGTCGGTTATCAGCATAACTTTTCTGTCGATCACGTGCTGCTTTTAGTCGTTCCTTGAGTTGAATAATCTTTTCGGTTGTCTCCTGTACTATCTCAGGTCCAGATAGTTGCTTTTCCCCAATTTCTACCCAACAGATTGCGGTTCGGCACTTTCGTCCATAAAGTGCTTCGAATGGTGCAGCATTGATACTTGTGTGATAACTGTTATTATAAGAAAATTCTCTTAAAGGTAAGTGTTCATCCAAATTACTACCGAAATCAATGACACAAGCTCTAAGCATGTCTTCCATCATCTGAATTGTCCTTTCGCTTTGTCCGTCTGTTTGAGGATGATAAGCTGTACTTATATTCAACTTGGTTCCCATTGCTTTTTGGAAATTTGCCCAAAAATGAGAGGTAAAATGACTATCTCTGTCAGAAACAATTGATAAAGGTATTCCATGTAATGAAACTATTTCATTTATATACAATTTAGCTAACTGTTCCATACTGAAAGTTTCCTTCATTGGTAGGAAATGAGCTGACTTGGTTAGTCTGTCTACAATCACCCAGATTGTATCATTACCTTTTCTTGTTTTGGGTAATTTGGTAACAAAATCCATTGTTATCAATTCCCATTTCCATACAGCCATTTCTAACTGTTGCAGCAATCCTGAGGGTTTCTGATGTTCAGCTTTAACTTGTGAACAAGTTAAACATTTAGAAACATAGGCTGCTATATCCTTTTTCATTCCTATCCACCAGAAATTCTTCCGTAAATCCTGGTACATTTTATCATTTCCTGGATGCATTGTATACTTAGATTTATGGGCTTCTTCTAATATACGGTGGCGTAGGTTCCCTAATTTAGGTATCCACATTTTATTTTTATGGAATATCCAAATTCCATCTGTTCCTTGTTCTAATTCCTTAATCATTCCTTTTAATTTTTCAGTATCATCCTTGATTACCAATTCTTGTGCTTTTCTAATTTGTTCATTTAAATCTACTTGTAGATTTAATTTGAGAGAACGTACCCTTTTTGGCTTTTCATGATACTTTCGACTTAAAGCATCAGCCACTACATTTGCCTTTCCTGCATGATACTGGATATTACAATCATAATCACTAAGAATCTCCATCTAGCGTCTTTATCTCATATTTAACTCTTTTTGCCCAAAAACGTACCTTAAACTTTTATGATCAGTGAATATGGGAAACTTACTACCATAAAGGTAATGTCTCCAAATCTTAAGGGAAAAAATTATGGCTCCTAATTCCAAATCATGGGTTGAATAATTCTCTTCATGATTCTTAAGTTGTCTAGAAGCGTAAGCTATAACCTTTTGACATTGCATTAATACACATCCAAAACCTAACTTGGAAGCGTCACAATAGATTACAAAATCTTCAGTTCCTTCTGGTAACGCTAGTATGGGTGCATGGGTTAATCTTTGCTTAAGAATTCTAAATGCTTCTTCCTGTTTTGGTCCTCATTCAAACTTAATGGATTTACAGGTTAGCTTAGTTAAGGGAATGGATATTCTATAAAAATCTCGAATAAATCTTCTATAATAACCGACCAATCCTAAGAAACTTCTAACCTCGGTTGGTGACTCAGGGGTTTTCCATTTGGTAATCGCCTCGATCTTTGTGGGATCCACATGAATTCCTTCATGATTGACTAAATGTCCAAGAAACTGTACCTGTTCTAACCAAAACTTGCATTTTGAAAACTTAGCATAGAGCTTTTCCTTTCTTAATAAACTTAAAAGTGCGTGCAAACGCTTTGTATGATCTTCCTTACTTTTAGAATAAATGAGAATATCATCAATAAAAAAAATTATGAATTTATCCAAATATGGCTTACATATTCGGTTCATCATGTCCATAAATGCGGCTGGGGCATTGGTTAAACCAAATGGCATGACAGTAAATTCATAATGGCCATACCTTGTTCTAAATGTGGTTTTAGGAATGTCCTCTTCCTGTACCTTTAACTGATGATATCCTGACCTTAAATCGATTTTAGAGAAAAATCAAGCTCCTTGCAACTGATCGAACAGATCATCTATTCTTGGTTTTGGGTATCGATTCTTAATTGTGACCTTGTTCAATTCACGGTAGTCAATGCACATACGCATTGACCCGTCCTTCTTTTTTACGAATAAAATTGGTGCTCCCCATGGCGATGAGCTTGGCTGTATGAATCCTTTCTCCAATAATTCGTCTAACTGTTTCTTCAGTTCCTGCATTTCTGCTGGTGCCAAACGGTAAGGTGCTTTGGCAATTGGTGCTGTTCCTGGTAATAGATGTATTCTGAATTCAACTTCCCTGTTTGGCGGTAGTCCTGGCAACTCTTCTAGAAAGACATCTGAAAACTGGGATACTACGGAAATATCCTTTAGTTCTTTTCCTTTAGTGTTAGTGATTATAGAAATCAAATACACTATAGATCCTTTTCTTATATAGCTTGCAGCTTTCATCACAGATATGAATTTAGTGGATCTACAGGACTTATCTCCTTTAATTGTGATCTTTTCACCTTTTGGTGAATTTACTTGAATTGACTTTTGATCACATAAAATACTGGCTTTATTGGCTATTAACCAATCCATTCCTAATACTATATCAAATACTGCCAGATTCATTGGCTAAAGGTTTGCCATAAACTTTTGATTTAAAAATTTTATTCTTGCTCCCTGCAAGATTTCAGAAATTCTAACAGTTTCTCCATTGGTTGTTTCTACTAAACGATCTTGTGAGAGTTTAGTTAATGGTTGATTTAGTAGTTTGCAAAATGAAGTATTAATAAAACTTTGGTTTGCACCAGAGTCAAATAATACTTTAGAAAAAACATCATTAACTAAAAACGTACCGGCTATGACATCTGGAATCATTTTGGCTTCCTCTGTCGTCAGAACAAATGCTCTAGCATTTTTAGTGTTCTTGTTTCCCATGGCTGGAACTAGTTTCGGACAGTTGGGCTTGATGTGACCTTTTTTCTCCATAGTTCAAGCACAGTCCATTAACGGATTTCCTCCTACAATCTTCTTCCTTGTGTCCTGGCATCTTGCAGAAATTGCAGTGAGTGGAGCATTTTCCCGAATGCTTCTTCTTGCAGGCTTTGCAGTATGGTACAGAGGTAGAACCTACATTCCTACGGTTGGAATTCCCAGAACGGAATTCTTGGGTAAGCCTTTGGGCTAGGTTTCTCCTCTGGTCTTCTTCTCTAGTACAGATTAATTCATCTGTCAAGGTATTTGCTTGTTCTACAGCTTCTTCTATGGTTTGAGGTCTAGCTGCCTTGACTACATGCCTAATCTCCCTGATTAATCCCCAGATGTATCGAGAGGTTAATACTGGTTCAGGTAATGCAAGGGTTGGTACTATTCTATCATATTCAAAGAATGTAGTAGTATAACCCTTACTATCTACCCCGGTTATCCTAAGGTTCAGAAACTTATTCGCTATCTGTTCCTTTTCATTGGGAGGGCAAAATTTCCTTTCTACCATATTTTTAAATTCCTCCCATTCTAGGTTGTATACCCTATCTGTCACAACCCCCGCCCCCTTAACTGTCCCGGGAACGGGCGGCCACAGACATTCGTTTATGGTGGTATCAGTTATTAATTTGGCAGCGGAAATTTCATCAGGACCGAAGTTAGGAAATATTTTATCAGAGTAAAACCACCTTATTTGATATTAATAATCACAAGGGTAAAACCTAAGTTTCTTATTACAACATTTTTATAGGGTTAAACCCTCTTTTATTGAGTTTAAAACATCGTATTTTAGGTAACTTTTATAGCCACATTTTTCCAAGCCTTCAGTGCTCTCCAGCTGGCTTTTTACTAATTGGCTTTCACATTGTGTTACCTGAAACGCGTTTTAAAAACATTTGTCAGTGGGAAATACAGGTGAGTGAATCCCAGTTTAATCAAGAACATTTTATCAATTAAAACAGTATTGAGAGCGATCACATTGTTTATTTCTACACAATTACTCATTCAGTACTGTCAATCCTGACTTGTGGGTCATATTACACATTGGCTAACTCGTTGTCTAATGGTAACGTACTGTCATCCCGACTTACTACTCACAGTGTAGTAAATTTTGTATACAAAACCCCAACATACCGGCAGTAATTGAAGAACTACAAAGACTCAATCACCGCTTAATCACATTGTAAAACATTAAGGTTTTGTAAAATATTACAAAAAGTTTTAAAAAAATTGGATAAACTCACATTGCTATTTTAGGTATTTCCTTTGTGGCTTCCTGGTTATAATCTAGTTGAATAAACAATGCACACGCGTTACTATAGTAACCCATTTTAACATTAGTAATACCCCTTCCCGAGACAGCATTCCAACAACTACGTCGGGCAGAACCACGACAGCCGTTACGGAACCCTAGATCAATCGGGCAGCGTATCTAATACGTATCCAGGGGTTATAATACTTACAACGGAGCAGAACTTCGCTATTTAGGGGGTATTATACCCGTGTATAATGCCTACACTTTAGAATTTGAGAGAAAGAAATGAATTCTGAACGAATTTGCTGAAGATCCGAGGCCTTCTATTTATAGTGTTGTTTTCTGGTTCTCTCGCGGCCCGCGTAAAACAAGGCAAGATCTTACGCGGCCCGTGTCAACTCTAGTCAACGCGTAGCTGGGCTGAGTCATCGAGTAGGGCTGTCGGGTGTTGGGCCACGTGGCCGCACCGGGCTGCTCCACCTTTTTAGCCTCTCGCGGCCCGCGTAAGGGTTATGGGGTACCTTACGTGGCGTGCCTCAACTTAGATTTCATATTTTAAATTAAATTTAAAAATATTTAGGGTATTCGGGGCCCGTTTTCGCGTATGGGGTGTATTTTGGGACCTATTGGGATATTTTAAAATATATTAGGGTGTCAAAAAAATATTCGGGAGGGTTGTTATATTTTGGGTACAACTCCTGGATTATTTAATAAAATATATAGTGCAGTCACATTAAGTATAGTAACTCAATTCTACTTTATCCCTACGTCACGAGACAGAACCTCAACGAATTTAGGCAGAGCCTTGACATACGTTACGAGGCCCTACGTCAGTCGGACAGGGTATCAGTAGTCAAGGGTTAAAACACTTAAAACGGGGCAGGATCTTATTATTATTATAAGGTAAGTAATAAAAATATATATCGATAGGGAGAGAAAGTATCAAGATAGAGAGAGTGAGAAAGAAATAGTAGATTGTAAATCCACTACCTATCTCTATATATATACTACATCTTCTGCTTAAAGCTCATGCCAAGTTCTGTCCATATTGACATATTGAATAATTGCCATGTATTCTATGCATTAATTACTATTCATATCTATATATTCTTTTCCTACGTAGGCATGACATTTAAATGTCTATTGTAGACAAATTTTCAATTCTTTCTTTGTTTAGGTTTAATATTATTTTAATATATATATATATACTAGGTTATCACCCGGGAACTTCCCGGGTAGGAAAATTTGATTTACATTAATTATAAGTTTATAAATAAAAGAGTAAATTGTTATATTCGTCCCTGAGGTTTGGGCACATTTGCCATTTTCGTCCAAAATGACACTTTTGTACCATTTTGCCCCCAACGTTTGTAACTTTTTGCCATTTTCATCCAAATGCCTAACCAAGTCACTTTATACCGTCAGATGGGGTATTTTTAAAATTTCTCAATTATAAGGGGGTAACTTGTAATTATCTCTTTAAATACACTCCCTCTCTCTACTCTCTCTCTCTCTCTCAAACAAATACACATGTATAAGTCACTGTCTTCTTCCTAGCAATCATCCTGCACATCTTCCTTCCACCCAAGATTCCAATCTCCAAAACTAAAATTCAACCATATACAAAATTCTTATATAAATCCCACAAAAATTTACACAGTTTCTATCTAACCCAGTTGAGTTTCAACTTGATTTGTATACCTGGCAAACGTAACCCGTAAAGGCAACGTCGATGTCCAGCACATTCATGAAACCTCATAAAACAAGTCACCACCACAAGCTTCCGCTGCTTAGTCACCGGCCACCACCACAAGTCTGTGCCACCCAATCATCGGCCACCATTTCGCTGCTCAGTCGCCGGCCACTACTACAAGTTTGCGCTGCCCAATCGCCGGCCACCACCATAAGATTTCGGCCGCCTAATCGCCACCACTGCCAAAATATTCTGGCCGTCGCTCAATCGCCGCTACCACCATGAGCTTTCGGCCCAGCTCAATCGCTTCCACCACCACCAGTTCT
Organism: Helianthus tuberosus; assembly: GCA_030545235.1. Classification (NCBI taxonomy): domain Eukaryota; kingdom Viridiplantae; phylum Streptophyta; class Magnoliopsida; order Asterales; family Asteraceae; genus Helianthus; species Helianthus tuberosus. The sequence goes on from CM060412.1 coordinate 124,701,413, forward strand.
GACTCGAGTGTGACTCCAGATCTGGATTAACCGATTTTGACTCCATGGAACTGATGTTCGTGTGGGGGTGGGGGTGGGGGTGTTGCTCTTATTCCAGATCTGGATTAACTGATTTTAACTCCATGAAACTGATGATCTTGATGGTGACTCCATGATAAGATGTGGTGCTTGTGGGGGTGGGGGTGGGAGAGGGTGGTGGCAGGTTATGGTGCTTGTGGCGGCAGGTGGTGGTTTGCCCCTGAGAGAGAGTAGAGAGAGGGAGTGTATTTAGAGTGTGAGTGTGTGTATTATATAAAAGAAGAAGACAACAGTCACTGTGATCATCCCTGTTGTACAAGTGTTTTTTTTACAACTTACCCCCTTATAATTGAGAAATTTCAAAAATACCCCATCTGACTGTATAAAGTAACTTAGTTAGGCGTTTTGGATAAAAATGGAAACAAGTTACAAACATGGAGGGAAAAATGGTACAAAAGTGTCATTTTGGACGAAAATGGCAAACGTGCCCAAACCTCAGGGACGAAAATGGCAATTTACTCTAAATAAAATAAATACAAACAAAGTGATATATTACTGTTAACGATAAATAACTAATAACTTGATAACATGATTTTTTTCGATGATTAGTCTCCAACCTTAGCAACTTTTCTTTGCTCAATTTCACTCGTCCATGAACCCATCGTTTCCAAGTTACTGCTGACTGCAAGAAACATCCACAAGCCTTAGAGAACAAAAAACACAAAACCAAGTAAAGCTATATATATAACCAGATTTATGCATCTACTGTTATGTCGAAAAGAGATTAGGATAACAATTCAACAAAGGAGATGAATACTTTTGCATCAACCGGACAAAACCTTATGAGAACTCTGTTGTGCCTCCACCTCCATCCCATAACAACCTATCTTCTTTGTCCTTTATTTGCTGTTGGATTAACATATTCATAAGCTAATGAGATTCCGTCTTCTCATTTTCCAATGTGGGCATGCGCTTCCATTGCCAATCCCAAACCGCTTTACCATTCAAGCATGTAGTTAACCCATTTGACCACATCCTACAAACACACATACACATGGCAACAATGTAAAAGTAAATATTCACAATTAAAAGATTAAAAAGACCATCATTTACTTAAGGAAAATTAAAGTATAAAAAGGTGGGTATACCCATTTGACCCCTTACCTAACTCGTCCAACCGTGCCATTTTTCCACCTCAAAGAGGACCTGGACACAATCATCAATTCCTGTAATGTTTTCTTTTCTTCATTGAATTCCAAGTGAATCTAAAAAAAATACTCATGTGAATATAAAAACATTATGTAGTTTTTTTTTTCTAAAATGACACTCTTTGACCCGAAACTATTGAACCCACTTTTAATCTTATAAGTCACCGAAAGCTTTTTTAAATTCTTATAACAACCAAAAGAGATAAAAATAATACCCAAAAAAATCCATATATTTGTTTGTTGAGTACATAATCTAGATACAAATAAAAATAATGCTCACCTGTTTTGATCTAAGCACGCCGGTCAATAGTTTTCCATTTATGCATCAATAAATGGCTCGTTGTAACTTCTTTAATGAAAACGATTCTGCTTCTATCATATATGGTGCATAAGAGGCCTATGATAAAAAGAGTCTAATCTAATCTTGCTGGTCTTTTAAAGGTCTTACCCATGACAATGCCTTCTTTCTTACCGGTGAACATAACCTACATACAATTAATTATTTCAGGAATAGAAATTAGGCTTCCATTTAATAATAATTGTGTACTTTGTTCACCATATAAGAGAACTGTCTCCTTGCTGGAGCTCAAAATGGATCTATATTCCACCTGTGAATCGATGAACATAAAGATGTAATGATGCACAATAAATATAATAAAAAAGAAAAGCTTTTTTTTTTGTAGTGGAACCACTCGTATCTTTGTCTAATTTCCTATAGCACTCCTACAAATAAAGGCGGTTCTAGCAGGTTTAGACTTTCACCATCAGTGGCTCCTAGCTTCTTTGGTTCAGATACGCATACGAGTGATTGAACTCTTGCGTAGAAAGAAGTGGCTATACCACGAGATAGAGGATAGTCACCAGTTTGATGTTTGTTTAATATCATAGATCCTTAGATAGGGGCCAAGTAAGCTAACCCTTTATCCTTAAATAGGGCTAAGTCAGTACTTTCTGAACTTTAATAATGTATAACATGATTAACCAGCTCGATGTTTGTGATAAAACGCAAAACGTTTGTACAGTGCTAACCTTTGTGTAGAAATCTGGTGGTGAGTATGAAATAAAGCAAGTCTGACTCAAATCCAAACGCCACCCATCGTCCATGTAGACCTTCACCTGAAGAAAAAAAATAATTGTATTTATGAGGGGAGTATACCCGGATCCATAAAATACAAAAAATTAATAATTGGTTAGCAATTGCTTAAAACAAAGATCTTTTTCTGATGTAACATTTTGATTTATATTAACATTAACATTTTCTTATTCATCTTTTAATAATGTAATTGATAAAAGATCTTTTATAGAAAATAGCTTTTGTGAGTCAGAGATCTTTAAAGAGAGGGTCTTGGCCACTTGTTAATCCTATTTCTAACAACTTGTAAGTTATAACATAGAAAAACCTTTACATTTCACGATTTAAATTCTAAATAACTCAAATTTATGTCTTAACCCAAATTCAAATTGTTTCCACCAAAACCCAAATTTCAAGTAGGAACCGTAAGCACAAGGTTTAAGAACAATCAATTACCTCTAGTTCTTGAATTCTTCTTGTTTTCCCTTCTTTTAGTGTATGGTTACTTACACATGTAATTGAGTTTGCTTGAATGAGAAAATAGAGATCTAGACTTGCAATATTAAGCATTAAATGACTTTTTTTTCTTCTATATGAAAGGTAATAAGACTCTAAGAAACCTTTGACTCATGCCCAATTTGACCAATCCATTTTGACTTAACTCACATTTTTAATTGGGTCAATAACTTGATCTTGCAAATTTAAGCATATAAAATGAATGAAATACAAAAAACATATAGCTATTAGATAAACATAGGAACTGCTGGTAATTTGTGATTCATGATATATTAAAATTAGTATTTGATAGATATTTCCAACAAATTAGAACATAAACTTTTTCTGTTTATGAAGTCAAGACTTGCATGATCTCTACCACCACATTTGGAGATGGAGACGAACATTAGAAAAATATGTGCAGTTAATTAAAAAATAGTTAAAATCAAGCCATTTAATGAGATGTTTAGGAAGTATATGAAACTGGAATCAACTTAGAATGTAGTTTAGATTACATATGATCTGTATTTCTCCCAAAACCTAAAAAAAAGTAAGATCCCTAAAAAATATATTAAAATCAACTAAAATGTATTCAAACCTCAACAGTCAAACTCAAATTCAACTTCCCAGAACAAAATCAAACTATCACACACAAATAGATCAATAGAATGACAAAAATTTCACTTACAATTGGCTACAACAGAAACCTCCTTATAATCATCTCCAGGATCACCGGTATCAAAAATTCCGTATCTGGCAACATGGCATTTTTGATCGACCTCCTAAAAATCATCACCGAGATCATTGAAGGTTAGATCCTGCAAAACTGAACAGAAGGCAACAAATTAGGTGAAAATCGATGCCAAAAACGAACCGAAAGCAAGTATTAGGGTTGCGAGTGACGTATTGTACCTTAAATGGATGATGAACAATTGAAGTTGAGAAAAATCGTATTTGAAGATGTGAAATCGGTGTTTGATGTCGATTTTTTTGAAGAAGATGTGTCTGCGGCGCTAGGGTTTTGAGAGGGACGATAGAGAAAAGGAGCTCTGTTAGTGTTGTTGAATGAAAGGAATAAAGGATTTTGGATTTTAGAAGGAATATATAGTCGGGTCAAAATCCGGATCCCGCATAACCCATTAACAAAAAAAATGACTCATTCAGTTTCCCGACGAAACCACATCTAGGAAGCCCTAATATTGTGCCAAGTGTCCCAAATTTTTTTTGTTTATTATATACTAGGTTAGCAACCCGTGTACTACACGGGTAGCATATATATAATGTGAAAATAATTTGTTCATATCTCATAATTACACAATTTGTAATGATAATTACGCGACTCATGCTACAGTTATGTACATTGTACATACATAATTAAGTAACTTATAAAAATTATTACACAACAATGATAATTAAACATGTTATACACACAACACAACATAATGACTACTTTATTTTATTTTATTTTATTTTATAAATAGTTGATTTTTTTAATGTATAGCAAGACTATACTTAAATTAAAGATTTTTTTTAAATAATATAAAACATGTTACAAATAATTGTAACAAAAATTGAAAAGTTACCCTAAATATGGATGTATTAGTTTTCTATTTAAAAAGCATATAAAAAAAGATTTTTAGCTTTTTACCATAAATAATAAAAAATAGTGAGAAATAATATGAAGTTGACAAGTGGCAAAATTTTAGGTGGATACTCTAGGAATGAGACACGTGTACTCCTATTTTTATTTATAATTATAGAGATAATAGATATATTATAATTAATTTAACTGCTTTACTTATTTGGCGCGTATAACTTCTAAAATATGACGTTTTATAAAATAATAAATATGTCATTTAGAATGAGAATATTTTTTGTCTACATTTTGGTCTAAGTTTCATTAAAAACGGAGTAGGTTTAAATATAAAGTATTTTTATAATTTAATTATTAAACGGTTCATACGTTTGCCAAAACACCTTATATTTTTATTGGTCAACTTACCCATGATGCATCCTTTTAATAACCTAAGTTTTTATATATATAAATAAAAATTTTGGGAATGTTACATCCTCCCCACCTTGTTTTAAATCTCGTCCTCAAGATTCCCTGAAATATGGATGAATATTTTTGGTTAGTTTAGTTTCTAGGTATATTCTGGTCTTTGTTTTGAATTTCACTTTACTTTGACCAGAGCTATTCTCTATGAGATTCTTATCTTTGACTGAAATATGTTTTTTATTTTAACACAGATTTTAGTTACAGGTTTCCTAATGCGTTAATAATTGCAAAGTAAATTCTTATACTTTTGATGGAGTCCCACTTATAGGGTTCCTTCCGTTTATCTTGTCGTACGAATTTCGAGACGGATGATCAAACGGAATAATGTTTGATATCGGAATTATAGACGTATACGAGAGATTTCTTAATTGATTATTGACACACCTGTTCGTGATTTATCCCTAATTGTCAATCATTATGGCTTTTGGATTTCCTTATAGATATACATATCTATAAAATCATGTATTTCGGATATTTGTAAAATACACACTATTTAACAGATTCATATTTCCAAAAACAAGTCAGATATCAGGTCATGGTACTATTTAGGGAATTCCATTATCATAACATATACCCCATCTCACCCGGTCTCGCCGGAGAGGTACCCCCATCTTACCCGGACAAGCTGGAGAGTCTACCATACCATACCCAGTCTTGTCGGAGAGGTAGTTATCACTGTATTTCCCATAAATAGAATTTTTCTCAAATCATAATTTTAAAAGTGCATCATTTATTTTGACTTATATCAAGAAACAAGGAAATTAGTATTCTCATGATGGATCATATTCTAGAACCGAGTAGTACTAATAAACAAGAAATAACAGTGGCCAAGTGTTATTGCTTATTTATCATACTGGCACTGTTCTAGTTATTATCCTCATGGGATACCAATAACCATCACACTTTATTTATGCAAGTAATTGGCTTATCTCAAAGCTTTATTCTAAGGGATTTTCCTTAGGTTCAAGTCTAAATACTCTCCTGGGTGTTTACCAGTAATTATCAAAATTCTAACTCTTTTATTTATGCATATATATATAACCTTAGATTCCATTGCAATGAATATTTTATTGAGACATATGGTATTTTTAGAACATAGTAGGTTTCATGGTTTATAATGACTTCATGTTTTCATATGAATCACCAATGATATTTTCTCTTATGTTTATCTTACAGAAGATATTATATTGGGTATATCATCAAGAAATTCTATTGGGTATATGCATATATGTGTATAAAATTTCAAATCTCTAGTTAATATTAAACTTACGGAATATATACACACATATATAACTATACATCCGATGGTACCAATCATCAAGCTTATTTCCATGACTTTATTTTATACTTTTATAATTTCTGTCAAATATAATATTCTGGAATTAAAAGTTTAGGGAAATAAATTACTCAAAATATAAATTTTTCTGGACTCATAAGAACAATTTCATTTTTAACTAATGGGTTAAACTATACCAGACTCGCTATTTATATTACCTTAATAATTTCTCCTCAAGTAACCATCTATATATCTATTCTAATTATCACGTTCCTACCTTTTTCTTTATAAGAATAAATTATAATATATGATTAAGATTGAAAGGCATTATTTAGAAGAATATGTGCATATGTGACCCCTGACATTGTATTTACGGGTTACCATAAATTACTTTCTGTAATTGAAAATTTTAGTTATAACAATATAGTGGATATATATAAGATTAAATATTAATATATAATATAAACTTTCCTAACCATAACTATCTAAAACATATAAGAAATGTATCAACATCATCGTATTCAATTGTCAACATCATTCATACTTTGTAGCAACGAGTAATTCAAAATATATATATATTTTGTTAACTTCTTCGTTTCGACGTTTAACGATTTTATTTCTTTTGCCTCACTAGTTTAAAGATGATTGAAATATTCTCTATTGTTACCATTTTATTATTATTTTCCTTTCCACTTCTAACTCCGTCCAAAAGATATGTCAAAAATATGAGTATTTTGGTAATTTTATAAATAAAAGTAAAAACATTTAGCTTTCTTCATGTTTATTTATAATATATATATCTATATGTATTTGAAAAATCATTCTCTTTCTTTCTTACCCCTCTCTACCCATTTTTTTTAAGTATGAGAACTTCACAACTAGTTAAGGTAAGTTTAACATCCAATTTATCAACTCAACTCATTTACTAATATTGTATTATTTAACTATTATACATCAGTCAGTTGACTCGAATATTTTTCTTTATAATTTAGGATACACAATCCTGTAACTAACATGACTAATTAATCTTATAATCTTATATTAATTATTCCCAAGCATAAGATCTATTCTGGAGATACCTTAATATTAAAGATTTGTAGAAATGCTTTCAACGTTTAGTTAGGCCTTTCTACGTAGTCCAACTAACCCAAATCTCTAAAAAATTTAAATGATTTTATTTAATCATGAATACCTATCACATTCATTTAATCATCTATTTTATCGCTAAGTATTTCAATGGAAACTTTTACAAGTTATCCCAACATCAGTTAATTCATAAAACTATGAAAGTATGAAGTCTTATGGCCAACTGGTTATAAACCAGAAGGGATAAAATGGAGTGGTAAAATGGTACACCTGGGTTTCAAAACTTGCTTTGGCTAGATCCACTAAAGCAATCTTTTAAATTAATTCTTAAAATCCTTTCAGTTAATTTAATAGCTTCGGTTTTATTTATTTAAATATAAATTATTTTGAAATAATATTATTAAAACCACAAAGTCTTAAAGTTTTATACCATATATTTCAATATGTATTTTAAACCAAAGTAAATGATTGGTTCCAAAAGAAAGTCATGAACATGATTGCTTTGTTAATAACTAACTTAGTTTGATGTATATTATAATATTATTTGAGTAGGTAGTATTAATTATCACAGACAAATTTCTAGTATAAGCATTTGGGTACAATCATAAAAATAGATTGATTAAAAACGGTGAACAATGCGACTTATATATATATATATATATATATATATATATATTATTACAAACTACAACTGGAATTCAAAATATATTAGTGATTATGCATCCATAACTTATTTTAGTCTATCTAGGTTATAGGAGTATTATGCTCAACATGCTTTTATGTAAGGTCTATTCTATCTCCAGTCTCTACTAAGTTGTTATTTAATAGGCGAAGTTCCTTTAAAGTTTCTAGCTCATAGGTGGCATGGGTGCTGGTACTGGTTTGGCGGTTCAACTATTTAATATAAGTTAGCATTTACTGCTGTAGTGGCTAACATATGGAGATTTACCCATTGTTTATCTAATTCATTTTCCCCTAGTGGGTTATTGTCTGCTTCTTGAGTTTGTGCATTTATTTCCTGATTGATTATCGCTCCCTTTGGTTGTGACTTCTTTATTTTATCTCGACTTTTGCTAATAATCCAACTTCTCTTCTTAGTGGTGAATGGTTTTTTAGACTGTGCCTTACGAATAAATATTCCTTCCTTAGTATCTGCTGAGTATCCTGAGGGATTTGGTTGAAATGAGATTCCCTTATCTTTTGGTGAACTATCTAATTGACGATAGATGTCCGAAATTCTTTGCTTACCCATACTGTGGACTAACAAATAGTCAAATAACATAAAACACATAATTACATAAATTATTTCCTAACACAGAATTTAAAATTTAAGTGTCAGCAGAACACTTCTTTGGCTTAGACCAGTGGCAAGGCTCTGATACCACCTTCTGTCACAACCCCCGCCCCCTTATCTGTCCCGGGAACGGGCGGCCGCGAACATTCGTTTGTGGTGGTATCAGTTATTAATTTGGCAGTGGAAATTTCATCAGGACCGTAGTTAGGAAATATTTTATCATAGTAAAACCACCTTATTTGATATTAATAATCACAAGGGTAAAACCCAAGTTTCTTATTACAACATTTTTACAAGGTTAAACCCTCTTTTATTGAGTTTAAAACATTGTATTTTAGGTAACTTTTATAACCACATTTTTCCAAGCCTTCAGTGCTCTCCAGCTGGCTTTTTACTAATTGGCTTTCACATTGTGTTACCTGAAACACGTTTTAAAAACATTTGTCAGTGGGAAATACAGGTGAGTGAATCCCAGTTTAATCAAGAAAATTTTATCAATTAAAACAGTATTGAGAGCGATCACATTGTTTATTTCTACACAATTACTCATTCAGTACTGTCAATCCTGACTTGTGGGTCATATTACACATTGGCTAACTCGTTGTCCAATGGTAAGGTACTGTCGTCCCGACTTACTACTCACAGTGTAGTAAATTTTGTATACAAAACCCCAACATACCGGCAATAATTGAAGAACTACAAAGACTCAATCACCGCTTAATCACATTGTAAAACATTAAGGTTTTGTAAAATATTACAAAAAGTTTAACAAAAATTGGATAAACTCACATTGCTATTTTAGGTATTTCCTTTGTGGCTTCCTGGTTATAATCTAGTTGAATAAACAATGCACACGCGTTAGTATAATAACTCATTTTAACATTAGTAATACCATTTCCCGATATAGCATTCCAACGACTACGTCAGGCAGAACCACGACAGCCGTTACGGAACCCTAGATCAATCGGGCAGCGTATCTAATACGTATCCAGGGGTTATAATACTTACAACGGAGCAGAACTTAGCTCTTTAGGGGGGTATTATACCCGTGTATAATGCCTACACTTTAGAATTTGAGAGAAAGAAATGAATTCTGAACGAATTTGCTGAAGATCCGAGGCCTTCTATTTATAGTGTTGTTTTCTGGTCCTCTCGCGGCCCGCGTAAAACAAGGAAAGATCTTACGCGGCCCGCGTCAACTCTAGTCAACGCGTAGCTGGGCTGAGTCATCGAGTAGGCCTGCCGGGTGTTGGGCCACGTGGCCGCACCGGGCTGCGCCACCTTTTTAGCCTCTCGCGGCCCGCGTAAGGGTTATGGGGTACCTTACGCGGCCCGCCTCAACTTAGATTTCATATTTTAAATTAAATTTAATAATATTTAGGGTATTCGGGGCCCGTTTTCGCGTATGGGGTGTATTTTGGGACCTATTGGGATATTTTAAAATATATTAGGGTGTCAGAAAAATATTCGGGAGGGTTGTTATATTTTGGGTACAACTCCTGAATTATTTAATAAAATATATAGTGCAATCACATTAAGTATAGTAACTCAATTCTACTTTATCCCTACGTCACGAGACAGAACCCCAACGAATTTAGGCAGAGCCTTAACATACGTTACGGGGCCCTACGTCAGTCGGACAGGGTATCAGTAGTCAAGGGTTAAAACACTTAAAACGGGGCAGGACCTTATTATTATTATAAGGTAAGTAATAAAAATATATATTGATAGGTAGAGAAAGTATCAAGATAGAGAGAGTGAGAAAGAAATAGTAGATTGTAAATCCACTGTCTATCTCTATATATATACTACATCTTCTGCTTAAAGCTCACGCCAAGTTCTGTCCATATTGACATATTGAATAATTACCATGTATTCTATGCATTAATTACTATTCATATCTATATATTCTTTTCCTACGTAGGCATGACATTTAAATGTCTATTGACAAATTTTCAATTCTTTCTTTGTTTAGGTTTAATATTATTTTAATATATATATATATATATATTATAATTAATTTAACAGCTTTACTTATTTGGCGCGTATAACTTCTAAAATATGACGTTTTAGAAAATAATGAACATGCCATTTAGAATGAGAATATTTTTTGTCTACATTTGGGTCTAAGTTTCATTAAAAACGGAGTAGGTTTAAATATAAAGTATTTTTATAATTTAATTATTAAACGGTTCATACGTTTGCCAAAACACCTTACATTTTTATTGGTTAACTTACCCATGATGCATCCTTTTAATAACCTAAGTTTTTATATATATAAATAAAAATTTTAGGAATGTTACACTATCACTTCCTTTTGATTGGAGGATAGTGTTCCACCATTCTAAGGCTGAGTTTTTTAATAGATTAGAAGCAAACATTATTTTATCTTCTTCAGCACACTTGCTTATCTTTAAAACGGCCTCAGTCTTTTCTATCCAGCGTAGAGCTGCAATGGGTCCTTTATTGCCCGAGAATTCTATTGGTTTACAGGACCAGAATTCTTTATAAGAACAACCATAAGGCATGATTCTTCTTCTTTTGGGAATGGGCGCTTGAAGTACGGGTCCATTGTTTACGTTGTGTTAAGGTTCAGTTGGTCGCTTACTGCTATGCTTACTTTTATTATCCGCTTCCTTAACAGTTTGAATAATAAATGGCATTGCATCTATGATTCCTTGTGCCACTATGTGTTGGATGGCAGTGTTATCCACTTGATTTCCATTGTTATTGTTGTTTGGATTCTCATTATTCAGATTATCGTTATTCGGGTGGTTATCACTCTGGTTTTCATTATTCAGGTTTTCCTGGTTCACTTCGTTGTCCATCTGAATTTTAAACATTTATCACATATTAATATCACAATTAATATTTAATATAGCCAATCACATGACACGCATTTTGGTCAAAAGCGTTGATCATTGCGACTTTACTCTATTTTTATATATTATGCATCTACTACAAACCGATACTGGAAATTAAAATTACAATACCGACTGAAATTTAAAGCTACACTACTAGTAGTAGGCATCCGTAGTTTTTTTTATACACATACACACATATTTTATTATTATATTATTATTACTACTATTATTACCATTTCTACCATCACATTCATGGATATGGATTCATCCAGAAATCCATATTGCGCTCGTCGTACTTCCAGACGAGTCGCTCTCCCACCTGTCTCATCCTTTCACTACTCTCTAAAATTTCCTCACCAAATGTCCTAAGTTCTTGTACGTTTTCTGCACTCATTGGGTGTCACACCCAGGTTTCCACGTGTCACCGGTGGGGAGTATCGTGACGTGGTTGGCAACATAATAGTCAAACAACACAATATTTAATATGCACAGCGGAAGCAAATTGTAAGATATATTTCACCCGAATATAATATTGTAATATCAAATATCACAACTGTCGATTGTTTATCCACAGACGGATCGAAAATAAAATGGAAACAATAGTTCAACAGACTTTGACATCTAGAGCTTGCGAGACTTGAGTAATGATGCCTGGAGTAGCCAGCCTATTTCGTCTAGCACCTGCACTTAGCCTTTTTGGAAAATACGTCAGTTTACACTGGTAAATACAACTCAACTGACTCATTTAGAAAAGAGTTTGAAAATTGATTTGAATGCACTTCGGCAAAAATATCTTTTATAACTTGGGACAATTATTAAAATAATCTTGTATACAGTTTTACTCATTTGCCGTCCATTAGCACCGGTTAGAAGAGCCGGTTTAAGTTAACTGACACGCCACAGGTATAATGCCCACAAGGTTGATTCCTTTACGTGGATTACCAGTTTTTACATAATGCATCTGTCAGGTGTACGCCTACACCCCGTGCTTAGGTCGTGGCCATTTCGTAAAATGATGCCAAGGATATCCGGGACATGGTCATTTAACCCCCAAGGGCCATACATCAAATAATACAGAACAAAGCGAGTTATGTAAATACATTAATCACAATCCGATTTAAATGACTACATACCCGACCAAGCGGTACTTTTATAGTACCGTATCCCAAGCCCGTATAGGGAAAATAAGTTAAGAGTATTTACCTGAGCAAAGTATCAATCAAATACAACAAATGCAAGTACTTTTACTGGGCTCCTAATCTGGAACGAAGGTTTATAATAACCTATTAGATTTCTAACGGGTCTTTAATTAAGCCTAGGCTTAGACCGGTTAGTTTTAAAGATACGGTTCGTACGCACGATTTAGCGAAGACCGGATAGAATGTGATTTAGACCCAACAAGTTCAGAGACTTGCTTAATATAGGTATTTCATACACATTCTGGATTTTGAGATAAAACCGATTAGGTTTGGCCCGTTTCGGCTAATTTATGTAAACTAGTTACATAAGCCGAACCGAACGCGTAAGAGGAGTAACGGGTAATCATGAGAGCCATATATAGGTTTCCTAAGTTAATATGTCTCAATTATTTTGTGACATCAGTAAGATGTCTTTCATTATGCCCGAAACGAATTTAAACACAAACTATGCCCCGTATGGGGTAGTTTGGTCATTTATAAGGTTATAAAAGAGTTTAAGTATTAACCTGAGTTACAGGTCTGATATAATCAGCAAAAATACTTAGTTTGATAAGTTATAACAGTAGGGTAAAGTAGATATGTGAAATTTATCAAATATAACCAAACTATGCACCGTAGGGGCATTTTGGTAATTTCACATAAGCCGAAAAGCTCAAAATTGAAGTCTGAGTTTAACAACCTTTGCTTACTGTTAAATTATTATAATTTTCCCAAAATATCAGTAGGTATCAACCCTTGTATGTTTAAAATAGTTCTAGTACATACTATGCGTTAAAAAACGCTTAAGAAGGCGATTAGAAGCCATTTCCGGGTTCTATACCTAAAGCTGATATTTTTATTATTCCAGAAGGCTTAAAAAATTTATTTATCATTTAAAATCAGTAGCAAAAAGGTTTGGAGTCAATTAGATATGTAAAACTCATTTTATAGCCCGTAAGGGCAAAACCGACAATTACCGGATTAAGCCTACGACTATGAGTTATGCTCAGTCTAAAATTAATTAAAAATCTTCAAAAATCCCAAAATAATATATTACATCAGTGGGTAATAAGTTTGATGTCAAAAAGTGAGTTTAAATAGGCTATACGCTAATTACGCCGTTTAATTAACAAAAGGCTTTCAATTTACGCTAATGAGCATAACTCTCAAACTACACCTCAAACTGATGTCCAACTTTGCATACAAGTTTATATATCAGTTACTAAGGTTTCTACTCTTTTACATTTTCAAAAATCACGTTTTAAGGTGAAAAGGGCATAAAGTCAACATATGAGCAATTAACGGAATCATGCGCATTAATTGGTTAACTAATGAACCGTGGTGTATAATCACAGAGGGTTATACTAGCATGTAACCTGGTCCAAATAGAGCTCTAAGGTATTTCTAAATCATACCAAAGCGGGTCAGAACTGAAGTCAAAGCAAAAGTCAAAGCTTTGCGACTTTCGGTTCCGAACCGGGTCTAAACAGTAAATTGTTGGGTTGAACATGTTTAGACATGTTCTTACACTCATTACCAAGTTATATTAATGATCAAACAGGTTGTATGTGTTCTACATTGCTAATCATGCATAAATTAGAAAATAAGTATCCCATTGACTTTTTAATAATAAGTTTGACCCGACATTTGACCTAGTTAGAGTGGGAATTAGGGGGAACCCTTTTAAGGGTTCAATGCCCACATAATTACCAACTTATAACTACCTTCAATTAGACTAATCACTGGACCATTAGTGATTAATCACTAAGTCAACCGTTAATTATGACGGTTTGACTTTTAAGCTAAAACTAAGCAAAAACTTAACTAAGAGAGGATAAGCAAACTTACCAAGGTCCTATGCTTGATTAGTGATCACTTGAGCCTGCTTTGGAGCTCCAGAAATGATCAGATTGCTGAAGGAAGGTGTGAGGAAGTGTTTGCAACTTTGGTCCTTTATATAGTGCTCAAGAACACTTAGATCTTTGACACACAACACTACCATTGGTCCCTGATTGTTAACACATGACCCTAAGGTTCTAGGAGGCACTTAGGGGTCGCCCATGATGAGAAAATATCTGTTTTGGGTCGGTTATGCGTGTTTACAGGCTGCTGTCTGAAGTTGTTGTTACTGTGTGTCTGACGCGGCCCGCCTGGACCTCATTTTCAGAATTTCACTTTTTCATGTTTTTGCATATTGTCCCTTGGCTCTTCGAAAGGGCAACCAAGCTTAATACTTACAATTTGACCCCTTCTTATTTACCTACAAGGGCTTTAGGACTTGTACCCACTTTGCCAAGTCCCTGGACACTTCTGGTTAACCCGAAAAGTCATAACTTTCTACGTTAACGCTTTAACCCCTTGCATACGAATTTGATCATAACTTTCTCATATGACAACGAAACTTTACGAAATTTATATAGTGCATTCTAGTGAGCATAATTAACCGTTACAAAGCTTCGGGTTTGTTAAAAGGTCACTCAGAGGTATAACTTAAACATGTTGACACATTTAACCCCTGTAGTTTGTAATCTCTCACTTTCTTTCATATTTAGCTTCGTATGATCCATGATTTATTCGTTTGAATGTATAAACATTATGTAGGGTTATATTAAAAGATATTTATCCATTGTTGACATTTTGAACCCTTATATTCACATACTTTCCATGTTTGTCAACTTTAGTCCCTCTAGAGTATACTTTCACACGTGTCAATACATTATAGGACGTGAATTTTCGAGGTGTTACATCCTCACCCCTTAAAATAAATATCGACCTCGAGATTTGATTAAAGTAAAGGAAATACTTTTCTGTTGCATCATGGATTTAATTTCCATAGTATATTTGGGCTTCCAAGGGTGTCCCGGTTGACCTATACAAGAGGTGCATACTTTCTTTTGGAGCTCCTTAACCTGTCGATTCTCAATCGACATAGGTTGCTCATACTATTATAGATCTGCATATCATTATGTGATAGTGCTTTTCGACTTATTGGTGACACGTCGCTAAATCATTAGTGTGAGTCACATTGCGCGTTCCACCAAGCTCCTAAATTAGGTCTTAGCTCGTAAGCTATTTAGTCTTGATACATTCGAATCCTTCGAATGACTTTAAATATTCCAAGCTTAACTAACCTAAAAATTACTACTCGGCACACCCTCTAGGGTGTTATCTTTTGTTGAACTTTATCTTTTAACCAGAACTTAGGAGGGTTGCTATTTTCATAAATCCTTGATTTCCTGCCGTATACTGGCAACTTACAATCGATTATGGATTTGTATAATCTTATTTGTTGTTTCCAAGGCAACTTTCAGATCTTGATAATTGGACTTACCAATTCTCTATCTAATAATAGATGTTTAGCATTCCATCTATACGAGGTCTCCAAAGGAGTAGTCTTAATACTTACATGTCAATTATTATAGAAAAGATTATCTTAAGGTGGGATGGTTATCCCAACCATTGCTTAACTAATTTTAAGGAATAGCTAATCCTTGTCGTTAGTCGAACAAATCGACGATCCTGGGCAGCTGATGGCGATTCTCAATCGTTGCCTAATTAGGGTTGCGGTAAACAATGCATAAGAAAAATGAACCGTCTTTCATACTTAACCATACCGAATTCTCAGGATATTGAGTTAAGCTATATGAATCTATATCTTAAAATTTACTTAATCAGGGTTTCGGTTATTCCGTAATCAACATGGAGTTCTTACAACACTCTAACCCAAAGCGAGATGTTAATCTTAACTCTACTTGCCTTTCAGGAGGTAAACAGGGTAATCCTAGGAGAAGATAATCAAGATACAAGGAGGTCACAGAGATTTTCCAAATCTCAGGCTCCAGCTCATCCATTCTTGCTGGTGTCAAATGAGTGACACATTTATGTTATGAGTCCCCGGATTTCTTAATCGGGAACATTTACTTGGACAATTCTATTCTGGATATCTCCTTTGAATACCATTAGTTGACTTTAGTACCATATGACCTCTCAGAATATCTTTGTGGTCCCATGCATTAAACATCCATACTGATCAGGCATGGAAGCAATCTATGGAACTTAGTAAGATACACCAATCCTCATATGGCGCTTTTATCATACCATCTGGGATTCGGAATCGATAGAGATTAAAGTGATATCAATTATATATGCTGACGCACTTCCTCTTAGAGAGAGGATATTTCGAGAACTCTACGACTGAAGGTTTCTGATAGGAACAAAAGAAATGATTCTTCCGATTTCGTCTGTAACTTTTACCTTACACTTAATATCTGGGGTTTTTATGGGAAATTTCTAAAAGTTTGCTAAGCATAAGATCTTATGTGAGACTTAGCAGCATCTTGACCCAAACGTAACTCCTTGAGTGGTCAAAGGCTCACCATAAGGAGTTTTGATAACTACTTGCTCCTTATCATCCACAATATGGGCTTGGCTACCAGACGACCAACCCATTCTTATCACTATATCGAGTCCTTTATTATATAAATGAAAACGAGGACAGCAGAAAAGAATGATTCCTAATGGATATAAAACATCCATCTAATATTGCTGAAGCAGTCTCTGAGGTACCATCGGTCAATTTTACTTTACATTTAACGCTTAGAGTTTTAGCAGGCAAATTTAATGATTTACAAAATCTATTGTCTACGGAAGACTTATCTGAACATGAATCAATTAATACTCTAGCATGAGCGTTTATTGATAAAGAAATTACCTGTTGGGACATTGTCATCCTGAATAGCCTCCTGAGCGCCCATTTGAGAGCTTCCAGCTTCGGTCTTCTTAGCCTCCCCAGGCTTCTTGGTTTTATTTGGGCAATTTGTCTTGATGTGCCCTATTTCATTGCAACCATAGCAGGTTGCGTCTCCCAATCTCTTGCAATCCATGGTCTTATGTTCCTTGGCCTTGTAGATTCCACAGGGTAGAGGCTGAGATTCAAATCTGCATTTCCCGAGGTGGTATTACCTACAGGTTTTGCATCTGGTCTTTTCACTGGTCTGCTGTTTGTCCTTCAAATCCTTCCCAGACTTAGTTGCTCCTTCCTTGGCAGCCTTAGGGCAATTAGTACTGATGTGGCGCTTTTCGCCGCAGCTGAAACAGTTTGCATTCTTTATGTCCCTACATTCGTGGGACTGGTGGCCAGCTCTTTTACAGATGCCACATTGCTTTATCTTTTGATTTGATCGACATTGTCCCCAGTGTCTTCTTTTGCAGGTTTTACATTCGGGTTTTGCCTCCTTTAGTTTGGACTGGTTATAGCTTGAACCAGTCTTACCCTTTTTGTAACTCCTACTTGGGGTTTTATTGCACTTTCGCTTATGATCCTTCAACACACGGTCCACAGCGTTGTTTACGGTTGTATTTATCATAGCCTGAAACTCGGTGCTTGTCAAGTTCAGTCTTGCATCATCATTCTGATCAACTGGATGATTGTGAGCTTCAGAGGAGTCAGCCATGGTGAAGCTTTGAAGGCTACTAACCAAGTAGTAAAAATTTGTTTAATCATATAACGAATTGTCGAATTTGATGAATAAATAGCCATGGTGCAATTAAACCATATAGGCCAATAGATAGTATTTAATTTATTTGATTATGTTTTGCCTAAGTCTTTAAATAAACCATCTCTGGCATTTAAACGGAATATAATCCTTCATATTTATTAGACAGGGGACATAAGTCACGACTGCCAATGTCATACTGACATATTTTATATATAGCACAAGGGCTTGTTCCAAAGGACTTTTGATGGCTCAGAGGCCTTGTCACTAGGGAAATTTTAAAACATAATCAATGATTCCTTTGGATCGAAAAATTTCATAGTTCATTGTCTTGACAAGAAGTTATGAAATAAGACTATCTTTTTCATGTATTCATCTTTACCCGTATGTAACATCTCGAATAGATGTTTTGATGCTTACATCATGTTCGACGTTTATTAGCCATGATTCCTATTGATCGCTTATGCTAAAAAGGGGTTTGGAAAAATTTCCTAATATAAAGATGACAAGTGTGATTTTATCGCATCACTGTTGCCAGAAGTGTTAACATATCTACAATGTTACAAGGATTTGAATCCTTTGAATAGGTTCTACCATCTTGGCCTTGTCTGGAATGACATATGGGCTAGGTCGTACCTTTAAGATTCTTTTTACTATGTATATTGGCATGGAAGGAAGGATATTTATTTTATTCAGGATTTTTATCACAAATCATAATTTACAAGTTAATAATAGCACAAATGGCCTAGTCGCGTAGACAAGCTTAATTTATAAGCCAGGATTTCAAAGAATCGAGGCATTTTAGGTTTGAATCAAAGTTCATTACCTTTTCTTGACAGGGAGTTGTAGGCTACCACTGTCTTTAGTCTCAGAGGACATTAACTATAGCCCGTAGGCACTTCCCTTCTAAGGGATGTTTATAATATGATCATCTTATAGGATGATATAAGCCATGATTTCAGAGAATCGAGGCATTAAGGTTTGAATCAAAGTTCATTACCTTTTCTGGACAGAGAGGCAAAGACTACCACTGTCTTTAGTCTCAGAGGACGTTTATTATAGCCCGTAGGCACTTCATCCTTAAGGGATGATTATTTCTAATAAGGGAATTTAGATTAACCCTCTTTTTAAAAGATGGCCTGTGTGACTTTAACGATTCACAGTTTGCCAAAAATGTTAACATACTTACAGATGCTAACAGGGATTGGAATCTTTTGGATAGGTTTTACCGTCTTGGCCATGTCTGCAATGACATTTAGGCTAGGTTTTACCATCTTGGCCATGTCTGCATTGACATTTAGGCTAGGTTTTACCATCTTGGCCATGTTTGCATTGATATTTTGGCTAGGTTTTACCTTTAAGATTATTTTAATATTTAACGCAGAACAATCCTAAATTGAGGTGTTAACAAGGATCTTAATCTAATTTAGGAACTACCATCTTGGCCCTGTCTCAAAATAACACGTGGCTAGCTCTTGTCCTTTTTAGATTTTGCCATTTTATTATAATAGTAGATCTTATAATATAGGAATGATATTTTTAAATATAATTGTTCCTTTAAAATTTAACAAGTATAGGGTTGCCCTAAACAGGACTTCTACTAAAATGACTTGCCCATGCAAAGGCTAATCAGAAAAATAACAAGGAAGTAATTAAAAGACAATGAAACGAATTTGGATTAGTCCTATGTTCTCGTCTAGACTCAAGAATGTGCAACTGTGTAACTGAGATTAAACACAAAAGGCTAGTGTTTAATTCACTCAGTGTTGGCTCTGATACCAACCTGTCACACCCCGGTTTCCACGTGTCACCGGCGGGCCCGGTGGGGAGTATCGTGACGTGGTTGGCAACATAATAGTCAAACAACACAATATTTAATATGCACAGCGGAAGCAAATTGTAATATATATTTCAGCCGAATATAATATTGTAATATCAAATATCACAACTGTCGATTGTTTATCCACAGACGGATCGAAAATAAAATGGAAACAATAGTTCAACAGACTTTGACATCTAGAGCTTGCGAGACTTGACTAATGATGCCTGGAGTAGCCAGCCTATTTCGTCTAGCACCTGCACTTAGCCTTTTTGGAAAATACGTCAGTTTACACTGGTAAATACAACTCAACTGACTCATTTAGAAAAGAGTTTGAAAATTGATTTGAATGCACTTCAGCAAAAATATCTTTTATAACTTGGGACAATTATTAAAATAATCTTGTATACAGTTTTACTCATTTACCATCCATTAGCACCGGTTAGAAGAGCCGGTTTAAGTTAACTGACATGCCACAGGTATAATGCCCACAAGGTTGATTCCTTTACGTGGATTACCAGCTTTTACATAATGCATCTGTCAGGTGTACGCCTACACCCCGTGCTTAGGTCGTGGCCATTTCGTAAAATGATGCCAAGGATATCCGGGACATGGTCATTTAACCCCCAAGGGCCATACATCAAATAATACAGAACAAAGTGAGTTATGTAAATACATTAATCACAATCCGATTTAAATGACTACATACCCGACCAAGCGGTACTTTTATAGTACCGTATCCCAAGCCCGTATAGGGAAAATAAGTTAAGAGTATTTACCTGAGCAAAGTATCAATCAAATACAACAAATTCAAGTACTTTTACTGGGCTCCTAATCTGGAACGAAGGTTTATAATAACCTATTAGATTTCTAACGGGTCTTTAATTAAGCCTAGGCTTAGACCGGTTAGTTTTAAAGATACGGTTCGTACGCACGATTTAGCGAAGACCGGATAGAATGTGATTTAGACCCGATAAGTTCAGAGACTTTCTTAATATGGGTATTTCATACACATTCTGGATTTTGAGATAAAACCGATAAGGTTTGGCCCGTTTCGGCTAATTTATGTAAACTAGTTACATAAGCCGAACCGAACGCGTAAGAGGCGTAACGGGTAATCATGAGAGCCATATACAGGTTTCCTAAGTTAATATGTCTCAATTATGTTGTGACATCAGTAAGATGTCTTTCATTATGCCCGAAACGAATTTAAACACAAACTATGCCCCGTATGGGGGTAGTTTGGTCATTTATAAGGTTATAAAAGAGTTTAAGTATTAACCTGAGTTACAGGTCTGATATAATCAGCAAAAATACTTAGTTTGATAAGTTATAACAGTAGGGTAAAGTAGATATGTGAAATTTATCAAATATAACCAAACTATGCACCGTAGGGGCATTTTGGTAATTTCACATAAGCCGAAAAGCTCAAAACTGAATTCTGAGTTTAACAACCTTTGCTTACTGTTAAATTATTATAATTTTCCCAAAATATCAGCAGGTATCAACCCTTGTATGTTTAAAATAGTTCTAGTACATACTATGCGTTAAAAAACGCTTAAAAAGGCGATTAGAAGCCATTTCCGGGTTCTATACCTAAAGCTGATATTTTTATTATTCCAGAAGGCTTAAAACAATTTATTTATCATTTAAAATCAGTATAAAAAAGGTTTGGAGTCAATTAGATATGTAAAACTCATTTTATAGCCCGTAAGGGCAAAACCGACAATTACCGGATTAAGCCTACGACTATGAGTTATGCTCAGTCTAAAATTAATTAAAAATCTTCAAAAATCCCAAAATAATATATTACATCAGTGGGTAATAAGTTTGATATAAAAAAGTGAGTTTAAATAGGCTATACGCTAATTACGCCGTTTAATTAACATAAGGCTTTCAATTTACGCTAATGAGCATAACTCTCAAACTACACCTCAAACTGATGTCAAAACTTTTCATACAAGTTTATATATCAGTGACTAAGGTTTCTACTCTTCTGCATTTTCAAAAATCACGTTTTAAGGTGAAAAGGGCATAATAGTCAACATATGAGCAATTAACGGAATCATGCGCATTAATTGGTTAACTAATGAACCGTGGGGTATAATCACAGAGGGTTATACTAGCATGTAACCTGGTCCAAATAGAGCTCTAAGGTATTTCTAAATCATACCAAAGCGGGTCAGAACTGAAGTCAAAGCAAAAGTCAAAGCTTTGCGACTTTCGGTTCCGAACCGGGTCTAAACAGTAAATTGTCGGGTTGAACATGTTTAGACATGTTCTTACACTCATTACCAAGTTATATTAATGATCAAACAGGTTGTATGTGTTCTACATTGCTAATGATGCATAAATTAGAAAATAAGTATCCTGTTGACTTTTTAATAATAAGTTTGACCCGACATTTGACCTAGTTAGAGTGGGAATCAGGGGGAACCCTTTTAAGGGTTCAATGCCCACATAATTACCAACTTATAACTACCTTCAATTCGACTAATCACTGGACCATTAGTGATTAATCACTAATTCAACCGTTAATTACGACGGTTTGACTTTTAAGCTAAAACTAAGCAAAAACTTAACTAAGAGAGGATAAGCAAACTTACCAAGGTCCTATGCTTGATTAGTGATCACTTGAGCCTGCTTTGGAGCTCCAGAAATGATCAGATTGCTGAAGGAAGGTGTGAGGAAGTGTTTGCAACTTTGGTCCTTTATATAGTGCTCAAGAACACTTAGATCTTTGACACACAACACTACCATTGGTCCCTGATTGTTAACACATGTCCCTAAGGTTCTAGGAGGCACTTAGGGATAGCCCATGATGAGAAAATATCTGTTTTGGGTCGGTTATGCGCGTTTACAGGCTGCTGTCTGAAGTTGTTGTTATTGTGTGTTTGACGCGGCCCGCGTAAGACTTCTTAATCTCTTACGCGGCCCGCCTGGACCTCATTTTCAGAATTTCACTTTTTCATGTTTTTGCATATTATCCCTTGGCTCTTCGAAAGGGCAACCAAGCTTAATACTTGAAATTTGACCCCTTCTTATTTACCTACAAGGGCTTTAGGACTTGTACCCACTTTGCCAAGTCCCTGGACACTTCTGGTTAACCCGAAAAGTCATAACTTTCAACGTTAACGCTTTAACCCCTTGCATACGAATTTGATCATAACTTTCTCATATGACAACGAAACTTTACGAAATTTATATGGTGCATTCTAGTGAGCATAATTAACCATTACAAAGCTTCGGGTTTGTTAAAAGGTCACTCAGAGGTATAACTTAAACATGTTGACACATTTAACCCCTGTAGTTTGTAATCTCTCACTTTCTTTCATATTTAGCTTCGTATGATCCATGATTTATTCGTTTGAATGTATAAACATTATGTAGGGTTATCTTAAAAGATATTTATCCATTGTTGACATTTTGAACCCTTATATTCACATACTTTCCATGTTTGTCAACTTTAGTCCCTCTAGAGTATACTTTCACACGTTCAAGCTTATGACACGTGTCAATACATTATAGGACGTGAATTTTCGAGGTGTTACATTGGGGGTGCAGGTTCTAGGATTGGGTTTGGAATCTGGGGTGCGGGTTCCTGGTATAGGGGTGTGGGTGCCTGAAACGGGTAAGGATTCTCTAAAATCTCCCTAATATATACATCGTTGTCGTAATAGGGATCTAGAGGGTCCAAACCTGGGTAGGCTCCAAGATTCGGCATGGGTATGTCTTCATGTATCGGGTAACGTTGCACATAGTCCCTATTGTCGTCCCACCACTGGTCGTAATTTGGGTCTAAGGGGTTTGGTACTGGTACCCTACACTACTAGAAAATCTGAAACTTCTTACACCAGTTTTCCTAGGAAATGCGTCATAAAACTTGTTTTTCTACGCATTTATGACAAACACCTGATGTAGGAAAACAGCTCGTAGGAAACCCGTTTTCAACGCATTTCCTACGCAACTTCCTACACATTTTCTACGAAACTACTACGTCACAAATTGCTACGAATCTCCTACAATATATTCAATTATTATCTTTTTATGATTTATTTTTTTGTGACCCATTTCCTACAAATAAATTAGAAGTGTTGTTACAAATTTCCTAGAAAACTGGGTATTTTTTGTGACCAACTTCCTACAAATAAATTAGAAGTGTTGTTACAAATTTCCGAGGAAACTGAGTATTTTTTGTGACCCACTTCCTACAAATAAATTAGAAGTGTTGTTACAAATTTCCGAGGAAAGTGAGTATTTTTTGTGACCTATTTTCTACAAAGAAATTAGAAGTGTTGTTACAAATTTCTGAAGAAACTGAGTATTTTTTGTGACCCATTTTCAACAAATAAATAAGAAGTGTTGTTACAAATTTCCTACGGAAACTAAGTATTTTTTGTGACCCATTTTCAACAAATAAATAAGAAGTGTTGTTACAAATTTCCTACGAAAACTGAGTATGTTTTGTGACAAATTTCTAACAAAATAAAGAAAAAAGCTATTATGTTGTGACACATTTCCAACCACCTAATTTATTAAATAAAAAAACCTGCAAAAAAATAAATAATATTTCTGTTTTTTTCTGGCAAAAAATTCCAGAAATAATTTGCAATACCAAAAACCTGTTTTACAAAATTCACCGAAGTTACAATGACATAAATTCAAAAATCATGCGTTACAACGCAAGTTCCAATATGTTTAAACTGTAAGCTAATACAATTCAACGTAATTCCAAAAAATATCAAAAACTAGAACTAATTAGAGGAAGGACGCCAATTCTTCATAAACTCTTGAAGTTGTTTTTGAAGTTCTTCCCTTGCATTTCTTTCTTCGTCAAGACGAGTTGCAAGTAGATTCCTTTCTTCTTCAAGACGAGATACAATTAGATTCCTTTCTTCTTCAACCCGAGCTTCAAGATCAACCATTCGGGTTCGCATAACTTGAGCCTAAAAAGTTGTTAAAATATATATAATTATAATTAGTAAATACATTATATAAAGAAATGTTTTGAGGCAAAAGAAAAGAACCAACATTTTTAACATTTAGTAATACCAAATGGTAACAAAAATACCTCTTCTTGAGACCGTTGGTACTCTGCTCGCGATGGTGCAGACCCGGCAAAAGAAGAACATGTCCCGGTCACCAAGTATTGTAGATCCGAAGATCCTATCCCATATACACGACGCATGCGACCTTCTCCAATCACACGTGCCCACACCGCAGGGTCATCTGGATACGCACTGAAATTCGGCCCGTAAACATCTTCCATCGCCCTCAAATAATCCCCCTACAATTTATCAAAACAACGTGATTATAACTGCAATAGATACGCTAAGGTTGGGTAAATAAGTCATAAAGGGTCTTAATAAGGGGATATATGTAAAAATCCCAAAATAATAAGAGTTAACTACAACAGCAAAATAATACTCAAATAATAAAGATAACTTACATATACTTTTTGGCTCGTTTCATACAAAACGTCAATTCCTTCAAGTTATATATGTCAATGTCCCCGTCCCGTAATTTTTGTTTACATTCTTTTGTGAGATGGGTTTCCAGAAAGATTTGTTTAAAATTCGGTTCCTCGTTCATTTTCCTTTTCTACATAAAATATAGTGCAGTTAATGTAAAATGTTCAAGTAAAACCAATTACTTAAGATTATAAGTATGATTAGCTTACCATTCGGGCGCGACGCTCAGCATATCCCATTGGTCCACCCATGTGTCGCGATGACTTCCCACTTATATCAGCGCTCCTGCGGTTTCTTGACCCTCTCATGGACTTGTTAAGCCAACCAGGTGTGTTCCAACGCTATAAAGAGTGTGTATGTATATGTGTGTATCATATGTTAAAGGAAATAATAAGACAAAAAAGGTACTAACTCGCTTACCCTACATAATCCACGCCATACTTCAAGAGACATTGAATGAGGCGGATAATCACGAATTATGTCAAATTGTAGATAATTATTTGGATCCATATCTTCTCGGACGCGTGATGCCATCCTTGTGGAGGCTATTCTCAAATGCCTCATTATGTCACTATAACGTGTCTTTAGCACGTTATTAAACCCTTCATGTATGAGTTGCTCGCTTGCCGGATCCCACCTCCGACGTGTCTATAAAAATAAAAATAAAAGTTAATGCAAACTTACAAGCATTCCACAATACAAGTGTAACTTAAAAATATAACCTTATAAAGACAAATATTAAATGTTATTTTTTGAATACAAACTTTCAATAATATTTATATCGAAATGTAGACTAAAAAACAAATATGTGTAACTGCAAACAAAAAACTGAAAAACTGAAAAAGAAAAAAAATTAATAAGTTCTGGAGATGCTTGTAAAGACACAGATTTAACAAGGAAGAAGACGATGGGAAGGTTGGGGGATTTTTCTATATTTCTTTTATCATTTAAAAAAAAACCCATTTTGGTAAATACTTTTAAAACAACCCATTTTGGTAAATAATTTTCTTAACTACACCCATTTGGGAAAAAACTCTAGAATATATTGTAATTATCTTTAAATAGTTGATTAATAGTATATATGTTATAGAGTTTTAATTCCAAAAACAAAAGGTTCAAACGCCATCATCCCTTGCTAACCTTGGCTAAGAGAACGAAATGAGAGATGCATTGGTCTTATGACAAAAGATGCACCAGACCCGTTTTGGAAAAGAAATATGCAAACTTATGCACCAGACCCGTTTTGGAAAAGAAATATGCAAACTTACCCTAAAGCACTCAAACATACGAGCCAGTACATCCCGTGGAATCTCCCTAAATGTCATCCAAACTCCATCGTGATGCTCAGCTAGTATACGAGTGATGCTCTTATGAACATCACCATGCTCAACTTCAAGCTAAGAAGAGAATTATAGTTTAGAACAGAAGTTTAATAAACAATTTACTTTAAATCAACTAGCTTTGTTCATAGTTTAAATTTGGTTACATATATCGACTGGCTTAATAGATGCACTTTAATATATGTGATAATATATAGATGCTCTTTAAATCAACATGTTTAGATAATTAATAATGTGTTACAATGATTTTCAAAGTTAAAGAACTAATTAATTATGGACCATTTAGTAACTATATTCACCATATGCTTCATTTATTAACTGTATTCACCGTTTCTGCAGCCCATCATACACAGGATCCACATAATTAGTTATCAACCAAGTCCTTGACTCAAGGTTCTAGAAATCATAAACAAAGTACCAAGGAAAAAGGCCCTCTTATCATTGAATGAAGAGATTCTAAGGATGCTTAGTGAGGAGGGTTATGTTAGAAAAAGGGAGCCTTGGGTTGGTGCTGAAATACCTTCAGACACTCTGCTGGTGATGTCTTGTTAAATGCAGTGCAGGACCATCTCTCTCTTGCGCGCGCGCGCACGCTTTCCTCCCTCTTTCACATACACACACAGAGACACACATATAGACCAAACCACTGTCAGATCAACATGTGGACATTCTTGATTATTTACAGCTCTTGTTTTTAATATAAACTCATTCAGTTCCAGCTAACATTTCGTGATTTTTCCTGTTGAGTTTATTGTGTTTTTCTTGTTATTTGAATTATTTACTTAAGTCTTACTTCTACTTTCAAATATTCATCTTTTTTTTGTGTCAAGATGTGTGGTTTGACACTCTACATTTAATAGCTCAGGAGGTTTCGCAAACCAGTACCCCCTAATTGGGGCCGACAACCTGCAGCTTTAAGATCACTTAGTCAGAGGTTCGCTAGTATGGTTCGCGGTTCGCTAGTTCGGGCACGAGGATCGGGTACGCGGTTGGGTATGCGGTTCGGGTATGCAGTGTGGGTACGCGAATCGGGTACACGGTTCAAGTTCATTTCGGTACGATTCGGTACGGTGTACCATTCCGTCCGGTTCAAGAAACACAAAGTAAGTTAAACACATTAACTGTTTTACAAAATTGTTTTTTTTTTTACAATTTTAGTACATAACTCAAAGAGTTAATAAAAATATCACAACTAAAACATGGTGGTTCGGTCCAGTATGAAGTGGTAGTGACAATTAATCTAGATAAATCGATTGGTGAAGCATCTTCGAGAGTTGAGTTTCTTTAGTAACTCAGGTCACATTCGTATTAGATATCAATGCATAAACTAGTAACTAGGGCTTCAATTTTCAAAATATCAAACTAGGGCTTCAAACTTAGAACTAAACACAGAAGTTCAAGAAATAAAAACAGATCAGAAACACATACCTTGTGCTTCAAATGCAAACGTGCCCCTGTAGATTATTGGATACAAGACCACCGATGACCGATGGGAACGAGCCCCGGCGAGCAAACAAGCGAGCCTGCAATCGTAATGTAGATAAGAGGAAGAGGTGTAGGGTTTTTATGTAGGACAATCGTAATAGAGAAGAGGAAGAGTGGGAATTGAGAATGTATTTTGAGAACTTAACTGGTGTATGGAGAAGAGGAAGAGATACGCGGGAAGTGGGAAATGGTAAATTGGTAGAATGAAAAGTTTTTAAGTGATTGCTTGTTTTTTTAGGAATGTATGATCATTTGACATGTTTCTATTATATATTATCTATCACATAATATATATATATATATATATATATATATATATATATATGAGTAAATTACAAAGTTCGCCCTTTATGTATGTCATTTATTACAAAGTATGTCCTTTATCTTTAATAAGCTCAGAAAACATACTTAATGTTTGCAAACCCTTACGTGTTATGTCCTTTAGCTCTAACTGAGTTAGTTTTTATAGTTAAATCTGACCAGGTGGATCCTACATGAGGGTATTTTAGACATTTTACTCTAATTACTAAAATAAACAATTATAAAAAATACTGATATAGTTCTTTCTCTCTCTAACTTTCTTACCTTTGTCTGAGTCTTTCTCTCCCAACCTAACTCTCTCTAATATATCTTCAGCCACCACCACTATCACCTCAACCACCGTCCATCACCACCCTCAGCAACAACCACTCGCACCTCAACCACTATCGTCGGAGATCTTGGCCGCTGTCGATCCTCTCTCTATCACCTACACTCTCCATCTCCACCAAAAATCCTAGGGTTTTCGTTTCTCTCACACCTGCTTCTCTCTCTTCTTCATCGTTCCAAAACCGCTCGATTCTCCGTCGTTTTCCGTGTTTAACGTTCTCTAGGGCTCCGAATGCCACTGCAGAGACGTTTGAAGACAAAAAGTGCTGCTCTGCTTCACGACCGGTCTCCGGATCGGAGTCCGATTACTCTCATACATCAATTGATGCTACTGATCAAGGTATCCGATTTCGTTAATGTTTGTAGAATGATTTTGCATCAGTTTTTGAACGGATATGTGTGTAGGTACTGTGATACTGTAGGTAGGCTTGTGAGGAGATTGATTTGTAAGATATAATTGATTGTTTGTGTTTTATGATTTGAGTAGGTTTGAATGTTTTATGATAAAAGGCTGCCGTCGTCGGAGATCTTGGCCGCTGTCGTTGGATATCCAGAAGTGCAGAGATGGTAAGGGTTGGGTTTAATGGTTGTTCTTTGAATGGTTTGGGTTTGAATGGTGCTGATGTTAATGGTGTAGGTATGTTATGCAATAAAACTCAAGCAATAAGAAACCCAAGACCAAATCGAAACCCCCAAATCTGATGATGACTCTGTTTCGAAACCCCCAAATCTGATGATGATGAACTCTGTTTCGAACTCTGGTGGGGTGGTGGTTGTGGTAGGTGGCAGGTGGATGGTGGTGACGGTGGTTGTGGTGGGGAGGTGGTGGTGGTGGTAGGGAAGTTAAAGAGAGAGAGAGAGAAATAGAAATGTGATATAGAGAGAGAAAGATTATCTCTGTGTATATTTTTTTTAAAGATTATTAATATATATTTTTTTATTTTTTATGATTATTTATTTTAATATTTAGGGTAAAATGACCAAGATACCCTCATGTGGGGTCCAATTGGTCAGACTTAACTATGAAAATTAACTGAGTTAGGACTAAAGGACATAACATGTAAGGGTTTGCAAACATTAAGTATGTTTTCTGAGCTTATTAAAGATAAAGGACATACTTTGTAATAAATGACATACATAAAGGACGATTTTGTAATTTACTCTATATATATATATATATATGGTAGTCTTAATACGTACAATAACTATAAAAAAATCAAAAAAAAATGATTGGAATTTATAATTTACCACTAACTAGCTGAGTTATGAGCATCTTTGTTTTTGTAAATAGCATCTATTTACGTGTTATAACCTAATATAATTTAATTTTGATAGTTTAATTAATTATATGTTACATCTAGCAATGAAATAACATCTTTATTTTATATTGGCAGTTTGATGTGATTTTTTTCACGCGGTTGACATTTGTCGCCGCTATTACCCCGTTTTCTTGTAGTGTTAAATAACGATGAAGAATTTACACTGCATCCCAGTCACGTTTGTCGCCGCCATCATCCCTACACGATCAAGGGTCTGCTCATGCTCGGATTGAATTACAACCGATCCGATCCGATCGAATTTGCAAAACCGAGCACAAAAGTGATGCTCATGCTTGGATTGAATTTGAATCGATCTGATTGAATTTTGTTAACCATGAATATGCAGAACAATAGAAGTTTTTTGTTCCCTGTAATGCACATAAACAGAAGTTTAACAAACATAGCAGAATACTCTTTAACAGTGAGAAAAGAATATTAATAAACAGAAGTTTAACACACATAAATGTTTCTTTTGTTCTATTAGGCAACTTTTTGGATGTTTAATCCGACAACAATCAATATGACAACGAGACAACATACTATTTAACAAACAGAACAGAAGTTTAACGAACATAAACAGAAGTTTAACAAACAGAGAAGCATACTATTTGACAAACAGAATAGAAGTTTAATAAACATAAGTTTAACAAACACAAACAAAATGGAGCTGTGGAACTGGTAGCGAGTCCGAGCTGGATTGAACAATCAATATATTTTGGGCTAGTATATATTTTGGGCTTTTAGTTTTTTTGGGCTAGTATATTTTTTGGGCTTTTAATCTTTAAAATCTATAATATATATATATATATATATTATTAATAAAAATAACTCGAGCGAAACCGAGCGATCAACGAACGAGCGGACCTTTGCTCATGCTTGGATTGAATTTGAATCAAACCGATCCGAGCTGCTCATTTACAAACTGAGCGGGAATCGAACCAGCATTTTTCGATCATTTTTCGAGCGATCCTCGATCGTCGAGCAGTTTGGACAGCCCTACATACATACATGCATGCATGCATGCATGCATGCATGCACACACACAGACACACACACACACAAACACACACACACACACACACATACATACACATACATACATACATACATACATACATACATGTATACAAATGCACACTTAATAACACATATAATCACATCCACATACATACATACATACATACATACATACATACATACACACATACAGACACACACACACACACACACACACATACGTACGTACGTACATACATACATACATACATACATACATACATACATACATACATACATGTATACAAATGCACACTTAATAACACATATAATCACATCCACACACACATATAGATACAGACATGCATATACGTACACATAGATACATACATACATACATACCCACTTACACAAATACATATATATAGATACTCACATTATACTCATATGCATACGTCCACATAGTTACGTACATTTAATATTTAAAATAAGAATAATTATATAGGTTGTTTCTTACACATTTGTGACAAATCCTTAAATGTCATAAGAAATGTGTCACAACTTGCAATGGATTTAAGCATTTTGTCATAAATCCGTAAGCAATTGTATTGATACAGGATTGTTCCCTACACCTTTGTGACCATTTGCAATGGATTTAAGCATTTTGTCATAAATGCGTAGGAAATTGTATTGATACAAGGATATTTGTCGGAAATGTGTCACAAGTTGTGACACAATCCCGAGGATGATTTATGACTCTATATTTTGTCATAAATCCGTAGGCAATTGTATTGATACATGGATTGTTTCCTACGTCTTTGTGACAATTTGCAATGGATTTAAGCATTTTGTCATAAATGCGTAGGAAATTGTATTGATAAAAGGATATTCGTCAGAAATGTTTCACAAGTTGTGACTCAATCCCGACGGATGGTTTATGAATCTATATTTTGTCATAAATCCGTAGGAAATTGTATTGATACATGAATTGTTTCCTACGCTTTTTTGACAATTTGCAATAGATTTAAGCATTTTGTCATAAATGCGTAGGAAATTGTATTGATACAAGGATATTTGTCAGAAATGTGTCACAAGTTGTGAAGCAATCCCGACGGATGGTTTATTTTAATTAATAAATAATTATTTTGTCAGAATTGTGTAGAAAAAATGCTATCATTTCCCTTATTTATTTTGCATATGTTAATATTTATTCGTTAAACAATTATAATTATCCTTTTGTAGATTATTTGTGACAGTTTTGTGACGAAAATGTCAATTAAATAGGGTTTTCTTATTTTTTGTAGGAAATTTGTCACAAGTTGTGACGGAATTCCGACGGATGGTTTAAGTTAATTAAAAAATAAATATTTCGTCATAAATGTGTAGGAAGCGATATAATTTCTGACAGATTTGTGACGCAACTGTCAATTAATTTGGGTTTTCTTATTTTTCGTCACAAATTTGTAGGAAACGATATTATTTTCCCTTATTTATTTGGTTTATATAAATATTTATTCGGTAAAGAATAATAATTAACCTTTGGTAGGTTATTTCTGACAGATTTGTGACGCAACTGTCAATTAATTAGGGTTTTCTTGTTTTTTGTCATGGATGCATCGAAAATTTGTAACAAAATCATGAAATTTTTTTTGTAGGAAATTCGTCATAAAGGTGTTGTAATCTGTGACGAAAAAAATTGTGTAGGAAATTTCTGTAGCAAATTGTCCCCTTTTCTAGTAGTGCTAGGTATTTCCTCTGGGTTAAAATCATGCATTTCTACTTGATTTTCAGGGTTTTCTATTTCCATTGGTTGGTCAGGAAATGGAGGTTGTGGTTGGGGTTGGGGTGCTATCATTTGTTACAGGTTAGGGTCGGCTGCTGTAGTTGCTAAGATATGGATGTTGGCTATACCCCTATTAAGCATGTCTTGGGTATGGGCATCCGTCTCTCTTTTGGCTGCTGCTAGTGCTCTCTGGTCTTGTAACTTTTTCATACGTTTCCTAAGCTCATGTGCTCCCCTACTGAACCATCATCTCTTTTTCTGAGGGAATGGTTCTTCAGACTGAGCCTTAAACACGGATATTTCTTCTTCATTATCAGCAGAGTACCCTGAGAGGGCAGGCTGAAAAGAGGCGCCTTCGCTTCTAGGCGAACCAGACAACTGACGATACGCGTCGGATGGTCCTTGGTCTCTCATACTGTAAACTAACAAATAGTCAAATAACACACAACAATAAAATACAATTATGCACGTATTTCCGTAATTTATTTCCTAACAAATTGAATTTTGGAGTCAGCAGAACACTTCTGTGGCTGAATCAGTGGCTTAGCTCTGATACCACCTTCTCTCGCAACCCCCGTCCCCTAATAACCCGGGAACGGGCGGCCGCGGCCAGTTTCGGTGGTATATGTTGTTTTATCAATTTTGGCAGCGGAAATTACATTAGGACCGTAGTTAGGAAATCTTTTTATCAGAGTAAAATACCACACTTTCATAACATTGAACACATGGGATAAAACCCAAGTTTTAAGTACACACATTTTCATAGGAATAAATCCTATGTTTATTTGATAAAAACATCTATTTCTTTTAGGTAACTTTATTGCCAATTTTTCAAGCCTTCAGTGCTCTTCAGCTGTCTTCTATTGGCTTTCACATTTTGTTACCTGAAATGTGTTTAAAAATATTTTGTCAATGGGAAATACTGGTGAGTGAATACCAGATTAATCAAGTTTTAATAAAAACCATTGTACAGTATTGAGGGCGGTCTCGCAATTATATTTGTTTCCAAGTCATATCAATTACCACCCACGGTACTGTCAGACCCGACTTGTGGAAATGTTACCCCTCGCAAGGCAGTAACAAATTTTGTATACAAAACCCCAACATATCGACGATAATTGTATCCTTACAAATACTCAATAACTGCTTAATATATAATTAATTGTGTGAGGTTTTGTAAAAACAGTTTGCAAAAAGGAGATTACTCACATTGCTGTCTTAGGTTTTCAGTAAGGATTTCCTGGGAATAATCTATAAATTACACAAATGCATGCGTGTTAGTATAATAACCCATTTTAACATTAGTAATACCCTCCTCAAGACGGCATTCCAACGACTACGTCGGGCAGAACCACGACAGCCGTTACGGAACCCTAAATCAATCGGGCAGAGTATCTAATACGTATCCAGGGGTTATGATACTTACAACGGAGCAGAACCTCGTTATTTAGGGGGTATTATACCCGGAGATTATATTAAATCTTCAGAAATTTAAGAGAGAAAGAGTTCGTGAGTGATTTTCGACTGAAGGCCGATGCCCTCTACTTATAGGGCCTGATTTCGGGTTTTACGCGGCCCGTGTAAGTCTTAGCAAGAAGCTACGCGGCCCGCGTAGTAGGGGGTCTAGGGCTGTAGCTGATCCGGGTCACGTATAGGTTCAACACGCGTGACGACACGTGGCGGCACCGGGTGCAGCCTTGATTGCAAGCTGTCGCGGCCCGCGTAGGATGTAGCCAAAGGCTACGAGGCCCGCGAGCGACTGTGTTTTCTGATTTTTATTTAATTTTTATAAAAATAAAGGTATTCGGGCCCTGTTTTTGCGTATGAGGTGTATTTTTGGACATATTGGGGTATTTTAAATATATTAGGGTGTCGGAAAAATATTTTGGAGGGTTGTTATAGTTAATTGTTTCATTTGACCTCAATTTATAATACAGTATTGAGCCAATAGCATGGAAACAGAATATTGACAATCAATGTACAGCTAATTGACAAGCAATGTAAAGCAAATTGATAAAGCTAATTGATACACACTATTAAATACGACTCAAACTAACTACCTAAAACTAAAAAAAAAAACAAAAAAAAAACGAAATAAATAAATAAAAAATATACAAGTGAAACGACTTTTGTCCTGAAAACAAGTTCTTATTCTCATGCCGGAGGCTGGTTACAAGGAGAACCCCTATATTCTCCTCCTTGTGACGAGCTTCACGGTGTTGTGGTTGTTTTGTAGGATCTCAGCAGTAATCAATCGAGAAAGAAAGAAGATTAACCTTATTTTGACGACACTAAACCCCCATGTAGGGGTGTTCAAAAAACTTGTGGCTCGCAGCTCGCTCGAAACTCGCTCGGAAAAAAGTTCGAAAAAAGCTCGGCTCGAAATTGGCTCGGTTGTAGACGAGCCGGCTCGAGCTTGGCCTGGCTTGGCTCGTGAGCTCGTGAGCTGGCTCGATAAAGTTTACATCCTTCATTTTTTTGTCCCACATTGCTCAGAAGACAAAAATCAAGGAAGTATCTCCCCTATAAAAAAAAGGTAAAAACAATGTATAGAAAGTGAGCTAACTATTTATACTTGCATATTTAGCCAATTGGTTAAATTAAATTGCAATTATGGCCCTTAGTCTATGAAGAGATTCAATTTTAGGGCTTTTTAAGTAGTAAATTTTGCGGCTCTTTGTTAGATCGAGCTAGATCGAGCCGAGCCGAGCTAGCTCGAATTTTAATCGAGTCGAGCTCGAGCCTCAAATCTCAGCTCGATTTGAAATTCGAGCTCGAGCCGAGCCAGCTCGAATTGAGTTCGAGTCGAGCTCAAGCTGGGTTGAGCTCGGCTCGACTCGGCTCGTTTACAGCCCTACCCCCATGTTAACCTTCGGATTAACTTGGTATTTCTATAGTTCTTCTATAGATACTCTCAAGGAATCAGATGCTTTTCATTTCTTGGTGTATTGCTATGAGATCAGCCTTAGTAATTCAAAGACAGAACTCGGGTTTTTTTATCAGATGGTTGATTGCTGGACATCCAACATCCTTAAAACCGGCATCCAAGAATAACATGTGCATAAAGGAAGCCTCGGTCGATTGAGTTGAAACAAACAATCAACCTGATTAACTGTAAGTTGGATATATACTTATAATAGTTGCATGCACATGATACAGAATCATCAGCTTTGTAATTTATAAAACCTATTGACTATTGTATTTCTATGTCTAGCTTTTGGTAAATGCTTGAGATTGCGACTCATTCGTAGTCGATTAACAAGTTGTCAGTGACAGAACCAAGGGAGGGTCCACTAAGAAAGCAAATTGTTTTCTAAAGAAAAAGCCAGATTTGACACTCTATAGCTCAGAAGAAAACGTGATTTAAAAAAGGGTCAAAATATTCACACATCCAAGTGCCTATTCACACATCCTCATATACGTCTCGTATAGGTCTATGCGTCACGTATAACCTTTTTCAATTTCCAAAAGAATATCTGATTATGTCATATTTTGTCTTATATGACCCGTATATGCCTCATATAGGCCTATACGGGGCGTATAGACAAAAGGGCTAAACTGGGGGCAAAACAGGGCTATAATGGTCTTTTGGACAACTAGACGTCCAGTCTAGGCCAATACGGGGAGTATATTTTTATTTTATTTTTGTTTTCTCTTTTTAATATTGATAACATTAATATTAATTATAAAAAAATCATATTAATATCAATAACACTAATATTAATTATAAAAAAACTCATACTAATATCAATAACACTAATATTAATTATAAAAAACTCATATTGAATAAAATGTTAGTAAAAAAAACTAATATTGTATAAAATGTTTGTAAAAAAAACTAATATTGTATAAAATGTTTGTAAAAAAACTAATATTTTTATGAAAGTTTGTAAAAAAAAAAACTAATATTGTATAAAATGTTTGTAAAAAAACTAATATTTTTATAAAAGTTTGCTAAGAGGATTAACATTGTATAAAATGTTTGTAAAAAAAAAAAAAAAAAAACTCTTATATACGCCCCATATTAGGCTATACGTGTCATATATGAGGCATGAGTCATATATGAGACCTATACGAGGGGTCCTATACGCCATGTATAGACCTGTATGCGGCGTGTAGGAGCAGACAAACCAGAACTTACATGAGTCAGGCACTGACTTTCATGTAACCTTATACGCCCCGTATAGGCCTATATGAGGCATATACGAGACAAAGGGTGTTTAAATAGGCAGATAAGATGTATATATAGTTTGAGCCTTTAAAACAAAGCTGCAAATTTAGGGGAAATTGAGTTCGAAAACAGGTTTATTCCTTATACTTGTGTCATTTTAAATTGTGTTGTTAGTGTAAAACATTTTAAATTTTGTTGTTAATGTAAAATGTGCTCTTTAGATGTATATAAAGTTAATACTACAACGAAGTTTGAGTCGATTAGCATATTTAATTACTCCAAACATGTAATTTTGTCACGTCTTTAACAGCTCCTGGTTTATTTTAAATGTCATTTTAGTCGTTATGGTTTGAGTCATTTTACCAATTTAGTCCAAAAGTTTTATTTTTTGCATGTAGATTTAAAAAGGTTTCACTGTTGCCATTTTAGTCCACTGGGTTAACTTCATCCATTATTTATGTTAACGAGAAGGGCAATTCGGTAGTTTTATATGGTCGAACTACCCTTCTAGTTAACAGAATTACATATAAAATAACTGAATTGCCCTTCTCGTTAACAGAAAAAAATGATGAAGTTAACCTAGTGCAGTGGCAGATCTAGAAGATCCGCATATGGGTAACGTTTCAATAAAAAGTGGTAACGAAATTGAAAAAACGTCAAATTTTTCCAAAATGTACACTACCGTTGGAGCATCACCGAAGCATCAAGGGGCAACAGAGGTTACCCCTTCTATCACTCTAGGTCCGCCCCAGACCCAGTGGACTAAAATGGCAATGGTGAAATCTTTTTTGACCCACAGACCGAAAATTAAACATTTAGACTAAACTGACAAAATAGTCCAAACCACAAGGACTAAAATGTCATTTAACTCATGTACAAAATTTACATTTTTTTTTTTTTTTTTTTTTTTTGGCTTCTAAGTTTTAACATAAATACCTAACAAACTCTTGTACAAAATTTACATATGTTTTTTTTGGCTTCTAAGTTTTAACATAAACTAGGATTAATCACCCACCGCGATGCGGTGGGGATCCATTCATGTCCGTCATATTAAACAAAAACCAAGTATTTGTTACACCAATATTCCGTAGTTGCATCGCCTAACCTATATATGAGAGATGTACAAAATGAAGCTATACCCTTTTCTGCAACCTTCTTTATCAGCCATGACGCGACCGAGCACAATGAATGAAATTGATTGGCTATAGCCCCTCACATAAACCCCAATACCAGGCTCGGATTCCTCCACTGATCCCTAAAGGGCAAATTTGTTCGTTCATTGAGCATACCTGTAGTGAGGACAATAATATTTATTTTGGTAAAAAAAAAACATTTTTTTTAAATGCCATCTTATACGCAATATTATTTCCATCTAGATCAGCCACCAAACATAAAATATAAATCGTATCCAACTTTTCAAACAGAACTAACCATCTTGAGGATTCATGTAGTTGACGTAGCTAACCCAAGCGGCAGTTGAGTCAACAAATCCCTGCAAACACAAACAAAACCCATGCAATAATAATTTTGTATTTGTAACACATAACATTTTTAAGTTTTTAAGTAGAAAACCACATAAATACTTATATACAGTTACTTATATATAGTGAGAGTGAAGGAAATTATATAACTACATAACCATCTCATGTATCTTAGTTAAAACAATATCTATATGTATTTTCTATGAACTTAATAAAGATACTAATTTGTTGATTAAGTAAAACAATTAAAAAAATTAGTTAGTTTATCAAATGGCATTCGCACAAAATTATTTCGCACCCCATCAACCCATTTCAAAATGATCATCACTAAATGTCTAATTACTCATTAGGTTCCTTTTATTTCCTATTACAAATCATATCAGCCCAAAACCATTAAAAGAAATAAAATGGGGTATAGTATTCACAGTTAACGTACCTTAAGAATACCTTACGAATTCACGGTTTGTACTCCATTATTCGGCTTCGAGACTGAACCCGAACCACTGGAACATGGCATCCCGTTTATGACCTGTTCTGGCAGCCATTACTGTTCGCTATCATGGTTGTTTAGGCACCTTTCCAGCACCAAAAACCACATACACAGTTGTCAAGAATTCTGATTCGTTGTTGCTTCGTATGTCACGATTCAGCCTTGTAATCGTTCCCAAAACTGCACACGATCAGGTCGTTGTTGCCCGGTTTGCCGCTCTTCTCTGGCAGGCATATGTCACCGTTGACTGCTGTGAAATAGGTGTCGGTCTACATAGATTGGGCAAAAACTTTAAATGAACTGGGATAAATTAAATAACCATTATTTGATATTTTCCTAAAATGATGAAAACAACATGTACCTACCTGATTCCTAGCAAATGCAGAATTTCCACCCAAAATCATTTGCAAAATAAATGAAGCAAATACAAAATTAGCAAAACCTATTTCATAGTAAATCAATTAAATGCCTTGGATTATCAGTTAATTTGAGATATCTTAATGAATAGTGAATACAGAAGTAATTTCAAATCAAATCTTTAGAAAAATGCATGCAATGCTATAAGACAATATTAATATAGAGTATGCATAGGTTGAGTTGAGCAAAATTTTTTTAAAGCTCAAAGAAACCAGAACTGCATACACCGTAATCTTACCATCAATTTGTCCTTTACCATATGCACAACTCAATCAAACAGAGTGGTGGTCTCGACCGCCACCATCACCTACACACATAGGAAAAAAACAACTTCGCCTCAATGTCAAGCATAGATCGGTCGTTGATAAAGTTCAACTCACCGAAAAAAATATGGTTGCGGTTATTACCATCTTTGCCGGAAACGGGAGGGAACCACCGTCTGACTAAACCGACGGTTTCTACAACTTGGATTTTGTGGATGAGCGGCAAGGACGCGCAGGCCGGTCGGTCACCGGAGACTCCCCAGGTTCGGATCTCTCTCCGTCTTCCAAATCTCTCTTTCTCCCGTTTCAATCTCCTAGTCTATCTATGTCTCTTTTGAAGGTGGAGGATGATCAGAAGGGTCCGGCGCTGAAGGGTGGCCGACGGAAGTCAATGGCGGAAAAGACGAAGGTACGGCGGCACTTTATTTGCAGGTCTTTCTCTCTCCATCTATGCTTTATGTCTCTCTTATCATACTTTAACTAGCGGTAAGACCCGTGTGCAAACACGGGTCGTTTCTTAGAAAACCATGCATAGCCCATATTGACAGAGAGTAAAAAAAAATTAGTACAGACTTATAAAATTGATATACACTAATTGTCAATAGGTTTATTCAACAGCAATTCCATTATGTTGATAGCAAACTACTGTTATCTATTAACTGTTAAAAACTTTTGTTGCTTTCCAACAGACTTTAATAAGAACTGTCATCCATTATCTCCAACAGAGCTTGCCAGATAGATAGTAACTATCAGATGTTAGTCAACCCATGTTAAAAAGGTCAGTCAACAGAAACTACAAAGGTTAGTAAACAATATTAAGAGAATAATGTTATTAACAACATGTGTTAGAAAACCATGCATAACACATATTGATAGAACATATACATATGTCTATAGATATTGTACCAAAACGTGTTATCTATTATAGCTAAAAGACATCTATTATAGCTAAAAGACAACTATAGACATGCATCATCAGTTAATATATAAGATACATATGAGTATTTCCATTGTACTATCCACAAAAAAAAAAAAAGAGTAGCACCCACCCATTGACAATGAAACTTGTTTATAGACATAACTAAATATAGAACATGTCTAAGAAGCAAAATTAGTACCAGCAACGAACCAAATGTACAACCAAAAAAAATCTTGACATGAAACTAAGAGGACTTTACCTTTGTCACGATATGCACAACTTTTTTTAACTTCAGCAATTGAGTAGACTTGTGAAACTCTAATGAAAGTTCATCACCAAAAGCAATATTGCAAGATCTCAGATAAGAAGACCATCCATCAACAACATAGTTGAATCCAGTATTGGTTTTTTGAGATATTGTAAACAGTTCCTGGACTTCACATTTAAGATTCTGGATCTTGATAGGCTTAGGATTATCAGTATGCAGATCCAACGCAGAAGATACATCTGATGGCAGTTGCTAAAAAACAGAAAATTGAATAGTGAATTTTATAAAATATTGATATATAACTGAAGTTGTTGAAATAACGAAACAAAGCAACGACTGCAAAAGCTTACAAGTATGTCTTCAGCATGTGTGGTGAAGTGTAAGACTGATTCTGAAGTGGATGATACAAAACGAACCTTTCAAACTTTACATGGTCTATCAACAGCTTTATTATCCTCTACAATTGTCTTGCCACGAAGTTTGCGCATCTTTTCCACCTAAGTAAATTAATTTAGAATATAACAACTCTAAATTCTTGAAATTTTATAACTTTCTTTATCAACACAAACTATCTTCTCAACTCAGCTTTGAAGTTTAAGATTCAATCATACAGAAGAATATCATTATATTGAGACAATAATAAAATAGACAGTATAAAACTAATAAACACTTAAATTAGATATAACACTTGAAGAGGCAGAAAAGTCACGAACAGGAAAATCTTTAGACTGTAGTTGACGATCGTTAA
Source organism: Helianthus tuberosus (assembly GCA_030545235.1). Lineage (NCBI taxonomy): Eukaryota > Viridiplantae > Streptophyta > Magnoliopsida > Asterales > Asteraceae > Helianthus > Helianthus tuberosus. The sequence continues at coordinate 124,743,076 of CM060412.1, forward strand.
CATCATCAGCTATTTTTACAGAATGATCTTCAGGCTACCACAAAATTTAAAAAAACCTTCTTATACTTATAATACAATAAAATATATGCGTAGAAAATTATAAATTTACAACATTTTTAACATCTTACTCATCAACCAGACAAGCAATCTTTGAATCAAATAGCCCATCATCAGCAAACTATATTTATAAGAAGAATCATATATAAGAAACCATATTTTAAATCATAATAATATATAAATATTACATGTGTATATATACATTAAAAATATCCTCAAAACTCGTAAGCTGCTTAGAATTACCAACCGAAGCTCTAGCATCCTCATCATCCAAAGCAACTTCCCCGGAATCCAGAAGTTGTTTGTGTTTAGCCTACAAAATGAGATTTCAAAAGTTATCAGCATAATATAATAAAAGTTACTTATCACCGTCATGTTATCAAATAATGTATTATATCATCAAAATTTTATACCGCAGCCAATAAATCAAATCCATCATCTCCATAAACTGAATCATCCAAAACAACTACATCAGCCTTCTTGAAAGAAACCTCAGTTCCAGTCTCGGAATGGAAAACGGAAAGCTCAAATGTTTTAGATGCAATCATGGTAAAAACCAACCAAGATTCAACTGGTATGGGAACTTCTTCAATCAACTTTGACCATCCATCAGTAAATCTGCATCCATCAGTCCATCCTTTCATCATCACATTCCAAAACCTTTCGCCAACATAGATAGTTGCCATCCCATACTCGTAATTTTTACCATAGAATTGTTTCCAAAATTTGTCGGCAATTAGCTATAGAATAAGCAAAGGAATATTTAGCGCAGACTCGCAAATTTGATATGAACTAATGAGCAACAAAAATTACAACAGATTAGTCAACAAAAGTTAAAATGCGAATTACTCAACAGGGTTAGTCAACAGTAGTTACAGTATTTACACACAACCTAACCACTATTTGGCTATCAACTATTACATACCTCTGTTGCTATCCAACAGAGGTTTTGTAACAACTGTCATCCATTATGTCCAGCAGAGGTTGCAACGTGTACAGATCTTAAATATCAGATGTTAGTCAACCGAGGTTAAAATACTTAGTCAACAGAAGTTAAAAAGGTTAGTCAACAGATGTTAAGATTATAAGGAAACAGACGTTAAAAGGGCAAATAGATGTTAGCAAGCTGTTGAGATAACATAAAATATTTAGAGTAAGTAACGAAATAATAATTTGTTACTTACAGTCATGCCAACTTCAGGGCTAATATTTGCTGAAATGTAAGAGTTCCCGTACACTTTTTCTTTAAAACATGAGACAACAAATGACAAACGTCCAATAGCTTTCACCAATACAGCATCTTTCGTTTTCAAACAACAATCTCTAACAAATTTTGTCCATCCATCCATAAATATACAATGATCATCTCTCTTCTTTACTCGTACTAACCATGATTTGTCACCATCAAGTAACTCTACAATTCGCCCATACGGGACCTCCTTGCTCCACAACAGAGTCTGAAAATCAAGTGGTATATTCTGCAACAGTAGTTAACAAACATCTTACGTCAAAAATTAACGTAGAATCCTAATAGTAGCAAGAAAGTTAAAAAACATACCAAAAATATAATATCATCTTCATTAAGGAATTGTAAAAAGGATGGTGTTTGATTGGATAGATTCATATCTGCAAATAAACAATTTAAATTTACAAGTTATTATAAAAATCAAGTGGTATATTCACACACTTAAGGTATTATAAAAATAAAGCACAAAACGAAAATCATCATCTTTCACAACAATTAAGCAAATGAGCATCAACCAAAAATTATATGGTTGATTTATCAATCATAATGTAGAAGACAACATCACGAAGATGCATGCACAAATTATGACAGAGAATGCTATTAGTAACTTCATTTAAGTTAATGCAGTAATTAATCAATAAAAATACACCGAATTACAGCAACTATTATTTGCTTCAAGAGAGAATATGAAACGCCGTCAGTGACAAACACATACTCCTAACATCAAATAATGATTAATCTAACATATATAATACAAACAATAAATTCAAAAAAACAATACTTGATTTTATAGCATGTAATCTATATTATGCAATAGAACCTTACCGATTTTGATAAGAAAGTTATTTGAGAAAACTTCCGAATACCTTTTATGGAGCTTATATTCAATAATAGAGATGAAAAGTATATTAAATGGAGTTAATACAGATGTTACATTTACACTGGTTGGTTGAAATTAAATTTTGTAAAATTTATACTTTACCCCCTTTTACATTAAAACATCGCAATTTTTGCACAACAATAACCACTGTTTGAATATAAATTTAAAATGGTAAATACGAAAAACTTATCTATTCATTTAATATATTTATATTTATATAATTAAAAATAGTTTTTAAATCCCGATAGTAAAGATTATTATAAGTTAAATAAATAAACAATTACAAGTTAATAGATAAATATCTTATTTTCAACAATCCCAATACAATCTCACATCTTCTTCACCGGCGAAAAAACTCTACAGTTTCTTCTTCCTGAGACTTGACGATCAGAAGTTTAAAGTTTTAGATTAGGTATTTTTTTTGTTCTCTTGTGTATTTTATAGGTATGCTTTGACATGTTCCTTTCAGTTTCCTCATTTCAAATTATATAAACATCAAAATCATAATCTACTAATGTTAAAATAGATAAACTTATATGAACTTATTTTCTTTATTTTATAATAAGATTTATATCAACCTATTTAGTTACATTTTGATTCATTCCATTTAAGTACATAGTGTTAGATTCATATTGTTGGTGTAGGGACCATATTGAAGTACACAACATATAAGTTTGGTCCTACAGAGTGTTGGATATTTTTTTATACCTTAAATAGAATGTTTTTCAGATACAATTGATTTTATATTTTAGTATTTAACTGTTATTGTATTTTTTACTTTCAGATGGAGTTTATGATAATTATCAACGTATCTCAATTGGTAGACCTAAATGAAGGATTGGTAAGCTATATTCTTAGAACAAATTAGCTCAAATCACAATTGTATGCTAAAAACTGTATTTATAAAATTAGTGCTACCTTAAATGTTGTGTATTTTATATACATAGGTACTTCCAAAGATAATGGCTAACCAATTATCAAGAAAGTGTGAAGTGATAAAGTTGGTTGATTATACGGGTTTTAAGTATAAGATTGCAGTACAGAGCATCGGTCATAAAAGTAAGAGAATAAACGGGCCAGAATAGACCCGGTTTGTTGAAACTTATAGAAATAACAAAATAGACAAGCTGTGTTTAAAAAAATTGAAGGAAGCAAAATTTGAGTTAAATGTTTTGAACAATGAGGGATTGAAGATTAGAAAAGATGGCTCGAACGGAGATTATGTTCATGGATGCTTGATACAGGCTGAAGAAGAAACATACTGCAAGCAGGTTAAAAACTGCTACTTATTTTTATATATTACTAGTGTATCTTTTGGACTGTTAGAAAAACTTCTAATTTATATTTTGTATCCTATATAAAATCTAATATGACATTTCTAAAATATATGAAATTATAGCATTTACCACACGATTTGCTGAAGTTGTTGTCGCAAAGGAGATTAAAAATTGATAACTTGGTTGCCAAAGTACATGGACCAAAGCAGAGTAGTAAAGTTGATGTGCATTATGTTTTCTCTCCTGAAAACAAAAAGGGATTAGCTGCTGGTTTTATGGGATCAGGATGGACAACTTTTTGCTTCGAAAATGACATTGAGGAAAGCTACCAACTGCTGTTTCAATGGATGGGAAGTACTCCTGAAGACGACTTTAACTTCACTGTGAAGGTTTTTAACAAAGACGGGATTGCACTTCACGGGGAGACAAAACATCACTGCAGCCGTACCAATCACCAACACCGCAAACGGCGTCTACATTATAAAAAAACAGTTTGAATACCATGTTTTAGAGACACACAGCTTGGTATTTACATATCTACTTTTAATATGGTTGATTTTACTTATAATCTTAGATCTATCTGTTATTACTTAAAGTATATGCTGTTTTGAATGAATAACTAAAGAAAGAATTTTCCTTTACAGGCAATGTCACACCCCGACCACGTAAAACAACAAATCATGGCGGAAACGTCTGGGAGTGTCGTAACAGAATCATTGTTTCACAACCATGGATTAAATAATTTCGTTTTTTTTGAATTATTGAACTCATTGTTTTATTACAAATCAGATAAATACAAATATTATCTTTCTAGTTTTAAAGTCGCTAAGGCACGAGTCCATCCTATGTATAGCATGCATCAACAACCATCACATAACAGCACCTGAAACATGTGTAAAAATAGGTACGTTAGCATAAAAATGCCTGTGAGATACATAGGTTTTATTATAATAGGATTCATGACTTATAAGTTTAAAAAATATATATTTAATAAAAAATATTCATGAACCTTAAAAATATTTTCTTTTATAAATCATACTAAAATTTATAAGAAATCAGATGATATAACAGAATAATACATAGGTAAATAAATAACTAAGTAAAATGAGTTTATATAAAATATGTTGTTTGTAAAACAACATTTTGATAAAAAGGTTTGTAATGTATATATATATATATATAATATACTTTGGTTTTAAGAAAGTCGAATAAGTAATATATTAAAATATATTTCAGTTCCAAAATCGTTAAACAAATAGTATATTAAATATACTTTAGTCGTTAAAATAATAATTTTCAGTAGTATATCAAAAGTATACTTTGGTTTTATTAATAACATATTAAACTATGCTTTGGTTTTATAAATAACATATTAAACTATGTTTTGGTTTTATAAATAACATATTAAGCTATGTTTTGGTTTTATAAAATAACATATTAAACTATGTTTTGGTTTTATAAATAACATATTAAGCTATGTTTTGGTTTTAGAAAATAACATATTAAACTATGTTTTGGTTTTATAAAATAACATATTAAACGTTTTGTACAATATCACACATGAGAGCATATCAAACTATACTTTTGGGAGTATAACTAAATATACAATAAAAATATGATTTAAGAATTCATTCAGACCTGAGTGCATCAAAATACACCTTTGAGACTATAGAAATACCACAAAGGCAATCCTTATTTGGATAAAATATCGGTTTCTGACATTCCATGACAACAAGAATGGGGTGTCAAATCCTATAGCACTATATCATACTACCAACCAGTCTGGTGAACATAAAATAAATACTATCCAACAATTTAATTTTATAATCTTTGAAAAATTAGAGTTTAAACCATAAATAATCATTCAGTTTATCAAAAGATAAGTACTAATATGTATAATCAATTATACTTTTGAAATCATGAACATAACAATTAGGTACACATATTTCACCCCAAAACATTTGAAAACAGTAAAAGAGGGGACTATGTACTCACTTGTGAGTGCTTAGAAGTCTTGAACAACTACCAAGCCAGATAGAGGGATCACGGAATCAAACGTCACCTAATATAGGTAACTAAGTAAATAAACCGGACCTAAATCGGAAGATCGGATAGAATGAGGTTTCGTAAACCAAATGAGTGTGGGAACTCATATGATATGGTTTAACAAAGCCTACATACTAAAACGAAACCTAACCTAAGTGCTTACGACCCATTTCGACCCGTTTAGGTAGCTTACGCTACTTTAACGCGTCGTTCGCGTAAAACGCATTCGGAACGCCTAACTAGTCCTATGACAAGTATTATATCCCTAAACATGTTTAATTATGTTTCATAATTAGTTAAATGACAAAAGTTAGGGTTACATATGCTTAAATATCAATTATGCATAAAAAGGGCATTTTGGTCATTTTCTTAAGGCATATAAACTACCTATCATACAACTAACTAAACGAAGTGACCATAAGGTATAACCTCGGAAGGTTATTCCCTATGCAACTATAGTCACCTAATGTGCTTGGTCGGATCCTAATGATCGACCAAACGGGTCGGGTTCGAAAGTCTAAGCGGTTGTTTAGACCGCTTATCTTACAACCCTATATAAGCAGTAATCTAAAAGTGACGAGTTAAACTTGTTAAAACATGTTTAACGAAGTTAGAAAATAGGTTTGATATCAAAACAAACGGTTTTGATACCCAAGAATAGTTTGGTTACAAAATACGCATGAATACGCATTTTGACCGAAAGTACGACTCGTCACTACACCTAATCAACGTGGTAATCAGTAGGTATAGTCACTTGGGACTATAACCATTGTGATTACGCTCATGTTGCGAAGTTCAAACGAACTTCGTGTTGACCATAAACTGGTCAATGCAGAAAGTCAAACATTGTTTGTGTTAGGATCTGAGGCTCTCATGATTGTGTTTGTTTGTATAATATGAACAATGAATGAATATGAAATAATGTAAAGTGCAGCGGAAATGGAAACAAACTTTATAAACACAATCAAAAGGGAGAATAGTTCTGATAAACACATGCTTTTCATTAGGTCGAAAGATTACAAATCAAATCAAAAGATTACAATGCATGCTTACAACAAAACTCCCCCTCAGCCTGATGCTCCCTCGTTGATCGCACAAGATGAAAGGATTAGAGGAGATAGACTCACTCATTCAATCAAGTGTAACAGTACAGGGTACTGTTCCATTTATAGGCAAATCAAACCACTGAAGCATCTAAGCTGACGTCACCATGAAAGTGACATCTAACAACCTAACAACCTTTAACCACTGTTCTTATACAAACACTGCTAACTTAACCACTGATTCTATACAATATAAGTGACAAACTTAACTACTGCTTTCTCCTTCCATCAGCACTGATGTTTGACTATCAGTGTTTTCCTCAAAGTTGATCAGTCCTTGAGTGGGTAGTCCTTTAGTCAACAACAGTACTTAGATAGCATCAGTAGATTGAACCAGCAGTGTTTAATTCTTAACAGTCTTCAGGGCTTCATCAGCAGTTTAAAGGACAACAGCTGTTGTATACGGACAGTGGATAGAGGACATCAGATGTTATAAACACTTTCAAGGGGAAAGCCTGGTGTAAACTACTGCTTATGATGAATCCACTGTTGTGAACCAGTTTTGGCTTTTATTATCTGTTCCTCTGATAGGGTTCAATCCCAATAATCTCCCCCTGGAACAGATAATGCCAAAACTCTTCATTATTTTGGATCTTTATTGTCTCATCAGAAGTTTCCTAACTTTTCCTTTAAATTGCAACTCAAAATCCATAGAACTTGTATCATCCTCATCCCTACACAGTATAAGCTCAAGGAGATCTTGTAGATCTTCAAACACCCAGGCCCAGTGATTGTTCCCTTGATATGTGCTTTACTTCTCCATTGGATCTGAACAGTGTCAATACATGGGTCTTTTGATCAGACATCCATTTTAGTATTTTTGAACCCAATGGGTTTCCTGGGAGATGTTTATTTACTGATGAGTTTGGTGATGCTGGCCTTGTGATAATTTGTTGAGCAGTGCTCTGAGCTTTTGCTAGTTCAAAATCTCCAACTGTATTTTGTTTGAAAACCATTTTGATGATATCATTTGCTGCAGCTATATCTTCTGCAGTTTCTTTTTCAATCTGCTATTGTCTCTTTCTTTGATTTATCTCAATGGCTGATACATCTGCTGATGTGAACAGTGGTTCAAAAGTATTGATCTGTTTTAGCTCTTTGTATTCAGTCTTCTGTGGTAAACTGGGATCTGTCATCCTTCTTTTCTTTAACCTTTCATAAGCCTCATCTGCGTATTGCCTTGTCCATTTTGCTATGGGTTTGGCAGGTCCAATCTTTGCATCCACCATCTCTTGTCTCTTCCTCTTGTATTCTGTGGTGAGTTTATCAACGGCCTTTTTGTATTTGCTCCAGTTTGGAGCTGTCTTTTTCTTACCTGGATCATTCTTGATCATCCTGATTCTGTTAACTTCATGCTTTAGTGCAATGAGTGGCCATTCACTAAATTGTTCTTCATTAGCTGGATAAAAATTTTCTCTCATAATAAATGCAAGATAATCCTTTCTCATTTCCTTTTGTAGGACGGCTCCAGGTGGCAGATTTGACATTTCTTTGCTTAAGTCTTTTGCATAATCTTCCATTTATTTGACCTTAGTGAGTAAAAATTCCATTCTTTCTGAAATGGCTTTGTCACCTTGATCTTTGCATTCAATTCTAGCTCTTATATCTGCTTGCCTCGCTTTGAGTTTTAGATATGCATCCATATTTTATGGGTTCTTGAAGCCCGTGAGAGAAGGAAATCTTCTTTTTGACGGATCATCTTCTGTATATAATTGTCTTATCTCATCCTTTATAGCTTCCAATTCCAGTGGATAACTTGCAGCAATGGATACAAGGTTAGCAGGGTTTATTGCTTTGACTAGAGTTGGTGGAGTGGATGGTTGTGGCTCGATAACATTGTAGGGTGTGGAGGATAAAGGAATGGGTGCTGGTATATCATCATTACCCTAATGAGATTTCCTTTTCCTTGTGTAAAGCCTTTTGGGTGAAGGGGGTTTTGGTTGTGATGTGACAATGGGTTGTGTGGTGATTGTTGAAATGGTGAGGGCAGTGGTAGATGGCTGGCAAACAGCTGTTGAAACAACTAGTGTTTCAACCTTTGTTGTCATTACAACTACTGATGTGTCAGTAGATGTCTTCTACTTTTCAGCAGGTGGTGATTTGGTGGGTGGTGATGTAGTTGAAGTGATGGTTTTTGGTGGTAAAGTGATTTTAGGTTGTGGTGGTAGGGCAGTGGTTGTGGTGTGTGTTAAAGAGATGGCAGGTGTTTGGCTGACAGTTGTTGAAACTACTGACATATCAACAGTTGTTGATACAACAGGAGTTACAACAACTGTTTGGTTGGAAGTTTGAGATTTGGTGGTTTGAGGTTTGGAGCCTTTGAAAGGTGGTTTGGAGGCATGCTTTGTGGGTCTGGATGGTGTGGATTTGGGTTGCCTCACTTGTCTAGTGGGCTTCTTCTTTTCATCCTTAGGATTTTCATCATCCTTTGGCTCAGAAGTACCCTGTGCATTCAGCTCCATGTAATCTCTTTTCTCCTGTTCCCACCTGGCTTTATCCTTAGCCTCTCTATCTCTTTTAACACTTGCTTTTGCTTCTGCAAGTGCATTTGTGGTAACATCAATTTGCTTACTACCATCTGGCACAGGGATGTTTTTAGTCATGTTTTCTTTTTTCTGGCTCAATATAAAGACCATCTTCAATTCCCTTCTTCTTCCACTGCTTAATTTTCTCCCCCTTTTTGGCATTATCTGGAGGAAGTTTATCAATGAAGAGAATAGTGGGAGGAGCTTTACCAATGGTGTTCAGGATGTGGGCCTTTATAGCCTTAATGTCTGCTTGAGTATCTCTAAACCTTGACTCCATCATGTTTCTCAGCTCTTGAACATGTATTGCATGCTACTGATCAGCCATGTGTCTTTGTTGTTGGAGCAGGGGTTGGAATAAGTTCCATAACTCATTTGCAGCAGGTGCTTGTGGTGGGGCAGATGCTTGAGTTGGAACAGCAGTAGTTGAGACCTTTTGAGCTTTTAACAACTGTTGCATCATATCTTTTATTTCAGCAACAGATGTCTCAAGGTTGTCAATTCTACCCGTCAATTCCTGATATTTTAAATCATCACCCAACTTAATGGGATCATCTGATTTCCCACTGGCAGTGGTTGTATCAATGTGTGACTTAGGAAATGAATCCCAAAAATCATCCATTGATGCCCCTTGTTCTTGGTTCTGGGGTCTTCTTTCTTCAACACTTGATAACCTTTTGAAGGTACCAGTGGTTAAAACAAACTCACTAGTGGTTACCAGAGGTGCTATAGAAGAAATTGCCTGCAAGGGAGTCTGATTGATGAAACAACTGGCCAAATGTAGATCTATTGATCCAACACTTGTAGTTGCTGCTCCACTTGAACTACTGTCAAGAATTACTTGTAACTCCTGCAGTGTAACCTCCTCAGTTGTTGCTGGGATAGCAGAGGTATAAGCATCAGACCCAGTCACTTGTGGGAGTGTACTCTCAGTGATAGGTGATGGAGAGGAACTGGTTTGTGTCTGAGCTATAGCAACTGCATGCAACAAGGGTATTATGAATTGTGGTAATGTGAGGGGTGAAGATATGGGTGTTGAAAGAGACATGTCCTTGGGATCAGGACTGAGGAAGATGGATCCAATTGAATCCAGAGCTTCATAATGTGGGGTCCTTGTGTTTACAACCTGATCCTTTTGTGAGGATGCAGGAGGAGTTTGAGGCAATGGTGGAGATCTTTCTTCCATCTGCTGTGAGGAAGTAGCAGAAGTGGTTTTTGGTGACATTTGTGTTGTCACTGGCAGTGGTTCTGGGATCTCATCTTCCAAAGTTGCCTTTTTAGTGGGTTTGGGGGGCTTTTTGGATGATTTCGTTTTAGGCTTTTTGGTGATGGCAGGTGTGGGTTTCATAGCAGTGGGTGTGCTGCCATGATCACCTGGAGCAGTGGGCTCAGCAGCAGATACCTGAGGAGCAGTGGTAGCTGCTAAAGTCTGCTCAGGCACCTCTGCTTGTGTTTTTGCAGGTGTTAACATTCTAGTGAATGCTTCAGACGTTAAACCATGTATTTGAAAATATTCACCTTGAATGAGCAAATTTTCATTTTCCTTTCCAAATTTTTGTTTAAGATAGTAGCTTAAGAACCTTGGAAAAAGTAGAAATGATTTGCTATCAACATTTTTTACCAAATCATCAAAGATCTCCTGGGAATAGTTAAAATTTTCATTATGTAAAATACCATAGCCCAGGTTTTGGATCTTTAATGGTATTTCATTAAAAACAGTTGTTTTATTTGAGACACACATCAAAAGGATATGGAATAAAAACCTTGGTGCAGAAGGGAAGAAGCCTTTTTGTAAGGTGTCCCTTTTCATTTCCGCACCATACCCTCTTTCCAGAAAATCAGTTTTTAACTCGTTTTTGGGAAAAGAAGTTTTACCTTCCCGATCATCGAGTGCATAGACTTCTGAAATTGATTGTGGAGTGATTTGGATCTTTTTGCCCTTTATGGAAGAATTAATGGTTATAACTGTTTCACCTTGATACTCAAGTGTGGCATTTTTCCAGAATTCTCTCTGGGTTTGTTCGTAAATAGGAGCATCGGCAGTCAACAAAGTTTTGTACTTTGAAGCTGCAAGAGTGTCAATGATGGAATCGAAGGTTGTGGTGGTGGTGGGTTTTGTGAGTAGACCCAAGTAGTTGTGTGGTGCTTTGTATGGGATTTCAATGGGTTCAGTGGCCTTTTGAACTACCTTTTTGGAAGATGAGGATGATTTTGATTTTGATTTTGTCATTTTGATGAAGAAGAACGAAGAATGATTTGAGATGGAAAATAGGAAACTGCTTTGAGAGAAGAATTTTGGAATTCAATTCGACAGTGTAAAACCCTGTTTGAGGGTTTTGATCAGGGTTTTATTTAGGGAAAAAGTGAATGCTGATGTGGCAGCGGTTACAAAGATCTGATGGCTAAGAACTGACCACGTGCCAACCTCTGATGAAAAGATGAATAACGGAGGACAGTTGTTTAGGGAACCACTGATTAAGCAAATATCAGTGGTTGCAACGGTTAAAGTGAAGACAGTGGATGATTTTAACCATCAGTGGATAGCTTCATCAGTGGATAAAACACTGATTTTAAACAACAATGATTACCATGAAAATGAAAGAACAGGGGTTGACTTTCAGCAGTGGACAGTAGTTAGGAAACAGATGTTTGAACAAAACAGTGGTTAGGGGTAAGGTAATGGTAAGGATTTGAAAGGCTAGTATATCAGCAACTGTTAGTGCACCAGTGGATAAGCTTTTGACAAATATTTTGAGCATCTGCTGTTCTGATGAAAGGAATGATTTTAACTTGTGAAATCACAATATCATGTCTAACATCTGTTGATGGTGATTCTGAAATATCTGCAAGATTGCTATCCTCAACAAAATACATTTTAGATGCAAATTGTCAAGTTCAATATGTCAGCAGTTTTTACAGAAATTTTCATTCAAGGTTTTGCCACATGTCGATTACAGGTTTTGAAGCTTTTATAGATTCCTGACAGTGGTTCAGTACCCCAGATGATGCAGACCCTTTTTACTAAGGCTACTCATTTTGTGTCATAATATTTGAATTAGAACATGAGTATCTAAGTATTTTAAGGTATGTCAGTAATCAATCTTTTGATCAGTGTTAAAACAAACTTGAGTTTGACATGACCTTGACACTTGCACCATTTCCTTTTGACTTATTTTCAAGGATAATATCACCAAAAAAAATGATGGTTCTTCATCCTGACAGGAGTTTGAAACTTTTGCTATAAAAAACAAGTAAAAGTACAAAATATATCACTCTTAAGGAAAAATGAAGAATAATATATCCTTCTTTATTTGAGAAAAACCTTTTCAAGAAAAATAATTAAAGTTTTTTCTGAAAACTTCATCAATAGGATCTAGTATATTTTCAAATATGACTTGTTATAAGATCATGATCACATCAATCTCAAATTTAAGAATATGGTATGTAGTTGTAAATGCATTTGACCACTGTTTGGAACCATTTCCTTGTCAGTTGATTGCAAAAATGAGGAGACATGTTCACATACGTTTGTTACCATGTGATGATTCTGCAAAACATGTCTAGTCCTCTTGTAAGTATAAACACTGGTGATACTATTGTTACCTGAACTTCTCTGAACCAATGAATGCACACAGTTGCTTGATAACCATTGTTAACCCAATTTTGGACTTTAAAAATTTATACTCTTTTCTTTTGACTTTAAAAATTTTGAGATAAACACACTTTTGAGTATTTGTAATTTTTCTTTTTCCCTTTTTACCCTTCCCATTCATAAGTAATGAAATACTCACTGGGAGGTTTTTATTGAAGGAATACTTAATCCAAAATCATTTTGTAGCAATGTTTTGAGAGATCTGACCACTTTTGTACATGCTTATATCAAATCTCACATTACATATGATTAGGACTATTTTAACACCTGATTTTCTTAATGTGTTTTTAACAAAGTTGATTTGGTCCTTTTGAGGATTCTCAACCTGTTTTTCAACACACAAGATCTAATAACTAAAGTTTTAATTTCCCTCTTTTTATGTTAACAAAAACACTAATGTTATTTAATCAAACATAGGTTTTTGTTGACCTGAGGTACACACCTTAGCAGCAAACATGATGGAAACAGCACGGACTTCATAACACCAATTGAAATCAATTTTGTAAATAAAATAATTATACCTTAAGTATCAGACACATTTTCAGATTTGAAAGCTATAGGTGGTTTATGCATGACATCACTTGTTATGTGAAGTTTGTGTGTCTTATGACATCTTGGTTGTTTTACAGAGTTTTTTGAATAGCTACTTTGAACGTAATTACTCGTTACTCTGTTTTTCAACTAACTACGATCAACCTTAGCATCAATGAATTTTGAGCTGAACTGTTTTGTCAAATTGATTGTTAGATCGAATTTGACTGTCCAAAGCTCTGATACCAATTGTTAGGATCTGAGGCTCTCATGATTATGTTTGTTTGTATAATTTGAACAATGAATGAATATGAAATAATGTAAAGTGTAGCGGAAATGGAAACAAACTTTATAAACACAATCAAAAGGGAGAATAGTTCTGATAAACACATGCTTTTCATTAGGTCGAAAGATTACAAATCAAATCAAAAGATTACAATGCATGCTTACAACAAAACTCCCCCTCAGCCTGATGCTCCCTGGTTGATCGCACAAGATGAAAGGATTGGAGGAGATAGACTCACTCATTTAATCAAGTGTAACAGTACAGGGTACTGTTCCATTTATAGGCAAACCAAACCACTGAAGCATCTAAGCTGACATCACCATGAAAGTGACATCTAACAACCTAACAACCTTTAACCATTGTTCTTATACAAACACTGCTAACTTAACCATTGATTCTATACAATATAAGTGACACACTTAACTACTGCTTTCTCCTTCCATCAGCACTGATGTTTGACTATCAGTGCTTTCCTCAAAGTTGATCAGTCCTTGAGTGGGCAGTCCTTTAGTCAACAACAGTACTTAGATAGCATCAGTAGATTGAACCAACAGTGTTTAATTCTTAACAGTCTTCAGGGCTTCATCAGTAGTTTGAAGGACAGCAGCTGTTGTATACGAACAGTGGATAGAGGACATCAGATGTTATAAACACTTTCAAGGGGAAAGCCTGGTGTAAACTACTGCTTATGATGAATCCACTGTTGTGAACCAATTTTGGCATTTATTATTTGTTCCTCTGATAGGGTTCAGTCCCAACAGTTTGACTTTCCCGCTTAAAAAATCGCATAAAAGAACGAAAGAAGCTTACAGAGGGTCCAAGCTAGGAAGATATCATCTATAAATTCTCAGGTATGAAGCATTTGAGCTTCAACTTAGAGAAAATTAGATCATGTGTGAGGAAAGAATGAAAATGAGGTGGGTATATATAGGATTCGGTCCACCGTTAAGATCGTTTATCAAGAACCGTGCTTTAATCATGGCCTTACATTTGGGCCCAAGGTTTTAGAATACCATGGGAACATTTAAAACCATCAAATACCAGCCCATAGGGTGCAAAACCATGGGTTAAAACCATCAAAATCTCTAAAATGGACCAAGGTCAATGTATCTGCCAGAAATTTCAAGAATGGTCCCTGCACTTGTAAAAGTTGATTTTTTTGCACTTTTAAGCCCCGTTAACCCCATTTCAGGGCTCTAAATAAAGTTAAAGTATAGGGAACTTAAAATATGCTCAAAAATATCTCGGATGTTTGTTCGTTTGGTCGTACGGTTGCGTTGTTCGGTTAATTACGACGGAAATCGTAACGAACGCAAAAACGATCCAAATTACACGACGAATGGAATTTTATCATGCCAATCACTAAAATAAAATATTTTAATGATTACATAAATTTTTGGATGTCCGGGTATATTCAGAACGTAAGATATGCGCGAAAATGCAAACTTATGCACTTTTGATGCTTTTAGTCTCTATTGATCAAATAAGTTTATTTTAGCATACCGAACCCCTAAAGCCTATTTCTAAGATATGTAAAGGATATTTAGGGTATGTTTAACTTATGATCAAGTTCCAGAATGTTTTTTGCATTAAACTGATTATATTTACGCATCAGATCGCGTATAATCTTCCAGAAGTGATTTAAAGCTCGAAATCGAACAAGAATTGATATGTGCAAACGATACACATATTTATACAAATTCCAAGTATGAAATACAATATTTCATTGGTTTGGTATTCGTATGATGGTTGAAGTGACACATGTGTCACAGGCAATACCGAGGAACTTTGTTCGAGAACACCAGCTAAATGATTACTGTAGAGTTATGCTGTCATTTGGTCATGTGAAGTTTTTGGTACAGCTGGTTGTTAGGAGAGATCCTAGAAGACCTGACGACAACAACCATCTAGTGATGCATACAGACTGGCAGCGTATCATGGATCAAACGGGAATATCTATGGGGAAAAAGTTGAGGTTTGAGATAGTCGAAGAAAAAAGTGTAAGAGGAGAAAAAATACACTTTGAAGTTTGTTGACATGATCTTTGAACACCTTTTCAGCCTTGTATAATTTATTTTTTAGTTGACATGTTTGATGGACAAATTTCTTGTTTGGAAACTAACTTAAGAATGAAGTTATGTAGTCTTAGTATATACTTTCAAAACTTTGTGGTTTTACCTCTGTTGATGAAGCAAAATGTATGATGAACCTAAGTTCTGCTATACATGACCAGATATTACACAATTCAACAGAAGATCTATAATATAAGATCTTTAACAGATGATGATCAACAGCTCATAAGGTCTGTTGAAGCACGCTATAACAGTTCTTAGCCTTTAACAGATATTTAACAGTGCTTAGGGGTTAACAGATGTTAGCACGCTATAACAGTGCTTAGCCTCTAATAGATGTTAATGTATCTCAGACCCCAACAGTTTTCCGACTAACCAATTGATTAAATTTTCGTTCATCAATCTAACAATAATATTCAACCTTACTACTTATCCAGTACATCAATAGCCAAACAAGCTCTGCTGATAAACCAAAAGGTCTGTTAAGACAAAGAGTGCTGAAGCAAAGGTCTGCTAAAGAGAACCTCTGCTGATGAAGTAAAATGTATCATGAACCTAAGTCCTGCTGTTCACCAACAGATATTACACAATTCAAAAGAAGATCTATAATATAAGATCTTTAATAGATGATGATCAACAGCTCATAAGGTCTGTTGAAGCACGCTATAACAGTGCTAGGCCTTTAACAGATCTTTAACAGTGCTTAGGGGTTAACAGATGTTAGCACGCTATAACAGTGCTTAGCCTCTAATAGATGTTAATGTATCTCAGACCCCAACAGTTTTCCGACTAACCAATTGATTAAATTTTCATTCATCAATCTAACAATAATATACAACCTTACTACTTATCCAGTACATTAATAGCCAAACAAACTCTGCTAATGAACCAAAAGGTCTGTTAAGAACCAAAAGGTCTGTTAAGACAAAGACTGCTGAAGCAAAGGTCTGCTAAAGAGAACCTCTGCTGATGAAGTAAAATGTATGATGAACCTAAGTCCTGCTGTTCACCAACAGATATTACACAATTCAACAGAAGATCTATAATATAAGATCTTTAACAGATGATGATCAACAACTCATAAGGTCTGTTGAAGCACGCTATAACAGTGCTTAGCCTTTAACAGATCTTTAACAGTACTTAGGGGTTAACAGATGTTTGCACGCTATAACAGTGCTTAGCCTCTAACAGATTTTAATGTATCTCAGACCCCAACAGTTTTCTGACTAACCAATTGATTAAATTTTCATTCATCAATCTAACAACGATATACAACCTTACTACTTATCCAGTCCATGAATAGCCAAACAAACTCTGCTGATGAACCAAAAGGTCTGTTAAGACAAACACTGCTGAAGCAAAGGTCTGCTAAAAAGAACCTCAGCTGATGAAGTAAAATGTATGATGAACCTAAGTCCTACTGTTCACCAACAGATATTACACAATTCAACAGAAGATCTATAATATAAGATC
The DNA here is from genome assembly GCA_030545235.1 of Helianthus tuberosus. NCBI lineage: Eukaryota > Viridiplantae > Streptophyta > Magnoliopsida > Asterales > Asteraceae > Helianthus > Helianthus tuberosus. The sequence goes on from CM060412.1 coordinate 124,760,224, forward strand.
TTTAACAGATGATGATCAACAGCTCATAAGGTCTGTTGAAACACGATATAACAGTGCTTAGCCTTTAACAGATATTTTAACAGTGCTTAGGGGTTAACAGATGTTTGCACACTATAATAGTGCTTAGCCTCTTACAGATGTTAATGTATCTCAGACCCCAACAGTTTTCCGACTAACCAATTGATTAAATTTTCATTCATCAATCTAAAAAAAAATACAACCCTACTACTTATTCAGTCCATCAATATCACCAAAAATGTATATAATGTATAATAACAATATTATATTGTATAACAAACAAAAGGTTAACCTTACTTGATATTCAAACCATAGACATTACATATCATTTTCATCATCGTAGCCCTTACAAACCAAACTTTTAACCACAGTTTGTTAAAACAATAGTTAACAGACATAAATAAAAACCACAAGGATTCTTCAAAAATAAGTGGTTTCTACTTATCTCTCATAAGAATTATTTTTTCATAAGCATCTAATTGTTAACCTTAGTCAGCTTCTTCTGGGTTCTTCTCACATTAGTGGATAGCTCACCAACGTTGACAACATCAGCATCTCGAGCCATCCGCTTTCCATTGGGACTTGATCCAGAATCCTTTTCAACTTCAACGGCGGAAGAGTCGGCCGTAACAGAGACAGCATCCTTGCAACAGATCACAAAACAACTATTGATCTCATTTAATAAAATAATGAACTCTTTTTAAACATACTAAACATACTTTAAAAATAAATACTCACCCTTGAAGTTCGCTTAGCAGACACCTGGGAAGAGTCTGAAAGGTTAACGTCTTTAACGTCAGCTACCTCTTGAGTAACCTAAAGGATCATAATATATGATATCATATAAAAAGTACAGAATGCAGTGTTTAAAACTCAAAAGAAAAATAAATAGATTGAAAGAGTAATTTTATATGCTACCTCATCAGTATTTTCATCACCATTACCATCTCCACCAACCAACTCAGCAATTATTACTGGATCATCACATGTTTTTTGCACAGTATAAACACGATAGTCATTTTTAAGATTGAACTCTGAAACATCAATCTTAAAAGCAGCCTTCTTATCAACCAATCAAAATAGCTCATGAGGGAATCCAGTATCATTGGCCTTAACCTGCCTCTCTCTTATGTCACTCACTGCTAATCCAAGAAGCTTTTGAACATCTCTATCAAACATAACAAAAGAAACACTAGCAGTCTCATCCTGCACCCGCACTTGCACCTTGAACCTGAAATATACACAACTAACTAAGTAAACTGCAAAACTATATTCAAATATCAGTCTTAGAATGTTACTTATATAAATATAACACTAAATAATCATCATTACTTACTTTGTGGTGATCAATGTACATTCAGTATGACATCAGATACAAACCAAAGAAGTCGCAGGCAATCGAAGAATATCATCTGAAACATTTTCAACATTTTGCAAGTATTCACTTTTACCCATCACCTTCTTGAAACACTTACGACAGCCAGCATAAAACCAACCATACTCTTGTTGCACAATCTTAATTGTCGCAACCACAACACAAGACATTTCCTGTAAAAACACAAGACACTTCCTGTAAAAACACGCAGGTGACAAACCAAACAAATAGCCAAACTATATACAAAGATGTGAAACCTTTTCTATCTTGCTAATTTCATCAACATGTTTCTTCACACCTTCAGTTACAAACACTCTGAGACGATAGTATCGTTTGAGAAGTAGAACCACTCCCTTGTCCAAACTTCAATATATGCCTTTTGAATACCCCAAATGATTAGAATTGGTATACAAATGAGATGAAACCAAGTATTTGACCTGAATATCTATATACAATAGAAATTACATTGAAAAATTACCTACTCCTTAGCTCATCAACTTCATCAATTTCTTCATTCAGAAAAATTTGTCACACCCCCAAAATCCACACGCGGAATACTACCGCTTGGAGGCATGACTGACCAGGATCTAGCCACCAATTATACTGAGCATTGGCTAATGATATTCACCAACCATAATGGTCAATAAATATTACATTTTAAAGTCCAAAAGTTTAATGTTCAAATAATAGTTTAAATAGTAGCTGAAGCGTAGACAAAACAACTTAAGATTTAAGTTCATAGTCCATGTTTATTTAGAACCCAACACATGGGTTAGACGACCACTACACTTCCCCAAGAGGCAGCTCCTGTCACTGGGTACCTACAAAGCATGTAGTAGGGTATCAACAAAAATGTTGGCGAGTTTACAAGTTGTCCAGTTTTTAATTACCAAAAACTTGTTTCACCAGTTAATTTACTCATTTATACATGCCATGGGGAGCTACCCCATAAGTAAGCGACTAAACTGTTTTTACAATACCGAATACTTACTTAACCGTACATTTCCGCAGTGCCCCGTTTGTCAATGTTCTATCAACATTGACGGTTTGCCTGAGTACATTAGTTCACGCCCGTTCCCAGTAACAAGGGTCGGTGTGAGGCTGGTTAGACCTAAATAGCGCTATTAACTAATAACCCGTTCGCCAGGCCCCGACGATTAATCGGTATTAAATGGTAGGGACTTGAGTGATAGAGTTTCGTTTAGTGTTGCTCGTTGCATTCCGTATAAACAGTAATTAACTAAGAGTTCCATTTAAGGGGAAGAAAGTAGGTTTGTATCCCTTACGAGGGGATAGCATTGTTCTAGTTTCCGTTTCCCAAAACCACCGGGAATGCATGCTTTAATAGTTGTGAACTCACCTTGGGTTGCTCGGCCGTCAGTTTACTTGGTCAAATACGTTGGTCACCATGTCCTAGTATGGTTACCAGTATATGTCAGGCTCGGATGCAATTAAGTCACATATATTCTACACGTATCTAACACATAGCATGCATACAGTTATCTATTGGGTTATCGAGCCTATTCTAACCTCCGATCAGTCACACAGTAACGGTTAACACTTAGTCCAGTCAAACAAGCAGCCCAAACCAAAACATGTTGTGGCCCAATAACTAAAGTAGACAGCCCAGTCGAGACAAGGTGGTCTCGACTCGAGATCATGCGGTCTCGAGTCATAACCAAGGGGTCTCGAGTTCTCGAGTCGCAACCTCTGTTCTCGAGTGGTGTTCATAATGAGTGGCAGCCTTGGAGATCTCGAGTTCAACCTCGAGTCGAGATCAGGAGATCTCGAGTCGCAATCCCATAGGTCTCGAGCACTTTAAGATGTGCTGGTTGGTCTCGAGTTGCCATTTTGATGGTCTCAAGTCGAGACCAAAGGTTTCGACTCCAACATCTGTTGTTTCTAGAGTGTCTGCACAAATCGTACTATCCAATAGAATTCCCATTTCATGATCCTATGTACTTATCCAATGAAATTGCACAAACATGTTTTGTTGTCTAATCCTATTTCAAAACAGATCAAAGCATGGCATTTTCAAATATTTTCAATATCCTTCAAACAGTTCATCATACCAAACATGAATATTTAAATCCTAACTCTAGCATGCATTTTACCCAAAACAGGAACATGTATACATATAATCTATATGTCATGACAACCTTGGATATCATTATCAAAACAACATTTGTCCTATAACTTCTAGCATAAATCGAATGACCATAAGCATCCCATACATTCATCATTCAAATATCTTAGCAATTCATTATCATGCAAGAGTTCACATATGTCATCCATCATTTAATCATTCAAAGCACGTCACATCATTATACACAAAAACACCTAGTGAATATCTAAAACACTAACCGGTTGATAAAGAGTGTGTGAAGGCGAGTAGGTTTGTTGTCCGATAGTCTCCGAGTGAAGAACACTACCCTTGATCCGAGACAAGAGGGGAGGGTGGTGTTGCTAGGGTTTGAGTGAGAGAGAGAGTGTGTGGATGAAGTGAGAGAGAGTGTAAAGGAGAGTGTGTGAGGGTTTTAGGTTTATATGTAGAAGGTGATGCACCCTAAGTGGGTTTCCGAGTGGGCTAAGGGAGGTTGCGGCCCATCCGACCCATCTGTCACTATTTACTCGAGACCGAGTGGTCTCGAGTCGGGTCCTTGTGTTGTTGGGCTGGGTAGGTAGGTTGGCAGTCCATAGAGTGCAAGGGAGGGGTCTCGGCTCGGCTCACTAATAAACATACTACATATTCATCACTATACATTATACGTACACATTATCGACACATAGCACATTAAGATAAATCACCAACTTTCATATAATAATATGTACACGCAATACTAGAACAAGAAGGTTGCTCAGGAAAGTCCAGAGTGTCACATTATCCCCAAGTTTTAAGAACTTTCGTCCCGAAAGTTAAGGCAGCCACTGTCAAGCTGGTGAGAACGTTTCAACGGGGTGTCACATTATCCCCCCGTTAGTTGGGAATTTCGTCCCGAAATTCGGTTGTAGCTTCAGTGCTGGGAGTTTCATTAGGGAACAACTGGGGATACTTGCGCTTCATCTGGTCCTCCCGCTCCCAGGTAAACTCTGGGCCACGTCGCGAGTTCCAACGAACTCGCACGAGAGGTATCTGGCTACGTTTGAGGGTTTTGATCTCTCGATCCGTGATCTCAATCGGTTCCTCAGTAAAGTGTTGCTGTTCGTCAATAGTGAGTTCCTTGAAAGGAATGATGAGTGTTTCATCTGACAGACACTTCTTCAGATTAGACACATGAAAGACGTTGTGCACCGCACTCAGTTCTTCAGGCAGATTCAATCTGTAAGCAACCTTATCGATCTTTTCAGTAACTTCGAAGGGTCCGACATATCGCGGATTAAGCTTGCCCCGTTTTCCAAAACTAACCACACCCTTCCAGGGTGAGACTTTAAGTAGAGCCCGGTCACCGACCCGGAATTATAGCGGCTTCCTACCCTTGTCAGCGTATCTTTTCTGACGGTCACGAGCTGCAGCCATGCGTTGTCTGATCTGGGAAATCCTTTCCGTAGTCTCGACTACAAGTTCCGGGCCGGTAATTTGGCTTTTGACAATTTCGGCCCAATATAAGGGTGATCGGCATTTACGTCCGTACAATGCCTCAAAGGGTGCTGCCTGAATGCTGGTGTAGTAGCTGTTGTTGTAGGAGAATTCTACTAACGGTAGATGTTTTTCCCAGCCCTTGCCAAAATCGATTACACATGCCCTAAGCATGTCTTCAAGTGTTTGGATGGTGCGTTCAGACTGTCCATCCGTTTGTGGATGATAAGCAGTGCTCATGTCTAAACGTGAGCCAAAGGATTTGTGCATAGCTTGCCACAATCAGAAGTAAAACACGCGTCTCGATCGGAAATAATAGAGGTCGGCACTCCGTGCCTCGAAACCACTTCCTTTAAGTACACCTCTGCTAAGGTAGAGAACTTGTCTGTTTCTTTAATAGCCAAAAAGTGTGCAGACTTAGTTAATCGATCCACTATCACCCAAATGGTGTCATTTCTGCATTGAGACCTAGACAGGCCAGTAACAAAATCCATGGAAATTTGCTCCCATTTCCATTTCGGGATCTCTGGTTGTTGGAGTAGGCCCGATCGTTTCTGATACTCCATCTTGACTCACACACAAGTCAAACATTTGCTGACATAGGTTGCTATGTGGGCTTTCATGCTAGGCCACCAGTATGTAGTTTTTAGGTCGTGGTACATCTTATCCGAACCAGGATGTACCGAGTAACGAGATTTGTGTGCTTCGTCCATCACAAGTTCACGCAGATTTCCATAAAGTGGGACCCATATACGTCCCGTCACATAGTAAGCGCCGTCTTCCCTTTGTTCTAGCCATTTCCTCGATCCTCGCAGGGACTCAGCCCTGATGTTCTCGGATTTCAATGCTTCAACCTGAGCGTTTCGGATCTGCTTAGGGAGGTTCGAGTGGATGGTGAGTTGTAAGGCACGAACACACTTAGGTTTGGTTTCCTTTCTGCTGAGGGTATCGGCTACCACATTAGCCTTGCCTGGATGATATTTAATTGCACACTCGTAGTCATTTAGGAGCTCGACCAATCGGCATTGCCGCATGTTCAACTCCTTTTGTTCCATTATGTGCTGGAGACTCTTGTGATCGGTGTAAATCGTGCACTTGGTACCGTACAAGTAATGTCTCCAAATCTTGAGCGCGAAGACCACAGCTCCGAATTCTAAGTCATGTGTTGTGTAGTTTCGTTCGTGGATCTTGAGCTGTCGCAAGGCGTAAACAATAACCTTCTCGCGTTGCATCAACACGCAACCAAGTCCTTGAATGGAAGCGTCGCAGTAAACAACAAAATCGTCGGTACCTTTAGGTAAGGAGAGAATAGGAGCACTACAAAGGTTCTTCTTTAGTTCCTGAAAGGCAGAGTCCTGAGCATCATTCCATTTATAAGCAACACCCTTCTGAGTGAGGGTCGTAAGTGGTTGAGCGATCTTTGAAAATCCCTTGATAAATCTTCGATAGTATCTTGCCAATCCCAAGAATTGGCGAACTTCGGTCGGAGTCTTAGGTATAGGCCAATTCTTAATGGATTCGATCTTAGCGGGGTCGACATGAATCCCATCCTGATTGACTATGTGCCCAAGGAAATGGACTTCTCTAAGCCAGAAATCACATTTCAAGAATTTGGCGTACAGTTGCTCATTGTGAAGGAGTTCGAGAATAAGACGCAGGTGTTGTTCATGCTCCTCTTGACTTTTCGAGTAAATTAGGATGTCGTCAATAAACACAATCACGAACTTGTCGAGGTAGGGTTTGCACACTCGGTTCATGAGATCCATGAAGATCGCAGGTGCGTTGGTCATTCCGAAAGGCATAACAAGGAATTCGTAGTGGCCATAGCGGGTTCTGAAAGCAGTCTTAGAGACGTCCTCATCGCGGACTCTCAACTGGTGATAGCCCGATCGCAGATCAATCTTGGAATAATAGCTCGACCCTTGCAGCTGGTCAAACAGATCGTCAATACGGGGAAGTGGATAACGATTCTTGATGGTAACCTTGTTCAGTTCGCGGTAGTCAATGCACATTCGGAATGTGCCATCCTTCTTTTTAACAAAGAGCACTGGGGCTCCCCAAGGTGACGAGCTAGGACGGATAAAACCTTTGTCCAACAGTTCTTGCAGTTGAGTAGAAAGTTCCTTTAGTTCTGCGGGAGCTAGTCGATAAGGTGCACGAGCTATAGGTGCTGCTCCGGGAGCTAGTTCGATTTGAAATTTGACCTGACGGTGAGGAGGGAGTCCAGGTAGTTCTTTAGGAAATACCTCAGGATAGTCACGTACGACTGGAAAATCTTCAATCCTGTTTTCCTTTTTCTGCGTGTCGGCGACAAGTGCTAAGATAGCGGTGTGCCCCTTCTGTAAACACTTCTGAGCTTTTAAGAATGAAATGATGCCTGTGACTTCTCCGCCTTTGTCACCTTGAACGATAAGGGGTTTGCCAGAAGGACGGGGAATACGAACAACTTTCTCTTGGCAGAGGATTTCAGCTCGATGCTTGGATAACCAATCCATACCAATGACGACGTCGAAGCTTCTGAGAACGATGGGGAAGAGATTGATACGGAAGGTCTGACCAGACAATTCTAGTTTGCAGTTACGAATAACGTGTGAGGCCTCGAGGTTCCTACCATTAGCTATTTCAACGATGCGCTTAGAGATTAACGGTGTAAGAGTGGACTTAAGCTTCTTACTAATACGTAGGGATACATAACTAGCATCTGCTCCAGAATCAAATAATATGGAAACATAACGATCATTAAGTAGGAACTTACCCGCCACCACGTTGGGGTCGTTCCTTGCTTCACCAGCCCCAATCACGAATGCCCTTGCATTGTTTCCAGCTCCCTGGTTGTTGTTGTTGTTTCCAGCACCCAGATTATTGTTGTTGCGGTTCTGGTTCAGCTGAGGGCAATCCTTTCGCATGTGCCCTATTGCCCCACATTTGTAGCATTCACGGTTGTTTCCTTGCTGCCGCTGTTGCTGTGGTTGATGCTGATTCTGCCTAGCTGGGAACTGACTCCTGCATTCTTTGGCTTCATGCCCCATTTTGTTGCATCGCAGGCACTGACCTTTGCTACACGCCCCATTGTGGTGTCGATTACACTTGTTACACTTAGGGTGGTTTCCCCGATAGCCACCCTGTTGCTGATGGCCTTTGTTGTTTTCCGTTTTCCTTTGTTGAGTCGGGGTCCGAGTGGGGTTAGCTTCCTTGCTCTGATTTCCTTCCCATTTACGCTTGTTATCACTAGAGGTTCCAGCAGTAGCATTTATCCTTTTGGGCAACTTGCCCTCCTCCACGGCCTGATCAGTGAGTTTGTGAGCAAGACGGACCACTGGCTGAATGGTATGGAGGTTGGCTGAGGTCACATGGCTCCAGATCTCTGGGGCCAAACCTTTGATGTACAATTCGATCCTTCGATACATAGGTCGAGACATGTTTGGCCAAAGTGCAGCATAGTCGTTGGACTGCTTGGTGTAGGTCTCAATCTTTGATCCGACCATCTTGAGCTCAAAGTATTCGTTTTCGAGCTTATGAATGTCATCCCTGTGACAGTATTCTTCCTTGATCATGTCCTTGAAATCTTCCAATGCAGTAGCATTAGCAGTTTCCAAACCAAGCATTTGAATCTGTGCCTTCCACCATGAAAGCGCGTTTCCTTCAATGTTACCAGTCGCAAACTTCACCTAGTTAGCAGGGGGACACTCGCAGATAGCGAAGACAGCCTCAGCCTTTTCAATCCAGTGCAGAAGGCCTATGGCACCCTCAATGCCGTTGAAAGGGAGAGGCTTGCAATCCATGAAGGTTTTGAAAGTACAAACACGTGGTTGCGCAGGTGCTTGCTGACATGTTGTGAGAAGCGAAGCGAATAGGCTTAGAGGTGAAAAGACGATGCGGGGGAAGGATCTAAACATCCTAAAATAATGAGTTTACCTCCAGGGTGAGCTGCAAAAGCTGCAGCCACCGTGTTGAGCAAGTTAGTGAATTGAGCCTGAGTCATGTTAACGTTTCCTCTTCCGCGTCCGCTCATTTTCTTCACAACCAGAGAACACGTTATAAGTGTGATGTAGCAATGTAGCGAGAATGAGATAGAAGTGGGGTGTATCTATCTAACTAGGCACACTAGTACGTATAGTGGAGCATAAAGCATAAGGTAGACAAACAGGTAAACACAAGTCTGAGCTATGGGGTCTAGTACGTTGAGTCTTGCCCTTGGAGTGTAGTGTCGTCGCGAGTCACTGGTTATAGTCTGGTTTCTCTCAAAAAGACTTTCTTTTTAAAACCTAGTTCACTATAACCAATGGCACTGATACCAATCTGTCACACCCCTAAAATCCACACGCGGAATACTACCGCTTGGAGGCATGACTGACCAGGATCTAGCCACCAATTATACTGAGCATTGGCTAATGATATTCACCAACCATAATGGTCAATAAATATTACATTTTAAAGTCCAAAAGTTTAATGTTCAAATAATAGTTTAAATAGTAGCGGAAGCGTAGACAAAACAACTTAAGATTTAAATTCATAGTCCATGTTTATTTAGAACCCAACACATGGGTTAGACGACCACTACACTTCCCCAAGAGGCAGCTCCTGTCACTGGGTACCTGCAAAGCATGCAGTAGGGTATCAACAAAAATGTTGGCGAGTTCACGAGTTGTCCAGTTTTTAATTACCAAAAACTTGTTTCACCAGTTAATTTACTCATTTATACATGCCATGGGGAGCTACCCCATAAGTAAGCGACTAAACTGTTTTACAATACCGAATACTTACTTAACCGTACGTTTCCGCAGTGCCCTGTTTGTCATTGTTCTATCATCATTGACGGTTTGCCTGAGTACATTAGTTCACGCCCGTTCCTAGTAACAAGGGTCGGTGTGAGGCTGGTTAGACCTAAATAGCGCTATTAACTAATAACCCGTTCGCCAGGCCCCGATGACTAATCGGTATTAAATGGTAGGGACTTGAGTGATAGAGTTTCGTTTAGTGTTGCTCGTTGCATTCCGTATAAACAGTAATTAACTAAGAGTCCCATTTAAGGGGAAGAAAGTAGGTTTGTATCCCTTACGAGGGGATAGCGTTGTTCTAGTTTCCCTTTCCCAAAACCACCGGGAACGCATGCTTTAATAGTTGTGAACTCACCTTGGGTTGCTTGGCCGTCAGTTTACTTGGTCAAATATGTTGGTCACCACGTCCTAGTATGGTTACCAGTATATGTCAGGCTCGGATGCAACTAAGTCACGTATATTCTACACGTATCTAACACATAGCATGCATACAGTTATCTATTGGGTTATCGGGCCTATTCTAACCTCCGATCAGTCACACAGTAACGGTTAACACTTAGTCCAGTCAAACAAGCAGCCCAAACCAAAACATGTTGTGGCCCAATAACTAAAGTAGACAGCCCAGTCGAGACAAGGTGGTCTCGACTCGAGATCATGCAGTCTCGAGTCACAACCAAGGGGTCTCGAGTTCTCGAGTCGCAACCTCTGTTCTCGAGTGGTGTTCATAATGAGTGGCAGCCTTGGAGATCTCGAGTTCAACCTCGAGTCGAGATCAGGAGATCTCGAGTCGCAATCCCATAGGTCTCGAGCACTTTAAGATGTGTTGGTTAGTCTCGAGTTGCCATTTTGATGGTCTCGAGTCGAGACCAAAGGTTTCGACTCCAACATCTGTTGTTTCTAGAATGTCTGCACAAATCGTACTATCCAATAGAATTCCCATTTCATGATCCTATGTACTTATCCAATGAAATTGCACAAACATGTTTTGTTGTCTAATCCTATTTCAAAACAGATCAAAGCATGGCATTTTCAAATATTTTCAATATCCTTCAAACAGTTCATCATACCAAACATGAATATTTAAATCCTAACTCTAGCATGCATTTTACCCAAAACAGGAACATGTATACATATAATCTATATGTCATGACAACCTTGGATATCATTATCAAAACAACATTTGTCCTATAACTTCTAGCATAAATCGAATGACCATAAGCATCCCATACATTCATCATTCAAATATCTTAGCAATTCATTATCATGCAAGAGTTCACATATGTCATCCATCATTTAATCATTTAAATCACGTCACATCGTTATACACAAAAACACCTAGTGAATATCTAAAACACTAACCGGTTGATAAAGAGTGTGTGAAGGCGAGTAGGTTTGTTGTCCGATAGTCTCCGAGTGAAGAACACAAGCTAATCCGAGAGCTTGGTTTGCTACCCTTGATCCGAGACAAGAGGGGAGGGTGGTGTTGCTAGGGTTTGAGTGAGAGAGAGAGTGTGGATGAAGTTAGAGAGAGTGTAAAGGAGAGTGTGTGAGGGTTTTAGGTTTATATGTAAAAGGTGATGCACCCTAAGTGGGTTTCCGAGTGGGCTAAGGGAGGTTGCGGCCCATCCGGCCCATCTGTCACTGTTTTCTCGAGACCGAGTGGTCTCGAGTCGGGTCCTTGTGTTGTTGGGCTGGGTAGGTAGGTTGGCAGTCCATAGAGTGCAAGGGAGGGGTCTCGGCTCGGCTCACTAATAAACATACTACATATTCATCACTATACATTATACATACACATTATCGACACATAGCACATTAAGATAAATCACCAACTTTCATATAATAATATGTACACGCAATACTAGAACAAGAAGGTTGCTCGGGAAAGTCCAGAGTGTCACAAAATTCGTGTTGCAAACTTATCACTTTGAACAGTATATTCACCTACATGGAAAAGTATATAGATATTTAATGTATACCTGTTTTTATATTGCCAGAAATAAACAGTATAGTTATGATTTGCAGAAAATTTTTACAAAAATTCTTTTCCATTCCTTACACTTTCCATGTTGTATAACAGCCATCACATGCTCATGAGGTGGGATTTTAGAAATGAAGTCCTTAATCTGCAGAGCATAATCATTCCACACGGTACACCACAAAACCTTATCCCTACATGAAAAGAATATTCATATCAAAACAACATTGAATGAATAAAAACTATAAAATCAACCAGGAAAGCTATAACATTTATTAAAGTAGCGAATGAGCCGTAAATTAACTACCATATTCACTAAGAATAAACTGTAGACCTCATTTATTACCATTATTCAACATTACATACAAACACTATAAATCTCATTTATTACCATTACCATTACCATGATCCCACATTAAATACAAACATTCTTCATCTTATTTATTAACATCATTAAATACATTTAATGATCAGTACATGACTGAACATATAAACAACAACTTACTCCAAATATTCAATCTCGAAATTCATCTTCTTAGTCTCCTTTGGAGGTCGATCAAAGATTTCCGGATCTCCACAACAAATTACAGATCCAGCAACATCTATATGATCACATTATACAAGAATATAAGTAAAACTCTCTAATATTATACAAGCAAGACATGATTACAAAAATATACACTACCACTACTCAAAGCATTTAACGCCTCTCCTTGAAGAATATCTTCATAAGCTCTGAAATTGAAACCATACTCAACACCTTGCCAATCACTCACAGGAGTAACAGTCGTGCATCTGTAAAACTTGATTTTATAAGGCTGCACTACTACTTTATATAAATCTTTATTCTCAACAACACCAAATTTCGACAGAATCACAACAGCATCTTCTTGCAGCTGTCCATCAAAAACAGGTATCAGATGACTCTTAATACCTGCTTGAATCTTAGCACCCTGAAGAACATTTAAAGAAAGTATCTTTTTAGCATACTACACTACATTTTCTAAAATAATAACAAAACGGAAAAGCAGAGATACAAATTACCTTCTCATCAATGAAGATGATCTCCATCTTGTAACCCTGATTCCATTTTCGAAGAATTCTCGCCTTCATGTTCCACATATCCTTCCCAGGATTCAAATCGTTAATAAAACTAAGATTATTACTGTCAACTGATATTGACATGCTTCTAATTCGGAATTCGGATTGTGATTAAATTTCAAATTTCAAAATCAGAGAAGATGAAAATGTGATGAAATATGAAGAGGGAAATGAGAAGAAAAGCCTTATATAAGAAGGATGATTGACAGGAGTTTCTGAGTGACATGCATTAATTGATAATTACTTATTCCCATGCATATTTGAATTTGAATTTCCCGGTAGTTAGCGTTAAACATCTGCTGATCTAAAAGCATTACGGAAGATAACAACAACTGCTGCTGCTAAGTATACGTTTGCCAAAGAAACCAGCTACTACTTTCTCGTAGATGGGCAGTGGTTTGCCCTTTGGAATGTGGGCCAGACCTTTAACATTTGAAAATACACAAGGCAGTGGTTTGATAGAACATTAAATGTATTTTAAAGTGTTTTATATATTCAGGTTTATGATGTAATAATGACATAAGAAAAGTCCAGTTGGACATGCTCTCTAGCTGACACATCAACTTTTCTTATGTCACTGGGATTTCGCCTTTTATAGAAAGTATAGATTTTTAGTATGTATATAAATATAATTTACTTACTGTTTAAAACATTGAGTTTTTAATATATAGGAGAATACCTAACAAGTAATAATCTTATATCCACCTGAAAACAAATGAACCCAAACACACCTCGTATATTCAGACGCCCTTAATTTTTCTTTCTATATTACTACTGTCTTAGCTATATTTTTATAGCTAAAGATCACATAATTGTTTTTAAACTCCAAATTTGACATCTATTTCTTTTTAGCTTCTAAATTTCAACATAAAATACTTTATAAATTATAGACACTAAAATTGATTCTCCGCGTTGCGGAGGTCGGTTTTTATTGTGATTTGAGCATATTGATTTTTTTTGCAATTGCTTTAAAAAGAAAATAGTGAGCGGTTACATTTCCAACCCTTTAGATACTTCTGAAGTTGCTTGAGAAATCATTTGTAGTCGGATCTTATAGTGTGTTAATGTGGTTGAACCTACATCTTATCGCAATTTTGTATTTATTAATCGTAGTTGGATCTCATGAAGTATTTTAAGCCGAACTTTTCAATTAATGTAAATTTTTTATTTATTAATCGTAGTTGGAACTCATGAAATGTTTCAAGCCGAACTTTTCAATTAGTTATAGAATTTTAGTAAATATACACACATCACAATTACTAACCCTACGTGATTTAATAAAAAAAATCTATTTATTATTCATTTTTTTTAATAAGGATGTTAAGTCTAAAATGGAATTAATTAATAACTTTTTTGGCATCTATTTTTTTAGGGGAGGGAGGGGTTATAATTTGCTGAATACATAAGTCACCAAAATTATGTGTATTTCAAATAAATACATAAGTCATCAAAATTACAACAATATTTTTTTTGAACGGTCAACAAACTCAATCCCGAGCACTCTCGGGGCACCCACTAGACAAACAGAGTACTATGAGAGTAACCCGAGTCCACCACCAATTCCGGGAAAAACCCGGTAACCCACCCGCCCATAGGAACGACAGTGAAATTACCGGTAAAACTCGTTTGGCTCAAGGATCCAACCCAGGTTTCCCTGGGACTCCTATCATTGCCCACCAGTGCCTCACTCTGCACCAAGTGGGAGTCGAACCTGCATCTCTCAAGAGAAATGCAAGCCCTCAACCACTTGATCTAGAGATCATTGGCAAAATTACAACAATATTAATTTAGATTTTTCATGTAAAATATGCATGAATTTAGGAGATTGATATCATATCCCACATGGCTAGATATGATGGTGTTTGTGAGTCACCAACATGTAAATATAATTTCACTATAGCTAACAACTTGTTCACTTGTTCAATTATATATATAATAACTAGGTTATTACCCAGGATTGCTTCTCGGGCTCGGGAAACTTAGTTATATTAATTATTATTTGTTATTAATACAACATCATTACATCAAGCATCTCATTGGATTCAACAACTGATAGGATCTGAGTTTGATATGATTGGGTTTGTTTAACTAAAATGAAGATGAATCAGAAATAATTGCAGCGGAAATAGATGAATAAACTTTCAACACAATCAAAGAGAGAACAATTTTAAGCAAACATGTTTAACATAGAGTCGAATGATTGTATTTAATTACAATACTCAAAAGTAATGCATGCATGCAAAAACTCTCCCCCAACAGTGATTGAAAAACTGATGTTTGGTTAGTCAATGTTCAGAACTTGTTTGGCTATGTTTTGAAGCTATGATGAGTTGTCATCCTCTAGTGCCATTGTTTTGATAGCTTCTTTGAAATACACAACTTCTTGTTCTTTCTCTTCTTCATCAGTCAGTTTTTGCCTCTTTCTTTGATTTACCACAATGGTAGAGGTATCTGATGATGTGAACAGTGGTTCAGAAGTGTAAGCCTGCTGCTTTGTTTTAGCAGTGATTTTGTAATCAGGCTTCTTTGGAAGTTTAGGATCTGTTTCTATCCTTTTTCTTAACCTTTCATAAGCCTCATCAATGTACTGCCTTGTCCATTTTGATATGGCTTTGGTAGTTCCCACTTTTGCATCAACCAATTCCTACTTCTTTCTTTTATACTCCAATATAAGATCATCAATTTTCTTTTTTAATTTGCTCCAATTTGGTGCTGACCTTTTCATGCCTGGATCTCTCTTTATTTTTTTAATTCTATCGAGTTCTGTTTTGAGAGCAACAAGCGGCCAGTCTTGGAATTGTTCAGCTGTGGCAGGGTAGAATTTTTCACTCAATATCAGCTTGATGATGTCTTCTTTCATATTTTCATGCAAGTTAGCTTCTGGAGGCAGGTTGGACATTTCTTTGCTTAGGTCTCTTGCATAATCTTCCAACTATTTAACTTTAGTGAGCAAGAACTGCGTATAAGTTGAGACTTCATTATCACTTTTCCCTTGGCATTCAATTCTAGCTCGGGTATCAGCTTGCATGGACTTGAGTTTTAAATACTCATTTATGTTGGCTGGATCTCTATAACCAATCAGGGAAGGGAATTTCCTTTTTAAAGGATCATCCACTAAGTAAAACTGCCTCATTTCATTCTTTACAGCATGCAGTTCTAGTGGATAACGGCAGCTACTGGTACAACGTCAGCAGAGTCATATCCTTGGAGTTCTATAGGATCTTTTATTGGGTTGAACAATTTTGAAGGAATAAAGGATTGAGGTTTGGTGATATTGCAAGGGGCAGATGAAATCGGAACAGGTGCTGGTATATCATGATCATGCACTTGAAATTTTCTTTTTCTTGTATACAACTTTTTGGGAGAAGGTGTTTCTATTTGAGTTTTTGGATCAAAAGGTACAATGGCTTGTGAAGAGATAGGTGATTGACTAACAGCTATTGAAACAACTGGTGTTTCAACCACTGTTGTCATTACAACAGATGATGTGTCATCTGATGTCTTCTGCGTTTTGGCAGGTGGTGATTTTGATGGTGGTTTTGTTGTGGCAGTGGTTGATTGAGTGATGACAGTGGTTGAAGTGTGTGTTGATGTATTGGTGGTGGTTGTTGGGTTAACATCTACTAAAACCACTGAAGTATCAAGAGTTATTGATACAACAGGTGTTCCAACATCTGTTGGTTTGGAAGATTGATGAGAGGAGCTTTTAGGAGGTTTGCAAGTATGTTTTGTGGATCTTGAAGGTGTGGATTTGGGTTGCCTCACTTGTCTAGTGGGCTGTCTTCTTTTAGGTTTAGGTTTTTCTTCATCCTTGGGCTCAGAAGTACCCCGCTCTTCCTTCTCCATAAAGACTTTCTTCTCCTTTTCAAACCTTGATTTTTGTTTTGCCTCCATATCCTTTTTCAGCCTTTCCTTTTCATTAGCCAAGGCATTTAAGGATTCATCAACCTTTTTGGAACCATCTGGCCTAGGGAGGTCTGCAAGCATACTGGATTTCTCTGGTGCAATGTACAGACCATATTCATATCCCCTTTCTTTAACTGGTTCATTTTCTCCCCCTTTTTGGCATCATTTGGGGGAGGGTTATCAACAAAGATTATTGTAGGAGGAGCAGTGCCAGTGGTTTGCAATAGATGGGCCTTGATTGCCTTGATGTCTGCTTGTGTATCCATGAACCTAGCTTCCATTAAATTTCTGATCTTTTGAATTTGAATTTCATGTTTTTGCTCAGCATGTTCTATTTGTTTTTTAAGCAGAGGTTGAAATAATTCCCAAAGCTTATTTGGAGTAGGAGCAGATGATGGAACAGATGTTTGAGCTGGTGCAGCAGTGGGTGTTGCTTTTTGTGCTTGTAACAACTATTGCAGCATAGTTTTGATATCTGCAATAGATGTTTCAATTGTATCCACTCTTGCCGTCAAATCTTTATATTTTAAACCATCGCCCAAGTTAATGGGATCATCTGCTTTCCCACCAGCAGTGGTTGTATCAGCAGTTGACTTAGGGAAAGTTTCCCAAAAGTCATCCACTGATGCCCCTTTTTCTTGGTACTGGGGACTTCTTTCCTCAAGAATTGATATCTTTTTAAGATCACCAGTGGTTGAAACAAACATACCAGTGGATATCAGGGTTGCTAGAGAGGAAATTGCCTTCAAGGGAGTCTGATTGTTGAAACAACTGGCCAGGTGTAGACCAGTGGATTCAACTCCTGTAGTTGCTGCTCCACTTGAACTACTGACAGGAATTACTTGTAATTCCTGCAGTGTAGCCTCCTCAACTATTGGTGGGTTAACAGAGATTGAGACACCAGACTTAGTCACTTGTTGTGGCATATTCTCAGTGATAGCTGATTGAGAATAACTGATTTTTGTCTGGGCTAAATCAACTGCATCCAATAGAGGTAACATGGATTGTGGTAATGTTATTGATGAAGGATGCGGGGTAGAAAGAGATATGTCCATGGGATTTGGACTGTGGAAGATGGAACCAAGTGGATCCAGAGCTTCATATTGTGGTTTCCATGTGCTTACAACCTGATCCTTTTGTGAGGATGCAGGAGGAGTTTTAGGCAAATGTGGAGATCTTTGTTCCATCTGCTGTGAGGAAGTAGCAGCAATGGTTTCTGGTGATTTTTTTTGATGTCACAGGTAGTTGCTCTGGTATCTCATCTTCCAGAGTTACCTTTTTTGTGGGTTTGGGGGGCTCCTGGATCTTTTTCTTTTTTGGCTTTTTGGTAGTTTTAGGTGTGGGTTTCACAGCAGTGGTTGTGCTGCTGTGATCACCTTGAGCAGTGGGCTCAACAGCAGGTGCCTGAGGAGCAGTGGTTGCTTCTAAAGTCTGCTCAGGTACCTCTGCTTTTGTTTTGGAAGGTTTTGACAGCCTTGTAAATGATTCAGAGGTTAGGCTATTTATTCGAAAAGGCTCTCCTTGAATAAGGACATGAGCATTATCTTTTGAAAATTTCTTCTAAAATAGTAACTTAAAAACCTTGGCAATAATAAAAATGATTTTTTATTAACATTTTTAACAAGATCATTGAAAATCTCCGGGGAATAGTTAAAGTTTTTTTTCATTCATTATAGCATAACCCAGGTATTGGATCTTCAATGGGATTTCATTGAAAGCAGTGGTTTTGTTTGACACACACATTAGAAGGGTATGAAATAAAAACCTTGGGGCGGATGGAAAACTCTCCTTTTGTAAAGTTTCTTTTTTCATTTGTTCAGTATACCATCTTTCAATGAAATCAGTTTGATACTCAATTTTTGGAAAAGAAGTTTTACCTTGAAGATCATCGAGTTCAAATACCTCCGAGATGGTTTGTGGAGTAATGGTGACTGAAATACCCTTTATTGTAGAAGTAATGGCTAAGGGCGTTTCATCCTTAGTTTCAAGTTTCGCATTTTTCCAAAACTCTCTTTGGGTTTCTAGGTAGATCGGAGCATCATAGGTCAACAAAGTTTTGTACTTTAAGGACGAAAGAGCGTCTATGACAGAATCGAAGGTGGTGGTATGACTTGGTTTTTCGAGTAAACCCAAGTAGTTATGAGGAGCTTTGTATCGAAGAGCCATGATGAATCGTGGATTTTTATGAGTGAATTAAGAAGACGAGCGATTGAGAAATGAAATGGAGAAATGATTTGAGAGAAATTGATGGTAACTGCTTTTAGAAAAGAATTTAGAATTTGATTCGACAGTGAAAACCCTGTTTGGGGTTTTGATCAGGGTTTTATAGGTGGAAAAAGTGTATGCTGACATGGCAGCGGTTACAAAAGATCTGACCGCTAAGTATTGTCCACATGCCAACCGCTGATGAATAATGGATGACAGTTGTTAGGAAACCACTGATGGAACACTATCAGTGGTTTGCAACGGTAACAATGAAAACAGTGGGTGATTTTTAACTATCAGTGGATTAAAACCCTAATGTTTGATCAACAGTGCTTAACAAGGAAATGAGAGAACAGAGGTTGACTTTCAGCAGTGGACAACATTTAGTAGAAACAGGTGTTTGAAACCAAAAACAGTGGTTATGGCAGACTTTTAAGGATTAATGAAAAATTTTCATTTTTAGCTATTTTTAAGGATGAATTTTTTATTTTCTGAAAACATTTTAATGTTTATATTCATAGAAAAACAAGATTTTGCTTGTTATTCCATGTTTAGCATGCCAATCCTAGAGATCAAGCTTTCAAAGGTAGATGTGTCTAATGCTTTTGTTAGCACATCTGCCAGCTGATCTTTTGTTAGCACATATGCCAGTGATTTTGAGAGAAATGGATGATAACTGCTTTGAGAAAGGAATTTTGAATTCGATTCGACAGTAAAAACCCTGTTTGGGGGTTTTGATCAGCGTTTTATAGGGAGAAAAGTGAATGCTGACGTGGCAGCGGTTACAATAAGATCTGACCGCTATGTACTGTCCACGTGCCAACTTCTAATGATAATGGAGGACAGTTGGTAGGAAACCACTGATAGAATAATATCAGTGGTTTGCAACAGTTACAAATGAGAACAGTGACTGACTTTAAGCTAGCAGTGGATAGCCATCAGTGGGTTAAAACACTTATTTTGAACAACAGTTTTTTTTTAATTTTTTATTTTAACTTTAATTTTTATCACCAAAACAATATTCGAGGAACTCTTATCTCATTGGAATGTAACGATTAGATAAAATTGTAATTTCATTATAATTCTTGTTTCCATTTGATAATTTCATTCTATAATTAATTAACCACATCAACAATAAAAATGTGAGCAGTGGATGTTTTTTAGGAAAACCAATGATTGTCAATATCAGTGGATGTCAACAATAAAAATGTGAGCCGTGACTATTTTTTAACTATCAGTGGATAGCCAACAGTGATTGAAACACAGATGTTTGGTCAGTCAGTGGTCAACATGAAGAATGAAGAAACAGAGGTTGACTCTCTGTAATTTGCAGGAGCACAGATTCTTCAAAAAACTGCTCTCAATGATCAAATTCTAAACATTTTTTTTTATCTTTGCACTCTCCTGCTGACCATCATACGAACCTTTGATACTATTAAACCTCTGTTGACTTACCAAACAAATGTTCAGACACAATTCAACATCAACATAATCTGTTCACCATCAAACCAATCCTTGACACTATTAAACCTCTGTTGACTTACCAAACAGATGTTCAGACACAATTCAACATCAACATAATCTAAATCTTACTCAAACACTAAATAATAAGTAAAAATAAAACACAACATAGATTCATAAAATTAAAATTTATTCATTTATTCATGACCTTAAAACTAAAAGTCCAATAATTACATCACATACTGAACAACATTAAAGTTCAAATCTAAGAATAACAGCAAGAATTAAGAAACTTTAGTTTCAACTCCATCGGTTGCTGAACCTCTCGATGTATGTCCTTCGGCATCGCCATGAACTGCACGTCTCTATCACCGCACTCTATATTACTGACAACACAAAGCTCACAAACGGAAGTTGAAGGCATCCGCATAAGATCTCTGGAAACCTGCTCTCTAGTGAACAAGCCAACTTGCAATCCATCAAAACATCTCTTCAGCTCTTGAAGAGTAGCCCTATCTTCATACGCCTGTTCCTCGATTTGCCTGACAAAACGCTGCTTTAAATCATCTGATTTTCCATTTGTGAATGACGCCATTTGAATAAACTATATTACTCGACTTTCCTGAAAGTATGATATCTTCGTAGGAAAACTTGATGAAAAACAGGCGAAGTGACTATGAGTTTATATACTAAAATTTGTATTTGTGAAAACGCGTATATTTAATATAAACATATTAATGTATATTTCAAAACAGCAGTCCTTCAATGCACAAACCTTTTCAAACCCCAACTTTTATGGGAAAACTGTAAAATTAAATACCAAGAAACCCAAGGGACAAAATTTCGAAGTTCAAAGAACAAAAGCAAATTATCACAATTACAATTAACCTCTTCATTTACCAAGTAGACGCGTTTTTAAACTCTATAAATATTTCATTAAATATCTATTTTTCTATGTAGTAGTTCATTTTAATAATATAAACATGCATCTTAACATATTCTAAAATGTCAATGTAAATAAAAACTCTCAAAATCATCAACAGTTAATCAAAATAAGAAACAAACCTAAAATGCAAAGGTCTCTTCTCAACTGTTGTAGCACATCTGACTTTTCATGATATTGCACGAATCTATACTTTCTATCAAAGGATAAAATCTTCCTGACGCAAGAAAAGCTAACTTTTGATTTAACGAAAATCGAACAATGCAACTCTCCCATAAAAGAAGATAGCAGATGCAACTTTTCACGATACAAGATACATATCGTCCGTATAAATTGCAACTCTCCTATCAAAGAAGGTAGCACATGCAACTTTTCATGATGTTGCAACAATTATACTGCAACATCGATATTGAAAGGTTGATGTGTGATGGAAAGCTTCAGTGAAACGACGATGTTGAAACAATGATACTGGAACGATAACATGAAAACATAATTAACAAACATTCGAACAAAGAAGTGTAATCGGAGATTAGCGGCTGAATCACGAGAAAGATGCATTTGAGAGAGAGAGATACGCTCACATATATGAGCGAGCGAGATTTGAATGTGAAACCATATAATTATATCTTATTCATAGTATTAGAATATATGCTTTGAATTTTGAATTTTAGAATATATGGTTTGAATTTTGAAATATATTAGGAAATGATGTTTGCTTATAAAATGTTGAGGGCAGATGTTTATTGGGAACTGATGTTTATTGGGAACTGTTGTTTATTGGGAACTGATGATTATTGGGAACTGATATTTATCGGGAACTGATGTTAATTGCGAATCGACAGTAGTTTGGATTTTAATAACCGTCAGTTTGAAATTCACATTTTGCATACTTTAAATGTCCAAAGCTCAAGAAATTAGCATTAATTACTGATTTGATTTGCAAATTTTTTTTTAATTTAACTTTAAATTTTATCATGAAAACAATGTTGGAGGAACTCTTATCTCATTGGAATGTAACGATTAGGTAAAATGGTCATTTCAATCTAATTCTAGTTTTTATTTAATTTCAATCTATCACTAATTAACACCATCAATAATAAAAATGTGAACAGTGGCTGTTTTTTAGAAAAACCGCTGATGGTCAATATCAGTGGATGTCAACAATAAAAAAGTGAGCAGTGGCTATTTTTTCCTATCAGTGGATACCCAACAGTTTTTGAAACACTGATGTTTGGTCAGTCAGTGGTCAACACGAAGATTGAAGAAACATAGGTTGTATTTCAGCAGTGGATAACTTTTAACAATCAAATGTTTGAACTAACACAGTGGTTGTAACAGGCTTTTAAACAGATGTTGGAGCTTAAACAGATGTTTCACCTTATATATCAGTTGCTGGACTTAAACAGAAGTTTGACCTTAAACAGATGTTTGCCCATAAACAGAAGTTTGGCCATAAACAGATGTTTGGCCTTAAACAAATGTTTGAGCTTAAACAAATGTTTGCCAATAAACATTTGTTTGCAAAAAAAAAAAGGCCAATTTCAAGAATACTATACCCAAACAATTAAAATGAGGAGCTTAATAATCATCCAAGTGTACTTGATTTTTATTTATTAATATAAAGATGAAACAACTGTTCAATTTATAGTACAGATCAAACCACTGAAGTGATGTGATAAACACTGTTACATATAAACACTGATGTCATAAAAATTGTTACATATAAAACACTGAGGTGATGACATCTAACAACCTAACAGACTATAAAACACTGATGTGAAAAACACTGTTACATATAAACACTGTTAACATAAACAAAGGTAGAATAACTAATGTTGATGCTGAACCACTGTTGTTGTTGGACAGTGGTTCACCTTTGGTTGATCAGGCCTTTGGTTCATCAGTGCTTGTCTTCAACAGGACTTTGGTCTTCGTCAGTGGTTTGGTCTTCAACAGGACTTTCGTTGATCAGGCTTTAGGTACATAAGTTATTGTCTTTAACAGGGCTTTGTCTTCAACAGTGGATAGGCCTCATCAGTCTTTAAGTCCATCAATCTATATAAGGAGCAGTGTTTAATTATAATCGTCCTTAGCATGAACAGCTGTTATACCCACTCCATAACCCTTTGAAAGGAAGCAAGTGTCCGTTTATTCCATTGAGATGAGTCATTGCATTACATCCCTGTTGAAAAACAGAATCCATAAATTTAGAGAAAATGGATTTGAAAGATGATAACTCACAGTGGAGGATCTCATTCTACAGCTCTGATAAATTCAGGGGTATTCTCAGTTAATGGTTCCTAGATGTTTGAAGAACGACAAAGACAGACAAATGTCCACAGGGCTGCTTCTTTGAACATTTGTCAGTCTTCAAACATCTAGGAAGCATTATTTGAAAATAACCCTGAATTTATCAAAGCTGTAGAATGAGATCCTCAACTATTGGGTTATGATCTTTCAACCCCATTTTCACTAAATTTATCAATTCTGTTTTTCAGACCTCCGAAAGACACCTACCCAGCTCCAAAGAGATCGAGACAGCTTGAAGCATAACCTAGACTTGCTGTAATTCCATCATTTCAGTATTTAATCCCAATATACCAACTCAACACAAATAACAAATATTTGGTGTGCTACAACTGTAAATAACTTAGGAATCAGATTTGAAACCATAAATATGGATTATAGAGATCTATGAATGAAACATGGGTGAGTAAAACAACAAAATAGATTGTGAAAAACAAAAACTACAAACATATCGAAATCAATCTACTGGTAATCACATGGTACACCAATGCAAGCATCTGAATAAACAATAACAAATCAAAGACAATTTACCGATACTTACCGAAACCATAACTGGTCAGATTTATGTGAGGCTCTTAACTACATTCCGTAGAATCTGTACATCTAACAAATAATCAAAGAACAAAGAAACAAATAATCAGAGATGAGATACATAAGTGCTTGTCTTTAACAGGGATTTGTCTTCAACAGTCGATAGGCTTCATCAGTCTTTAAGTCAACCAGGCTTTATAAGGAGCAGTGGTTAGTTATAACAGTCCTTAGCATGATCAGCTGTTATAACCACTCCCTAACCCTTTGAGAAGAAGCAAGGGTCGGTCTATTTAATTGAGAGGAATAATTGCATTACATCCCTGTTGAAAAATAGAATTTATAAATTTAGGGAAAGTGAGGTTGAAAGATGATAACCCAACAATGGAGGATCTCATTCTACAGCTTCGATAAATTCAAGGGTATTCTCAAATAATGGTTCCTGGATGCTTCCAAAGAATCAGCACTTTGGACATCTGTTGTTTTTCAAACATCTATTATCTACTATCAATTATCTACTCTATCTATTATATATAATAAATGAAAGTTATTTGGTCCACGTGGCCAAACTAACTTTCATTTATTATATATAATAGATAGAATAGATAATACATAATAGATAATAGATGTTTGAAGACAACAGATGTCCAAAGTGTCGCTTCATTGGAAGCATCTAGGAAGAATTATATGAGAATACCGCTCAATTTATCAAAGCTGTAGAATGAGATCTCCACTGTTGAGTTATCATCTTTCAACCTCACTTTCCCTAAATTTATCAATTCTATTTTTCAACAGGGATGTAATGCAATTATTAGCTTATTTAAGATACCTTCAACTGCATCTTCTGATAAATCAACATTCATTTCAATCAAATGATAACTTCAACTGCATCTTCAATCATGAACTATCTAAAGAAATGGATGAAATCATCCAAAAATACCCAAAATAAAACTAATTAAACCATCCAATATTCTTGAGTACTCACCATTAATGTGATGACCAATATAAAATCAAACCCTAAAAGCATACAAATCATAATGAAATATGAAATCAGGTAGTTGTATAACAAATCATTATATTTTATGAAATAACGAAGAACATCAAACAACAATAGCAAGTGACCAATCAATCAAACTCAAAATCATATAGAAGCCTAAAAATAAAATGAAAATTAGATAAGTGAACATCAAAACTGAACAGGAAACATGACCAAAAATTAACCAAACACCTGATGTTGAATCCACTGTAGATGCTGAACCACTGCTGTTACAAACAGATCATACCTCGGGAACTGGAAATTTAAAAGGATCGCCTTCAAAGGCTTCAACAATCGGAAGATTCAAATCTCAAGCAAATGAAACCCTAATTTCAAAAAGAATAATCGGTGAACATATTCACATATCAATAATCAACAGATGTTGTACTCAAATCATCACCGTTAAGAAAAAAACCCTTAGTTTCTGAACATATTCAAATATACCGGTTCATGGCGGAAATCTAGCAGCAGGTAAGCGGATCTCAACTTTGATGACCATCGATGACAACAACCCTGAAATAATATGATGAGATTAGGAGTAGAAATTAGGGTTTAATTAGAAACTTTGTATGAAAATAAGAAGAAATCAACACAGATCTATAAACATACAAATCAAACCTCAAATAGAAGAACCTTGCCGACGAAGAAGATGAAAGAATCTTCCCAACTATAGCTCGGGATAAAATTTACAAAGGTTGATTTCGAGTTATGTGTTGTTCAATTTGATCTTTTATTCAGAAGGGATAAGAGCAGATGAGAAGGAGAAGGAGAAGAAGATTTAGATATAGGGTTTTGAAAAGGAAAAAAAGGAGACAGAGGGAGTATAAAAGGGATAGAAGTGTGGTACTGTTGGGCGGGAAAAGGGAACTGAGGATGCCCTAATTAAGTGACACATGGCCCAAATCACTTTCATTTATTATATATAATACATGGTTATATATATAATAATGGAGGTGGCCCTGTGAGTTTGGATCAGTTTAGGGTGATGTGAAAATTCACATCCATGTGTAATTTTATTTTTTTTTGAACGGCAAATTTATTTTATTCCATGTTGTCTATGGGACATGAACCCAAGACCTTCCTCTCCCAAAATGTTTTAAAGTTTTGTCTTTGCCAATGGATCACCACCTTGACGGGTGGTCCATAGGACAACCCTTAAGGCCCTTAAAAGGATTAAAATCCCATGCTATACACGGTTATTTGCTTGAACTTGGTAACTACTAGATGTTTGATTTTGCAGGTGCTAAAGTGCATAAGAAGTTGATACTAAGATGATTGGATGGAAGCTCAATGTTGGCGGAATGAGGATTGGAAGAAATTAAGAGTTAACAAAGAAAATAAGAGAAAGAGTCTCAGCCGCCGCCGTAACCTACAGTCAGGGCCGTAGGTTACGGCCCCAATCATGCACACATGTACCCGCCGTAGCCCAGGCTCCCGATGGCGTAAGGAAACAACTGGCACCGTAACCTACGACGCCAGCCGTAGGCTACGGCGCCTTATGAGGCTTCGGAAGATTGCTGACCGCCGTAAGCTACGGCGAGCACCGTAGCTTACGGCGCCAACTGGAGTGCTTGGGTAACTTATGCAATAAATGACTCTTTGATGATGTTTTTAAGGATCCTATCATGGTAGTTTCGGTTATCATTGAGTTGGAGACGAAATTTGGCTAACTTTGGAGCTTGAAGACATTCTCTAATCATTGTTTTTATGCTTTTGATTGTTATGAACATTAAGACTTTTGTGATGATGATTGTTCAAGCCATGTGCGGCTAAACTTATGGTGGTCATCTTTAGTTGAAGGTTTGTTTGAGACGATTGTGCTTTGATTTCGTATTTCTAGAATGATAAACTCAATTTATGTTTTGTTTATTATGGTGTGTTCTTATTTGCTTGTAAATTGTTGATTCTTATGATTATTCTATTTTGAAACCATATGTTCTTGGTGCCGTTGGAAATCGAGATATCATGGGTAGAATTAGGATTGGGTAAGGATTAATTGGTCATCGGGTAACAAACTCACGTTCTAGGAATCTGAGTACTTAGTTCCTTTTATCACAACAAGTAATTACACATGAACTATGTCTATGTAGTTCTTTCTAGTGAATGATAGCACAAACGTTGAAGTAAACTGGAAACTAAAGATGGCCATTTGTCTCTAAATTGTTTACAACCAACACTTGAATTTTGCAATTAGAATTGTAATCTTACTTTTAAAAATCAAATCAATCAAACTAACTCTTGAAATTTACTTTTATTGCATTTAGTATAATTTTAGTTAACTTAGATAAACCTTCAAATAACACATATTCCACAAACTCCCTGTGTTCGATACCCACTTGCCACTATCTATTTGGTAGTAATTGGATTAAATTTGATTGTGACCATGTCATCACGTCAAATTTTGGCGACGTTGCCGGGGAGTAGTGCGCAACGTGTGTTATTTTTGATCTTTTTAAGTTTGTTATTTTTCTGGTTTACGCTGGGTGTGTTAGTGTGCAGGTATTTACAGGTGCATGCGTACTAGGAGCTCTCACAAGCTATCACCATTGGCATTTGATCCAGAAATTAAACGAACTTTGAGAAGAAACAAAATCTTGTTAAGGGAAAACAAAATCAGCGGTTCACCAACAACACCAACTACACCAATTACACCACTTAGATACATGGATCCACCGCCACCACCACCCACTACGGGTAAGCCTATACAACCATTCATACCATCATCAACACAACCTTCACCAAATACCACCATGACTATCACCACTACCGACCCTACTCCACCACATGATGTTACACCAACCAACATTACATCACCTATTACTACCCAAGTTGAACCTACACATACCTTTAACCCTTCTACTACAATTCCATCATTTTCCCATTTCTTTCCAGCTTCGGGTCAATCATCTTCAACCTATCCACTACCACAAAGTTCAACTGTTGTTCATGCTACTTCATCATTTAAACCACCGAACCAATCGGGTTTTCAATACTCATCCTTTCCATTTGGGGAATCATCGGGTATAGGAGGAGATGGATATTATGAAGGGTATGAAGAAGAGTTTGAGGGATATGAAGAAGATGGATTTTACTATGAGGGTGATGGAGGTAATTTGGGACCTCAAGGAGAAGTGAGTCAACAAAGTCAACCATTACAAAGAATTCAAGATACTGGTAGGATACCGGTTGGGGTACAACATGTTCGGCCTCAAGGGCCACAATTGCAACGTCCTACACCGATACAACAAATTCGTCCGCAAAACATACAACATCAATTCCAAAGGCCAATTCAACGCCCGCTGATACCACAACATCAATTTCAAACACCACATGTACCTCAAGGGCCTATGCAAAGACCAATGGGTCCTATTCGTCCAAGGGTTCAGTTGGGTGTACCAGAAAGACATCTTTGAGAACATGCAAGAGGCATTGAAGCACATTTTAGACCGGTAATCACCCATAATCCTTCACCGGTAGTCATTCCTCACAATGATCAAGGGAGGACATTTGAAGTGAGAACCAATTCATTACAAAGCTTGCCAAAATATAAGGGTCTAGCAACGGAGGAACCTTATTTTCATTTGGAGGCTTATGACTCGATTTGCAACACTCTTGGGAGTCAAGGATTTTCGGCCGATGATGTCAAATTGGTACTATTCCAATTTTCTTTGGAAGACAAGGCGAAAAAGTGGTTCTACACATTACCTTCGGCATCTATCTATACATGGGCGGAGATGCAACAAATTTTCTTAGATGAATTTTACACCGCTCAAAAGACAAATGATGCTAGGAAAGGGTTGAGAAGTTTTCAACAACAAAAAGGTGAAATGTTCCATGAGGCCTTTGAACGTTTTAACATGATGATAAAGAATTGCCCTCATCATGGGATAGAGTTATGGAATTGATGAATGCTTTCCATGAGGGGTTAAGTGCCGAAGATGCTCGTGATTGAATGTCTATTACAAATGGTACTTTTGGTACAAACTACGAGCATGGCGATTGGGAATTTTTGGAGCAAATGGAAATCACATCAAAAAGAAAAGCTCAAGTATCTAGGAGAGCACGACCGGCCATTATCCGAACTCAAGTGCACGCGGTAGACGATGGTAATGTTCAAACTTCTAATCAAATTTATGATGTTTGTGTAATTTCTAATGAGATAGGGAATGCGGCTGAAAATTGCCAAGGAGTGGAAGGGCAATATGAAGAGGTTAATGCTTTGCAAGGGCAAGGAGGGGGGTAGAAATTACAATATGAATTCTAACACTTACCACCCCAGTTTGAGAAACCACCCAAATTTTCGATACGGGAATCCCTCAAATCAAGCTTACCCAAATTTTCAAGGTAGTCAAGGTAACTTTGGTTCGCGCCAACCTTACAATAATCAAAGTGGATATCGAGGTGGGAACAATCAAGGGTACCAAAAGAAATATCAAACGGGTCAACAGCAAGGGGGGTCTTCGGGTGGAAATGAGATGATGGAGATGTTAAAGACCATGCAAGCAGAGATGCAAAAGAGATATCAAATGGATGACGCGCGCATGCAAAGGGATGAGGATCGTGATAAAGCAATTCAAACTTTGACCACCCAAATGGGTCAACTCGCAACCGAAGTGGCGGACTTAAAAAAAGGTAAAGGTCAATTACCAAGCGACACGAAGGTAAACCCGTCTCATAATTCTTCTAGAGGTAATAATGTTAATATTCATCATGTAAGTGTTTTGAGAAGTGGGAAAGAGTACAAAACCAATCCTTCACCAGATTTGGTTGATGGGGTGGTTGAGGACATAACGGGTCAAGAGAGTGAGGAAGAAAATGAAACACCTAACAATTCTTCTAAAAAATCCAATTTTGAAAAACCCGAAATTAATAAAGAAGTAGAAAATAAGAATGAGGATGGGGGATCTAGTCAAACCATTTCCCTCGGCCTTATTTGATCCGGGCAAGAAAAACTTTATTTCAAAATGGGGTCCTCAAAAGGAAGAAATGTGGGAGGTTTTCAAACAGGTAAAAATTAATCTTCCTTTACTTGAAGCAATAAAACAGGTACCCGCTTACGCCAAGTTTTTAAAAGAATTATGTACTCAAAAGAGGCAACAAAAAGTGCCTAAATTGGTTGATTTGACGGAGCGGGTAAGCGCGGTTTTGAAAGGAGATCTTCCTCCTAAGCTATAAGACCCGGGAATGCCTCTCATTAATATTCAAGTTGGGAATTTTCAACTGCAAGGGCGTTACTAGATCTTGGGGCCGGAGTAAGTATCTTACCGGGGGGGGGTTATATGACCAATACGACTTTGGTCCATTGAAACGGGTCGAAACAACGGTGGTATTAGCCGATGAGTCTCATAAAGTTCCTTGGGGTATTGTGCGGGATGTGATAGTTAAAGTTGATGAATTTTATTATCCCGTTGATTTTCTTGTGTTAAATTACTCATCCGCGGACCCAATTCAACAACAAAATGTTATTTTGGGTCGGCCATTTTTGAACACCGCACATGCCGTGATTGATTGTCGATATGGTACGGTCGACATGACATTCGGTAATAGAAAAATGAGATTAAATGTTTTTACTAACGGTGCTAATTCTTTTATTGGTGATGAGTGTTTTCTAGCAGATTTTATAGATGGATATGACCCGAAGGAGTATGAAGAATAGATTTTGGAATCGTGTGTTTGTGATGTGTCTTTGCAGGTTCACGCATGTGCGTTGGAAGTGGAGGAGAAGGAGCAAGAGGCTCTAGCGGTGAAAGAAGGAAGACCACCATGGACCCACCAAACGGAGACTTTACCGGTGGGAATTGATTCGGGTATAAAACCTTCCTTGGAATGTCCACAAAATGTGGAATTGAAAGAGTTACCAAAGCACTTAAAATATGCATTTTTTGGGGGAGAATGACACCTTACCGGTGATCATTGCTTCCAATTTGGCGGTAGCTCAAGAGGAGGAATTGTTGCAGGTTTTGAAGGCTAATAAGGCAGCAATTGGATGGACGATAGCCGACTTGAAAGGTATTAGTCCATCCATTGTCATGCACAAAATCATTACAAGTGAAGATCCGAAGCCAAGCCACGAAACACAAAGAAGGTTGAACCCGAATTTGAGAGAGGTGGTCAAGAAAGAAGTGATCAAGTGGTTGGATACGGGGATTATCTATCCCATTTCAGATAGTGCATGGGTGAGTCCGACTCAGGTAGTGCCTAAAAAGGCCGGCATCCAGGTAATAAAAGACGAACAAGGCGAGCAAATTGCCACCCGACCGGTCACCGAGTGGCGAGTTTGCATTGATTATAGAAAACTAAACGCCGCTACCTCTAAGGACCATTTCCGGTTACCCTTCATTGACCAAATAATTGAAAAACTTTCGGGTCAAAAATACTATTGTTTTTTGGATGGGTGTTCGGGTTATAACCAAATTGCTATTCACCCGGACGACCAACACAAAACCACATTTACATGTCCATATGGTACATTTGCTTTTCGGCGAATGCCATTTGGACTATGTAACGCCCCGGCCACCTTCAAAAGATGTATGATGAGTATATTTTCGGACATGGTCGGGGAGTCTCTTGAAGTGTTTATGGATGATTTTTCCATCTTTGGCCCAAGTTTTGAGTCTTGTCTCGATGAATTGAAAAAAGTTCTAAAAAGGTGTGTTGAGACAAACTTGGTGCTAAGTTGGGAAAAAAGTCACTTTATGGTTCAAGAGGGTATTGTGTTGGGGCATGTGATATCGGACCGGGGAATGGAGGTAGACAAAGCAAAAATTCGGGTAATTTCATCTCTACCCCCACCAAAGAATGTTAAGGGGGTGAGATCATTTTTGGGACATGCGGGGTTCTATGATGGTGGACCCCCCTATCAAGCGTATCGAGCTGTACCTCAAAGGTCTAGTGCCAGAAATTCAGAGCCATGTGACTGCGGCTAACCTTGGTACTATCCAGTAAGTCATATGGCTAGCCCACCGTCTCACTGATCAGGAAGTTGAGCAGAACAAGCTGCCCAAGCGTATTAGTGCTACAGCGACAACAGATGCTCCTAGCGAAAATAAGCGTAAGTGTGATGGAAATTCAAGCAAAGATTCTACTTCTGTTCAGTCTCTGTCTCAATAGCGAAGTACTGATGACTACAAGAGCCCCAATCAGCAATCTACTGGGAATCAGGGTTAGGGTGGATACAGGGGAAATCACCCTAAGTGCAATCGATGTAATTTGCACCACAGCGGGCCGTTCAACAAGAGTCGTTGTCAGAGATGTAATAAGTTGGGTCACGCAGCCAAGGATTGCAGGAGCTCACATCCTGCGAGTCAGAATCGTCAACAGGAGTCACAAGCCCCACAGAACCAGCAGCAGCAATAGCAGGGAAATAAGGGATGCTTTCAGTGTGGTGATGAGGGTCACTTCAAGAGACACTATCCACAGTTGAATCAGAATCAGAACAACAACAACCAAGGAAATGGGAACAACAATGGGGGTAACAATGATGGCAACGGTGCCAGGGGACGTGTCTTCGTGATTGGTCGAGGTGATGCAAGGAACGATCCTAATGTTGTGACGGGTAAGTTCCTACTGGACGACTTTTATGTTTCTGTTTTATTCGATTCGGGTGCGGATACTAGTTACGTGTCCTTAAAGGTTAGTCAGATTCTTAAGCGTACTCCAACACTTTTGAACACCAAGCACATTGTATAACTAGCAAACGGTAAAAGTTAGAGGCCACACACATAGTTAAGGGTTGTAATCTTATTCTTGCTGATCAGACCTTCTTTATCGACCTATCCCCATCGCTCTTGGTAGCTTCGACGTTGTCATTGGAGATTCTTTACAACGAGAAAATCATCTGCATTCCTCGTACTGGAAGAGAACCTCTCACTGTTCGTGGTGAAAAGAGTGGTGCTGTGGTGAGCATCATCTCTTTTCTTAAGGCCCAAAAGTGTTTATGAAAGGGCCACACGGCTATTTTAGCCCTCGTTACTGACACTTCAATGAAAGAGAAGAAGATAGGAGACATTCCGATCATACGTGACTTCCCTGAGGTATTCCCTGAGGAATTACCTGGTCTTCCGCCTCATCGTCAGGTCGAGTTTCAAATCGAGCTAGCTCCTGGAGCAGCGCCTATAGCTCATGCACCTTATCGCTTAGCCCCATCAGAACTAGAAGAGCTGTCTACGCAACTACAAGAGCTCTTCGACAAGGGTTTTATTCGTTCTAGCTCTTCGCCCTGGGGAGCACTAGTTCTGTTTGTGAAAAAGAAAGACGCTACCTTCCGAATGTGTATTGACTATCATGAACTCAACAAGGTGACCGTGAAGAATCGTTATCCTCTTCCTCGTATTGATGACTTGTTCGACCAGTTGCAAGGGTCGAGCTTTTACTCAAAGATTGATCTGAGATCGGGCTATCATCAACTGAGAGTCCGAGACGAGGACGTCTCTAAGACAGTGTTCAGGACTCGTTACGGCCATTACAAGTTTCTGGTCATGCCTTTTGGATTGACGAACGCACCGGCGGTCTTCATGGATCTTATGAACCGAGTGTGCAAACCCTACTTGGATAAGTTCGTTATTGTGTATATCGACGACATCTTGATCTATTCTAAGAGTAAGGAGGAACACGAGTATCATATACAAATTATTTTGGAACTTCTTCGAACAGAACAGCTTTATGCTAAGTTTTCGAAATGCAACTTTTGGCTTCGTGAAGTCCATTTCCCAGGCCACGTGGTTAATAAGACGTGATTCACGTTGATCCATCCAAGGTTGACTCAATCAGGAATTGGCCTGCACCTCGTACACCAACTGAAATCCGCCAATTCTTGGGTTTGGCGGGTTACTACTGAAGGTTTATCAAGGATTTCTCAAAGATTGCGCAACCTCTCACTTTACTAACTCAGAAGGGTGTCACCTATCGTTGGGGTGATGCACAGGAGTCCGTGTTTCAGCACTTAAAGGAGAGACTTTGTAGCGCACCTATTCTCTCGTTACCTGAAGGCACAGACGATTTTGTGGTTTATTGGGACGCGTCAATCCAAGGACTTGGTTGTGTGTTGATGCAACGTGACAAAGTCATAGCGTATGCATCACGCCAACTTAAGGTTCACGAAAGGAACTACACTACCCACGATCTAGAGCTGGGAGCTGTTGTTTTTGCACTCAAGATATGGAGACATAACCTGTACGGTACCAAGTGCACCATTTACACCGATCACATGAGTCTCCAGCATATCCTCGAGTAGAAGGAGTTGAACATGCAACAGCGTCGCTAGGTTGAACTTCTTAACGACTACGAATGCGCCATCAAATATCATCCGGGCAAAGCCAATGTTGTGGCAGACGCTCTCAGTCGAAAGGAGATGAAACCTAAGTGTGTACGTGCGTTATAGCTTACCATTCACTCTAGTCTTCCCGCTCAAATTCGCGATGCTCAGGTCGAAGCATTGAAAGCAGAAAACATCAGGGCTGAGTCCCTGCGAGGATCGAAGAAATGGTTAGAACAAAAGGAAGACGGCGCTTACTACGTGACAGGGCGCATCTGGGTCCCCTTTTATGGTAATCTACGTGAGCTTGTGATGGATGAAGCTCACAAGTCCCGTTACTCAGTACATCCTGGTTCAGATAAGATGTACCACAATCTCAAAACTACGTACTGGTGGCCCCACATGAAAGCCAACATAGCGACCTATGTTAGTAAATGTTTAACCTGTGCTAGGGTCAAGGTTGAATACCAGAGGCCATCAGGCTTACTTCAGCAACCAGAGATCCCGACATGGAAATGGGATAAAATTTCCATGGACTTCGTTACTGGCTTACCTAAATCTCAACGAGGAAACGACACCATTTGGGTGATAGTGGATCGATTAACTAAGTCTGCACACTTCCTGGCTATCAAGGAAACGGATAAATTTTCCACTCTAGCAGACGTCTACCTGAAGGAAGTAGTTTCGAGGCATGGGGTGCCAACCTCCATCATTTTCGATCTTGATTCACGTTTTACCTCTGAACTGTGGCAAGCAATACACAAGTCCTTTGGCTCACGTTTAGACATGAGCACAACATATCATTCGCAGACGGATGGGCAGTCTGAGCGCACCATCCAAACCCTTGAAGACATGCTCCGGGCATGTGTAATCGACTTTGGTAACGGCTGGAAAAAACACCTCCCATTAGTGGAGTTTTCGTATAACAACAGTTACCACACTAGCATCCAGGCTGCTCCGTTCGAGGCATTATATGGACGGACATGCCGATCACCTCTATGTTGGGCAGAAGTTGGAGATAGCCAAATCACTGGCCCAGAACTCGTCGTAGACACAACAGAGAAGATTGCTCAGATACGACAACGTATGGCGGCAGCTCGCGACCGTCAGAAAAGCTACGTTGATAAGCGCAGGAAACCACTCGAGTTCCAGGTTGGGGATCGAGTGCTACTTAAAGTTTCACCTTGGAAAGGTGTAGTTCATTTTGGTAAACAAGGCAAACTCAACCCGCGATATGTCAGACCTTTCGAAATCATTGAGAAAATAGGCAAGGTGGCCTACAAACTGAATCTACCTGAAGAACTTAGCGGAGTTCACAACGTATTCCACATGTCAAATCTGAAGAAGTATCTGTTAGATGAGACCCTCATAGTTCCTCTCAAGGAACTCACCATTGACGATCAGTTGCGATTCGTCGAAGAACCTGTAGCGATTACAGACCGGGACGTTAAGGTTCTCAAGCGCACCAGAATACCTCTTGTTCGAGTTCGTTGGAACTCCCGTCGTGGCCCAGAGTTCACCTGGGAACGAGAAGACCAAATGAAACACAAGTATCCCCAGTTGTTCGAGAAAAGTACAACCCCTACTGAGGCTGAAGCTACTGCGGAATTTCGGGACGAAATTTCAAACCAACGGGGGGATGATGTGACACCCCAGGAAAACCAAGAAAACCACGCAACCTAACTAGCTTCCTCAGTAGCAACGTGCTAAATTTCGGGACGAAATTTCTTTCAAGTTAGGGATGATGTGACAACTCGTATTTCAAAACCTATCTTTGCACTTTGATCTAACCTGTATGAACGAGTGTGTGGTTAACAAATGTGTTTGTTTGAAATAAAATGTTATGTTATTATGTGGTTATGTGAATGGATGTATGTATATATGTATATAAATTGAGTCGCACAACACCAACCAACCCGAACCCATCAATCGGACAACACCTTTGGGCCGCGCATGTTAAATATAGTTGCACAATTGGCATCCAGTCCCTCGGCCCACTATGCTTGAACTCGAAACCTAGGGGCAGCCCATGCAAGGGTTCGGCCACTCCCCTATATAAACCGACACAAAACCTTTGTGAGGTTTTGTTTCCTCATTATTTGTAAACACATAACACACACACGCCAAACCCTATTATCCTTCTCTCCTCTTGAAGTCGGCAGCCGCATCTCACCTTCTTCAGAGCTTTCTTGTTCGGATAAATCCTTGTTCTACTCTCAAACCGGTTAATATTCTATGATTATTTCTTTGGTTGGATAATATTATGATTTACAGGTTCATACATGATAATTCCCGAATGATATAAATTGATGAAGTTTGGTGTTCATGTAATCGGCTCATATGCGTAGTATGATTAGATCATTGTAGGGTTGATAATTGTATGGTGTTAAGATGATCTAGAACCGAATGTATGTAAATCGGTTGTGATGTGTTGAACCCGGATGAATCGTATGGATAGGTTGTATGTGTTAATCCTAGTGTTTAATCCGATTGAATGTTATGATAGGTTGTTGTCATGATTGGATGTTAATTAGGGTTTATATGAATTAAATGATGATTGCTTGATTTGATCGAGATATGCATGATTTGAAACTGTTAGTTTTGTTGATTGATAAATCGCATAAATGGAAACCATGTAACTGATTGCCATGATTTCGGGATAATGAAAACTGATCGCACAAGTCCCTTAATCGCACAAGAGCTGAACATACAAGCCCTTGAATCGCACAAGGGACTGATCGCACAAGACAGTCGCACAAGACTGGTGCAACTGTTTAAGCCTATAGTACACAATAGTTATGCATGATCGCACAAGACATGTGGATCGCACAAGTCGGTGTCGATCACACAAGTCTTGGGCCACACACAGTAGTTAGACTTAATGTATGTTATTGGGCCGAATGGCCCAATCTAGTCGCACAACTTAACTGGATCGCACAAGTTATCAGGTTCGCACAAGGACTTTTCAATCACACAAGTCCATCCGGACCACACAAGACCAATGTTTGTTATCTAGTTGGGCCGTGTATATATGTTTGGGCTTTTTGATTGTTTGGGCTAGACACACTTTGGATCACACAACATGTTGTGGATCGCACAAGGTTGTGCTGATCGCACAACATGTTGAGCCGGGGTTTTGGTTGGGTTTCAATTACTCCAATCGCACAAGATGTTATTGGGCTTGCATACTTCAGCCCAATACATCCTGATCGCACAACCATGGGTTTGATGTGATTAACCTAACTGTCTAGCATGTGCAATGTGTATACCATGATCATTACGTGTTGTAACCTGTTAGTTTATGCGTAAAACTTATGTGCACTATTTGAACCTAGGCCTGACTTGTATGGTAACCATGTTAGGACGTGGTTGACCCCATATAGCTCAAGTGACCTTTTCATGTATCTGCCGAGCTAACCTAAGGTGAGTTCACACTTCTTATAAGGCATGGGATTCCCGGTGGTTTGGGAATGGGTTAAGAAGCTAAAACGAAACCTACATATTCACCTTTAATAGAATATGTACCTCTATCCTCGTTGAGAAGGATGACAACATTAACCTACGTATTCTCCTTGGATAGATTACGTACCTCTGTCCTCAGTTGGAAGGACGACAACCTATAACTTACTAGACAAAACTCTATCATTAAGTCCCTCTTTTTTATATCGACTTAATTGTCGGGCCAATGGCGAGCGGGTCATTAGTTAATAGCGCTATTAGGGTTGACAAGCCTCACACCGTGCCGGGAGGACGGGCGTGTACTAATGGATCTGGGCACTTAGTCAATAATGATAGACATTGACGTAGGGCACAACTTTCTCAGTCAGTTGTCGATATGGTAACGGTATAGTGGTTACATGGGGTAGCCACCACTGGTTATGGTTTGGGAAACAATGAATTGGATAACTCATGGTTTTGAATTAACTCGTGGTTTTTGGAACAACTTTAAATGGACAACCAACTGTGAACTCGCTCAAATTTGTTGTTGACTCGTTGTTACATGCCTTGCAGGTCGTTAGATGTTTAGCTGGAGCTTGTAGGGAGCAGGAGTCGTTGTGGGACATGGACTGTTGAGTTCCATGTTAACATTTGAACCTTTAAACTCATGCTTTGGTTTTTCTTTTTTTTTTTTTTGGTTTTAAACTTTATGCTTCCGCTGATAACTTGTATTTGATTAACTGGTTTTGAAAACCAATTATATTGTGGGGTTGGACTTTTATTTATTTAATTACATTGTTCAATATGATTGGTGGCGGGATCCTAGTCAGTCATGCCTCCTGCGGTGATACTTCGCTTGTGGATTTTGGGGGTGTGACACCGTAACCCAGGCTCCAGATGGCGTAAGGAAACAATTGGCACCGTAACCTACGGTGCCAGCCGTAGGCTACGGCGCCTTATGAGGCTTCGGAAGATTGCTGACCGCCGTAAGCTACGGCGAGCACCGTAGCTTACGGAGCCGACTGGAGGGCTTGTGTAACTTATGCAATAAATGACTCTTTGATGATGTTTTTAAGGATCCTATCATGGTATTTTCGGTTATCATTGAGTTGGAGACGAAATTTGGCTAACTTTGGAGCTTGAAGACATTCTCTAATCATTGTTTTTATGCTTTTGATTGTTATGAACATTAAGACTTTTGTGATGATGATTTTTCAAGCCATGTGCGGCTAAACTTATGGTGGTCATCTTTAGTTGAAGGTTTGTTTGAGACGATTGTGCTTTGATTTCGTATTTCTAGAATGATAAACTCAATTTATGTTTTGTTTATTATGGTGTGTTCTTATTTGCTTGTAAATTGTTGATTCTTATGATTATTCTATTTTGAAACCATACGTTCTTGGTGCCGTTGGCAATCGAGATATCATGGGTAGAATTAGGATTGGGTAAGGATTAATTGGTCATCGGGTAACAACCTCAAGTTCTAGGAATCTGAGTACTTAGTTCCCTTTTATCACAACAAGTAATTACACGTGAACTATGTCTACGTAGTTCTTTCTAGTGAATGATAGCACAAACGTTGAAGTAAACCGGAAACTAAAGATGGCCATTTGTCTCTAAATTGTTTACAACCAACACTTTCATTTTGCAATTAGAATAATAATCTTAGTTTTAAAAATCAAATCAATCAAACCAACTCTTGAAATTTACTTTTATTGCATTTAGTCTAATTTTAGTTAACTTAGATAAACCTCCAAATAACACATATTCCACAAACTCCTTGTGTTCGATACCCACTTGCCACTATCTATTTAGTAGTAATTGGATTAAATTTGATTGTGACCACGACATCACGTCACACCTCATTGGTCACATCCATGTGTATTATCACCGATCTTCTTGAGAGCTAACCGCCATCTCATTGGTATACTCGTTTTATATTACGTGCATGCTCGCTTTCAGAGAGACTTTTTTTGTTATTATAGACAGTTTTTAGAGAGATTTTTTTGTTTTTATTGGAAGTTTGTTAAGAGGACAAATTGTTTATTTACATGTTATTGTTGAGATCATAAAACTGAATGGGATGTTTAAATATGAATTTTTAACATTATAATAAATGACTGATTGCAAGAAAATAAGTTCCAAAGAATCAAAAAAAAAAAGTTACAAGAAATCAACAAAAAGTTATTACATAACTTGTGCCATGAATATCACAATAGTTCTTAACTTATTATCCTAAAGATGAACATGACGCCGATGAATGAACAAGATGATAATACTATGTTTAGTGAAAGTTTAACAGAGTTAGTTTAAATTAAACTGATACGAACTCAATGTTAGGATTGGGCCAATCTGGATCTGGGTTGGCCCATTTAAAACTGGAAAAAGGGGCACATGATAGAGGGGAACTGGATAGCGGGAAAAAGACCAAGGAATCAGAGAGTGTTGGATAATCCAGAGAAGTCACAGGAGGCAATTAGTGGGGAAGTTAATTAGGAAATCGTTAAATTAATTATTAGTATTAATAGCAGATTGTGTTTCTCGTTTTAGGGTCGATGTTTTATGATTATCAATTTAGGATTTTATACCTTGTAACTAGGAGATCGCCCATCTCAAAGTAGGGCCGACTATCTTGTAATTTTCAGTTTCCATTAATCAAAGTTTCAGATTCTATCATTGGTTCCATTGCGGGGAATTTCTGAGATGGCGTCTAACACACGCAGCAACACTAAAGGGGACGGATCAAACCCAGATCCAATTGCGTTTCTGAGCCAAATTCGGTACGGTATAAAAACCAGATTTTAAAACTTTTATTGATGCTGAATTAGAGTCCATGGATACTCTAAAGAAGGAGGTTCCATCCCATAAATCACAAGTTCGGTCCAGGGACAAACCTAGTAGCGGTTTTGGGCAGTTTGATAATGGTGAATCTTCATGGCATCCTGATCTTCAACACCGACACCATACAAAACTTGTGTTTCCAACCTTCAACAACGATGATCCACATCGGTGGATTTTTAAGGCTGACTTTAGGTTTTACCATATTCCAGATGAAGAGAAGGTTGACATCTCCTAAATGCATCTCGAAGGCGATGCCTTGGATTATACTCGTGGTTATCGTTTGAGCAACCAATCACGTTTTGGGAAGAACTCCATGCTCTACACAAACACTTCGGACCGCCTGAATTTCAGAATCCAGACAAATATTTGTGTAGTATCAAGCAAACCGGAACTGTTCAAGAATACCGACAGGATTTCGCTAAAAGGTCCGCTCGAGTCACTAATTGGCCTGATCATTGTTTGCTTGGGGTCTTTTTGAATGTGTTGAAGGAATAATTGAGAGCTGATGTGCGTATTCATAAGCCAAGGACTGTCTATAATGCGATGAGCCTAGCACAGGAGTTTGAGTCAAGGAAGTTTCCAACCAACATGTCACTCCCAAATTTGCTCCTCTAACAACTATAGTCGCATCAGCAATGAAATCACCAGCAATCGCACCCCTTCGCATTTCAGAAACAAAGAAACAAGCTAGGTACGTGACGTGGAGTGAGGGTGTATGATTTTTAATATATTTTAAGCACTTTTACGCGTTTATCAAGCTTTAAATTTATAAAACACAATATGACGCTATCACTCTCTACAACACACTAGGGCAAGTGCACCCATCGTTGGTGTAGTATAGTGATGGTAAGATACCGAGGTCGTCTAAGGACACAAGAGCTTTCAATACCGGAATATCGTCAACGTCTAATCTAACCAAATTTTGAGAAAAGATTTTTAATAGTTAAAATAAAGAAAGAAACTAAAATAATAAAGAAACAAATAGACAAGATAGAATCACTTGGTTTCGACTTATCTTTTACGTATCCATTGATGATTTCTGCACTTTGGGTTTTTAAAGAGATTATCTTGGTTATAGTGGCATGTCCCTCTTTTAGAGGTAAAGCTACCCTCACCCATATTGGTCTGAGTCAGCAGGGGGACTTTCCCGCAATGCCGGAATATTGAAAGATAATTAAGTGAGTTATTAATGCAAAATGTGGCATGTCCCTCTTTTGGAGGCAACGCTACCCTCGGCCATAATGGTCTGAGTCAGCAGGGATACAGTCCCGCAAGGCCGGTTTAAAATTTTAATAGTAGTTTATTTATAAGGGATTCAAGCCGTTCTTACTTCCCCTGATTTGTGACAACTGTAAAAAATCCAGGTATCCGTACAATTAAATAATCTTGATTAGTTCTTAATGACTGTGCTGAATTATACTTAACTGCTTTCTGATTACTACATTATACTTACATGTGCATCGCATATTGCATAAATGTCACATCACTTTTACATGCAAACCATATTGACATAAACGATGCACAAAGCACAGTTAGCACAGTTAGCGGATAACTCAGAAAAATGCTGAAAGAACTCAGCACATAGACAGACAATACAATGAGGCACGGAATGAGCTAGAAACCAAGTTTTACGCTGGTATGGTGTGTAGGGAAGTAAGGACCACAAAACTGCATTCCTAAGTGATAGTTTAAGTGCCGGAAAGTGCCTAAAACCCACATAAAGTGCTGAATTCAGCATAAATCAGCAAAAATTAGCATTTTAACAAGCTAGTATCATGCAAAAATATGACTAAATGGTCCTGAATGCTTTCCTTAGTGTCACAAAAGGGTACATAAAGAACACTAAACGGTATAGTTTAGCACTTTAACGAACCAGTATCTAACCGAACAACCGGACACTACCCGAAACACCAAAATTACACTAGAAGCATTGTTTTAACATTACCAAGCTAGTTATCGGCCCCGAACACCCTAACACACTATATAACACATAATACACATAACACATAACTATTATACTTAGAATCTAACTAAATCTCCTAACTTACCATCACCACACAACTAGTACCCCCCCCCCCCCCTTGGAGACCCTTGATCTTACTTGATCTAATGTGATTTGTTAAGAGATTTGTTTAGTACTTAAGTAACATATTATCTAATGGTTAAAGATTAAACTTGGTTATAAGTATAACATGGAAGACCATTCTCATTATCTTTCACCCACTAAACATACACACTTTCTTTCTCCTCTCCCTCTCTTGGTCTCGGCCAAGAACACCCACCACACCACCACCATTGTCAAGCTTTCTTCATACAATCCCAAGTGATCACAAGGTGTTAGAAGCAAGATAAGGAGGCTTGGTGGCATTGGAGATTGAAGGACCTCTTCGATTTGCTATTATCCATCACATGCATCATCTTCATCTTCTTTGGTTCTTCCCTAGCCCTCGTGCTAGTAGTAAGCCTCTTGTCACTTGAATTTACTTCTTATTTAGTTGGTTAAAAGATGATGTATGATGCAAATGATGAAGAACACTAATGAATAAGAAGATGAACCTTCACATAAAGCTTAATAACATAAGAATATATATTGTTTAGTGTTGTTTTGCTTCTTGGTGATTGATTATTTGTGTTTATGATGTTAGACATCATATGAAACTTACTAGATTATGATTAAACACGTGATCTAGTAAGTTGAGGTGATGATCTTGTGAAAGATCAAGATGACCATCCTTATGTGTAAACATGAACTTGAAATATGAAGTGTTCTCTTGAATGATGAAGTATGTAACATGTTATTGGCCATAAACATGGATGATTTCAAAACTAGTTTTCTCAAGAAACTAAGTTAAATCACAAGATTAACATAATCATGGTTTTTAAAGAAACTAACCATGTTTTTAGTGGTGAATCAAGTATAGAAATACATTGTTAACAAGAAAAATACAAGAAGATTGATTTTTGAAAAATCATCATACAAGTTGTAAAAGACTAAGTTTTACAAGAATAAGATTTACAAACAAATAACCATATTTTTAAGGGTAACAAGGCTTACTTAACAACACGGTAAGTTACTACAAGTTTTTATAAAAGTTCAAGTTCATGTTGTTGTATAAATTGCATGATTTTGGCACTTGGTAAGTGTTGATTGAATTGTTGATTGTTTGTGATGATTTTAAAAGAAAATGATATGCTTTGAAAGCATGGACACCTCCATTTTTAGGGGAAACTATGGAAAAATTTTCTAAAAATGTAAACACTTAGAAAAATATTTTCAAACAAATATTTACAAGTATATTTTAACCATGAGTTTCCATATAAACTTTGCCATAATTTTTGTTACAAAAATACAAATATTGAAGGTTGGATTTTGATAAATAAAAATGGCTAGATATATATTTAGAATATATATACAATAAAGACACATGTGTGTGATTATTTGTATACTTTGTGTATTAGTTATATTATTTAGGACTTGAATTAATATAACTTAACAAAATACAAAGAAATTACAATCTTAAATATTACCAAAAATCTCAAGGAATAAATATATAAGTTACACATATAATATTGATAAACCGAACGAAAGAATATAACTTACAAAAATATTCCGGAAAATACATTTATAAATATATTTTTGGTAAATAATATTTTGGACACAAGAAATGAAAATAGGATTTTTATGACTATCACAAAGTTAAATCGTATTTTGACAAGAAGGAAATGTATAATTTTTGACGATTAAAAATATATATGTTTTCTTGGGAATTACTAGGAAATATAATATTTTTGGGAAAAATATATATTTTCTTGGATAAATTTGAAATACATTATTTTGGATAAAAATAAGTTTATATATATTTTCTAAAGTTAGACTTGAAAATATATTATTTCGGAACCACAAATATTTTTGCCAAAAGGAAAAATTATAAATAATTTTTCTGAGTAATAATTCTTAAATATATATATAGTGGGAAATATATATATTATTGGACTTTTATTAAAAAGTAATATT
This sequence comes from Helianthus tuberosus, assembly GCA_030545235.1. Lineage (NCBI taxonomy): Eukaryota > Viridiplantae > Streptophyta > Magnoliopsida > Asterales > Asteraceae > Helianthus > Helianthus tuberosus. Next base: position 124,804,981 of record CM060412.1, read on the forward strand.
CTGGAAAGTTTAACACAAAATTAAGTATAAAAATACTTAACAATTACAAGAAAATATGTATTCTTGTACGCATAGATACACGCCGGAATACGAATACACATGTATGAGATACCCCCATCCTTGAGAAGGAAATGCGAGTATAAATACTTGAGAAGTATTATCACAAAAAATACTGTTTTGACAAATATTCCAGAAACTAATTTAAGTTAAAATATTAATTATTTTAACAAATAAGTTATATAAATTCGAATAATATCAGAGACGTAACTCATAAATATAAATTCTAAGTCAAGGCACGGCCCGTTCGTCTAATAGACATTAGTACATTGTAGGTAGTCGTGTTTGCTAAAGGAACGAGAGTTACGATTATCGAAGACCCAAGACAGTGAGTTCTTGTCCCCCTTTTCTTTAAACTGTTTTGTTTATTAACTTCGGGGGTGAAATACGTGTTATAAAATGATTACATACAATAACAAATGGTATGGTTAGCCTAGGAAAGTACAGTAGATCATGTGAATCGGTAGGCGCACACTTGAGACCATTAATCCTCGTATAAGGACCGAGGGGCATGAGTAATAGATCTATTTGGGTGTAGCAAGCCCACACCCATGAGGACCAGGGTGGCCCATAGGGTGACAATGTCTTGCAGCCGGAAGCCCGGTATAAATTTGCTAGGTTTGAGCCTTCCTACGCCGTCACACATACCAGTGGCCTTGCAAACCATTGGTGATCTATTTCCTTGTTTGCTTTCATACCGGGATTTACAAACATACATACATACACTGTTTTGGTCAAAAATTACCTAAGCAATTAAGTGATCAAATTAGTAAAGTGAGGTAGTGTGCTAGAGTTATGTGTAAAAAATATGTTAACCAAGTTAGATATGAAAACAGTTTCAGGATACGGCTCAGGATATAGAGCTGTATCTATAATCAAACAATGAGCAAAACTGTAAAGGTTGACACGTGATGTACGAGGAAAGCCCTTGATCAATCTAGATCGCCGGCATAAAACCTCGGGAGCTGACAATCGCAGCTGCCTTGTTCTTCTTATTGCTTCAAATATCAGGATACAGTGCAGGATGTGGTGCGGATCGACTATGTGTTACAATGTAATTTGAATACAAGTGTTTGAGTGTGGTGTTTGCGGTGAGCTAGAGAGTAAAAGTGTTCGAGAGTGTAAGTGTAAAAATTGCGTGCCTTAAACTGATCCGCCCTCATCTATTTATAGTAAAGAGTATCCTGATCACAAATAAACAATTAAAAGCGGGATATTAGTCAGGATATGTATACTCAGAAAATGACCCATAACAATTGTCCCCAAATATATCGGTTGGTATACCAATCCAACGGATATATTTCAAAAGTCTTATCCCATAACCCAAGGCATTTAAAACGAAGCGACGATCGAAATCACATCGTAACTTCCAACGCGCTTTTTGCTCAATGGAGATCCATAATGCCCCTATATCTTCTCTCTTCTTGTTTGAAAAGCAGATATCTTCAACAGAGCTTTCAGGTAATTCTTCATTTCTTATTTACTTTCTATCAATTTTCCTTGCCTTCTTCGTAATGGATGCCGAGACCTTCATCCAGCAGAATCTCCTCAAAAATCCCGAAAAGGAGGTCTGTGCCTTTGACAACGCAGACATTGCGGCTTTGAGAGCTTCCGGCGCTTTCCCTGACAACACGGTCTTTAGACCGTTCGATCGGTCAATTCGATCGGATGTTTCTTCCGCTGAATGGGTTTGATTTCCAGCATATCCTTTTTCGCTAGGTCTTCGATACCCTTTTCTTGAATTCATGATGCAACTCTTTCGAACCACCGGCATCTCTTTTGCTCAAACCATGCCCATGGTTTGGAGAGTGTTAATTGTACTTAACCAAATCAAAAACCTTCATTGCCCCGACCTCTGCATCGAGGATTTGCCTATTGCTTATCGCCTCCGATCTCACGGCTCTAGCCGGTTCTTGCTTTTCTCGACCTCCAGCAAACCACTTATTCTTAAAGCCACCAAAAACGAAGACGGATGGCAACGCAAGTTTTTCTTTGTCAAACGAGACTCCATTGCTGAGGGTGCCAATCTTCCGGTGGAGTGGTTAACCACCGGTAGGGTTATAAATATTCTCATGGACCGTTTGGTTTTTATCTTCTACTAATATCCTTCTTTTTTATCCCTATGCAGTGAATTTCAAGGAAGTAGCTCCCCCTACCGCTGAATCAGAAGAAAGAATCAACACTGTTTACCGATTACCTGTAATAGACAGGACCTTCACCACACACGTCCCGAGTTCCAGTCAATACTCGTCATCTGAAATGTCTGGTAAGGATTACTTTTAAAATAATTAGCTAACACAGTATAATAATAAAATGGAAGAGTAATAATGATGTAAAACTTTTCCCTTTATGCAGCACCGGCCAAGATCCCTGAAGTCTTTGACCTCGACGAGTTGGACAGTTATTCTTATCAGGTTCAGGTCAAGAAGGAACCTAGTCCCAAGGCCACAGCCTCATCCAAACCCAGCAGCTCCAAAGCCATCATTATTCCCAAACCTTCACCGGCTACCAAGCCCCGGAGTTCAAGTTCCCGCAAAAGGAAGGAGCCTGATTCCACTGTCATTTCTGACACATTTCCTTATGAGAAGCACGGGTTCATTGAAGCTAGCGGGTTTATGACTTCCTTTCTTAACCAGGTTAGTATTCTCATATCATATCATGCGGTTTACATCATTTACAAAGATTTATCAATATTAATACCTGTCCTCTTACCTTCGTAAGGTCTTGAGCGTCTGGTTCACCTATATCAAGAATCCTGCAAGCTTAATAAGACGCTTGAATCTAAGCTAAAGGAAGCAGAAATCACAATTTCCGATCAAGGCATGATTGCAGCCGCCAAATCTCGTCATTATGAGGAGAAATTCAAAACTATGATTCAAGAACACCAAACTGCTCTCAACAAAGCTACTCTTCAATCCCAGGCCGATCTTGAAGCTGCCCATGTGCAACATGAACGGGATATGGTCAGCTACCAAAAAATCCTCAAGAGTTCCGTCGCCATTTCTCTCCTCCAAGCCAGGTTGAAGATGGCCCATGAATCCAAAGCATTAGGTTTTGAATGCCCTTCTTGGGACGTCGGTGCCTGGGAGACCAAGCTAAAGAACCTTGGCGGCACTTCTTCTAAACCAGCTGTCGCTGAATCTTCCAAAGCAGTTGAAAAAGCAACCCATACTGAGAAGGATGCTGAGGAGGATCCCATGACGGATGCTACTGAAATCATTATGGACGAAGAAGATACTGCCCCCTAAAGTTTATTTCCTTTAAATTGTTTGAACTATTTTATGTTTTTATGAACAATTTTCATTTCTGTATCGAAACAATTTGATAACCGAAGGTGGATGGGTCCTGGGTTTCAGGATGAAACCTTCGGTTATCAACTAGTATTGATTGTTTCAAGAATAATTTCATCTTTCATTTTTCTTGCTATTATCTTCCGTCTCTCTTAGTATAGATCTTAGCTTCGCAAAAATTTTGTATTGTTATCTTATGAAAATATCCTGATTAATATACTCAGCAATATATTATAAAAACTTTTTATTAGATAGAACTTCTAAACATTCTTTCAACTTTGTAGAAAGCTTTTTAAGGAGTGAAAAACAGTCCACTTTTCCAAAACTTGTTTTGATAACACTTAAATGATCAAAGTTTCAAACCAGTATTAGTTTCGAATATCTTAATCAAATATTCTGAAGAGTATACTGAAAATACACTTTGAGAATATATCAGGATATTTAACCTTTTACCAAGCACAGTATTGCCAAAGAGTTAAACTATGTTTTACAAAGGAAAGATCATACCAGGGATAGGGTACAACCCCATTATCAAACCTCAATCCCTTTGCAACTTGTTCAATGAAGATGTCCCTTGTCTGAGACACTTAGTGCATTAGTTCCGAGGCTCATCCTTTGAGCTTTACACCATTGCTTTGGTAGGAATGTCCCCTGTGTACAATGTCTTCAAATACTTAAAAATCTTCTGGATATCAGTTCCCATTGTATAGACAATTTTTCATGTTACAGGGGTAAAACCCAAGAATGTACTGGAGATAAATTCCTTGTATCCTGGGGAAAATCCCAAATTTTCATGCGCTACAGGCGGGAGTGTATAAACTCCAAGACTTAGAAAGGTGAAAACCTTTAAACCTTAGAGAGTATGAAAATACCCTTTCGTGAGAGAGGGTGATCAATCCTCATATACCTTTAGGATTCAGGATATAGCCAACAGTAACGAAATTGTCAGCCACTTTTACATGGACTGGTCCCGCCACCTTGAACTATCTCTGAATAACTTGCGCTCCAGGCGGGGTGTTTAAACCCAATTCGTGAGAAAGGTGAATACCTTTAAACCTGTGAAGGGATCAGGATCCCTTGTACGTGAGAGAGGGGGCCAATCCTCTAATCTTCTGAAGTATCCTGAGTGAGCATCCTGGAGCTATATCCCGAAGCATATACTGCAAAACATCCTTACACTAAGGTGGGTGTTAGCTTGGCTAACACCCCTCCGATGCTTAAGTTAGTATTGGGTTTCAAAGAATAAATTAAACCAAACATATTTAAAAAAGATAGAATTCATACCATCCTGAGTTAGAAATTAAATTCTAAACTCACTTGAAATAAAGCTTAAGGTGTATAGCATTCTAAGATCTCGGTAGCATATCCCATTTCATATTCTTGAGTCTATATGCTCCTTTCCCTGCCTCTGATTCAACTTCATATGGTCCTTCCCATTTTGGAGCTAGCTTGCCATCGGCAGGATTAGTAGTATTCTGAAAAGCCTTTCTTAACACCCAATCTCCAACCTTAAATCTTCTGGTCCTAATATTCTTTTTATATGCTCTGGAGATTCTTTGTTGATATGCTGCCATCCTTAGCCTTGCTGCATCCCTTTTTTCATCTATAGTATCCAAATCCTGACACAAGGCTTCAGGATTCTGTTCAGGATCCCGTAGGATAGATCTTGCAGTAGGTATTGCCATTTCCGTTGGAATCATTGCTTCTGCTCCAAATACCAAGGAAAATGGGGTTTGGCCTGTTGCGTTCTTTACCGTTGTCCTATCAGCCCACAAAACAAAGGGTAATTCTTCTGCCCATCTTCCTTTTTTGGTTCCAAGCCTCTTCTTTAAGTTATTGACAATTATCTTGTTTGAGGATTCTGCTTGTCCATTCGCTTGAGGATGTACTGGAGTAGATTATCTTGTTTGAGGATTCTGCTTGTCCATTCGCTTGAGGATGTACTGGAGTAGATGTTATCATTTTGATTCCCCAATTCTTGCAAAAGTCAGTAGTCCTTTTGCTTATAAATTGAGAACCATTGTCACAGATTATCTCGGCTGGTACTCCAAATCTGGTCAGGATATTTCTCTTTATGAAGGATACTACTTCTTGATCCCTAACTTGAACAAATGCCTCGGCTTCAACCCATTTGGAGAAATAATCTGTCATTGCCAACATAAAAACCTTCCCTCCTGGAGCCTTTGGAAGCTTTCCCACTATATCCATACCCCACTTCATAAATGGCCAAGGGGAAACAATAGGATATAATGGTTCAGCAGGCTGATGCAATATGTTACTATGTCTTTGACATGTGTCACATCTTCGAGCATATTCCGCGGCATCTTTTCTCAGTGTTGGCCAATAATATCCTGTCCTTAACACTTTTGAGAATAACGACTTGCCCCCAGTATGGTTACCACAATCCCCTTCATGTATATCCTGAAGTACTTCTTTGGCTTCAGGATCCTCCAAGCACCTCAAATACGGTCCTGCAAGAGATTTCTTGTATAAAACATTATTTATAATAGTGAATCGTGATACCTTCATCCTAAATGCCTTAGGATTTTCATTTTCGGGGATGTATCCTTCCTTGAGATATCTCATGATTGGAGCCGTCCAAGATTCAGGATCCTCTTCAGGATACTCTGCTCCAGGATCCTGAATACCCGCTACTTCTTTATCCCGAGGATTCGTTGCAGGATATAAGACATGTAATATTGGTATTTGGGTCCCTTCAGGTATCCTGATCGATGATCCCAAATTTGCTAAGGCATCCGCTTCAGCATTATCCTCCCTTGGTACATGTTTAAGTGTAAAAACATCGAAATATCCTGCTAATTTTTTGAGAATATCGAGATATTCGATTAATCTCTCACCCTTAACTGCATAGGATCCATTAAAATGGTTAGTAATTAACAAGGAGTCAACATATACTTGCAAATTCTTGATACTCATATTCTTAGCCAATTCTAATCCTGCAATTAAAGCTTCATATTCTGCCTCATTATTAGTAGCAGGAAATTCACACCTAATAGCCTGGGGTAATATGTCCCCCTGTGGCGATTTTAGTAGTATACCTAAACCTACACCTCTTATATTGGATGCACCATCAGTATATAATGTCCAGGATCCTGAAGATTCTCTTAACTGTTGAACTTCTAGGTCTACCTCATCCTGAATATCACTACTGAAATCAGGCACAAAGTCAGCCAAAGCCTGAGACTTTATGGCATTTCTAGGTTCATATACTAAATCATAAGCACTTAACTTTACTGACCACTTGGCCATCCTGCCTGACATCTCTGGTTTCCTAAGCACATTTTTGACAGAATAATTCGTTTTAACATGGACCCTATGTGTCTCAAAATAATGTCTAAGCTTCGTCGATGCCATGACTAGAGCTAATCTCAATTTTTCTAAATGAGAATACCTAGTTTCAGCATCTAACAAACTTTTACTAACATAATAAACAGGATATTGCTGACCTTCATGGTCTTTTATAAGAACAGCACTTACAGCATTCCCTGATACAGCGAGGTATAGGGATAGTGGTTCACCATTTTCAGGCTTCATCAATAGAGGTGCAGTTGAGAGATATTGCTTCAAATCCTGCAAGGCTGCTTCATGCTTTGCTCCCCATTCAAATTTCTTATTCTTCTTGAGGATATCATAGAATTCCTTGCATTTTTTCGAGGATCTAGAAATAAATCTATTCAAAGCTGCTACTCGGCCTGTTAACCGTTGTACGTCCTTCATATTTGAGGGTGATTTTATATCCAGGATAGCTTAAATCTGCTCCAGGCTTGCTTCTATCCCCCTTTTTGTCACCATATATCCAAGAAACTTTCCTGCCCCCACTCCGAAATGGCACTTAGCAGGATTCAGCTTCATGTTGAATTGATCCAGGAAATCAAATGCTCCCTTGATATCCTGGAGATGATCCTCAGCTCTTTTAGATTTTACCACCATATCGTCGATATATACCTCCATGGTGTCCCCCAGCTTATCTTTGAACATCATGTTTACCAATCTCTGGTATGTTGCACCTGCATTTTTCAAACCGAAAGGCATAGCAGTATAGCAATATATACCTGTTGGCGTCATGGAAGCAGTATCCTCCTGATCCGAAGGCTCCATTTGAATCTGCTGAAATCCTGAGGATGCATCCATGAATGTTAACATTTCATGTCCAGCAGTAGCATCTACCAATGCATCGATATGAGGGAGAGGAAATGGATCTTTAGGACAAGCCTTGTTCAAGTCCGTGTAGTCTACACAGACTCTCCATTTCCCGTTTTTCTTCTGTACCACAACTACGTTTGCTAGCCATCTTGGAAACTCGACTTCTCTGATCATCTTGGACTTCAACAATCTTTCGACTTCCTCTTGGATAATCGCATTCTGCTCAGGAGCGAATTTTCTTCTTTTTTGCTGAACAGGCTTGAATGATTTGTCAATTCCAAGCTTGTGAGTGATAATGTCTTTGGATATGCCTGTCATATCCTCATGCTTCCATGCAAACATTGACATCCTGCATTTCAAAAAGTTAGTTAACTGTTCTTCAATATCCTGAGTGATATTGGTTCCTACGAGCACCGAGACATCAGGATTATCCTGATCCAGGATAATTTTCTTCACATCCTGCTCCGAATCCTCCACGATATCCTGGGCCCGCATCTTTAATTGCTATGCTGTACTAGGCTTAGTTGAGGATTTCATTGAGGATGAGTAGCATTCCTTCGCTTCCTGCTGATCACTTTCAACCTTGACAACTCCCCAAGGGGTAGGGATCTTGATGCATTGGTGATATGTTGATGGTACAGCCTTCATGTCGTGAATCCATGGTCTTCCCAGTATGATGTTATAGCAGGATAAGGAGTCCATCACGCAGAAGCGTTGTATGGAGTTGACCCCTTCAACATATACTGGTAACTTTATCTCCCCTACGGTATTCCTAGCTTCTCCACTGAAACCAACGAGCACAGTGGACTTCGAAGTAATGTCCATCGGAGATACATTCATCCTCTTCAATGTTTCCAGCTGAATTATATTGACAGAACTACCGTTGTCTACCAGTATCCTGCGTACAAAATGGTTAGCCACATATAATGTTATTACCAAAGCATCATGGTGAGGATCCTGAACAGTATCCCTGTCATCACTATCGAAAGTGATCACTTTATCAGTTGTGAGGGTAGTCATCCTGACTGGTCTGTCTCCCCTCTCACTCTTAGCTTCCTTTGCATGTCTCTTGGCCGCCGAATACGAAGTCCCACAAATGTCGGATCCTCCTGAAATAAAGTTAATTATCTTGGCATCTGCTGGGGGTGATGCTGCTCGTTCAGGATCCTTCTCGGGATCCTGCCCTTTATTCTTCTTTTTTCCCAGCAAGTCCTTCAGATACCCCTTGCTTAACAGGTAACTTATTTCTTTCCTTAAAGCAATGCAATCCTCGGTCATATGTCCGAAGTCTTCGTGGAAGGCACACCATTTGGATTTATCCTTCCAATCAGCTTTCTGCTGGTTCTTTCGAGGCCACCTAGCTTTGTCCCCTAAGCCCTGCATAGCATACATTAATTCAGGTATATTAACAGAAAAGCATATTCGGATAAGTCAAGTTATTCTTCAGGATCCTCGTCTTCAACAGCATTCACTTTCTCGTTATCATTTCTGCCATATGGCCTGGAGCGATATGGCTTATATGAGGTTTCTGATTTCCTGTTAGTTGATTCATAGGTTGAGGTAGAATTCATCCTCTCCTGCATCTTCTTGTCATCTTCCAGACGGATATATCTCAAAGCCCTGTTACGAGCTTCGTCGAGATTCCTGCAGGGATTCATTACAAGATCCTGATAAAACTGAGAATCCTTTTGCAACCCCATCTTAAAAGCTTGCACAGCTGTTGCAACATCAAGATGTGGGATATCCAAGGATTCTCGACTGAATTTGTTCACATAATCCCTCAAGGATTCCTGAGGCCCTTGAGTTATCCTGTAAAGATCACTGGTTAGTTTCTCAAAACTCCGACTACAAGAAAATTGACTGTTAAATAAATTAACCAAATGAGCAAACGAAGTAATAGAGTGAGGAGGGACGTTCAACAGCCATTTTAAGGCTGATCCTGTCAGGGTAGAACCAAATCCCTTGCACAAGCATGCTTCCTTGAGCTCCGGAGGGATAGGGTTAATCTCCATTCTTTCCCTATACTGGGCAATATGCTCTTCAGGATCCGCAGTCCCATCATACAGCTTCATGTTGGGAGTCTGAAATCTTTTTGGGATTTCAGCATCACAGATAGGATATGCAAAGCGGGATATCCTGTGGCTGTCTTGGGATACTTCCGGAATTGGCTGAACCACTCCAGGTACACTGGATATCATGTCCTTCAATTTCATTCTGAGGATTTTGGCCATATCCTGAAGCATATCCTGAACTTCTCACAGTCGATATCCTGACCGAAGAGGGTATCTCAGGGGTATGATTCTGAGAATGGCTTGGGACGATATTCCCCCTATTATCCTCAGTGTAAACTACGGAACTGAAGTTCAAAGCCCTGGGCTGTATAGGAGTGACAGTTTCTTCAGCGGGTCTACTCGAGCTAGCTTTTAAGAGTTGTATTTCTCTTAACAGCATTTGGTTAGTCTCCTGTTGCTGCCTCATTTGTTCCTGCACACTTCCAAAGAAAGTCAAAATTTCATCGTTAGAGGCTAAAACGGGAGCAGATCCCTGGACACTCCGAGTAGGGATAACATCTTGAGATTGTGAAGAAAACGGCATCCTTGGAGGAGGTGGTGGAAGCACCGAACCAGTAGTAGCAGAGGTTGCAGCAGACATAGTGGAAGAGCTCATGTTTGATCTTGAGGCCATTGTAAACAATGTGGCAAAAAGTTTTGAAAATAGAAAACCGATTAACGATTTTACAAAGATTTTTAGTAAAAGTAGCACCACTTGCCCCAAGGTGGGCGCCAAATTGTTTTGGTCAAAAATTACCTAAGCAATTAAGTGATCAAATTAGTAAAGTGAGGTAGTGTGCTAGAGTTATGTGTAAAAAATATGTTAACCAAGTTAGATATGAAAACAGTTTCAGGATACGGCTCAGGATATAGAGCTGTATCTATGATCAAACAATGAGCAAAAATGTAAAGGTTGACACGTGATGTACGAGGAAAGCCCTTGATCAATCTAGATCGCCGGCATAAAACCTCGGGAGCTAACAATCGCAGCTGCCTTGTTCTTCTTATTGCTTCAAATATCAGGATACAGTGCAGGATGTGGTGCGGATCGACTATGTGTTACAATGTAATTTGAATACAAGTGTTTGAGTGTGGTGTTTGCGGTGAGCTAGAGAGTAAAAGTGTTCGAGAGTGTAAATGTAAAAATTGTGTGCCTTAAACTGATCCGCCCTCATCTATTTATAGTAAAGATAATGTAACAAACTATCCTAAACTTCCGGGATCCAGTGAATATTCCCACTCGAACGTTGAGGACCAAGTCTTTCGGGTTCAACGGCTTCCTCATAACAAATACGCCCGAGTCTTGAGGAGAAGAAGTCCTGATGACCGTTAGTAACTTACAGCCATTAACCTGCACGTGTTTAATTCACTCAGCCTTAGGATATCGCCCAGGATGTTAGCAATATCCCCGTCAAGTATCCTGATCACAAATAAACAATTAAAAGCGGGATATTAGTCAGGATATGTATACTCAGAAAATGACCCATAACATACACTGTTTACAAAGGTTTTCTACATACACAAACACATGAACTCGCTCAACTTTTGTTGATGTTTTCAAATTACATGTATTTCAGGGAATTAAGTTGATCTGGCGGGTGTTTGCATGTTCAAGTTGCGTTATGAATAAAAAGATGTCATCCGAGGTCGTTAGGGATTAGGAGATGTATCTTAATCCTGGACGAGATACATGGTTCTAAACTCGGTTTTATTTAAGGTCTTTTGTTGAGTCTTTGTGAACTCTTTAAAACAGGTTGTGGTTTGTAATTTAGATTTGGAGTCTACGTTTCAGACAATTATGTTGTGTTATTTTCAAACTTAATTTATGGATGAACATCTAATGGTTTTATCATATAGTGTTGTTATGATTGAATGCAATGGTATTAAGAAAGTCACACCATAATCACGCTTTCGCAAAAGTCAGGGTGTGACAGCTTGGTATCAGAACTTCGATTGTAGCGAACTAGGATTCCTTCTCGAGTCTAGACTATAATCATTAGGGCTCTCACGAAAATGTTTTTCACAACATATTTTCATTACATACAACGCCCAGATCCCGGAAACAAATATTTTTACAAACAAAAGACACGAAACACATTTCAAAATTTATGTTCATGATTCAATCTGAGAGACTGGGAGGTTCAATCTGAGAGGCTGGGTAGTTCAGTTTGAGAAACTGGGGAGGTTTAGTCTGAGAGGCTAGGTAGTTCAGTCTGAGAGGCTGGGTGGGATAGTCTGGGAAGACTAGGATGAACACGTGCTTACATTGTTATTACTTACATGCTTAATAATGATTGTTGATATATGTGCATATGTTGTGGTTGTTTTGTTACAGACACTATGTCCTCATCTGAGAGTGGACTGTCAGATACTGTCGACCCCATGGCCATTTTTTAGGACGATGAGATTGTCCCAGACCCTGAGATTTTTACCTCCAACACTAAGAGTGACGATGACGATGCTTTCCAGCCTTTTGCATTACCTGACTTTGGCGACGATGTACCGCATGCTGATGGTTTACCCGACGAAGATCCTTTTCTTGTTCCTATTCCTGACCAGGACCATCTCATCCTCGGACATCCCGATGATGAGCATGCCATGGTTCCGATCCTCGCCCTTTTTCCTCTTGCAGGTTTTCCTCTTGAGGATTTGCCTTTTGATGAGCTGTTAGATGATGATGTCGATATTTTCATTGATGGTCCCCCTGATGTTGCTCGGGGAAATGGAGTTCCAGCTGATGATGTTATTGTTGTTCCACTCATTGAGATTCCAATCGTTGAGGTTTCATCTGATCATTCTGGTCCGGATTCTTTCGAGTCTCTGTCATCCACCACTTTGCATGCACTGGGATTGCAGCGTTACCCCACTGATTCTGATTCTGACATGGCCATGTCTGTTGCACCTGTTCTTCCACAAGACTTTGATCATGACGTTGAGCCTGGAAATGAGATTGACTTTGTTCCCGACAATCAGCCTTTTGATGCACCCGCTGATCTCGAGCCGATACCTGCTGATCTTGAGTAGGCACTTGCACCTGAACCTATACCTGCTCCCGATCCTCTGCCTGATCATGATCCTATACCTGTTGGCATACCTGTTGTTGCACCACTTGTACCCGATCAGATCCCTGCACCTGCTGACCATGCTACTTTTGCTGATCAGATAGACCCCAGATACGCATTCACCAGTAATGGGTGGATAGAGAATGATGATGATATGCCCCCTTTTGTTGAGCATGTTACTCCCCCTCATACACATGCACATGTTGATGTTGCCCCGTTTCACCCGCTTTTGTCTGACGTTCACCGCACCGACCTGCCTATCACATTCTTGCAGGATATCCCTCCACGCTGTCCAGGGGAAGGCCCGTCCAGCCAGCAGCCTGGTCATGCTCCACACGTGTCAGCCGCATTTCCTTTCACGCCACAGTATACACCTGCTACTCAATTTACTTCTGCACCATCAGGCGAGCCACTCATATGGTTTCCACCGAACACTATGCCAGTCCCTGATCCATACCATCCCTCCCACTTTCATGGCTACACGAGGGATGAGCTACTCCTGTCCTTGCAGCTTCAGCAGGAGATTTTGTGTCGTAGGGTCATGGAGCTTGAGAGGATTCCACGTCCTCCACCTTGTACATGTCAGTCACCTTTTGTGACTCCACCTGCTCCTCTTCTGCCTTACCCAGATTTTGACATTCGATTTCTTACCATGGAGCAGCAGATTAGTTATCTATTGCGTCGCGTTCATGCTCTTGAGGAGGAGTTAGCGCATGTGTGCAGTTTGCTTTTCGTTCCTCCGCCTCCTCCTCCTCCACCATCAGCATAGCCTGTTTTTGGTTTTATGTAAGTAGCTTACTTTTGATGAGAGTGTCGCTATTGAGCCCAGCTTGCACAGCCTTTTGAAGACCACTTTTTGATTTTATGACTGTTGTAGATTGATAGACATGTTGGACAAGGGCAATGTGACCCTGTAGTCCCTTTTGATGTGATATGATACATTTGTAGAACATGTAACTGTATTTGTGGTCGATGATATATGAAAGCTCAATCGCAACATTCTCATTATATACATTGTTGAATTACTTGTTTATGTTATGATTGAGATGTTATGTGTTTACTTGCGTTGATAAATGTTATTACATACATGTAGTACATTCTTATATGCATAAGACCTGATCTATACAATCTTCTTTAAAAGATGCCTCCTCGAAGAGATAACCAGTTGCCCATAACAGAGGCTGAGCTACAAGAACGGATTTCACGAGCAATAGCGCAACACGAGGTCTTACGCTCTGAACATAGCGGAGGTACCTCGAGAAGTAACCCACCTCTTGGTAATGTTTAAGTCACTAAAAGACACATTACGTTACATTTGGATATTCCATGTGCGTTCACTAATGTTTTCTATTAATGATGTTGCTTGTACAGGTTGTACCTACAAGCAGTTCTTTGACTGCAAACCTCTGAATTTGACGGCACCGGGGGTGCTGTAGCTTTTGTTAGATGGACGGAGAAAACTGATTTTGTGCTAAGAATGAGCAAGTATGCGCCGGAGCACCAGGTCATCTACATCTCTGGATTGTTCTTAGACGGAGCGCTATCATGGTGGAATCTCCAAGTTCAGACTCTGGGAGAAGAGGCTGCATATGCTATGACATGGGATGAAATGAAGGAACTCATATGCAAGAAGTACTATTCAAGGGTCGAGATCCAGAAATTGGAAACTGAGTTCTGGAAACTTAAGATGGATGGTCTGAAGATTGCTAAATACGTTCTGAGATTTCACGACCTATCTCGCGTCGTTCCTTACATGGTTGATCCGGAATTCAAGCGCATTGAGCGTTTTATTTGGGGATTGGCACCCCAAATCATGAGCATGGTGACGACGTCAAAGCCTGCAACAATCACTGAGGCTATTGATCTGAGTGTGGCACTAACTGAAGAAGCGATCAGGTTGAACAAGTTCTCGATTTCTGACCAAAAGAAGAAGGAGACTCACGTTGAGTCATCAGGTGAGAACAAAAGGAAGTTCTCAAATTTTAAGAAGGGTACCAGCAGTGCTAACAAGAAGAAAGATGCGAACCCACCAGCCGAGGTCAAGACTGGTGTTGAAAATAAAGGAAAAGGATATATGGGTACCTTGCCCAAATGCGATGCGTGTCAGTTGCATCACACTGGACGATGCCAAGCCGGAAAGTGTGAGACGTGCAGAAAAGTTGGCCATGCCAAAGAGACATGCTGGTATGGTGCCGGTTGTGGTAATGGTGGCCAGAGAGGTTATGGCAGCGGGAATGGAAACAGTAACCGTGGTGGAAATGGGTATGGAAACCGCAATCAAGGAGGAAATGGCGGTAATGGTAATCGTGGTGGTTTTGGGAACCAAGCTAGAAGTGGAAACCGCAACCAAAACAACAACCAGGGTGGAAATGGAAATGGTCGGGGACCAGGTTGCTTTAACTGTGGAGATGTTGGGCATTTCAAGAGAGAGTGCCCAAAGATCAACCAAGCTCAGGGAAGAGTCTTTAACATAGAAGCGAGGGAAGCTCGCCAAGATCCGAACGTAGTCACGGGTACGTTCCCTATCAACCAACACTTTGCATCTGTACTGTTTGATACTGGTGCCGATTATAGCTTTGTATCCCTAGAATTTAAGAATATACTTGGGTTGGTAGCTAGTAAGCTAGATATTCCGTACTCGATAGAACTAGCTAATGGAAAGCTAGTAGAAGCGAATGAAGTCATTAGAGGTTGCGTAATAGAACTCGGGGAGCATGAGTTTACGCTTGAACTTCTGCCAGTCGAGTTGGGAAGCTTTGACGTGGTAGTTGGAATGGATTGGTTATCAAGTAACCGAGCGGAGATCGTATGTCACGAGAAGATCATTCGCATTCCGATGGTGAATGGAGAGAAAATCATGGTGCATGGAGAGAAACATGATACGCCTCTAAGGATCATCAGTTGATTGAAAGCCCAAAGATGTTTGCAGAAAGGATGTGTTGCCTTCTTGGCACACATTGTGGACAAGGAAGCCGCTGAGCCAAAGCTGGAAGATATCCCAGTTGTGAAGGAATATCCTGAAGTCTTCCCCGAAGACTTGCCAGGATTGCCGCCACAGCGACAAGTCTAATTCCACATTGACTTAGTTCCAGGCGCCGCACCTGTAGCTAAGGCACCTTATCGACTTGCACCCTCAGAAATGCAAGAGTTGTCGACGCAACTTCAAGAGCTTTTGGACAAGGGATTTATTAGACCAAGCTTCTCGCCTTGGGGAGCTCCAGTTTTGTTTGTCAAGAAGAAGGACGGTAGTTTCCGCATGTGTATCGACTACCGAGAGCTAAACAAGTTAATCATCAAGAATCGGTATCCTTTGCCGAGGATTGATGACCTGTTTGATCAACTACAAGGTTCAAGTTTCTACTCCAAGATTGATCTTCGATCAGGTTTTCACCAGTTGAGAATTCAAGAAGAGAGCATTCCAAAGACGGCCTTTAGGACTCGATATGGACACTACGAGTTTCTAGTTATGCCGTTTGGGTTTGACAAACGCGCCAGCAGTGTTTATGGATCTGATGAATAGAGTCTGCAAGCCATATCTCGATAAATTCGTGATTGTGTTTATCGACGATATTTTGATTTATTCAAAGACGAATTAAAAAAAACGAAATTGTACGCAAAATTCTCGAAGTGCGAGTTCTGGTTGCGTGAGGTTCAATTCCTCGGTCATGTAGTGAACGAAGATGGAATTCATGTGGATCTGACCAAGATCGAGGCGATCAAGAATTAGGAGACTCCGAAGACGCCAACCGAGATCCATCAGTTCCTAGGTTTGGCAGGGTATTATCGCAGATTCATTGAGAATTTTTCGAAAATCGCTCAACCGCTGACCTCCCTTATTCAGAAGGATAAAAAGTACGAATGGGGAGACAAACAAGAAGAAGCTTTTCAGTTGCTGAAGAACAAGCTTTGCGATGCACCAATTTTATCCCTACCCAGAGGCACCGACGACTTCGTGGTATATTGTTATGCCTCACGTCAAGGATTAGGATGTGTGCTAATGCAGCGACAGAAGGTTGTAGCTTATGCTTTGCGCCAATTAAAGGTTCATGAGAAGAACTACACTAGGCATGATTTGGAATTAGGCGCAATAGTGTTTGCATTAAAGATCTGGCGACATTATTTGTATGGCACCCGATGCACGATCTTTACTGATCACAAGAGCTTACAGCATATATTTGATCAGAAGGAGCTTAACATGAGACAACGACGATGGGTTGAGTTGTTAAACGATTATGATTGCGAGATCAAGTACCACACAGGAAAGGTGAATGTAGTAGCAGACGCCTTGAGTCGAAAAGAGAGAACCATGCCCATAAGGGTTATGGCTTTGTAAATGATTATACAGACAGACCTCTCATTGTGCATTTGTGCTGCGCAGAGAGAAGCTCTTAAGAAGGAGAATCTTGAGGATGAATATCTCCATGGGATGGAGAAACAGTTAGTACCCAATAAGGAAGGAACATTGTGTTTCATGGGACGAATTTGGGTTCCCCTCTTTAGTGGTCTTAGAGACGTGATTTTTCATGAAGCTCACAAGTCAAGGTACTTGATCCATCCAGGATCAGATAAGATGTACCAAGATTTAAAGGATTTGTACCGGTCGCCGAGATTGAAAGGCAATGTTGCAACGTATGTTGGCAAATGTTTGACTTGTGCCAAGGTAAAGGCCGAATATCAGAAGTCTTTAGGTCTTCTGCAACAACCTGAAATACCCATGTGGAAATGGGAGTAGATTTCAATGGATTTTATAACGAAGTTACCAAAGAAACCCAGAGGTCATGACACGATTTGGGTGATCGTAGATCGTCTGACAAAATCTGCACACTTTCTGTCGATCAGAGAAAAGGATAACACCAATAAGCTTGTTGAGCTGTAACTCAGAGAGATAGTTGCACGACATGGAGTGCCTGTCTCGATTATTTCTGATAGAGACGGAAGATTTGTGTCAAGGATTTGTTAATCCTTCCAAGAAGCGTTTGGTTCTCAACTGAATTTGAGTATTGCATTTCATCCGCAGACAGATGGCCAGAGCGAATGAACGATTCAAACACTTGAAGATATGTTGCGCGCTTGCGTAATGGACTTGGGTGGCAGTTGGGACACCCATCTACCTTTGGTTGAATTCTCGTATAACAACAGCTACCATGCGAGCATTCAAGCTGCACCATTTGAAGCTCTCTACGGACGCAAGTGTCGATCACCGTTATGCTGGGCAGACGCGGGTGATAGACAGCTTGTTGGTCCCGAATTGGTTCAAGAGACGACAGATAAGATCATACAGATCTGAGAGCGCATTAAGGCGGCTCGTGATCGACAAAAGAGCTATGTGGACCAAAGAAGGAAACCTTTGGAGTTTGAAGTGGGAGACATGGTTTTACTAAAAGTCTCACCCTGGAAGGGTGTAGCACGCTTTGGGAAGCGTGGAAAATTAAACCCACGATATATTAGATCGTTCAAAATCTTGGAGAGGATTGGTCTTGTAGCTTACAAGTTGGATCTACCCGCATAACTGAATGGAGTTCATGATACATTTCATGTATCTAATCTGAAAAAGAGTCCAACTCAAGAAACAGTTGTCATTCCTGCCGACGAAGTTCACATTGACGACACACTCCACTTTACAGAAGAACCTTTTGAGGTTACTGATTGGAAGGTTAACAAGACACGTAGGAGTAGTGTTAAACTCGTCAAGGTTCGATGGAACGCGCGACACAGCCCGGAGTACACTTGGGAGCGTGAGGATCGCATGAAAGCAAAATACCCGCATTTGTTCCCCAACTCCCCTTCAGCTAGTAGCAGAACTAAAATTTCGGGACGAAATTTTCTTAACAAGGGGAGAATGTGACAACTGTCAAAAATCCAGGTATCCGTACAATTAATTAATCTTGATTAGTGCTTAATGACTGTGCTGAATTATACTTAACTGCTTTCTGATTACTGCATCATACTTACATGTGCATCACATATTGCATAAATGTCACATCACTTTTACATGCAAACCATATTGACATAAACGATGCACAAAGCACAGTTAGCACAGTTAGCGGATAACTCAGAAAAATGCTGACAGAACTCAGCACATAGACAGACAATACAATGAGGCACAGAAAGAGCCAGAAACCAAGTTTTACACTAGTATGGTGTGTAGGGAAGTAAGGACCACAAAACTGCATTCCTAAATGATAGTTTAAGTGCCGGAAAGTGCCTAAAACCCACATAAAGTGCTGAATTCAGCATAAATCAGCAAAAATCGGCATTTTAACAAGCTAGTACCATGCAAAAATATGACTAAATGGTCCTGAATGCTTTCCTAATTGTCGGGAATTAAAAGTGTCACAAAAGGGTACATAAAGAACACTAAACGGTATAGTTTAGCACTTCAACGAACCAGTATCTAACCGAACAACCGGACACTACCCGAAATACCAAAATTACACTAGAAGCATTGTTTTAACATTATCAAGCTAGTTATCAGCCCCGAACACCCTAACACACTATATAACACATAATACACATAACACCTAACTATTATACTTAGAATCTAACTAAATCTCCTAACTTACCATCACCACACAACTAGTACCCCCCCCCCCCCTTTGGAGACGGTCACAAGGTTGTGGCCCACCCTTGATCTTACTTGATCTTATGTGATTTGTTAAGAGATTTGTTTAGTACTTAAGTGACATATTATCCAATGGTTAAAGATTAAACTTGGTTATAAGTATAACATGGAAGACCATTCTCATTATCTTTCACCCACTAAACACACACACTTTCTTTCTCCTCTCCCTCTCTTGGTCTCGGCCGAGAACACCCACCACACCACCACCATTGTCAAGCTTTCTTCATACAATCCCAAGTGATCACAAGGTGTTAGAAGCAAGATAAGGAGGCTTGGTGGCATTGGAGATTGAAGGACCTCTTCCATTTGCTATTATCCATCACATTCATCATCTTCATCTTCTTTGGTTCTTCCCTAGCCCTTGTGCTAGTAGTAAGCCTCTTGTCACTTGAATTTACTTCTTATTTAGTTGGTTAAAAGATGATGTATGATGCAAATCATGAAGAACACTAATGAACAAGAAGATGAACCTTCACATAAAGCTTAATAACATAAGAATACATATTTTTTAGTGTTTTTTGCTTCTTGATGATTGATTATTTGTGTTTATGATGTTAGACATCATATGAAACTTGCTAGATTATGATTAAACATGTGATCTAGTAAGTTGAGGTGATGATCTTGTGAAAGATCAAGATGACCATCCTTATGTGTAAAAATGAACTTGAAATATGAAGTGTTCTCTTGAATGATGAAGTATGTAACATGTTATTGGCCATAAACATGGATGATTTCAAAACTAGTTTTCTCAAGAAACTAAGTTAAATCACAAGATTAACATAATCATGGTTTTTAAAGAAACTAACCATGTTTTTAGTGGTGAATCAAGTATAGAAATACATTGTTAACAAGAAAAATACAAGAAGATTGATTTTTGAAAAATCATCATACAAGTTGTAAAAGACTAAGTTTTACAAGAATAAGATTTACAAACAAATAACCATATTTTTAAGGGTAACAAGGCTTACTTAACAACACGGTAAGTTACTACAAGTTTTTATAAAAGTTCAAGTTCATGTTGTTGTATAAATTGCATGATTTTGGCACTTGGTAAGTGTTGATTGAGTTGTTGATTGTTTGTGATGATTTTAAAAGAAAATGATATGCTTTGAAAGCATGGAAACCTCAATTTTTAGGGGAAACTATGGCAAAATTTTCTAAAAATGTAAACACTTAGAAAAATATTTTCAAACAAATATTTACAAGTATTTTTTAACCATGAGTTTCCATATAAACTTTGCCATAATTTTTGTTACAAAAATACAAATATTGGAGGTTGGATTTTTATAAATAAAAATGGCTAGATATATATTTAGAATATATATACAATAAAGACACATGTGTGTGATTATTTGTATACTTTGTGTATTAGTTATATTATTTAGGACTTGAATTAATATAACTTAACAAAATACCAAGAAATTACAATCTAAAATATTACCAAAAATCTCAAGGAATAAATATATAAGTTACACATATAATATTAGGAAACCGAACGAAAGAATATAACTTACAAAATTATTCCGGAAAATACATTTATAAATATATTTTTGGTAACTAATATTTTGGACACAAGAAATGAAAATAGGATTTTTATGACTATCACAAAGTTAAATCGTATTTTGACAAGAAGGAAATGTATAATTTTTTACGATTAAAAATATATATGTTTTCTTGGGAATTACTAGGAAATATAATATTTTTGGGAAAATATATATTTTCTTGGATAAATTTGAAATACATTATTTTTGGATAAAATAAGTTTATATATATTTTCTAAAGTTAGACTTGAAAATATATTATTTCGGAAACACAAATATTTTGCCAAAAGGAAAAATTATAAATAATTTTTCTAAGTAATAATTCTTAAATATATATATAGTGAGAAATATATATATATATATATATATATATATATATATATATATATATATATATATTAGTGGATTTTATTAAAAAGTAATATTCCGGAAGTTTAACACAAAATTAAGTATAAAAAAACTTAACAATTAGTAGAAAATACGTATTCTCGTACGCATAGATACACGCCGGAATACAAATACACATGTATGAGATACCCGCATCCTTGAGAAGGAAATGCGAGTATAAATACTTGAGAAGTATTATCACAAAAAAAATACTGTTTTAACAAATATTCCAGAAACTAATTTAAGATAAAATATTAATTATTTTAACAAATAAGTTATATAAATTGGAATAATATCAAAGACGTAACTCAGAAATGTAAATTCTAAGTCAAGGCACGGGTCGTTCGTCTAATAGACATTAGTACATTGTCGGTAGTCGTGTTTGCTGAAGGAACGAGAGTTACGATTATCGAAGATGCAAGACAGTGAGTTCATGTCCCCCTTTTCTTTAAACTGTTTTGTTTATTAACTTCGGGGGTGAAATACATGTTACAAAATGATTACATACAATTACAAATGGTATGGTTAGCCTAGGAAAGTACAATAGATCATGTGAATGGGTAGGCGCACACTTGAGACCATTAATCCTCGTATAAGGACCGAGGGGCATGAGTGATAGATCTATTTGGGTGTAGCGAGCCCACACCCATGAGGACCAGGGTGGCCCATAGGGTGACTATGTCTTACAGCTGGAAGCCCGGTACAAATTTGTTGGGTTTGAGCCTTCCTATGCCGTCACACACACCAGTGGCCTTGCAAACCATTGGTGATCTGTTTCCTTGTTTGCTTTCATACCGGGATTTACAAACATACATACATACATACACTGTTTACAAAGGTTTTCTACATACACAAACACATGAACTCACTCAACTTTTGTTGATGTTTTCAAATTACATGTATTTCAGGGAATTAAGTGGATCTGGCGGGTGTTTGCATGTTCATGCTGCGTTATGAATAAAAAGATGTCATCCGAGGTCGTTAGGGTTTAGGAGATGTATCTTAATCCTGGACGAGATACATGGTTCTAAACTCGGTTTTATTTAAGGTCTTTTGTTGAGTCTTCGTGAACTCTTTAAAACAGGTTGTGGTTTGTAATTTAGATTTGGAGTCTACGTTTCAGATAATTATGTTGTGTTATTTTCAAACTTAATTTATGGATGAACATCTAATGGTTTTATCATATAGTGTTGTTATGATTGAATGCAATGGTATTAAGAAAGTCACACCATAATCACGCTTCCGCAAAAGTCAGGGTGTGACATGATTTGAAGCTATCTGCCTCAAAGGAAGTCCTAGTAACTTTGAATCAAGTCCTCTGATGTGTGCAAAATGCAACATATAAATTACATCAATTGTGGCATAAAACTAACTCTTTTTTAGTACTAATGTTGGAAAAAGTGTGCTTTTGTCTTCCTTTTGTATTTTCAGGATTAAATGAGCTCAAATTAACAAAAGAAGCAAAAAAGACAGCAAAATCCAACATAAATACAAGAAAAGGAACAAACGTGACATGCCCGACCCCACAACAGCATCTTCCCAAGCAAAACAAGAAGACAGAAGACTGAACACGCCCCGTGCTCTGCCAGCGCGGGGGCGTGCCCAATTGTCAGCAGAAAAGACAGAGTGGTAGAAGCTTCTATTGCCCACCACGAGGTCGTGCTCAGCGGGCACAGGGCCATGGTCAACTATAAGATTCACAGAATCTAGACAAATCTTCATAGTACAGATATGCTTCTGCACACGGGGTCATGCTCAGCGGACACGGGGGCGTGGTCTACTAATAAGGACAAGAGCAATTAATGAAGAAAGAGAAGGATGTGGACACGGGGCCGTGCCCACTGGACACGGGGCCGTGCCGAAGCTTCTATTCAGCCTATAAATAGGAGTGCTTGGCTCAAGCTCAAACCATCCCTTGGCACACCACCTCTCTCACACTTCACCCACCACCCACCACCACCATAACACCATCATCCACCACCATCATCCATTGTCCATCATAGAGTGTGTGAGTCGTCTCGGGATCCAAGATTTATCGTAAGAGTTCTTGACAATCAAGGCCATGTTTGCCTAAGTCTCTTACATCACTTGGTGAAGACAAAGTGTCTAGTGTAATACTTTTTATTTTTAATCTTTTCGCACTTTTTAATTGGTTATGTATTAATGACTTTAATAACTAGTTTCTTATGTTGAAGATGATTCTTCCTTATCGTTTGTCCGTGGTGTCTTGGCATTATTTTACTTTCTATATAAAATAAAAGATTTTCACCATTCATATCTCCACGGTCTATATGGAGGTATGTTGGCTACCTGGTCGGGGGTTAAGGGAACGGTTTGGTAAGAGTCTTGCCGTTGTTCAGCGTTTAGAGATCCTGCAAGGGACCTGGGTCAAATTTAGTAGGACCTCGTTCAATACTTAACGGTATTGGATGGCGGGGGTCCAAACTCTTTGATCCCCTCATAAGTTAACTACTATTAATACTATAACCAGGCTACTTAGGACTGTATCCTTGCTGACTCAGACTACTTAGTCGAGGGTAACGTCACCTTCAAAAGAGGGGCCTACCATAATTTGCATTAATAACTTAATTAATTATCTTTCAATAATCCGACCCTTTAGGATTGTATCCTTGCTGACTCAAACTACTGGGTTGAGGGTAACGTCACCTCCAAAAGAGGGGCCTACTACAATAACTAAGATAATCTCTTAAATAAGTGCAAAAGTGCGGAAATAATCAAAGGTTACACTAAACACGAGTCGGAACCAAGTGATTCATCTTGTCTATCTGTTTTTTCTTTTATTTTTATTTTTCAGCATTTTAGTTAATTTTTATTTTCTTAGTTTAAAACATTTTTCTAAACTTTTGATTTGATTAGACGTTGAGGATAAACCGGTACTAAAAGCTCTTGTGTCCTTGGACGACCCGGTATCTTACCAACACTATACTACGCTCACGATGGGTGCACTTGCCCATATGTGTGTTTAGTGTTAGTAAATATCGTGTTTTATAAATTTAAAACTTGACTAAAAAGTGTAAAAGGGCTTAAAATATATTTAAACATATATATACACTTCACACGCATCATCCTCGCATGAACTATACACTGAATGAGGCAACAACTTTACCCAAACCACCCTTCTAACCCCTTCCAGACAGTTAACGTGCTTTATATAGACCGTAAAGACACGAATGAGTGAATCAACAAAACATGAAGAGATGATAGAATAAAGTTCACTTTCAATATAAAAAAATAGATATTAAAGTCATTAATACAAACCCAATTAAAAAGTTAACCAAAGCTTGGAAATCAAAAGGAATACATAAAAGACTTGTCTTCACCAAGTGATGTAAGAGATTAACCAAGCAAGGCCTTTGTTTGACAAAAACTCTTATGATCAATCTTGGATCCCGAAACTACTACAGACAATCTAAAAATGGATGATGGAGGAATGTGGTGGATGTTGGTGGTATTTTGGTGGAGTGGTGGTAGGTGTGAGAGAAGTGGTTTACCAAGGGATCGATTGCAATTGAACCAGGCACCCATATTTATAGCTGGAAATAGACTATTCACACGACCCCATGTCCAGAGGGCACGACCCCATGCCTCCTTCTTCTCAGTCTTCATTTAATGGGTTGTGTCAGTCCATATGCTTACACGGCCCCGTGGTCCTTATACTTGTTGTACTATCCAAGATTCTACATATTTTGGAGTTGACCACATCCTGTGTCCATGGGACACGGCCCCGTGTCTCTTGTCAGCTTCTGTTTGTTATTTTCTTCATGGAATCTGGAGTGAGGCACGGTCTCGTTTTTGTCTTATGATTTGTTGTTTTTGGTCTCGGAGGGTTGGTATGATGTATCAACTTCTCTTCTTTTGTATTTATGTCGGTTTTTGCCGTTAATTTGTTCCTTTTGCACATTTAAGCTCTTTTAATCCTGAATCAAAAGTATACAAAGAAACGCACTTTTTCTAACATTGATACTATAAAGGGTTGACTTTATACCTTGTTTGATATAGTTTACATGTTGCGTTTGTTGCATATCAAATACCCCCACACTTGAATCTTTGTTTGTCCTCAAGCAAAACTCTTTAATATTGCTTACACACCCAAATGGAAGGTAGAGAAGAAATTTCCGGGTCTTGTTTTAGAGTGTCGAGAATCCAAGTTCTCTTTATTCTTGTGTTTATTTTATTTACAATCCTATTTGACATGATTTATTTAGGACTCTTTTTTAAGAAAAATAAATATTTTTAGGCATAACAGGCTCTTTAAAATTTCATTAAGCTATATACAAATTCACACACGTCACAAATAATCACTCAACACTCGACCGAAGATGTATAAGTGAAACGCTCGGTCCCGGTATGGAACTTACTCCTACCATATGCTTGATAAGTAATCAAATCTCCTCCTTTTTGACATAACCTTTGTAAATATCAAGAGGACTTTTAAAAATGGTAGGTTTTGGTTAGGGGTAAGGACAGGGTAGTTTTATTTGAAAAGTGGCTAAAGGCGTAAAATGTCGGTTTTCTTTTGAAAATTTATTTATTTGTGACTTGAGTACAAACTAAAGGCTTATAAGCAATAAGTTTGCATATTTTATTTCAAGCTACTAGTGATTTTTTTATAGAAGAGAGTATTCACAAGAGAGAGTAATTCACGTATTGATTATTTTTCAAAAGAACGGAATTTTAGTAAAATAAAGGGTGCAGAAGTAAAAAGGTTTCGGGTGATGGGTGATTTGATTTATGCAAAATTTGTATTTTGTGGGTGTTGAAACGAAATGTTTTAGGCTCAAAGGGGGTAACTAAGGGAAATTCGTTTTTGGTTTTTTTGGTTGGGGAGATAAAAAGAAGGAAATAAGGTTGAAAAGAAAAAGGGTTTTTGGTCCTAATGTCTCCATCATTTACTAACTTGGATTAGTCGTTAAGGACCAGGAATGGATTGTCTTATAAAGTTCTAGATTTGTAAGAACCGTACGGGCTATTCACACAAGAAATGAAAAGTGAGCAATTAGTAAAGATATGATACTGAATGCTCGGTAAAGGCTCAAAACTCACAATTTGTGGGAAAGGGTAAAAAGTGTGAAAATCTATATACAATCAAATTTTAAAAAGATTGTCATGTCTTTTTATAAATTTTTCTTATACGGTACTTTTTATCACGACGCTATCGGTTGTAAACTTGTAAAACAAAATTTTTAGAACTTGGTTTCTAACTGAAACTAAAAACAAGACAAAATGAACTAAAAAAAATTTTGGAAAAGATTTGAGGTGTTTTTACAGTTCCAAGTAGAGTTTTATGTAAGGCTTGTTTTAGGACAAACATATTCAACCCCCCCCCCCCCCCAACTTAAATTACACATTGTCCTCAATGTATCCAAAATGGGTTAGATTTGATTAAATGTGTAAATGTGGGTTCAAAACAACAATATTTTTTTTCAAAAATCAGACACTGGGCATGGGGGCGTGCTAGGTCGGTACGGCCCCGTATAAAAGTGACAGTATCATGGTTTCTGTGAAAATTTTCAGAGGGCATACATGGGGGCGTGCTAGGTAGGCACGAGCCCGTGTAAAAAGTGTCAGTAATGAAAAATTTCCCAAAAACAGGCATGGGGGCATGCCTAAGAGACAAGACCCCGTGTGACAGTTCCAGAAACAAAATTGGTTTCTGCAGACGTTAGGCACTGGGGCGTGCTTACTTTACACGGCCCCGTGCTGCACTTACTATAATGAAGATTTCGAGTCAGAGGACTTCTATTTACGTGCATAGGTTTCTGTTTCAACGTCATTTCATATTTTCACACCATTCCACAAGTTTTAAAATACCAAGTATCATTCCACTAAAACCATTCATCATCCGGTTACAACTAGAAAGGGTAAAAACGAAAATACAAACTAGATTTTAATAGATAGATTTTAGAAGATACCCCTAAAAATTTAAACCAAATAGCTCATTCCTAAATAGAACAATAAAAGATCGACAAAAACCCGAAACTAGTTTTTGGTTAGCAAGGGCTTTGAGTTATTTTCGAGTGTGTCTCCCTCAAAGATTGTTGAGCATCTCCTCAATCTCCCTAGGTAGGAAGATGAAGGACTCATCATCAATGTCCTCTCGCGGGGGAGGAGCGGCGGCTACCAGAGCCTCATAAAACGTGTCAACGGGAAGTTCTATGGGTATTTCATCCCACCTGGTAGTGTTAACAACCACATGAGCGAGGTTCCAATCACCTTGTGGAAGGATTGGATCCATAGGGGGTACCACCAAAATGTTCAACCTTTGGTGGAGTAGGTTGATTTCCCTAAAGCTACACTCCAAGGCTAGTGTGAGGTAGTTCACTCGGTCTATGAGGACCTCCTCCACCGTCGTCATCTCTTCGATGGACTCTCGTAGTGCGCAAACGTAGCGGACTAGGGTGGCCTCGAATGAGTGCCTTCTTCCTCTTCGGTTGTTTCGGGAGCTTGTTGACGAAGTACCATATTTGCTGGCTCGATATACTAGTTCTAACAAGACAAACCATTAGAGTTTGGACTTGCAGACAACTCACACGTCCCCATGCCTAATGTAACGCCCTGCGTTTTGACACCTTCTTATTGCTAGTAAGTCTCGTCGTACTTCCTATCCGTGGACGCTTTTACTCCCGTGTATCCTACCATCGAATCTTCTGTGACTCGAGACAACTGATCATAATGAAAATGAGACTATTTTAATCATAATTGTGTTAAACTAAGTGCAAACTATTACTCTATGTGATGCTTCTTACATGAGAACGATATGTTTATCCTAGATTATTGACTCTTTGTTATGCCTTCATACTTAATGCACGAGAAACTAACTTAACGTGAACTCGAAACACGAAATTACTTATGTAATTTATGCTATTTGAGCGTCTAGATGTTAATAATGTTATATGAAATGGCTACTCGCAATAAAACGCAACGCAACACTTAACCTCACTCGCAAACGAATCAAAGTTGGAAAATCTAGCAAAACACAACCCAACGGTCCGAATGGGCCATCCGCCCAAATGGAGCCCATCCGCCCGGATGGAACCCATCCATCCGAATGGAGCCCATCCGGACATAACCATCCGAGCGCATTGACCTGTCACTATCACCTATAAATAGGGCCTTGATTCTTCATCTCAACTCTTCACCTCCTCTCGTCAGCTCTCAAGGTCCGAACGGCGATTCAAGGCTTTTGTAAGCATTCTCCTTCAATCTTCTTCAATCTCCATCTCTATTCCACTTCTACTGCATCTTCTTTCATTAAAATTACATACACACACTCACACTTCAACTTTTCTCAAAAATCACTGATTCTGGACATCTTGAAGATGGTTTCCACTCGCTTTGCTTAGGAAAACTGTTGTGGAGCATCAATCAACGGAGATTGGTTCAAGATCTAAAGGATTTTCACATTTTTTACTCAGATCTAAAGGATTTTCATGTTTTTGGCTCAGATCTAAAGGATTTTCACATTTTACAACTTGTTTATGATCTCTTTTTTTGGTTTTTATACAATATTCGTGGAATCGTGAACCCCTCAGACTCTCGACACCTTCCGTTGTCGAAAGCCGGCCGTAGGAACGATTTCCATCAAAGAGATGGTCCAATTTAACGGGTCAGACATGAATTTCCGTCAAGAACAGCGCTATCGTTCGAATGGGCTATGCCCATCCATCCGAATGGGATGGGCTTGGTGTTTCCTGATTGATTTAGCTCTGTTATCATATCCGTCTTCTTTACTTAAAAAGTTTTGAACAAACTTCAACAATTTTCGTTCACAACACACATAGTCCATCCGTCCGAATGGAGCATGTCCATCCGCCCGGATAGACTTATTACGCTTTGAAACTTTTCCTTCTGTTTTAAAAACATCAATTACTGAGTTAGATCAATTCGTTCCAACAGAATAGCCAACCGACCGAATGGACAAAAGGCCATCCGTCTGGATGGAGCCAATCCATCCTGATGGAGCCCATCCGTCCAAATGGACTAGATCCATCCCTCCGGATAGGCTGTTGGACACTTAACTCGCTTATTACCCCATTCGACACTTTGTTTTCGACCGTGTCAGCACTTAGAGGACTTATGCTCTGTTCCCGTACGCAGGCTGGTCCGGCGCTCCCTTCAATCCAACCCAGGCAGTGTCAAGCTACTAAGCACGCACTGTGAGTATACTCGAGCCTATTTTCGTTTTAAACACTTTGGGCGCAACATGTATTCTATATGAAAACACATGACACTTTAAACTTGTTTATAATCACACTCGATCCACATTTAAACATGAAACTATATGAATACTTGTTAGTCTATATGTTATGTGTACAAGTTATCTACATGCTCATTAACTTTGCTAGCCTACCTTGAAAATTAGAGCGCTATAGGATTAACGCACCGCCCATGAGTCTTGGGGTATTGTTAAGTTTGACACTTTAACCTCCTCATTGTTGCGACGATGTAGGAAAGGCACTTTGCGTTGGAAACTTGGGTTTGACATATAGTTTACGTTAGCTTAGCATGTTAGCAACTGGTATCATGTTATTCATGTTGGATCCGAGAAACTTTTACTCATATTATGTTATGTATGAAAACTTGTATACTTGCTAACATTTTTGTTGACATTATTTTAATGCATGTTGCTGGTTGATAGTCAGAGGAAAACAAGCTAGGATGAACTTAGAAACTCATCTTAGAATTTAGCAATATTTGATGCTGTTTTGATACAATTTTGACCATGTTGGATCTGTTGACGTTTTGTTATCAATTATGAAATTTTGATTTAAATTATATTGTCAAAAACTAGCGTTATGATGCTTTGAGCGATTTGTTCGTCCTGCCCCAATGTTTCCACCATCGGTTGGGGTGTGACACCTAAAAGGCACGGCCCCGTGTTGTTCCAACCATTTTGATATTTTAGCCCAATATCTCTTATTTTAAGTTAAAAGCTTTTGGTTTCTTACATTTTTAGACGTAATTACTTAAAATATTGTTATAAAATAGTAGTTTTGCAAAAGTTTAGGCTAAAAATCATGTTTTTCATCCCACAATCGAAGCTTTAATGGAGGTTGTTGGAGGTTAAAGAAGAAGAAGAATATGACTAAAAGTGGTAAATACAAGAAGATTAAAGGAAACCTTTTTCAGAACATACCTTTTTTGGTATGTGTGTAATCTGGAAATATCTTGGTCTTTTAGGAATAGGTCCAATCATTCTACTCATGGCTGACTTTATAGAAAGTGACAGCACATTAATACGGCCCCATGTCTGGGAAGCACGACCATGTGTTGCCTATTAAGAGTCAGAGAATGTTGTCCGTTAGTGAGAACGGGCCATGTCAAGGGAGACACGTCCCCGTGTTGGATTAGTACGGGAGGCATGGCCCCGTGTTTATCTAACACGCCCCATGTGTAGAGAGTAGATGAGGCACGACCCCGTGTCTCTTTAGGGATTATGAAGTTTTGTCTAGTTTTCAAGGATTATTTTATTATCAGGAGGTTCTTTACTGGTTAGGGACAACACCGAAGTGTCGTATGAACCTTAGGCTCTTGTGCGGGATACAAAAACGCAAGAGGTTATCGGAAAGGAAGAAACCTAAGCTACGAATAGGTGGGCGAAACTAACCTTTATTTTCCTTATCCGGGCTCTTGTTAAAGAAGGTGTGAGTCGACTCGCCCTGGTCTATAAAGTCATTGGCGCGGGCCACTAATGAGTCCTTCATTGTGTGGTCTATACAGGGATAACTATCGCTTTTGTTTTCACAAGGGTTTGGGGTAGATGCGAAGAGTTTGGTATTGGCCTCCACTGAATGTGTTTCCGTCGATTCTTCTCCTTCTTTATTATCCATGGATGGATATCGTGCCTTCATCATGGATTCCATTTCTTTGAGTTTTTGGAGAATTCTCTTTTCTATTTGACATAGATCTTTTAAAGTTATGTCTGTTTAAAAAGAGGGTTGATGGCATTCAGGTGGATGGTAGTTATTATTTTTACTCCAACCCATCTTAAGGTGATCGTCACAGGAAAACGACGGGTCTAGGTAGTGAGGATCAAAATTTAGGATGGGATATTCTAAATCTTGATGAAACCCACCACATAGTTGGCACCATTCACCATAAGAGTGGCGGGGTTAGAAATAATCGTTAACATCCATATTCGTCGGACGAGGCTTTGACCATCGGGTTGAAACGGTCCTATCGGGCTTACTTCCCCCGATTTGATGCTATCTGCTTCAAAGGAAGTCCTAATAATCTTGAATCAAGTTCTCGCAGGATCTATACAATGAACGAGGCAAGAACTTTACCCAAACCACCCTTCAAACCCCCTTGCAGGCAGTTAACGTGCTTTATATAGACCGTAAAGACACAAATGAGTAAATCAACAAAACATGAAGAGGTGATAGAATAAAGTTCACTTTCAATATGAAAAACTAGATATTAAAGTCATTAATATAAACCCAATTAAAAAGTTAACCAAAGTTTGGAAATCAAAGGTAATACATAAAAGACTTGTCTTCACCAAGTGATGTAAGAAATTAGCTAAGCATGGCCTTTGTTTGACAAAAAACTCTTATAATCAATCTTGGATCCCGAGACTACTACACACACTCTAAAGATGGATAGAATAAAGTTCACTTTCAAAATGAAAAACTAGATATTAAAGTCATTAATATAAACCCAATTAAAAAGTTAACCAAAGCTTGGAAATCAAAGGTAATACATAAAAGACTTGTCTTCACCAAGTGATGTAAGAAATTAGCTAAGCATCGCCTTTGTTTGACAAAAACTCTTACGAACAATCTTGGATCCCGAGACTACTACACACACTCTAAAGATGGATGATGGAAGAATGTGGTCGATGATGGTGGTATTTTGTGGTGGAGTGGTGGCGGGTGTGAGAGAAGTGGTTTGCCAAGGGACCGATTGCAATTGAACCAAGCACCCCTATTTATAGCTGGAAACAGACTGTTCACACGGCCCCGAGCCCGGAGGGTACGGCCTCGTGCCTCTTTCTTCTCTGCCTTCATTTAATGAGTAGTGTCAGTCCGTATGCTTACACGGCCCCATGGTCCTTGTACTTGCTATACTATCCAAGATTTTGCATATCTAGGAGTTGACCACGGCCCGTGTCCATGGTACATGGCCCCGTATCTCTTGTATGCTTTTGTTTGTCTTTTTGTTCATGGAATCTGAAGTGGGCACAGCCCCATGCCTTGGTGGCACGTCCCCGTGTTTATCTTATGATTTGTTGTTTTTGGTCTCGGAGGGTTGGTATGATGTATCAACTCCTCTTCTTTTGTATTTATGTCCGTTTTTTGCCGTTAATTTGTTCCTTTTGCACAATTAAGCTGTTTTAATCCTGAATCAAAAGTATAGAAAGAAACGCACGTTTTCCAATATCAGTACTAAAAAGGGTTGCTTGTATACCTTATTTAATATAATTTATATGTTACATTTGGTGCATATTAGTACGTTGAAGGTGAGTGTTTTAAATGTGGAGAAAAATACGGTTGGGGCATAGGTGCAAAACCAACTCTCTCTAATTGTTAAAGGCGGGTGATCGGAATGTGAAAGAGTTTAGGGATATCGAAAAAGAAACGGGAGAGATGGCTAAGATTAGTTTACATGCCATTATGGGTGTGCCACGTCACTCGACATTGATAGTTTATGGCTATATCAATTCCTTCAAGGTATCGATTCTAATTGACTGTGGTTCCACTCACAACTTTATAAATGACTCCTTAATCCCTAAGGTCAAGTCAACTTAGTCACCCATGAGATTTATAACAACCCTCCTAAAATATTTTTTTGACACCCCTAAATGTCCAAAAATATTTTTTTTCATAATTACTAGTATATTTGATTTCCAGTTGTAGTATGTAACTGATGCATATATATATATATATATACTAGTAGGAAACCCGCGCGATGCTGCGGGGGCGACAATTTGCATTGCAATACTGGTTTCTGTTAGTTTATCAATCCTCACGTGATATATTGTATAGTTTTTCTTTTATTTTCTAGGGATTTTTACATATTTCTCCCTCCTAAGAGGGCTTATTACATATTTCCTCAAACAAAAAACAATTACATATTTTCCTTTTTTTTTCAGAAATTACTCAATTACTCTTTTCTTATTCCCATAATTATATAAATTTTCTTATTGATATAATATTTTACAAAAGTTTATTATACGGATTGTGCAAAGCAATATAGTAAAATGCAAGTTATCCACAACTTTATGGGTCAAGATTCTTTCCAACCCTTAGCAAAATAGTTTGCCATTTTCACACTTTACCCAACCTATCTAAGTCATCTTTTTTTTTTTTTTGAACGGCCAAAACACTATATATGTATATATATAGGCCCAGCAAGAAGCTGGAAAAACAAAGTACAACCCCAAACAAACAAAGAAAGCATTACAGCAGATCGACTACATCAAACAATAACCATTTATCCCAGTTAAGCGAGGAGAGTTTCGACCGATGTTTGAGCCAGATAAACGCATCTTCCTTAACGAGGTCGACAGACCTCGCAATCGTATTCCTTGCTTGCCAAATTCTCCACGTAGTCGCCATAGCCACTGTAAGGACCAGTCGCTTCCACGTCTTATCACCTGGACAATCAATCAATGTTTTCATGATACCCCGTAGAGAAGAGCAATCGCTTGGAAAAGGAATTTTAAGCCAAACGAAAACATTCCACCAAATACTCTTCGCGAACAAACAGTCGACGAAAACATGGTCGGTCGTTTCAGCTTTCAAGCCACATCGATCGCAGATATTATCCTACATTGGCAGCCCTCTTCTGCTCAACTCGGTCTTGGACGCGACTCTCCCAGCCAAAGCACGCCATAAAAGGAGATTACATTTTGGCGTCGCCCAGGAGTTCCATTTGAACTCCGAAAGAGGATCGATATGGAAGGAGGCTAAATCAATCTCCTTTCTAATACTCTTGACAGAAAAGTTATCCCCCATAGCATTCTCCCACACCCACTGATCTCTCGAATCTTTAACCCGAAACCCGTTGAGTAACCCCATTATAGACCCCACCTGTTCCCATTCCGATTGAGACGACGGATTTTTTAACCATTGCCAACCCCACCTCCCACCGCCGCTAATACAAGACAAATGATCCCGGACCGTGCCGTCTTTATTAGCCGCCAACCTGAACAAGTCAGGGAATAAATCCCTAAGCGGTTCAGACGAAATCCAGGCGTCCTTCCAAAATTTTGTCAAAGCCCCATCCCCCACCGAGACCTTCAGCTTCCCCGAAATCGAGATCCCATACTTCAACAGCCATTTCTCAAGGGAGCCTATATCTTTCCATACACCCGAAACTGAATTTTTAACAGGGATCAGTTTCATATTACCTTTGTAAGCGTGAATAGAAGATATGACCGAAGCCCATAGCTGCCCAGGATTGTCCCTAAACCGCCACCACCATTTCGATAACATCGCCAAGTTAAAACTCGAGATGCTGCCAATACCGATCCCTCTCGCCGCCTTAGGTTTAATCATGTTCTCCCAACGAATCCAACAAATTTTCTGCCTCATCCCGGTTCTACCCCACACAAAGTCCCTCCTTATGCTTTCCAACTTCTTAGTAACAGATTTAGGCGCCAGAAACAAGGAAAGAAAATAAGATGGCAGGCTTCCAAGGACAGATTTAGCGAGAGTAATCCTCCCCGCAAAAGAAAGATGTTTCGCCTTCCAGGAAGACAGCTTACTTTGGAACCTATTCACCACCGGTTGCCAAAACCGAGCCCTTTTGGCATTAGCCCCGATCGGGATACCGAGGTAAGTGAACGGCCACTTGCCTATCCCACACTTCAACTTATCAGCCATCAACTCCACCTCTGAATCTTCTACGCCAACTCCGAAAATCTGACATTTTTTATGGTTGACTTTCAACCCGGTAGCAAGATAGAGGCATCTTAGGAACCGAATCAAACTACCCGCATTATGGTCCGACCATTCCCCGATAAAAAGCACATCGTCAGCGTAACAAAGGTGGGTTATAAGCGGGCCATTGTTCGGAAGTTTAATCCCATGAAACAAACCCAACGTCACCGCTTGTTGCATAAACATGTTGAGCACTTCCATTGCGAGGATAAAAAGAAAAGGGGACAGGGGGTCACCTTGTCTTAGACCACGTTTAAACCGAAATTCCGCAGACGGAGAGCCATTGACAAGTACAGACCCTTTGCTCGAGGAAAGACACCCGTTGATCCAGCTGATCTAAATGGCCGGGAACCCCATAAACTCCAAAGTCTTCAACAAAAACTTCCAGTTAAGAGAATCGTAGGCTTTGGCAAAGTCGACCTTAAAGATCAACATCCTTTTTTTACATTTTTTTGCCCAGCTAACCATCTCACTAACGATGAGAGGACCATCGATAATGCACCTTCCGCCAGAGAAAGCAGATTGATTTTGTGAGATTAACCCATCCATAACCTTCTTCAGCCTGGAAGCCAAAACTTTAGCAATTACCTTATATGTGGAACTGATCAGGGAAATAGGACGAAAGTCGCTAATCTCTTGAGGATCTTCCGTTTTAGGTAACAAGGCCATGAAAGAAGAATTACAACCCGATCCGATAAAGCCCGTCTTATGAAACTCGTCGAAAACACTAAAGGCCAAATACTTGAAATCCTCCCAATAATGCTTAAGGAATCTGATCGAGAACCCATCAGGGCCAGGCGCTTTCCCGCCATCACAACTCTTAAGAGCAGACCATATCTCACTAAGGGAGAAAGGAGCAATAATAGACTCAGCTTGATCCGAAGTTAACCGGGGCAGACCCAAGTTAGCAAAAGAAGGTCGCCGCCTCATAGGTTCAGAAAAATGCTAACGGAAAGCCCTCATCATATGGTCTTTAATGGCCTTTGGATCAGTAATCCACACATCCCCAAACTTCAGCCCGTTGATGCGGCTACGGGCCTTATTAATATTGACAACTCCATGAAAAACGGAGGAGTTCTCATCCCCCAATTTGATCCAATTGAGACGGGCCATTTGCTGGAGATCTTTTGCCTTGGCAATCTCAATTTTCCTTATATTCAACCTGATATCCACCCGGATCTTCTTTTCTTCAGTATTGAGAGAATGCACAGCAGCTTTCCTTTCTAAAGCTTCGGCGGCTTTATGAAGATCCTCCAAATTCTTTAACTCCATGACCCGAATATCGCGCCGCCAAACTTTGATATCATCCTTGATCCCTTTAAGAAGATTTGCGAAAGCAATATCTTTCCTGCCCCAATTAGCTACTTTCCCCAAATTGGCAGAGACAATGCTATCTAACTTCTGCTGCCCGAGCCAACTGTTGAAAAATTTAAAAGGACACGGACCGAAATCAAAGTCCACACACGAGAGGGAAACGGGGCAATGATCAGAGGCCCCCTTCCTAAGGACAGCGAGCTTGGCATAAGGCCACCGACTCATGAACCCGTCACAAACCAGGAACCTATCCAATTTGCTAAACTTAATTTCCTCGTGATCGGAGATAGAAGTGAAGCTGCCCCCAGACATTCGATATTCCAGAAAACCACAACGATCAATAAACAACAACAACCATACCCAGTATATCCCACAAATAGCAGACTATTGGTAGGGTCTGGGGGAGGTGGGATGTAGGCAAACCTTTCCTCTATTCAAGAATAGAGAGGCTGCTTCTTGAGAGACCCCCGGCTCCAAAATAACCAACAGACAGATAGACGAGAAACGGGTAAATAAATCACGTAGCAATAGGCAGATAAGTCATTAGTAAGCAACATATATGCAAATATACAAGAAAATCATCATATGTTGGTCTACCTAAATCGTAAACGAAATCTAAACCCCCCCCCCCCCCGCTCCGCACAGATAGGACACGTCTATACCCTCACCTACTAGTCCTTAACCTTAATCCTACGTCTCCACGAACTCCTATCATGAACCATGTCCTCAGAGAGGTGCAATTCTAACAAATCTTGTCTAAGTCTTTCATCCCAAGTCAACTTGGGCCTGCCTCTACTCCTCTTTCCTTCCACTGTCATGGTTTCCACTGCTCTAACTGGTTCTGTCAACTGCCTCCTCTTCACATGCCCAAACCATCTCAACCTCCCCTCTTTTATCTTGTCCGATATACTAGATACTCCTAACCAATCCCTAAAAACCACACTTCTAATTCGGTCTAACATCGTGTGGCCACACATCCACCTAAACATCCTCATCTCCGCTACCTCCATCTTGCGCGCTTGTGTTTTCTTGATGGCCCAACAATCTGTCCCGTATAACATAGCCGGTCTAACTGCTACCCTATAAAATTTTCCCTTTAATTTTGTTGGGAACCTCCTGTCACACAAAATCCCAGTGGCTGCTCTCCACCTACACCAGCCAACTTGGATGCGGTGAGATACGTCACTATCTATCTCCCCGTCCCCTTGCACAAACGATCCTAAGTACTTGAACTTAGTCGTTTGTGGGACCTCTTGACCCTCAATGGTAACCTGAGTATCCTCGTTGCCACCTGCACCGCTGAAATTACAATAAAGGTATTCAGTCTTAGACCGACTAATCCTTAAACCATTGCCTTCTAAGGCTGCTCTCCATTCCTCTAACCTGGCATTTAGGGCTTGTCTAGTTTCAGCCACTAACACTATATCATCCGCAAAAAGCATGCACCACGGAACTGTCCCTTGAATGGACTTGGACAGCTCATCCAAGACAACCGCAAAAAGAAACGGACTCAACGCGGACCCCTGGTGGAGTCCTACTTCCACGGGGAAGGACTCTGTATCTCCTACAGGCGCACGAACCCTAGTCACAGTCCTATCATACATATCCCTAATTAAGTCTATATATTTCCCAGGAACTCCCCTACCCTCCAAGCTTTCCCAAATCAGTCTACGTGGCACACTGTCATATGCCTTTTCAAGGTCAATGAAAACCATATGTAGATCTCTCTTTTTCTCCCTATACTTTTCCATTAATCTCCGTAGAATATGAATCGCCTCCGTAGTTGACCGCCCTGGCATGAAACCAAACTGGTTTACCGTAACCTGAGTTTCTTTTCTGATCCTAGTGTCAATTACCCGTTCCCAAAGTTTCATAGTGTGGCTTAATAGCTTAATCCCTCTGTAGTTCCCACAACACTGGGCATCTCCTTTATTCTTATACAAGGGCACTACGTCACTACTCCTCCACTGCTCCGGGATTTTTCCAGATCTGAAAATAAGATTAAACAAAGTAGCTAGCCATCGAACTCCATCCTCTCCCAAACACTTCCACACTTCTATCGGTATGTTGTCAGGACCAACTGCCTTAGCCCTTCCCATCTTCTTGAGTGCTATCCTTACTTCTCCCATTGTAATACCCCGACAATAGCAGTTATTTCGTTGTCGTCCATGAGTGTTGTTGTTGTCGCTTTCTTGTTGGGCTTCCCTCCCCCCATTAAAAAGATTAGAAAAGTAGGTTTGCCATCTCAACTTAATGTCCGGTTCCTTTACTAGGACGTGCCCATCCTCTCCCTTTATAAATTTCACTACCCCTAAATCTTGCTTTCTACGCTCCCTAGCTTTGGCAATCTTGAACATGGCATTTTCCCCTTCCTTCGTCTCCAGGCGTTCATACATATTCTTATAAGCGGTGTTCTTTGCCTCCGCCACTGCCTTCTTCGCCTCTCTTTTGGCCTTCTTGTACCTCTCCTTCAACCTCAGTCGCTCTTCCTCGACCGTGCACCTCAAAAGATCTCTAAAACTCCCTTGTTTATCCCTTATCTTGGTCTGTACATCCTCACTCCACCACCAGGTGTCCTTATGTCCCCTTGTCAATCCTGTTGTAACCCCTAGCGTCTCCTCTGCCACTTGGGTAACGGTAGTCGCCATGGCCTCCCACAACCGGTTTGCATCCCCACCCACCCAATCGTCTGTATTAAGGATTACCTTGTCTCTAAACAAAGTAGTCTTGTCTCCCTTTAGGCTTCCCCATCGGATCCTAGGTCGACCTTTCCTCTCCCCCTCTGTAAGCTTTCTTCTCAGACCTATATCTGCCACCAGCAAATGGTGTTGAGTCACCGTTGTCTCCCCTGGTATAACCTTGCAGTCCCTCCACCATCGTCGATCTTCTCTCCTCATCAAGAGATAATCTATTTGCGTGTTACGCCCCCCGCTACTAAAAGTGATCAAATGAGAAACTCGTTTCCTAAAAAACGAGTTTATAATACCCAGGTCATGGGCCACTGCGAACTCTAGAAGGTCTCTACCAGGCTCATTCCTATCACCAAAACCGAAACCCCCGTGTACCGACTGAAAACCATCACTATCTTTACCTATATGGCCATTAAAGTCACCACCTATAAAAATTCTCTCTTCCCTAGGTATGGCCCTTACTACCGCATCTAAGCGGTCCCAAAACTCTCTTTTCTCCTGGTCTCCTAATCCCATGTGGGGCGCATAAGCGCAAATTACAACCGTTGTCTCCTCGCTTATTACCAATCTCAACATCATACTCCTATCGTTGTACCTTATCACTTCCACTACATTTTTGTACAGTTCAATAGCCACTAGAAAACCCACTCCGTTCTTAGCACCATCCGACCCTGAATACCACAACTTATACCCATTGCATTCTACACCTCTATTCCCCTTCCACTTAGTTTCTTGCAGACAAGCTATATGAACCTTACGCTTTTTAAGCACATCCACTAACTCTAGCAACTTACTACTAAGAGATCCTACATTCCAAGAAGCCACACGCAAATTAAACCCC
Source organism: Helianthus tuberosus (assembly GCA_030545235.1). Lineage (NCBI taxonomy): Eukaryota > Viridiplantae > Streptophyta > Magnoliopsida > Asterales > Asteraceae > Helianthus > Helianthus tuberosus. The sequence continues at coordinate 124,844,907 of CM060412.1, forward strand.
CTTTTGTCCCCTTTGTTAGCACCCCTCTTTCTTGGACACGGTCTTAAGACATAATTGCAACTCCCCCCGTCTATGATTCTTAATTACACAGTATCACAGTACTACCAACAAAAACACAACAAGCCCCACACCCGCTAGTAAGGAACAAAGTTATTTTCTTTAGTTTAGAAATACTTAGCACTTTGAGCTGTGATTTCTACGTGGTGCTTGCAATATCAACAAAAAAAAAAAAAACACCCACTAGAAGCCTCACAATATATTGAACAGTATGTATGGTGTTAATAATAATAATAACAGTAACAATAATAACAAATACAGTAACAACCATAACAACAACAACAACAACAACAATAATAATAATAATAATAATAATAATAATAATTAAGGAAGGAAAGCACCTGGGACAAGGGTGTCGTTCAGGGAAGGCCACAGTTCACAAAAACTCACCGGAGCTTGGGAAACTATTACCAGAAAAACCTGAAGCCGCTGATGTGTAGAGAAACCGTTGGAGCCAAGATCTTAACCAAAAAAGACGTCCGGTTTTTTTTTTTCAGACACTGCCACCAGAAAAGCTGTCGGATCTAACCGGCGACCAAATGAATACAAAGCTGGGTGACGTTACTGGGATAGTCCCTGTAAAAAAAAGGAAAACTTGCCGGTTTCGACAGTGGTTGCCGGAGAAACAAAAAGTGGTCGCCGGTGATTGTACCTGCAAGAAAAGAGGGAAAGGTCTCCGGGGTTTTACCTGCTAGACAGTTGGTCGACCGTGGTTTTACCGGCGAGGGAAAACTAGTCGCCGGAAGGGAAAACTGGTCGCCGGAGCGGAAGAAAAGGTGCCGTTGTGATATGCACGGAGAGAGAGAAAAGGTCCAACGCTCGAAACGGGAATTCACCCTCTCTTCCGGACTCCTAACATCATTAAAGTCACCAAGCACGACCCACAGACCAGAAAGTTGATATCTCAAAACAATAATTTCGCTCCATAAATTTCTCCTCATAACCTGGTCATTAGGAGCATAGACATTAAGGATGTTCACCTTATCTTGAACTCCCTGGATAGTTCCCGACGTCAGAACGAAAGAAGAGCCCACCCGGGTATTCTCAACCGAAAAAACAGCTGGGTCCCACAACGAAACCAGCCCGCCCGATCTACCCACCGCATCGGCAGAAGCAAACTCCAATTGACTACGGTCCCAGAATCTCCGACAAAAATCCATGTCCAAACCAGACTTATGAGTTTCCTGCAAAGCGAGGAAAGAAACCTTTGCCTCCTTCTTGAGCCCGCGGACCCACAACGGCTTATCCTGACTGTTAATCCCCCAAATGTTCAAGGTTAGAAGATTCATAATGACCTATTGTTCTCCAAATCCCCCTGAACCATCTTTCTCACCTGGTTACTGAATTCCCCCAAATTGATTCCTAGGGCTTCACCATATCGAACCGTCTCCTCCAGTTCCTTCTCCATCTTTGCTACCCCCGGTTCGGGATCTACCCCAACCACGTTGTCAATCTCGGCACCGGAGTTAGAAGAGGAATCACCTGCATCACGAGCCGCCGCCCTGGGAATATGAGACGAGGGTTTTTGGATTTGTTGAATAATATCGTCCAGAGAGAAGGGATCCGAATCTTCCCCAATGTTAAGATCTGGAGTTTTAAACATTGGGCTTATACAATAAGATTTGTTTTTCTTTTTATGTTTGGGCCTAGTAGTTACATATTCTAGCCCAGTCCAGTCACCACTGAGAGCCGAAAAAGGCCCCTGGTTTCTAGAAGCATTATCCCTCTGAACAACACATTGGGCCCCACCCAAGCCGCCAGACAAATTTGGGGTATGTGCGCCGCATTTTTCAGGAATCGAGGCATCAACATGCAGATTACCCATGCACGCTCTTTCATCTTCCCCCCCCCCCCCCCCCAGCCGGCTCCTGGCTCTCCACATCCTCCTCCGTCTCTTCCTCTCCCACAACCACCACTTTGGACTTAATCACCGGCGACGAAAAACACTCCGATGAATCCTCCTTTTCCGGCACTAACTCAGGAACCCAATCATAATCATATTCCTCAATCCAAACCGGAAACTCGTGATCCAGCCATTTGATTTGGAACTCAATGGATAATCTATGACCAGACGTGACCAAAACAGCCATGTAATCATTAGATAAATTCAAAGAGTCACAGCCAGCGTCAGACTTATGAAGCACTCTCCCGCAACGTTCGCCGATCTTGTTGAAAACATGCCGATCCCATAAGGCCAACGGAACCCCCGATATAGTAATCCAAGCCACCCTGTCGTAGACCGGAGGTAACCCGTCCCAGACGTACAACCGGGAGAACCATTGAGACCAAAAATCCGATTTGGTCCTGAGAAAAAACTCGGCCCTTTCACTAGTCTAAGTCATCTGTTTTCCAAGTTTTATTATTTCCAATGTTTCATGTTCTACAGGTGGGTCACATGCACCATGGCATAGAGCATTTTGTTAACACACAATTCTAGTAGAAACCCACGCGATGCGTCGGGGAGATAATTTACAATGCGGTATTCGATTTCGTTAGTTTATCAATCATTTCGTGATATATTGTATAGTACTTTTGTTGGTTTTTTAATTGGTACAAATTTTTACCAAAGTTAATTATATATGCGGATTTATTTTCTTAAAGTATTTGAGTTAACATTAGTGTGGTCTATCTATGTCATAAGCTTATACATCACAATAAAAAAGTCAGTATACATTACATAATATTTTGGAAATGAAGAAAATATAATACAACTACGAACGTATGTGCGCGGTTTTGTGAAGGGGCAAACGATGGTGTTTTGAGAATCATATTGTATTTCTCTTCACCTCGGGCAAAAAAACGTTAATTAAATACACACAATTAATGTATTTTACATAAAATTTGGTACAGATTTCAGCCTTTAATCCAACTACGTATATCATCACCCTGTTTTTATTGCAAATTCAGTTACTGGGTAAATAGTTAATCATGAGTGAACAATGGACGTTGACCATTTTAGCCTTTATTTGGTTATTAAAATCAAACAAGTTTTAGACCAAAGAAATAAGAGAAAAACATGTTAATTTAATTTGTAAAAGGAAACAAGTAATGTATTATATATAAAATTTGGTACAGATTTCAGCCTTTAATCCAAATAAAACCCGTAAGTCCTCACAAAAGCAGAGTGATCCCATGAATTCAAGTGCGCCTTATCACGAAAATCCGCCATGATAAGCAACCCGTTTCCTCTTCTAGTAACATACATTGCTAGAAACCATATCCCCATCATTCAACAACCAGTGAATTATAACCAAACATTTTAACATAACAAACCAATCACGCATCTTGCTCAAAGTTTCGACATGGCATGAACGCAGGCACTCACTTAGCGTCGTAAGCTGCAGGATTGCCCGAATTTACTTCTCGCTGGTCGGTTCATCATCATGACTGGTGGCTTTCACTATGGCAAATTCTAACTCTGGTGCCATACTTAGCAATGCTAATGTTTGTTTGATCCTTCACCGCTCCAATCGCCTTCCAAAGCATCGTTAGTGCCATTGTAGTTCTTCACAAAAGACACTAAAAATCAAGATAAGATCTATACAATCTACATTATATTATAAATTGCCTTCATTCCTTTAAAAAGTAAAATCATATCCGTTAAAAACGGAATTGAAGGTGTCGAACAGCTAGAACAATCCATGGCTTCTAGATGTCTTCTATTATCAGCCTGGTATACATGTTGCAAGTGGAATCAATGAGAAATTTTAAAAATAATTTTAAACAAATCAGATGAACAATCCACGACCCCACGATCCTCTGGTTGTAAAAAGATCTCCAAATTTATCGGATTCATAAAATTTCACATACTTATACCAAGTTGTCCTCATAATGAAAAAAAATTTCACAAACATATACCAAGTTAATCTAGGTAGTCAAAGGCTCAAGGCGCAAAAGGGTGAGAGCTTGTCGGCTAAGCTAAAGGCACTTAAGCGAGGCCCCAAAACAAGCACTCTTTCGTTTATAATTATGGTATAAAATACACACCCAATTTAATTTATGACGTAAAACATATTGTAAAAAAATATAATATAAATGGGTTAAACAGGTCAACCCGCCAACCCGAATGGGTTGACCCAAACCCGACCCATTTAGCTAAACGGGTTCACGGTTACCTATAAATGGCGTAAAAATGAAGAACATATTTATAGCATCACCTTAAGACCGAATTTCTTTAGCCATATATAATATTTAAGCTTAATAAAGTAAGCTAGAATGAGATCCGACGAAAGTGAAAGCACAAACAATACGCATCAACGGCTTCTAATTGCGACCCAACCTGCAAAGAGTCGTTATTTGCGTTCTTCTAATATGACCATTCTACACTTTTATATTGCATCGGCTCAATGTGACGTTTGCTCAGATCTTTTTCATTAAAGAGAGAATTTTCCTATTACAATGTAGTTTAGAGCAGGATATCCGCAGATGAAACAAGTCTTGATTTCTACTTTCTAGAAATAATGGTATTAAAAAAATCCAAATGATGGCTTCATCAACAATAGCAAATTCCGGATCCCCTACTAAAGCAATACTCTCAAGCAGACCAATTGCTCTGATTATAAGATCAAAATAAGGAGAAATACAGAATGAATAGTCAACTATCTCTTATTTGTGTCAAATCCATAGCCAAGATGGCTTAATAAATAGAAAATTTTCTCACCTTGAGCCGTCTAGTAAGTGTAGAATCTGATTCCAGTAGCTGCAAAGACGACTTAAATGGATAAGAAGTTGTTAATGGATATCATGTCTGAGTGACAATAAAATTGTTAAATCTTACCGGAGCTAGCTAGAAATGGGGACATATACCTGACACCGTCGTAGATCTGGCCTGAAACGGCCATAAAACGATTCCATCTCCATTTTCGTTGTATGCAGCCTGGGTTCTTTCCACCGCCTCCACATGAACCCTAATCGCATTTAGCCGCCGAAACCCTAGAACTCCCCTGTCACCGCCATCACGAGATTTAGCAGGTTTCGACCCAAATCGGGCCTCGTTCAGTTGTTCGTTACCAGACCGGGCATTTGTTTAACACTAAACCCTAGAGCTGGACTCACAGTTCACCATCAGCAGTTCTCTCTATTTTTCTGTTGTGTGTGTACAGGTGTGTGTCTGAAGGGGGAAAAGAAGAGATTAGGGGAATGAAAGGTTTATGAATGGTAAATTGTATTTTAAAAGTATTGAAAGTGATGGAGATTCAAAATTTGAATCTTGTTTTCCATACAGCCGCCCATTTTTCTCAAATTGATTCATTCACAAAAAGGAGAATAAATGCTCATCTTTAATCTTTTAACCCTTCTTCTTAAGAAAAACTCTTAAACTTTCAACATATCAACATTCTCTCTCTAATATCTAATATATATATATATATATATATATATATATATATAGTAATAGATAAAAGTATTGAAAGTGATGGAGATTCAAAATTTGAATCTTGTTTTCCATACAGCCGCCCATTTTTCCTCAAATTGATTCATTCACAAAAAGGAGAATAAATGCTCATCTTTAGGCTTTTAACCCTTCTTCTTAGTCCTTGCGTAGTGGGCGGTATGCCCGGCGGTATAACCCCCATAGCGCCCCAAAAACGCCGGGAACACCGAAACCATAGGCGCCATGTTTCAAAAATGGGGGGAGGGCGCGAGTATTATAGCGGCGCTATTGTTTTTTTTTGTTTTCAATACACTCACACAGACATATATATATATACATATATATGTATAATTTAAGGGTTTATTAATTAATTGGGTAATGATGAGGTAGGGGCGTTATGACTACGGGCTTAAATGCATAAGGCCCCATAACGCCCACACGCTGACGTGGCGCGCCACGTGTCGCATAACGCCCACAAATGGGCGTTATGACTACGGATGGCCTTAAGGAAAACTCTTAAACTTTCAACATATCAACATTCTCTCTCTAATATCTATTATATATAGTAATAGATATATATATATATATAGGGAAAGGTTCATTGGGGAACACTAAAAAAGTGGGGAACATCGGGGAACCGACTCAAACGAAGTCCGATTGGACTCATTCCAGTGGCGTTGGAACCAGCTCGTCGAACCCTGACTAGGATCTTTTAACCCTAATTCCTAACTCCTAAACTCTAAACCCTAAAGCTAGAAAATAAGGCTAAAACCTAAGCTAAACCGTAAAATCTAAACTATAAACCCTAAATGCTAAACCTAAAGCTAAACCATAAAGCTAAACCTAGGGCTGCAAACGAACCGAACGAACACGAACAAGACCTTGTTCGTTTTCGTTTGTTAAGAAATGTATGTGTTCGCTAACCGTTCACGAACACTTATCGAACGAGATTTTATGTTCGTGTTCGTTTGTTAAGGAAATGAACTTGTTCGTGTTCGTTTGTGTTTGTTTGCTAATTTTAGGCAACGAACAAAAACAAACATTGACCAACAAAAATTAGCACAAACTAATGTTCATGAACACAAATGGAAACAAACGAACACAAACAATCGTTCATGAGCAGAATATATAATACACTGACACTTACTAGATATTTAATTTATCGGAATTTTGAATTATTTAAATATATATAAAAACAAAAAACACTAATGAACTATCGAACACGTTACCGAACGTTCACGAACATAAACGAACGAACACGACCTCTGTTTATGTTTGTTCATTTAACTAAACGAACGAAATTTCTTGTTCGTGTTCGTTTGTTTAATAAACGAACGAACACAAACGAACTTCCCGCCGAATGGTTCACGAATTGTTCACCGAACGTTTGGTTCGTTTACAGCCCTAGCTAAACCCTAAACCCTAAAGCTAAACCCTAAAGCCAAACCCTAAACCATAAAGCTAAACCCTAAAAGCCAAACCCTAATACATTTAGGGTTTAGGGGTTTATGATTTAGGGTTAAGAGATCCTAGTTAGGGTTCGACGAGCCGGTTCCAACGCCGCTGGAATGAGTCCAATTGGAGTTCGTTTGAGTTAGTTCCCCACTGTTCCCCACTTCTTTAGTGTTCCCCAATGAACCTCACACTATATATATATATATATAAACGGGGTCTGGAGAAAACGCTCAAAAGTGTGAGAACGCTTCATGTCCCAACACGTGTCACGCCGCTCAAAAAAGGGCGGAGGGTCTTTTTTGTCCTTTCATCTTCTGCTTTTCTAGTTCCGCTTTTCCCAATATTGTTGGTTTTTAAGATTTTGGCGTTAACAAATTCAATATTTAATGGCGTTTAATGGTTTCATTGTATTAACATTTTGGCGTTTATGGTGTTTATTCAAATCGTATGGCATTATCTATTTGAATGGCGTTTTCCAAGGTGTTTTAAACAAGACGGCCCATTGTTCTATTATTTTTTTATAAATATTTTGGCGTTTGTATTATCTTGGCGTTTTACTATTGTTATATTATATTTCAACCACAGCAAAAAAAAATACAAGCGAATAAAATAAATTAAAAATCCTAATCGGATCTCTCTTCCCAATCTTCACTGTCATCAGTCTCTCTCTTCTTTAATAGTACTAGAACTGTCACCAAGTATATGGCGTTTTATGTAAAACTTAACAAACCCATTGGTTTGATTTTTTTGCCTGCTCGTCTGTTGATATGGCTTTTTTATGAATGTTTGGCGACATAGATCTATGTCGTGTGAGTGGATTTTTCGCTTTTTCTTTGTCTTGATCTTCATCTTTATAGTCAACCCACTCTTTATTGTCATTGATCTCTTCTCGTCATCCAAACTTTCTTCAAGAACAAAAAATACAAAATGCCATATGACTGGCATTAGTATCTTTTTCTTGAATTTTTGTCCATCTCATGCAGGAAAATCTTTTTGAGTTACTCCCTTCTGATAATAATTCATTCAGTGAATCTTTCACGAAGAACAATTATGAATATCCAAGAAAGCATATTAGCCATCTTTGATTTTTTTTTCTTGGGGTTTTTCAGTGAGTGGTATTTAGTAGTATTAGCGTTTGTTTTTTTTTTTTTTTTTTTTTTTTTTTTTGATCAAATGGAAGTTCCTGAGACATATCATTTTATAGGATGTCTTTTTGGCTCTAGTTAGGCGGTGCATTATTATAATAAAGTATTCGTCTTTTCAGTTACTGTTTGTAATTATTGTTTTTGATAAGATTTATCTCTGAAGTCTGTAACACGTCCCATCTTTCAAGTTTGGCGTTTTAGATTCTAATATAATAAATTTTCCCTTTCTTCAGTATAACTGATTTGTATTTTTTGTTTCTAGTTACATTTTCAAGTTTGCTTTTTATTTTTTTTATTTTTTTGGGGTTTTTATAATACTTTTTCAAAGTAATTTTATTATAGTTTGGGAGTTTTTTGGTGGTGTTTAACGAGATGATATCATTTAAACAAGCATTTTGAATGTTTTGGCGTTTTTATTATATATGGCGTTTTATTATATAACAATCAACTGAAAAGGAAAATTAAAAAAAAAGAATACATAAACAATTGATTTTCCAAATCTTCACAGTCAGCAGTCTCTTTCTTCTTTTTTTAATCATGTTAATTGGCTGGTTCGACTTTCGTATGATTCATTTTGTTTTTTTTTTTTTTTTTTTTTTTTCAAGTAGGTTTATGTGTCGCTGTTTGGAAGCACACAGTCTGACATCAGCATCTTTTTCTTGAAGATTTGTCCATCTCATGCAGCAAAATGTTATTGAGTTTAGACCTTTTTCAGCCAACAATCTTGAATTTCACAATGAACGACGTTTGATTTTTTAACTTTTTTGGGATTTTACTGATAAATAGAACGCCACGAAATAAGAGCACCTTAAACCTCAAAATTTGATCATGCTAAAATCAATAATGTTTTGTTGTATGAGATGGACAACATTGTTAATCCTCTGTTAAGAAAGATAACTGACAATGTTGTCCACCCCATACAGCTAAACTTTATTGACAACAAAGCTCAATAATGTTTTTGTATGTTTTGGCGTTATAAATTGGATGGAAGTTGAGGATTAGTCAATAAGATTTTACTAAATGAAATGGACAACATCCTCACTTAAGTATTTTGTCCATTTCATTGAGCGAAATCTTACAGACAACCAAACTGAATTTCAAAAAAACGCTTTGGGTTAGAAGGTATTTGATGTTTGGGTTTTTTAGCGTTTCTAAGGCTAATGGGATAAATGAAATATGGCGTTTGGGTTGTTGTGTGTGTTTTTAATTGAAGGTCTGAGATGTTGTATATATAGGATTTTTTTGGTGGTTTTTTTAGGCGGGATTTTACTCTAATTAAGTTTGGCGTTTTATATATAATGGCGTTTTTACTTGGAATGGTCTGGGATTTTTGTTTTTGGCGTTTTATTTCATGAGATGGCGTTTTGTGTGGAGAAGTCAAAAGACCCTTTTACCCTTAATGAAGCGCGTCCACGTAATAAAATTGATGTTATTTACGAAAACGCCACCGCGCCAATCTAGTCCATAGATTGTTTTTATCGGACGATCGATAAGCTTTCTCACCGTTCTCACACTTTCTACCGTTTTCTCTAAATCCCGACCCTGTATATATATATATATATATATATATATATATATATATATATATATATATAAATGAAAACCACTTCCAGCTGTAAGAACCATGAGAACCACTCCCCACCAATCATATTTTGCCAACAAAAGGGTAGTTTGGTCATTTACCCCAAATGTCAAATCTCACACTCTCTCTTCATTTAAATCTCACCCTCTCTCTCTCTCTCTTCCTTTTAAATCTCACCATCTCTCTCTTCATTTAAATATCACCGTCTCTCTCTTCCTTTTAAATCTTCAAACTGTGTCTTCTTCCTCATTTGTTTCCACCACCATGTTCATCTTCGATGATGTAACACCTCGAAAATTCACGTCCTATAAAGTGTTGACACGTGTCACATGACTGAACGTGTGAAAGAATGTTCTGAAAGGACTAAAGTTGACAAACATGGAAAGTATGTGAATATACGTATTCTAAATGTCAACAGTGAATAAATATATTATATATTAACCCTACATGATGCTCATACCTTCAAACGAATAAAACATGGATCATACGAAGCTAAATATGAAGGAAAGTGAGAGATTACAAACTACAGGGGTTAAATGTGTCAACATGTTTAAGTTATACCTCTGAGTGACCTTTTGATAAACCCGAAGCTTTGTAACGGTTAATTATGCTCACTAGAATGCATGATATAAATTTCGTAAAGTTTCGTTATCGTATGAGAAAGTTATGATCAAATTCGTGTGCGAAGGGTTAAAGCGTCAACGTTGAAAGTTAGGACTTTTCGGGTAACAATAAAGTTAACCGGGGACTTAACAAAGTGGGTATATGTTTTAAAGCCCTTATAAATCAATTTGGAGGGTTCAAGATGCAAGAAACAAAAGTCTAAACAAAGTTTGAAGAGCCAAGGATCAAAACGCAAAAATCTAAAAATTCTGATTCTGTGCAGGAGGGTGTCGCGCGACGCGAAGCCCCAAGGGGGGGTCGTCGCGCCACGCGAGGGCCTATCTGGTCCGAGAATGTTGGGTATTTGCCTGCTAAGTGCTTTCTACTCGACTTTTATCCGATTTTCCACATATTTCTTGACCCCTAAACAACCCCTAAACATCTAGGGACACTTGTGGATCCTTTGTGGTCAGTGGTAGACTTGTGTGTCAACATTTTGTGGTGATTAAATCACCATATAAAGGACCCTTGTTGCAACAAGTTCTTCACACCATTCTCTTACACTTCTGATCATTCTTGGAGCTCCAAAGCAGACTTAAGTGGTTAAAATTCGTTCATAGGACTCTTGTAAGTTTACTTAACCTTCTTTAATTGAGTTTAGCTTAGTTATTTAGCTAAAAGTCAAACCGTCGTAATTACGGTTTGACTTCGAGATTAATTAATAATGGCTCAGTCAAATCTCGAAGTAAAAGTACCTTTAAGTAGGTAATTATGTGGGTAATAAACCCTCAAAAGGGTTCCCCCTGATTCCCACTCTAACTAGGTCAAATGTCGGGTCAAACTTGTAAATAAAAAGTCAACAGGATACTTAAATTCTAATTTATGCATGATTAGCAATGTAGAACTCATACAACCTGTTTGATCATTAATATAACTTGGTAATTAGTGTAAGAACATGTCTAAACATGTTCAACTCGACAATTTCCTGTTTAGACCCGGTTCGGAACCGAAAGTCGCATAGTTTGACTTTGACTTTCAGTTCTGACCCGTTATGGTATGTTTTAGAAATGCCTTAGAGCTTTATTTGGACCAGGTTACATGCTAGTATAACCCTCTGTGATTATACACCTCGGATCATTAGTTATCCAATTAATATGCATGATTCCGTTAATTGCTCATATGTTGACCATTAAGCCCTTTTCACCTTAAAACGTGATTTGTGAAAATGTAAAAGCGTAGAAACCTTAGTTACTAATATATAAACTTGTATGCAAAGTTTGACATCAGTTTGAGGTGTAGAGTGAGAGTTATGCACATTAGCGTAATTAAGAAGCTTTATGTTAATAAAACGACGTAATTAGCGCATAGCCTATTTAAACATACTTTTTGATATCAAACTCTTTACCCACTGATGTAATATATTATTTTGGGATTTTGGAAGATTTTTAATTAATTTTAGGCTGAGCATAACTCATAGTCGTAGGCTTAATCCGGTAATTGTCGGTTTTGCCCTTACGGGCCATAAAATGAGTTTTACATTTCCAATAGACTCCAAACCTTTTGCTACTGATATTAAATGATAAATAAATTATTTTAAGCCTTCTGGAATAATAAAAATATCAGATTTATGTATAGAACCCGGAAATGGCTTCTAATCGCCATTTTTAGCATTTTTAACGCATAGTATGTACTAAAACTATTTTTAAACATACAAGGGTGATACCTACTGATATTTGAGGTAAATTACAATATTTTATCAGTAAGCAAAAGTTGTTAAACTCAGACTTCAGTTTTGAGCTTTTCGGCTTATGTGAAATTACCAAAATGCCCCTACGGTGCATAGTTTGGTTATAATTGACAAATTTCACATATATACAATACCCTACTGATATAATTTAGCAAATTGATTAACTTTGCTGATTACATCAGACCTGTAACTCAAAATACTAGTTAAACCCTTTTATCACCTTATAAATGACCAAACTACCCCTACGGGGCATAGTTTGTGTTTAAATTCATTTCGGGCATAATAAAAGACATCTTACTGGTGTCACAACATATTTGAAGCATATTAACTTAGGAAACCTGTAAATGGCTCATATGAATACCCGTTACGCTTATTACGCGTTCGGTTCGGTTTATGTAACTAGTTTACATAAATTAGCCTAAACGGGTCAAACCTTATCGGTTTTATCTCAAAATCCAGAGTGTGTATGAAATACCCATATTAAGCAAGTCTCCGAACTTGTAGGGTCTAAATCACATTCTATCCGGTCTTCGCTTAATAGTGCGTACGAACCGTATCATTGAAACTAACCGGTCTAAGCTAAGGCTTAATTAAGGACCCGTTAGAAATCTAATAGGTTATTATAAACCTTCGTTCCAGATTAGGAGCCCAGTAAAAGTACTTGCATTTGCTGTAATTGATTGATACTTTGCTCAGGTAAATACTCTTAACTTATTTTCCCTATACGGGCTTGGGATACGGTACTATAAAAGTACCGCTTGGTCGGGTATGTAGTCATTTAAATCGGATTGTGATTAATGTATTTACATAACCCGCTTTGTTCTGTATTATTTGATGTATGGCCCTTGGGGGTTAAATGACCATGTCCCGGATATCCTTTGCATCATTTTACGAAATGGCCACGACCTAAGCACGGGGTGTAGGCGTACACCTGACAGATGCATTATGTAAAAACTGGTAATCCACGTAAAGGAATCAACCTTGTGGGCATTATACCTGTGGCGTGTCAGTTAACTTAAACTGGCTCTTCTAACCGGTGCTAATGGACGGCGAATGAGTAAAACTGTATACAAGATTATTTTAATAATTTTCCCAAGTTATAAAAGATATTTTTGCCGAAGTGCATTCAAATCAATTTTCAAACTCTTTTCTAAATGAGTCAGTTGAGTTGTATTTACCAGTGTAAACTGACGTATTTTCCAAAAAGGCTAAGTGCAGGTAGTAGACGAAATAGGCTGGCTACTCCAGGAATCATTACTCAAGTTTCGCAAGCTCTAGATGTCAAAGTCTGTTGAACTATTGTTTCTATTTTATTTTGATCCGCCTGTGGATCTTTTACTTTCCGTTGTAATACTGGATATTACTGTATATTTGGATTGTAATATATTTCTCTTTTGCTTCCGCTGTGCATTTCTGTAATTGTGTTGTTTGACTATTATGTTGCCAACCACGTCACGAGACTCCCCACCGGGCCCACCGGTCAAACGTGTGGAAATCGGGGTGTGACAGGTTGGTATCAGAGCCAACACTGAGTGAATTAAACACTAGCCTTTGTGTTTAATCTCAGTTACACAATTGCACATTCATGAGTCTAGACAAGAACATAGGACTAATCCAAATTCGTTTCATTGTCTTTTAATTACTTCTTTGTTATTTTTTTTATTAGCCCTTGCATGGGCAAGTCATTTTTATTAGAAGTCCCGTTTAGGGCAACCATGTACTTGTTTAAAAATTTTAATGGAACGATTATATTTAAATTTTCATTCCTATATTATAAGATCTACCATTATAATAAAATGGCAAAATCTAAAAGGACAAGACCTAGCCATATGTCACATTAAGACAGGGCCAAGATGGTAGATCCACAATTAGATTCAGATCCTTGTTAACAGTTCAATTAGGATTGTTCTACGTTAAATATTAAAAAGAATCTTAAAGGTAAAACCTAGCCTAAATGTCATTATAGACATGGCCAAGATGGTAAAACTTATTCAAGAGATTCAAATTTTTGTTAAACATCTGAAAGCATATTAACATGCTTGACAAAGTGTGATACGATAAAAATCACATAAGTCATTTTTAATTGGGTTATTCTAAATCCCCTTATTTATATAATCATCCCTTATGGATGAAGTGCCCACGGGCTATGATTAACGTCCTCTGAGACTAAAGACAGTGGTAGCCTACAACTCCCTGTCAAGAAAAGGGTAATGAACTTTGATTCAACCTTTAATGCCTCGATTCTTTGAAATCATGGCTTATAAATTAAACTTGTCTACGTGACTAGGCCTTTTGTGTTATTATTAACTTATAATTTAGGATTATGATAAAGATCCTGAACAATGTTTATATTTAACAAATTAACTAAAATGTGTATTAAAAGCATGGTTAATAAATCGTTTAAGAACGATAGTACTGTATGGGCTTCTAAATAAACCTTGCCCTTATTTTTGTAGCAACTAAGACTACATGGCTGACTCTGACGAGATAAACAGTCATCCTTTGGAAAACCGCGATGATAATGATAGGATTAATATAACCAAAGGAGAGCTTCGTACATTGATTGATACAGTTGTATCTAAGGCTGTAGAAGAACAATTTAAGGAGTATAGTGGGACGCATAGTCGAGCCTCATCTGTACCCCACTCTAAGTCTGTCCCTAAAACTCATTCAGAGCCTCATAACAAGCCGCCCTCTAAGAATGAAGGGCCAAAGAAGGATGATGATCGACATTCATCAAATGAACACAGTGTTCCATCCAAGAAGATGGTGTTCGATAATGAACCACGTACCAAGTCTTGTACCTATAAGTACTTTGTTTCCTGTAAACCCCGAGATTTCACTGGGGAGAAAGGAGCAGTAGATTGTATGACATGGTTAGATGAAATGGACACGGTGGTGGACATCAGCGGTTGTGCTGAAAGGGATGTAGTAAAGTATGTATCCCAATCATTCAAAGGAGAGGCACTGGCATGGTGGAGGTCTCTCATTCAAGCTGCTGGGAAGATCCCGCTCTACAACATGTCATGGGAGCAGTTTATTACCCTCATTATGGAAAACTACTGCCCTCAACATGAGGTCGAAAGAATTGAATCTGATTTCTTATCATTGGTGATGACAAACTTAGATTGTCAAGCTTACCTCACCAGTTTTAATACCCTGTCCAGACTGGTTCCTTACCTTGTAACACCAGAGCCCAAGCGAATTGCTCGCTTCATTGGGGGTTTAGCCCCAGAAATCAAAGCCAGTGTTAAGGCTTCAAGACCTGCTACGTTTAGGTCAGCAGCTGATCTCTCTTTATCCCTTACTTTAGATGCGGTCAGGTTGAGATCGCTAAAGAAATCTGAAGAAAGTAAGAGGAAGCTTGAGGATGATAACTCACGAGGGTCAGAGAAGAAGCACAAGGGAAACACTGATTCTAAGAAGTTTGGGTCTGGAAGGAACAGTCAGCGAACAGAGGAAAAACCAAAGTGCACGACTTGCCAAAAACGCCACTTTGGAAAGTGCAGACTTGAGTCCAATTCTAAGTCAGGAGCACCTGCATGTGGGATATGCAAGTCTAAAGAGCACAAGACGATAGAGTGCAAGAAGATAAGAGATGCCACATGCTACAACTGCAATGAGAAAGGACACATTAAAACCAACGGCCCTAAGTATGCCAAGAAGCCTGAAGAGGTCAAGAAGACCAATGCAAGAGTCTTTCGAATGGATGCCAAAGAAGCGGTTCTAGACGACAATGTGATTACAGGTACTTTCCTTGTAAATGATGTCTATGCAAGAGTACTCTTTGATTCAGGCGCTGATAAGTCTTTCGTAGATCATAAATTTTGCAAATTGCTGAATTTACCTGTCAAAACCTTAAGTGTGAATTATGAGGTGGAGTTAGCAGATGGCACCTTAGAAACCGTCTCTACTGTGTTAGATGGATGTGTTATATCCATTAAGAACCACTCTTTTCCCCTGTCTCTACATCCCTTTAAGTTGGCCGGATTTGACATAGTTTTGGGTATGGACTGGTTATCTCATAACCAGGCCCAAATTGTCTGCAACAAAAAGCAGGTGGTGATTAAGACTCCGTCTGGTGAATCACTTACCATTCGGGGAGATACCCAGTAGGGGCTGCCTGAGCAAGAGACTACGCTCAAGGCTTCAAAGTGTTTAAAGAAGGGTTGTGTCATCTACATGGCACAAGTGATTATTGATGAGCCTAAACCGAAGATTGAAGACATCCCCGTCATTTCTGAATACCCTGAAGTTTTTCCGGAAGAACTACCTGGTTTGCCACCAGATAGGCAAGTGGAATTCAGAATTGATATTATCCCTGGAGCAGCACCTGTTGCTCGAGCACCTTACAGGTTAGCACCCACAGAAATGAAGGAGTTGAGGACACAACTGGATGAATTGCTAGCTAAAGGTTTCATTAAACCTAGTTCGTCTCCTTGGGGAGCACCAGTCTTGTTTGTCAAGAAGAAGGATGGATCGATGCGTCTGTGCATCGATTATCGTGAACTTAATAAGGTCACGATAAAGAATAGGTATCCTTTTCCCAGGATCGACGATTTGTTCGATCAATTGCAAGGGGCAAGTTGTTTCTCGAAGATTAACTTGAGGTCAGGCTACCATCAACTGAAGGTTAGAGATGAAGACGTACATAAAACTGCATTTAGGACTCGTTATGGTCATTACGAGTTCCTAGTGATGCCCTTTGGGCTCACTAATGCACCGGCCGCGTTCATGGATCTCATGAATCGCGTTTGCAAGCCTTACTTAGATAAATTCGTCATCGTTTTCATCGACGACATTCTAATCTACTCGAAGAACCAAGCTGACCATGAGAAACACCTTCGCTGTATTCTCAAACTCCTGCATCAGGAGAAGCTCTATGCCAAATTCTCTAAATGTGAATTTTGGCTTCGAGAAGTCCAATTCCTTGGACATGTCGTGAGTGAACGTGGTATCCAAGTGGATCCCGCTAAGGTTGAAGCAGTTATGAACTGGCAAGAGCCAAAGACGCTTACAGAGATTCGTAGCTTCCTGGGATTGGCAGGATATTACAGGCGTTTCATTGAAAATTTTTCAAGGATTGCTGCACCCTTAACTTCCTTGACTAAGAAGAAAGTAAAATTCGTTTGGGGCCCTAAGCACCAAGAGTCCTTTGATATCCTAAAGCAAAAGTTGAGCAACGCCCCAGTACTGACATTGCTAGACGGAATAGAAGATTTTGTGGTTTACTGCAATGCATCGCACACTGGCATGGGGTGTGTGCTTATGCAGAGAGGCAAAGTTATTGCCTATGCTTCAAGACAGTTAAAGGTGCATGAAAAGAATTACACCACCCACGACTTGGAGTTGGGTGTCGTTGTATTCGCACTAAAACTGTGGAGGCATTATCTATATGGAATAAAGTGTGTGATCTATTCTGATCACAAGAGCCTTCAGCACCTGTTTAATCAGAAGGATTTAAACATGAGGCAACGCCGTTGGATGGAGACTTTAAATGATTATGATTGTGAAATCAGATATCATCCCGGCAAGGCGAATGTAGTCGCTGATGCCTTGAGTCGAAATGAAAGGGTGAAACCCATCCGAATCAATGCCAAGCGCATGGAGATAAAGAATAGTTTGACTGAAAGGTTGTTAGCTGCACAGAAGGAAGCTGTGTTGGAAGCTAACTATCCTAACAAAAAGCTAGGGGTAACTGAGGAGCAGTTAACTCTTAGCAAGGACGGAATTCTAAGATTAAATGGACGAATATGGGTTCCAATTTATGGAGGATTTCGAGATGTCATCCTCCAGGAAGCCCATAGTTCCAAATATTCCGTTCATCCTGGAGCTGATAAGATGTACCAGGATCTAAGGGCAAATTATTGGTGGATAGGCTTGAAAAAGTCTGTAGCTGCCTATGTAGCTAAATGCTTGACTTGTGAGCAAGTCAAAGAAGAACATCAAAAGCCGTCAGGCTTGCTACAACTGCCTGAACTTCCTATGTGGAAGTGGGAAATGGTAACTATGGATTTTATCACCAAGTTACCTAAGACAAGGAAAGGCAATGATACAATATGGGTGATAGTTGATAGACTGACTAAGTCAGCACATTTCTTACCCATCAAGGAGACTTATAGCTCCGACATGTTAGCCCAGTTATACGTGGATAAGATTGTAGCCTTACATGGCATACCTGTGTCTATTATCTCTGACAGAGATACTAGATACACGTCACATTTTTGGAAAAGCTTCCAACAATCTTTGGGCACGCGTTTGAATTTTAGTACGGCTTACCATCCTCAGACAGACGGTCAGAGTGAGCGTACTATTCAAACTTTGGAAGACATACTACGTGCATGTGTAATTGATTTAGCTGGTAGTTGGGATAACCACCTAACCTTAATCGAATTCTCCTACAACAATAGCTACCATACCTGCATCAAGGCTGCGCCTTTCGAGGCCTTATACGGTAGAAAGTGTAGAACGCCGGTTTGTTGGGCGGAAGTTGGAGATGTCCAATTATCAGGACCAGAGATAGTCTTTGAAACGATGGACAAGATTGTCCAGATTCGTGACCGTCTCAAAGCTGCCCGAGATAGGCGGAAGAGTTACGCAGATCCAAAGCGTAAAGCTTTTCACTTCGAAGTAGGTGACAAAGTGTTGCTTAAAGTATCACCCTGGAAGGGAGCGATGCGATTTGGTAAGAAAGGCAAGCTAAGCCCGAGATACTTAGGACCTTTCGAGGTTATCGAACGTGTCGGGTCAGCTGCCTATAAGTTAAACTTACCGGAAGAGCTCAGTGGAATCCACAATGTGTTCCACATCTGCAATCTGAAGAAGTGTTTCATTGATGAATCACTGGTTATACCACATACAGATGTGCATATAGATGAGAGCTTGAAATTTGTGGAAAAACCGTTGTCGATTGAAGATCGACAGGTTAAGAAGCTTCGAAGGAAGCATGTGCCTATTGTAAAGGTCAAATGGGATGCCCGTAGAGGTCCCGAATACACGTGGGAGGTTAAATCCACGATGAAAGAAAAGTACCCTTATTTATTTCAGTAAATCTCGGGGTCGAGATTTCTTTTAAGGGGGTGAGGATGTAACACCTCGAAAATTCACGTCCTATAAAGTGTTGACACGTGTCACATGACTGAACGTGTGAAAGAATGTTCTGAAAGGACTAAAGTTGACAAACATGGAAAGTATGTGAATATACGTATTCTAAATGTCAACAGTGAATAAATATATTATATATTAACCCTACATGATTCCCATACCTTCAAACGAATAAATCATGGATCATACGAAGCTAAATATGAAGGAAAGTGAGAGATTACAAACTACAGGGGTTAAATGTGTCAACATGTTTAAGTTATACCTCTGAGTGACCTTTTGACAAACCCGAAGCTTTGTAACGGTTAATTATCCTCACTAGAATGCACGATATAAATTTCGTAAAGTTTCGTTATCGTATGAGAAAGTTATGATCAAATTCGTGTGCGAAGGGTTAAAGCGTCAACGTTGAAAGTTAGGACTTTTCGGGTAACAATAAAGTTAACCGGGGACTTAACAAAGTGGGTATATGTTTTAAAGCCCTTATAAATCAATTTGGAGGGTTCAAGATGCAAGAAACAAAAGTCTACACAAAGTTTGAAGAGCCAAGGATCAAAACGCAAAAATCTAAAAATTCTGATTCTGTGCAGGAGGGTGTCGCGCGACGCGAAGCCCCAAGGGGGGGTCGTCGCGCCACGCGAGGGCCTATCTGGTCCGAGAATGTTGGGTTTTTGCCTGCTAAGTGCTTTCTACTTGACTTTTATCCGATTTTCCACATATTGCTTGACCCCTAAACAACCCCTAAACATCTAGGGACACTTGTGGATCAGTTGTGGTCAGTGGTAGACTTGTGTGTCAACATTTTCTGGTGATTAAATCACTATATAAAGGACCCTTGTTGCAACAAGTTCTTCACACCATTCTCTTACACTTCTGATCATTCTTGGAGCTCCAAAGCAGACTCAAGTGGTCATAATTCGTTCATAGGACTCTTGTAAGTTTACTTAACCTTCTTTAATTGAGTTTAGCTTAGTTATTTATCTAAAAGTCAAACCGTCGTAATTACGGTTAGACTTCGAGATTAATTAATAATGGCTCAGTCAAATCTCGAAGTAAAAGTACCTTTAAGTAGGTAATTATGTGGGTAATAAACCCTCAAAAGGGTTCCCCCTGATTCCCACTCTAACTAGGTCAAATGTCGGGTCAAACTTGTAAATAAAAAGTCAACAAGATACTTAAATTCTAATTTATGCATGATTAGCAATGTAGAACTCATACAACCTGTTTGATCATTAATATAACTTGGTAATTAGTGTAAGAACATGTCTAAACATGTTCAACCCGACAATTTCCTGTTTAGACCCGGTTCGGAACCGAAAGTCGCATAGTTTGACTTTTACTTTGACTTTCAGTTCTGAACCGTTATGGTATGTTTTAGAAATGCCTTAGAGCTTTATTTGGACCAGGTTTCATGCTAGTATAACCCTCTGTGATTATACACCTCGGATCATTAGTTATCCAATTAATATGCATGATTCCGTTAATTGCTCATATGTTGACCATTATGCCCTTTTCACCTTAAAACGTGATTTGTGAAAAAGTAAAAGTGTAGAAACCTTAGTTACTGATATATAAACTTGTATGCAAAGTTTGAGGTGTAGATTGAGAGTTATGCTCATTAGCGTAATTAAGAAGCTTTATGTTAATAAAACGGCGTAATTAGCGCATAGCCTATTTAAACATACTTTTTGGTATCAAAATCTTTACCCACTGATGTAATATATTATTTTGGGATTTTTGAAGATATTTAATTAATTTTAGGCTGAGCATAACTCATAGTCGTAGGCTTAATCCGGTAATTGTCGGTTTTGCCCTTACGTGCCATAAAATGAGTTTTACATATCCAATAGACTCCAAACCTTTTGCTACTGATCTTAAATGATAAATAAATTATTTTAAGCCTTCTGGAATAATAAAAATATTAGATTTATGTATAGAACCCGGAAATGACTTCTAATCGCCATTTTTAGCGTTTTTAACGCATAGTATGTACTAAAACTATTTTTAAACATACAAGGGTGATACCTACTGATATTTGAGGTAAATTACAATATTTTATCAGTAAGAAAAAGTTGTTAAACTCAGACTTCAGTTTTGAGCTTTTCGGCTTATGTGAAATTACCAAAATGCCCCTACGGTGCATAGTTTGGTTATAATTGACAAATTTCACATATATACAATACCCTAGTGATATAATTTAGCAAATTGATTAACTTTGCTGATTACATCAGACCTGTAACTCAGAATACTACTTAAACCCTTTTATCACCTTATAAATGACCAAACTACCCCTACGGGGCATAGTTTGTGTTTAAATTCATTTCGGGCATAATAAAAGACATCTTACTGATGTCACAACATATTTGAAGCATATTAACATATGAAACCTGTAAATGGCTCATATGAATACCCGTTACGCTTATTACGCGTTCGGTTCGGTTTATGTAACTAGTTTACATAAATTAGCCTAAACGGGTCAAACCTTATCGGTTTTATCTCAAAATCCAGAGTGTGTATGAAATACCCATATTAAGCAAGTCTTCGAACTTGTCGGGTCTAAATCACATTCTATCCGGTCTTCTCTTAATAGTGCGTACGAACCGTATCATTGAAACTAACCGGTCTAAGCTAAGGCTTAATTAAGGACCCGTTAGAAATCTAATAGGTTATTATAAACCTTCGTTCCAGATTAGGAGCCCAGTAAAAGTACTTGCATTTGCTGTAATTGATTGATACTTTGCTCAGGTAAATACTCTTAACTTATTTTCCCTATACGGGCTTGGGATACGGTACTATAAAAGTACCGCTTGGTCGGGTATGTAGTCATTTAAATTGGATTATGATTAATGTATTTACATAACCCGCTTTGTTCTGTATTATTTGATGTATGGCCCTTGGGGGTTAAATGACCATGTCCCGGATATCCTTGGCATCATTTTACGAAATGGCCACGACCTAAGCAAGGGGTGTAGGCATACACCTGAAAGATGCATTATGTAAAAACTGGTAATCCACGTAAAGGAATCAACCTTGTGGGCATTATACTTGTGGCGTGTCAGTTAACTTAAACTGGCTCTTCTAACCGGTGCTAATGGACGGAAAATGAGTAAAACTGTATACAAGATTATTTTAATAATTGTCCCAAGTTATAAAAGATATTTTTGCCGAAGTGCATTCAAATCAATTTTCAAACTCTTTTCTAAATGAGTCAGTTGAGTTGTATTTACCAGTGTAAACTGACGTATTTTCCAAAAAAGGCTAAGTGCAGGTACTAGACGAAATAGGCTGGCTACTCCAGGCATCATTACTCAAGTTTCGCAAGCTCTAGATGTCAAAGTCTGTTGAACTATTGTTTCTATTTTATTTTGATCCGCCTGTGGATCTTTTACTTTCCGTTGTAATACTGGATATTACTGTATATTCGGATTGTAATATATTTCTCTTTTGCTTCCGTTGTGCATTTATGTAATTGTGTTGTTTGACTATTATGTTGCCAACCACGTCACGAGACTCCCCACCGGGCCCACCGGTCAAACGTGTGGAAATCATGGTGTGACAGATGAGAGAGAAGGGGAACCTGCCAACAACCTGAAACAAATCCGATCTACCTCAAACACCCCCTCCCTCCGGTGAATACCTGCCAACAACCTGAAACAAATCCGACCACCACCAACTCTTGGTGGCAGCGGAGAACAGCAGCAGCAACACCGCCACCACGGCGACGGCGGCGACGAACAGAGAGACGGAGAAGTGAGAGAGAGAGAGAGAGAGAGAGAGAGAGATCAGGATAGAGATATAGAGAGAGGAGTCAAAGAAGACGGTGGACGGCGGTAGAGCCGCCGCTCACGGTGGCGGCACTAGAGACACAGGCGGCGGCGGTCCAGGTTGCTCTGACTAGTGTCAAGGTAACCCCCCCTCTCGCTTCCTTTTACCGTACTGAAGTCGGATGTTGATGTTGTTTTTTTATATTTGATTGATGATGATGGAGTCGGTGATGGCCGACGATGGCAGCCGGTGAGGCAGCGGCACGGCAGTGACAGTGGATGATAGGTGAATTTATGTGTCGTTAATTGATTGGTGAATTTATGTGTCGTTATTTGGGGGAAATGTTGAACGTGTGAAATGTTTTGTAGAGATTTTGGTTAATTAACCTTTTTTCATTTATGCTCTGTTTCTTTCTTTCTTTCTGGAAGATGTTGAACGGACAGGATGGTTTAATTTGATGAAATTATGCAACAAAAGGATTGAAAATGCTGCTTAGGTGGATTCAAGAATCAATTTTGATAAGCTGACCCTCCTGATAATTACTACAGAGTGGGAAAACAATTGTAGATTAATTACACAAATGGTCCCTAGATCAAGAAAAAAATTGATTACATAGCAGTGGGTTTTTATTTTTTCCCCCAATCGATGATGATAGCAATCTATCTGAGACACCTACCGAGTTGCGATTTCTGGGTGCGTTCGTTTTTGTGTAAAAAAGGTTTTGTAAAAAAAAGTTAAAACCGTAAAATTTTTAACGTAAAACGTAAATTTTTTAACGTAGAACGTAAACTTTTTAACGTAGAACGTAAACTTTTTAACGTAAAACGTAAACATTTTAACGTAAAACCTAAATTTCTTAACGTAAACGTAAAAAGTTTAACGTAAAACGTAAAAACGTAAATAGTTTAATATAAAACGTAAAACGTAAAAATTTTAACGTAAGGCGTAAAACTTTTTAACGTAAACCGTAAACTTTTTAACGTAAAACGTAAAGTTTTTAACGTAAAACCTAAATTTCTTAACGTAAAAAGTTTAACGTAAAAACGTAAATAGTTTAATATAAAACGTAAAACGTAAAAAGTTTAACGTAAAACATTAAAACATAAAATGTAAAAACGTAAAACGTAAAAAGTTTAACGTAAAACGTACAAAGTTTAAAAAGTTTAACGTAAAACGTAAACTTTTTAACGTAAAACGTAAAACTTTTTCTACGTAAATTGTAAAACGTAAAAAACCGTATGATAAAACGGCACCTAAACAAGGGGCGTGAATGCGGGGCATAAAAACGCCGCGAAAAAATGGGACGTAAAAAACGCCGCTTTAAAACAAGACGTAAAAACGGCTCGTTATAAAACGACGCTTGAAAAAGCCGAGCGTAAAAAACAGCGTAAAAAAACGACGCGTTAAAAAGTGTTGCGTGAAAAAGTCGGGCGTAAAAACGGCGTGCAAAAACCGGCGTGCAAAAAAAATTTCTTTTGTTAAAAAAATTTGAATTTAAAAATGCTTTTAATAAAAAAAATTTGTTTAAAAAATAAAAAGTAATATAATAAAACAAAAAAGTAATAAAAAATAATAAAGACAAAAAGGAGTAATTTTACTAAACTACCCTTTTGGATGAAAATATTAAAGAAATAATGAGACAAAATGTATTTAATATTAATTTTTGTTACTTTTAATCTCATCCATCTATCTTGTTGATCTAAAGGCTAGAAAGTGGTTCACATGGTTCTTACAACTAGAGGTGGTTTTCATTTTAGCGATCCCCTATATATATATATATATATATATATATATATATATATAGGGAGGAGCTCATGCGAGAACCACCTTTATTGTGAGAACCGCGAGAACCAATGTGAACACAACCTAAAATAGCTAAAAAAACCTAAAAAAAAACTAAAAAAATCTAACCCCCACCCCCCCCCACCCCAAAAAAAAAACCTAACACCCCCCCCCCCCCAAAAAAAAAACCTAAACCCCCCTCCCCCCAAGCTAAATGCTAAAAACTAAAACCTAAAAAAAACCTAACCCCCTGGGCTTTGAATGTGGTGTAGAGTGGGTCCTACTTCGAGTACCACTGTATTCCTCATACTGCCTATCCAAAGCCTGTGTAACAGCGCCGTCTATGATCGCTTTTAATTCGGCACCTGTTAACGTAATCTGGGCGTTCTCATTTTGCTCCACTGGATGGCTATTGATTTCATTTGAGTCAGCCATTTGAATTGAACTGTTGCATAAAACAAGGACAATATTTTATTTGGGAGTTTATTATGGAATTACCTCTTAGGGTAACTCGTTAACCATGGTAAACAGAGACCATACTTGGTTAACTTATTAATCGTATTAATTTAGGATTTCAATTAAAATTTATCCTAATTATAAACAATAACAATATATATTAGCACATAAGGCTTAGTCACATGGACAATTTAAATTATAAGCTATGATTTCAGAGAATCAAGACTTTTAAGGTTTGAACCTAGTTCATTACCCTTATCAGACAGGGAGTCATAGCTACCTCTGTCTTTTGGCTCATATGGAAGTGAGTTGGGCCCGTAGGCATCATATTACCACGTATGGTATAATATGATCATCTTAATTGATGATCTTAACCCATGATTCAGAGATCATATAATTGGGTTTGGAATCATCTAAAGAATCCTTATACATATAAGAATGACATGTGATTTTAACGAATCACTTCTGCCAGGAGTGTTAACATGTTTTAAAATGTTAACAGGGATTTGAATCTTTTAAATAGGTCTTACCATCTTGGCCCGGTCTTATACTTGACACGAGGCTAGGTTTCACACTTTAAGATTCTTAATTACATAATTACATAGGCAGATTAATTTTAAAAGGAATGATTTTAATTTATTTATTTCATTTATACATTATTTATGCGCAAAATGGCAAACATGAAATTTATAAAACAAACATTCCATTGATTTATTCAAAATATTATACACTGCCCTAAACGGGTCTTTTCAAATAACAATATACCCTCGCAGGGGTCAAACAAGTACTTGCCCACGCAGGGGCTTTAAGCAAACAAAATAGTCCACGCAGGGACCTTAACAAATAAACATCATACCCGCGCAGGGGTTAACGGAAAACAGACCCACGCAGGGGTCAAATCATCACACATACATACCCACGCAGGGGTTTATGGAAAGATAGGCCCACGCAGGGGCTTATACAGAAAATGGAAGGATTCAATGATCCTTCTTGTTCTTCCCTTTGATCAATCCTACTAATCCTTGGAAGAAAGTTTGTCCTTCCCTGCGGTCCTCGTGAACTACCCGTTCAACTTGATTCAACCTCTGTAGGAGTTCTTCATGCTCAGGTGGTGAGAACCTAGGCAGCTGCGAATGAGTCCGAATAATAGGCCTAGGGGGTATCTGGTACCCTTGTGTTGGGTACCCTACTCCCCATGGATCTCCATAGGTTCCTTGGGTGTTGTAGTTCGCTGCAACCAGGTAAGGGTCGGCCTCCGCGTAACCATAGTTATGATGCATTGGGGGTTCAAACGGGTTGTATGCCATGGAACCCGTATACGCTGGAATTGGGTTGTCAAAACCCATCGGCGGTGGCTGCGGCATCGCGGGGTTGGAAGGTCCACCCATTTGTGGGTCCTCCTGATGTGGCGGGTAGTGACTGGCACTTGACTGACGTGGGGAGCTGAAATGAAAGTCTTCTCTAGGTCCCTCGGAGGTTGAGGTTAAACCTTATCCTTGTTATGTTTAACACACTAGCAAGTGCGGAATCCAAGCTAGAATGCAAACCGGTAGTTTATATGAGAACACAAGCTACAAAGAGAAAGGTAGACACACAAGATATCAAAGTTTTCTCTTGTATTTCAGTGGACACGGTTACAGCCCTTGACCAAACTGAAAATACGATCTCTACAAGACTAAGTTCACTCACACACTGAAGTGAACACATTACATGAGTATATATATCCATCACAGGTCGTCTGGTCGAAAGATCAGATAGTCAGATCGAAAGATCATCTATCGAACTGAAAACTATCGAAGGATCCACATGTACCTCAAAGGATGATATCCTTCGAGGTCCATCTATATCCATCGAAGGTTTATCCTTCGAGCTCATCGAAGGATATAAACAATCCTTCGATGACTCATCCTTCGACCCAGACAACTTACAACCATGTTCTAACTGTTTGGTCAAAGTCAAACCAGGAGGATGGTTGACTTTGTCAAACTTACATCAAAACACCTATTAACAAACATAAGACGTATATAAGACTAACAAAAGACATCGTTTCATATCATGACAAAATACAGACAAAGTACAGACACAAGTGCACCAACAAACTCCCCCTTGGCTGTAGCTCTGATACCACTTGTAGGTCCCTCGGAGGTTGAGGTTAAACCTTATCCTTGTTATGTTTAACACACTAGCAAGTGCGGAATCCAAGCTAGAATGCAAACCGGTAGTTTATATGAGAACACAAGCTACAAAGAGAAAGGTAGACACACAAGATATCAAAGTTTTCTCTTGTATTTCAGTGGACACGGTTACAGCCCTTGACCAAACTGAAAATACGCTCTCTACAAGACTAAGTTCACTCACACACTTCAATCTTTTTGGTAGTCAGGTTCCATACTCGCAGATTAGGAGTAGCATACCCAAGGAAGTAACCTTCGATAGCTTTGGCACCAAACTTCCCGTCAGGCTCAATCATGGTACATGGTGCACCAAAAGGTTCTAGATATTCCAAGTCAGGAGTCTTCTTGTGTAGGAGTTCGAAGCACGTTTTGCCATGTCTTTTCACTGTGAGAACCCTGTTTAACGTGTAGCAAGCCGAGGCAACAGCTTCAGTCCAGAATCGAACTGGAAGCTGAGACTCAACCAACATGGTTCTTGCAGTCTCAATTAAGGTTCTGTTCTTTCTTTCAGCGACTCCGTTTTGTTGTGGCGTGTACCGAGAGCTGTATTCATGAAGGATTCCTTTTGCAGTGCAAAATTCATCCATAATCCTGTTTTTGAACTCGGTTCCGTTGTCGCTTCTAATTCGCCTCACCTTTAGATTATAAAGATTTTCCAACAAGGTGATCAAATTCTTTAGAATTTCTGGAGTCTCGCTCTTGTGGACCATGAAATCAACCCATGAAAATCTTGAATAGTCATCAGTTACTACCAAGCAGAAAACTTCCCCGTGCACACTCTTGTGTTTGACTGGGCCGAAAAGGTCCATATGCAGACGTTCGAGTGGCATGTTTACAGTGTTAACCTTCTTCAATGGATGTGATTTCTTGATCTGCTTCCCTTTCTGACACGGCACACAGACATCTTGAAGTTGAAAATTCTTCACATTGACACCTCTCACCAGATTGTTTTTGACAAGGTGATTCATTTTTCTGAGGTGAATATGACCCATCCGTCTGTGCCAAGAGATCGTCTCCTTTTCAGTGGCTTTTGAAATAAAGCAAGTAACTTGTTTGGACATGGTTATTGCTTGGCTCATATCGAGGAGATACAAATCATTAACTCTTGGTGCTGATAAGAGAATCCATTCTTCGGGAATCTTGAATCCTGGCTTCAGCACCTAACAGCCGGCATCATCAAAATGCACGGTGAACTTCTTGTCGCAGATCTGAGAAACACTCAGGAGATTGTGATCCAACTGTTGCACATAATTGATTTTGTCGAAACTCACAACTCCATTTGAGATCATTCCCTCGCCGGTGATATACCCTCCTTTGTCTCCAGCAAACGCAACATATCCTCCTCTTATACTTCGCACATCGAAAAGAAGACGATAGTCGCCCGTCATGTGCCTGGAAGCCCCACTATCAACAATCCAATGACTATTAATAGTTCCTCCTGGAGCCGCCTGCACATGCAATTAACATATCAGTTTGAGAGGGGGACCCAAGCCTTTGTGGACTTGGGTCGTCCTTGATCATCAAGGAAAGTGATTTCAATCACTTGATGATTAGGAAAAAGAACCTGTGGTGCTCCCCCTGATTGAATTACCTGCTTTTGCTTCCAAGCTGTTTGTCCTTTACCAGTATTTGAATTTATTGTTTTAGCATTTACTGGTTTTACAGTTTCAGATTTTGCTTGTACAGGTGTTTCTTCTTTGACCTCTGATTTTAAGGCCTTTTCAATTACCTTTTGATTCTTTTGCTTTAACTTCTTTTCCCTTTCTTTCAAGACACGTGGGTCTTGTTTCGGGGAAACTGATCGTTTTCGGTAATCGATTTCTTAGGGAGCACTCGTTTTTGACTTCAGCTTTTGCACGTGTGGGCAATATCTTACAATATGCCCAACTGTCCCACATTCAAAACATGTTCTCCGCTCTACAAACTTCGGAGAAACATGTTGATGACCAGACGGAGAACCAGACAATGAATTTTGTGATCTAGACGTGCTTGGACCTAAATCACATCCGTTGGTGTGTTGGGTGTAATTATTCTGATCATTTCGTTTTAAAATTCTAACTTGTTTTACAAAATCAACGTTAGATTTATCCTGAAATGTTTCAAGTTTGTCTGAACCCGTGGATCCAACAAAGTTCATTTTCGGTTCTCGTTTCTTAACAGGAGCTCTTTTGTTTTGCACCTTTTGTTGTTGAACCTTAGGTTGCTCAACCTTTGATTGTTGAATTTTAGGTTGTGCAGCCTTAGGTTGAGTAGCCTTAGACTGTTCAACTTTAGGTTGTTGAACCTTTGGTTGTTCAGTCTTAGACTGCTGAACTTTAGGTGCTTGAACATTCTTGTTCTGAGCCTTCTTTCCCTGTACCTTACCCTTTCCGGAGTTGACTTGTTGTTTTCGCTCAATTGGTAGTTTTTGGTTTCCGTATTGTTTTCTAATTTGTTCACACGGGATTGGATCACATTGAGTGACTGTAACTTTACCACTTTTGTTCCCCAAAAACTTATCAGTGCATCCTTCAAAAATTTGCTCAATTAAATCTTGATTTACATTTTTAATTGGAAAATCTTTGTTAGAGTAGATTTTGTCATCTCCTTTGAGCGTGTACAACAAGTTATTCCCTTCACGGCTAGATACAAGGGACTCCATTGCTTTTGACATTTCAGTCTTACTCGGTTTCACTGGTGGATCACACAGGATGTGATTCTCGATTGGAATATCTGTTGTAACCGAGTTAGACTGTTGTTTCACAATTTCTTCAGATTCATCGTCCGAAGAATCAGTATCCTCAACAATGAGAGGACTCTGTTCCTTAACACACGATGAATCTGTCACATTCTCAGATTCAGATTCTGATTGACCCGAGGATGATGTACCAGTTGTGAACCCTAGGCCTGCTGCAAAGTCATCTAGACCGAGTGGCACAGTAGGTTCAAAACGGGGCATATCCTCGTCATCAGGCAATTTGGAGTAATTGTGATTCATTGGGGGAGGACATGATTTGAATCCCATACATTTTTTATCCCCCTTTTTCTTTTGAACGTCAATGATGTGATCCAATACATAGCGGGAATTGGAATAGCTTTCCAGTTTCTGCTTAATTGTCTCACATTCACATCGAGCCGTTGCCAACTCTACCATTTGCTTTTCAATTGTGTCAATAAGATTATTGTTAGCATGTTGTTTTCGCAAAACAGCCTTTTGTAATTCTGAAACATCATGTCTTAATGATGCAATTGTTGCTTTAAATTCCTTTTCATTTCTGGTTAAAAACAAGTTAGCTTCAGTTGCTTTAGAAAGATCTACAATCAATTCTTGATTGTGTTTGTATGTGATTTCAAACTGACTTTCCTTTTCAGCATATTTAACATTTAAGCTATCACAATTTTCACAATTAACTACAGTGGGTTCATCGACACATACCTGACTTGATGAACTGTCGACATTAGCCATAAAGGCTGAATGGAAAGAAAAAGATCCATCTTCAGAGAAGAACTGAGCAAGCTTCTCGGAAGTTCCAGCAGATTTCTGGCAAAGAATAGATCTCCTCTTGCATAATGCTTCAGCTTCAGCCAAAAGCTCATCAACTTCCAAATCTAAAGCATCACTTGATGAATCACCAGCATCAAGTGATTCCCCATCCATGCTCCCACTATAACCCGAACTATCTTCATCTTCTGAAGATTCACCAGCAGACACGGGTTCTACTACCTTCTCAATCACTTTAGCATAACATGCTGTTCCACCATTTCCTCCTTCTCCAAGTTGAAGGTTCCAATTGCAGATTTCATCAGCTTGAACAACCAATCCTCTGTGGGGATTAGTGTTTGTGGATCCAGATGCATTTCCTCCAACGGGAACTATTGATCTGTCAGAATTGTTGTTCACTTGCTGTTGTGGCTGTCCTTGATTCCTGAAGGGATTCTGATTTCCTTGCTTAGGTGGCTTCTGACACTCCCGCTTGAAGTGACCCTTTTCACCACAATTGAAGCAAGTGACAGCATTCTTATCAAAACCATACTTGGTGTTGTTGTTGCTATTCAAGTTGGTTCTCCCCGTCCTTTCCATAAACTCCTTTGCTCTTCGAATTGCACTAGCAAGAGCCCATTTGATATCCATCATTTCAAACTCTTCTCTATCCACTTGCTGATAATCTTCATTGGTTAGATTGATATTCCCAATCTGACCTGCGACCAATCCACAATAAGCACTAACCAAGGTGTTCAACATCTCCATATGCTCCTTGGCTATTTCGACACTGACTTTGGAAAAGTTGGAAGTGTCTAATCTGACTGTGTTCGGATTGGAAGTGGCTTGAAAGTTTGACGAGCTTCCATAAAACCCTTGCTGTTGCGGTTGTTGCTGCTGAGCTCTGCTTAGGTCTAAGAAAGGCGGTGGTGTGAATTGCTGAGCTGTCGGTTGCACATCCTGTTGTAGAGAAGAAGAATCTGGTCTTGAAAACATCGTGTATGCTGAAGGATCAAACTGATTTGTTGTGAAAGGCCCGGTGTTTGAGATGAAGGCTGTTTGAAGCTTCGCATGTTGAGAGACTGGTTTTTCTCCACTGATACCTCCTGCAATCCCATAGTACATCTCTGGATTTTGAGGAGTTAGTGTTCTTTTTGCCTTAAGCTTTTCTTCTACATCCTTGTTCTCCAATTTTTGAATTAACTCATAAACGGTGATTGTGTCTAGAACACCATTTTCTTTGAGAATTTCAAGATAACTGCTCCACTTTGCTGGTAAGCTATCAGCGAATCTCTTCACCATTTCTTGTGGAGTGGCAGTGACTCTAAAAGCAAACATCTCGCTCAACAAGTGATGGAACCTTGTAGATAACTCTGCCAAAGTCTCATTCTCCATACACGTGAAACCTTCAAACTCTTTCTTCAGTAATTCTTGCTTGATCTTTCTAGATTGAGCATTTCCTTCACATCGTAACGTGAGCATATCCCACAAGCTTTTAGTAGTCGTGCAGTAAACAAACTGGTGGTAAATGTCTCTGTGAAGAGCTTGTGTGAGAATCATGAATGCTTTCTTTTCTAACTCAAATTTCTTCTTATCATCTTCAGACATAGTGCTGTAAGTTTGTGGATTAGATCCTGCAACTTCCAAATCATTGTCAAATGCGGTGAAGAAGCACATCCATAGATCTTGACCTTGCCCCTGAACATAAGTTCTCAGCCTTTCTTTCCACCATCCCCAATCATTGATGTGATTTAGCTTTGGCGGTTTTGTGCTTGTACCAGTTTCACTGTCGTTCTGCATCATAGCTTGAATGCTGCTGCTTTGATTTGTGACCAATGCCCATTGATTTGCAGTTATCATTGCAGCTTGAGGTGGGGCAATAGCCTGCATCCATGCAGTTTTGTTGAAATCTGACGTAGATTGCGTAGCTGATGATTGCGTAGCTGATGATTGTGGAGTCAAAGTTGTTTGAGTCCACGCAGTTGGATCCCACTGACCGTTTGTTCCCATTTTGTAAAGAAAATTAATATATTAAGTGAAAATTGATTTAAAAATTTGAAAACAAGTTTTCCCCTTTAAAAAAAATTAATTTTCACAAACTATCTTAATATCTCGAATGATAACAACCAGTCGAAGGATCCTTGATCGAAAGACCTGAAAAACACAAACTTGTTAAACTTAAACAGACTAGGATCGAAGGAACAGAACTTGTTCGAAGGATCAACAGTGTTCGAAAGATCACTGTTGAGTTTCGAACAATGATTTCGAAAGACTCTCCAATCGAAGGATCCTTGTCTTTCGAATAAGACCTGTAGATCGACAGATATATCCTTCGAAAAGATTCCTTGGATCGAAGGATAAGTCACAGACTTCGAAGGATGTTCGAAGGATGATTATCTATCGAACCTCCTTTGATCGAAAGATGATCTTTCGACTTCGAAGGATATCCTTCGATCTGCACTGACACAGTTGACAAAAGTTGACAGGTTGGTGAAAAGGTGATTGGTTGGTAAGAACTTTCGGCAGAAGGTATGTTCAGACCATACTTTCTGCCAACCCAGATTTGACCAATAAAATATTGCCTAAAAAGAAAGTTCTTATCCAGAAACCGGTCACCGGAGTAAGCCGGAATTTGGCCGGAAATGACTAAACTTCTTAAAAACAAGGTTTTAAGTTACCCAACCCGACCTCTAACACACCCGGTTAGTTTAGAACACGTTTTTATGTCTAGAAATGCGAGAAAAACACTAAAAACGGGTGCTAAACCATGTGAGTTTTTGTCCAAACACTCCAAAGTCTTGTATAAACTCGGTTTTTAACAAGGAAAAGAGCCACGGCTCTGATACCACTTGTAGGTCCCTCGGAGGTTGAGGTTAAACCTTATCCTTGTTATGTTTAACACACTAGCAAGTGCGGAATCCAAGCTAGAATGCAAACCGGTAGTTTATATGAGAACACAAGCTACAAAGAGAAAGGTAGACACACAAGATATCAAAGTTTTCTCTTGTATTTCAGTGGACACGGTTACAGCCCTTGACCAAACTGAAAATACGCTCTCTACAAGACTAAGTTCACTCACACACTGAAGTGAACACATTACATGAGTATATATATCCATCACAGGTCGTCTGGTCGAAGGATCAGATAGTCAGATCGAAAGATCATCTATCGAACTGAAAACTATCGAAGGATCCACATGTACCTCGAAGGATGATATCCTTCGAGGTCCATCTATATCCATCGAAGGTTTATCCTTCGAGCTCATCGAAGGATATAAACAATCCTTCGATGACTCATCCTTCGACCCAGACAACTTACAACCATGTTCTAACTGTTTGGTCAAAGTCAAACCAGGAGGATGGTTGACTTTGTCAAACTTACATCAAAACACCTATTAACAAACATAAGACGTATATAAGACTAACAAAAGACATCGTTTCATATCATGACAAAATACAGACAAAGTACAGACACAAGTGCACCAACATCTTCCGCACGTGATGACATACGTGCACCTGTCCTCCTACGCCTTGGTGGTGGCGGAGGCACCTGATTAACTGGTGGTGGTGGTGGAGGCGGTGGCGTAACTGCCATGAATCGGTGATCCTCAGAGGAATCTTGATGATGCTGCTGCTGCTGCTCATGAGGCGACTGCTGCTGCTCATGAGGCGATGAGTGGTGAGGAGGTGTGTAGTACCACTCGTGCCGAGTGAACATCTCCTGAAAGCTGTTCGGACCAACATAAGGTGATCCGTGAAATGAAGATCCGTCGGAGATTTCGATCGGATGGTTTGGAGTACCACTCGCCGGCATGACGGGGTCCGTATCCTCGTCCATGTCATCTGCATTATCACCGGAGAAGTGATCGTCTGGCCCTAGTGGGTTAAAACCCACGGGTTCTGGTATGAATCCTACCGGGTTAAACTGTCCCCGAAAAACAGGTGTAGGGTCTCCATAGGAATGATGGGACAAAGACCTCTGCAGCGGTATATATGAAGGCTGGGGGTTGTTCGGTTCGTAGTCCGGTTGTGGCCCATACGGGTTTTGGACCGGAGGGGTAGAGCTGTGAGATACCGATCGCCTGGCCGGCTCAAATAAGTTCCTTCGGTTTTGCCGTGGATCATCGCTCTCTGTTGTCGAAGGAGCTCGTACATTTGAGGGTCCTGCCTCGTTGTCGTTTGGGGCGGTGATCGGCCCCTTGCCTCGTCCCCTCCTTCTGAAGAATCTTGGAGGCATCTTTGTTAAGCCTGTCATTATAATATGAGATAACAATAACAAAATATAAAATTTAAAGGACAAAACAAAAACCGAATAAGGTGGAATTTGTCCTATGTTATAAGTCTAGACTCGAAGGTTTTAGATATGTGCAATTGTGTACTGAGATTAAACACAAAAGGCTAGTGTTTAAATCACTCAGAGTTGGCTCTGATACCAACCTGTCACACCCCGATTTCCACGTGTCACCGGTGGGCCCGGTGGGGGAGTATCGTGACGTGGTTGGCAACGTAATAGTCAAACAACACAATATTATTATGCACAGCGGAAGCAAATTTAAAATATGATACAACCGAATTTAATATTGTTTATCAATGTAACAATATCCGGAAGTTTATCCACAGTAGGATCGAAACAAAATAATATTAATGGTTCAACAGACTTCAGGCATCCTAAGCTTGCGAGACTTTTTATTGATGCTTAGGAGACAATCCAGCCAATTTCGATTAGTACCTGCATTCAGTCTTTTTGGGAAAATACGTCAGTTTACACTGGTAAATACAATCAACTGACTCATTTTGGAAAATGATTTAAAATTGGTTTGGATGCACATGGCATAAACATTATTATAACTTGGGAGAATTATTTAATATTATAATATTGTGAACGAATTACATGTTACTTATGCATTCAGTAGCCCGGATCTTGTCCGGGTTAAAGATCAATAGACACACCACATAATTGAGTTATACACTGACAGGTGTACGCCTACACCCCGTGCTCAGGTCGTGGCCATCTCGTAAGATGATGCCAAGGATATCCGGGACATGGTCATTAACCCCCCAAAGGCTGTAAAGTAAACAAGACTGTTTAAACGGGCCGATCAAATTATTCAACTACCCACTTAATGTGGAGATTTGATTCCCGATCAAGAGGTATGCTATATACCGTAACCCAAGCCCGTATAGGGAAAATAAGTTAAAAGTATTTACCTGAGTAAGTATTAATCACAATAAGCAAAATGCACGTAGCTTTTACTGGTCCTCCTAATCTGGAACGA
This sequence comes from Helianthus tuberosus, assembly GCA_030545235.1. Classification (NCBI taxonomy): domain Eukaryota; kingdom Viridiplantae; phylum Streptophyta; class Magnoliopsida; order Asterales; family Asteraceae; genus Helianthus; species Helianthus tuberosus. Next base: position 124,880,880 of record CM060412.1, read on the forward strand.
AGGTTTATAATAACCTATTAGAATTCTAACGGGCCTTTTATTAAGCTTAAGCTTAGACCGGCTAGTTTCAAGGTACGGTTCGTACGCATGATTAAGCGAAGACCGGATAGAATGTGATTCAGACCCGACAAGTTTGAAGACTTGTTTAATATGGGTTTATTATTCACATTCTGGATTTTGAGATAAAACCGATAAGGTTTGACCCGTTTCGGCTAATTTATGTAAACTTGTTACGTAAACCGAACCGTGCGCGTAATAAGCGTAACGGGTATCCGTAAGAGCCATATACAGGTTTCCTAAGTTAATATGCTTCAAATATGTTGTGACATCAGTAAGATGTCTTTCATTATGCCCGAAACGTATTTAAACACAAACTAGGCCCCGTAGGGGTAGTTTGGTCATTTAAAAGTGTATAAAAGAGTTTTAGTAACATTCTGAGTTACGGGTCTGATGTATTCAGCAAATATACTCAATTTGCTAAGTTATATCAGTAGGGTAAAGCATGTATGTGAAATTTATCATTTTTAACCAAACTATGCCCCGTAGGGGTATTTTGGTAATTTCACATAAGCCGAAAAGCTCAAAACTGAAGTCTGAGTTTATCAACCTTTGCTTACTGTTAAAACATTCTAATTTTCCTAAAATATCAGTAGGTATCAACCCGGGTATGTTCAATATGATTTTAATACATACTATGCGTTAGAAACGCTAAATAAGGCGATTAATGGCCATTTCCGGGTTCGATACTTAAATCTGATATTTTTATATTTCCAGAAGGCTTAAAGTAATTTATTTATCATATGTGATCCGTAGCAAAAGGTTTGGAGTCGTTTAGATGTGTAAAACTCATTTTATGGCCCGTAAGGGCAAAACCGACAATTACCGGATTAAGCCTACGACTATGAGTTATGCTCAGCCTAAAATTAATTAAAAATCTTTAAAATTCCCAAAATAATATATTACATCAGTGGGTATTAAGTTTGATACCAAAAAGTAGGCTTAACTAGGCTATAAAGCTCTGAGGCATTTCTAAAACATGTAACCTAGTCCAATTAAAGCTCTGAGGCATTTCTAAAACATGCCTAAACGGGTCAGAACTGAAAGTCAAAGTGAAAGTCAAACTATGCGACTTTCGGTTCCGAACCGGGTCTAAACAGGAAATTGTCGGGTTGAACATGTTTAGACATGTTCTTACACTTATTACTAAGTTATAACAATGATCAAACAGGTTGTATATGATTTGCATTGCTAATTATGCATAAATGGTATTTTAAGCTTCCTGTTGACTTTTCTAAGTACATGTTTGACCCGACATTTGAACTAGTTAGAGTAGTGATCAGGGGAAACCCTTTTGAGGTTTTATTACCCACATAAATACCAACATATAACTACTTTTAATTCGAGATATGACTGAGCCATTATTGACCAATCTCGAAGTCATACCGTAATTACGACGGTTTGACTTTTAGCTAATTAACTAAGCTAAAACCAATTAAAGAAGGACTAGCAGACTTACAAGGGTCCAATGCACGAAATATGATCACTTGAGGCTGCTTGATAGCTCCAGAAATGATCCAACAATGCAGGAGAAGGTGTGGGAATGCTTGTAACTAAAGAGGCTTTATATAGTGATCCAAGACACCATAAAAGCTTGACATCTTAGTCTATCACCCATCCACAAATGATTAACACTTGTCCTAGTGCTTAGGGGGTGCCTAGGGGTCGTCCACATGTGAGAAAAACCGGCTAGAATGGTCACAATCGCGCATAACAGGCTGATGCCTGTTTTCTGGTGCTGGGCAAGTGCTTGCGCACCGTAACAATTATTTGTTACGGTGCGCAACAAATCATCAGGGACCAAAAATGTTGTTCTTTCATGCTTTCGAAAAGGCAACCTCAATATCCGACTTTGGGGCCTCAATTATCATCTAGGGACCTCCAAGAAGTGCCTTATACAGTAACATACCCTACCATTTTGAATTGTTTCAGTTGAATTCATTTTGAAAGTGCCTTAAACGACGGTTTATCGTAGGAATTCTATCGGAACCCATCTAGCACTATGAATTTAATTATTGACAACTACATTCCTGGATTTTTAAATATACTAGATGTTTAATGTACGTATACTTGGGTCTTGGGATTTATAAATGAGGTCGTTCAGAGGTAAAAATTAACATGACACCGCTTTTAAATCCTGCCAAAACATCTTTATTAAATCCGAGTTTACAACGCATTTTGTCTTATATGACACGTGTCGTTAAATCGTTGAACACGGATTTTCGAGGTGTTATATCCTCACCCCCTTAAAATAAATCTCGACCCGAGATTTACTGAAACAAATAAGGGTATTTTTCTTTCATGGTGGATTCAACCTCCCACGTATACTCGGGACCTCTACGGGCATCCCACTTGACCTTTACTATAGGTACATGCTTCCTTCGAAGCTTCTTAACCCGTCGATCCTCAATCGACAAGGTTTTTTCAACAAATCTCAAGCTCTCATCTATATGCACATCTGTATGTGGTATCACCAGTGATTCGTCAGCGAAGCACTTCTTCAGATTGCAGATGTGGAACACATAGTGAATTCCACTGAGCTCTTCTGGTAAGTTTAGCTTATAGGCAACTGACCGACACGTTCGATAACCTCGAAAGGTCCTATGTATCTCGGGCTTAGCTTGCCTTTTTACCAAATCGCATCACCCCCTTCCAGGGTGACACTTTAAGTAGGACTTTGTCACCTACCTCAAAGTGAAAATCCTTACGCTGTGGATCAGCGTAACTCTTCTGCCTATCCCGGGCAGCTTTGAGACGGCCACGAATCTGGACAATCTTGTCCGTCGTTTCGAATACGATCTCTGGTCCTGATAACTGGACATCTCCAACTTCCGCCCAACAAACTGGCGATCTACACTTTCTACCGTATAATGCCTCAAAAGGCGCAGCCTTTATGCTGGTGTGGTAGCTATTGTTGTAGGAGAATTCGAGTAATGGTAAGTTCTTATCCCAACTACCACCCAAATCGATCGCACATGCACGTAGCATGTCTTCCAACGTTTGAATAGTACTCTCACTCTGACCGTCAGTCTGAGGATGGTAAGCCGTACTAAAATTCAAACGTGTGCCCAAAGATTGTTGGAAACTCTTCCAAAAATGTGACGTGTATCTAGTATCTCGGTCAGAGATAATAGACACAGGTATGCCATGTAAGGCTACAATCTTATCAACGTACAGCTGGGCTAACATATCGGAGCTATAAGTCTCCTTGATGGGTAAGAAATGTGCTGACTTAGTCATTCTATCAACTATAACCCATATTGTATCATTTCCTTTCCTCGTCTTGGGTAACTTGGTAATAAAATCCATAGTTACCATTTCCCACTTCCACGTAGGAAGTTCAGGCTGTTGTAGCAAACCTGACGGTTTCTAATGCTCGGCTTTGACTTGCGCACATGTCAAGCATTTTGCTACATGGGCGGCTACAGACTTTTTCAAGCCTATCCACCAATAATTTGCCTTTAAATCCTGGTAGATCTTATCAGCTCCAGGATGAACGGAGTATTTGGAACTATGGGCTTCCTGGAGGACGACATCTCGAAGTCCTCCATAAATTGGAACCCATATTCGTCCGTTTAATCATAAAATTCCGTCCTTGCTAAGAGTTAACTGCTCCTCAGTTACTCCTAACTTTTCATTAGGATAGTTAGCTTCCAACACAACTTCTTTCTGTGCAGCTAACAACCTTTCAATCAAATTATTCTTTATCTCCATACGTTTGGCGTTAATTCGGATGGGCTTAACCCTTTCCTTCCGACTCAAGGCATCGGCGACTACATTCGCCTTGCCGGGATGGTATTTGATTTCACAATCATAATCATTTAAAGTTTCCATCCAACGGCGTTGCCTCATGTTTAATTCCTTCTGATTAAACAGATGTTGGAGGCTCTTGTGATCAGAATGAATCACACATTTGACACCATAAAGATAGTGCCTCCAAAGCTTTAGTGCGAATACAACGTCACCCAGCTCCAAGTCATGGGTGGTGTAATTCTTTTCATGCACTTTCAATTGTCTTGAAGCATAGGCAATAACTTTGCCTTTCTGCATTAGCACACACCCCATGCTAGTGTGCGAAGCATCACAATAAACCACAAAGTCTTCAATTCCATCTGGCAGTGTCAGTACCGGGGCGTTGCTCAACTTTTGCTTCAGAATATCAAAGGATTCTTGCTGCTTAGGGCCCCAAACAAACTTAACCTTCTTCTTGGTTAAGGAGGTTAGGGGTGCAGCAATCCTTGAAAAGTTTTCAATGAAACGCCTGTAATATCCTGCCAATCCCAGGAAGCTACGAATTTCTGTAGGCGTCTTTGGCTCTTTCCAGTTCATTACGGCTTCAACCTTAGCGGGATCCACCTGGATACCATGCTCACTAACCACGTGTCCAAGAAATTGGACTTCTCGTAGCCAAAATTCACACTTAGAGAATTTGGCGTAGAGCTTCTCCTGATGTAGAAGTTTGAGAATACAACGAAGGTGTTTCTCATGGTCAGCTTGGTTCTTAGAATAAATAAGAATGTCGTCGATGAAAACGATGACAAATTTATCCAAGTAAGGCTTGCAGACGCGATTCATGAGATCCATGAACGCGGCTGGTGCATTAGTGAGCCCAAAAGGCATCACTAGGAACTCGTAGTGACCGTAACAAGTCCTAAATGCAGTCTCGTGCACGTCTTCATCTTTGACCTTCAATTGATGGTAGCCTGAGCCCAAAAGGCATCACCCACTCCTTCATTTCTGTGGGTGCCAATCTGTATGGTGCTCTAGCAACAGGTGCCGCTCCGGGGATGATATCGATCCTGAACTCGACTTGTCTATCTGGTGGTAAACCAGGTAGATCATCAGGAAACACTTCTGGGTATTACGAAATGACAGGGATGTCTTCTATCTTTGGTTTAGGCTCATCAATAATCACTTGCGCCATGTAGATGACACACCCCTTCTTCAAACACTTGGAAGCCTTGAGCATAGTCACTTGCTCAGGTAGTCCATACTGGGTATCTCCCAGAATGGTGAGTGATTCACCAGACGGAGTCTTTATCACTACTTGTTTCATGTTACAGACGATTTGGGCCTGGTTATGAGATAACCAGTCCATACCCAGAACTATGTCAAAACCAGCCAACTTAAACGAAAGTAGGGACAGAGGAAAAGAATGGTTCTTAATGGATATAACACATCCTTCTAACATAGTTGAGACGGTTTCTATGGTTCCATCTGCTAACTCTACCTCATAATTCACTTTTAAGGTTTTGACAGGTAAATTCAACAATTTACAAAACTTATGATCTACGAAAGACTTATCTGCGCCTGAATCAAAAAGTACTCTTGCAAAGACATCATTCATAAGGAAAGTACCTGTTATGACATTATCGTCTTGCACCGCCTCTTTCGCGTCCATTCTGAAGACTCTGGCATTTGTCTTCTTAGCCTCTTCAGGCTTCTTGTTGTACTTTAGGCAGTTGGTCTTGATGTGCCCCTTTTCATTGCAACGGTAGCACGTTGCGTCTTTTATCTTTTTGCAATCTAGGGTTTTGTGATCCGTGGACTTGCAAATTCCACAAGCAAAGGGTTTTGACTGAGTCTGAGAGTTCGACTCCAGTCTGTACTTTCCATAGTGCTGCTTCTTGCAAATTTTACACTTGGGCTTTTCGCCAGAATTATGCCCATCCTTCCTCGACTCCGACCCTTTCTTGTTGTCACCGCTCCCACGGTGCTTCTTGTTCGACTTTCGTGAACCATCATCTTCACGCTTCCTCTTCTCAGCCTCCTTATTCCTCAGCGATCTCTGCCTGACCGCATCCAGAGTGAGGGATAAGGAAATGTCAGCTACAGATCTGATGGTAGCTGGCCGAGAAGCTTTGACGCTTGCCTTGATTTCCGGGGCTAAACCACCGATAAATCTAGCGATTCTTTTTGGCTCCGGGGTTACTAGATAAGGAACCAACCGGGACAGCGTATTGAAGCTTGTCAGGTAAGCTTGGCAGTCGAGGTTCGTCATCACCAACGATAGAAAGTCAGATTCTATCTTTTCCACCTCGTGTTGAGGGCAGAAATTTTCCTTAATCAGGGCGACAAATTGATCCCACGACATATTATACAATGGGATTTTTCCGGTGGCCTCGATCAGAGATCTCCACCATGCTAACGCTTCACCCTTAAAGGACTGTGACACAAACTTAACTACATCCCTTTCAGCGCACCCGCTGATATCTACCACCGTGTCCATCTCGTCCAGCCAAGTCATACAGTCGACGGCTCCTTTTTCCCCAGTAAAATCCCTGGGCTTACAAGACACGAAGTACTTATAGGAGCAACCCTTGTTACGGGGTTCTTGATGCAGTACTAAATGCTGAGATGGGACACTTTGATGGTTGGTGGACTGACGGTCATCACCATCTTTCTTGGGTCCATTCTTTTTGGGAGGAGGCTTGCTATGAGCCTCAGAATGTGTCCTGGGCTTTGAATGTGGTGCAGAGTGGGTCCTACTTCGAGTACCACTGTATTCCTCATACTGCCTATCCAAAGCCTGTGTAACAGCGCCGTCTATGATCGCTTTTAATTCGGCACCTGTTAACGTAATCTGGGCGTTCTCATTTTGCTCCACTGGATGGCTATTGATTTCATTTGAGTCAGCCATTTGAATTGAACTGTTGCATAAAACAAGGACAATATTTTATTTGGGAGTTTATTATGATTTCAATTATAATTTATCCTAATCGTATTAATCGTTAACCATGGTAAACAGAGACCATACTTGGTTAACTTATTAATCGTATTAATTTAGGATTTCAATTAAAATTTATCCTAATCATAAACAATAACAATATATATTAGCACATAAGGCTTAGTCACATGGACAATTCAGAGAATCAAGACTTTTAAGGTTTGAACCTAGTTCATTACCCTTATCAGACAGTGAGTCATAGCTACCTCTGTCTTTTGGCTCATATGGAAGTGAGCTGGGCCCGTAGGCATCATATTACCACGTATGGTAAAATATGATCATCTTAATTGATGATCTTAACCCATGATTCAGAGATCATATAATTGGGTTTGGAATCTTCCAAAGAATCCTTATACATATAAGAATGACATGTGATTTTAACGAATCACTTCTGCCAGGAGTGTTAACATGTTTTAAGATGTTAACAGGGATTTGAATCTTTTAAATAGGTCTTACCATCTTGGCCCGGTCTTATACTTGACACGAGGCTAGGTTTCACACTTTAAGATTCTTAATTACATAATTACATAGGCAGATTAATTTTAAAAGGAATGATTTTAATTTATTTATTTCATTTATACATTATTTATGCGCAAAATGGCAAACATGAAATTTATAAAACAAACATTCCATTGATTTATTCAAAATATTATACACTGCCCTAAACGGGTCTTTTCAAATAACAATATACCCTCGCAGGGGTCAAACAAGTACTTGCCCATGCAGGGGCTTTAAGCAAACAAAATAGTCCACGCAAGGACCTTAACAAATAAACATCATACCCGCGCAGGGGTTAACGGAAAACAGACCCACGCAGGGGTCAAATCATCACACATACATACCCACGCAGGGATTTATGGAAAGATAGGCCCACGCAGGGGCTTATACATAAAATGGAAGGATTCAATGATCCTTCTTGTTCTTCCCTTTGATCAATCCTACTAATCCTTGGAAGAAAGTTTGTCCTTCCCTGCGGTCCTCGTGAACTACCCGTTTAACTTGATTCAACCTCTGTAGGAGTTCTTCATGCTCAGGTGGTGAGAACCTAGGCAGCTGCGAATGAGTCCGAATAATAAGCCTAGGGGGTATCTGGTACCCTTGTGTTGGGTACCCTACTCCCCATGGATGTAACAACTGTGCTTGTAATCACTATGAACAGTTCTATTATCAATAAAACAATGTTATTTGATCCCAATGTTTGTTTGATTGTGTTTTACATTTTTCATGTTTTGACTTTTGTTCAATTTCAAACTCTACATCACTTTCTGGAGAGTTATACGCAAACTGGTGCGTAAACGTACTCAGTTTAATGCGACAAATACTCCGGAACATCAACATATACCCAACATACCTTAAATAACCTTTACATAACTTAGAAATAAGTTTTAAAGGCTTTGGTATGGCAAAAACAAGTTAATTTGCCTACAGGGACTAAACTTGACAAACTGCGAAAGTATGCCAATTTGAACTGTAACAGACATTCCAGAACATGACCATAAGTTAAACATACCATAAATATCCTTTACATAGCTTAGAAATAAGCTTTGAGGGGTTCGGTATGCTAAAATAAACTTTTGGGTCATTCAGGGACTAAAAGTGTCAAAAAGTGCACAAGTTTGCATTTTCGCGCATAACTTACGTTTTGAATACATCTGGACATCCAAAAATTTATGTAAGCATGACTACATTATATTTTAGTGTTCGCCATAAGAAAAATCCATTCGTCGCATCATTTGGATCGTTTTTCGCGCTTGTGCGCATTCCGTCGTAATTAAGCGAACATCACGTTCGTACGACCAAACGAACTGACATCAGACATATTTTTGAGCATGTTTCATGTCCACAATGTTTAGGCAACATTTTAGGGCCTTAAAGTTGGCTTTACGGGCCTTAGAAGTGTCGGAAATGGCCTTAAACACGTGCAGGGACTGAAACTGTCATTTTTCAAACATGTTTGCTGATCAGAAGGGCCAGGCGGCCCGCATTGTGTTTGTCTGATCCTGAAGCGGGCTGCGTCCCACTATCAGACCAGATTAAATGTTTTTAACAGCAGGTTGCAGCTGTTTGATCCTCACCCACACATTCCCAATTGCTTAGTCAGATGATAAGGACCATTTTTAGGCACCATAAGGTTCCAACAATTGTACGGTTGCGATTAAGGCACGTTTTCCATGAAATGATCTTAACGGTGGACCGAATACTATAAATACCCCACCCCCCATGCTTCAAAATCACAAGAACTTTGATTTGAGAAACTCTAAGTTGAAACTATTGTTTCATACCTGAGATTTTTGAATCGAAGTTAGCATTCGGGGACCCTTCGTAAGTATTCTTTCGTTCTTTTCCTTATTTTATTGCTTTTCGATTCAGAAAGTCAAACTTTTTTTGACTTTCAGCGTTGACCAGTAATGGTCAATGCGAAGTTCGGTTGAACTTCGCAACGTGAGTGTAATCACGTTGGTTATAGTCCCTTGGGACTATGCCTACTGATTACCACGTTGTCTAGGATCGTAGGGTAAGCGATCTAATGAATCGCTTATACCTCGAACCCGACCCATTTGGTCGATCATTAGGATCCAACCAAACACATTAGGTGACCATAGTAGGTAGGGAATAACCTTCCGAGGTTATACCCTATGGTCACATCGTTTAAGTAGTTGTATGATAGGTAGTTTATATGCCTTAGGTAAATTACCAGAATACCCTATTCATGTATAATTGGTAATTAAGCATATGTAACCTAAAATTTTGTCACATAACTGATTATGTAACATGTTTAGGCATATAACACTTGTCATAGGGCTAGTTAGGCGGTCCGAACGCGTTTCACGCGAACGACGCGTTAAAGTAGCATAAGCTACCTAAACGGGTCGTAATGGGTCGTAAACATTTATGTTAGGTTTCAATTAGTATGTAGGCTTTGTTGAACCATATTACACGAGTCTCCATACTCGTTTGGTTTACAAACCCTCATGCTACCCGATCTTCCGATTTAGGTCCGGTTTATTAACATAGTTACCTATATTAAGTGCCGTTTGATTCCGAGATCTATAGCATTACTTGGTGGTTATCTTTAGACAACTGAGCAATCTCAAGTGAGTACATAGACCCGTCTTTTACTGTTTTCCAAACTGTTTTGGGGTGAAACACATGTGCCTACTTGTTACTTTCATGCTTTCCTGTTTTCATATCATATACATGCTATGTTCGTTAGTACATTATAGTACATGATTTCATTACATCTTATGCTAGGTGTGCCCATTGTGTGCATTACTTAGTACATTGTTTTACATTACATTTCATGCTAGGTGTGCCCATTGTGTGCATTACTTAGTACATCGTTTTACATTACATTTCATGCTAGGTGTGCCCATTGTGTGCATTACTTAGTACAGCGTTTTACATTACATTTCACGCTACGTATGTTCATTTGATTTCATACTTAGTGCATTGTTTTCACATGCTTACATTTTTGGTATGACATTTGGTTTGTTTAACATGGAACAATACATTCATTAACATTGATCATGCCATTCGTTAGTAGGTAGTGGTACCATAGGAATTGACAACTCCCGTTTCGGACATCCTGGGTATGGGGATGAAAGGAATGACCGAATTCGATATACATAACTTAGATAAACCTTTAATTTGTTTAAGGGTTTATCGCCACAGGCTCAAGGCTTGGATGTATGCATTTTAACAATACCGCATAGATGTTTGTATCAGTATAGCATGCATTTGTTACATAAAACATAACTTTGATTTAAACTATGTTTTACTTCAATACCTTGTTTTGTGCATTTTACATATGGTTTAGTTGATATATTTCACTTACCATACATGACATTTTGGTTACACATTACATAATCTACATTGAACATAAACAGTTTGACATTGATATACACATTTGGTGGTTTACATTGGACATAGACATTTTGATATGGTTTACACAACAACACTTGACAATTGGTTTGTACATGAACAAGTTACATTGGTGGTTGTTTGGGTAAGTGATTTGAGTAATGATACGTGTGTAATATGATACAAACATGGTGGATACGCCGCTGGTACTTCCTATATATAAGTGTTTGTATAATATTACATAGCGTAACGTTATTTAAATCATTTCAGTATAGACATAATACATTTTATATACATAATATACTTTTCACAAAACATTGTTTTTACAAAACAGTTTATTTTATACAAACTCATTTTACATGGTTATTCATTTAACCTTACATTTACTTATACATATCAACTGATCTTATCGTTTTTCAAATGATTTACAAGACAAAGCAAATTACAAGGTTCATGACTAAACATTTTCTCAAATCCAAGTCATGAATCCTATTTTCACAAACCTATGTATCTCACAGGCATTTTTATGCTGACGTACCTACTTTCACATGTGTTTTCAGGTGCTTTTCCGTAGGCTGATGATCATGACACTAGGGAGGACCTGTGCCTTAGAGACTTAAAATGAAGCTAGACTGTGTTTAATTATGTTATAAAATCTTTTGTTTACTGTTCAAGACAATGTAACACCCTTGTTTGATAAATAAAATACAACTTTGTATGCCATGGTTATGAAACAATTTATTCTGTTACGACACGCCCCGATGTTTCCGCCGCGATTTGTTGTTTTACGCGGTCGGGGTGTGACAGAAGAGTTGGTATAAGAGCCAATGGTTATAGGGAATTAGGTTATTAGTAATGCTTTGACCTAGACTATAACTTTTCTAGGACCCTAACACAAGTTATCTTGTGTTTAGATCTTAAAACATGTACATCACCTATCCTTAGGTGATTATCAAAACAAGAACTAAAATTTTTCCGAAACGATTTTTGAAAAACAATCTTCTGTTTTTGAATGATTTATTACAAGGTTTTGAACCCTCAATTGTAAGGTTTTGAACCCTCTGTTATATGGTTTTGAACCCTTTTCAGTTTGGTTTTTGGCCTTGTGCCTTCAAATTTTCAAAATCCCGTCAAACGTTTTGGGTTTTAAATAATGTGAACATGTGCAAACTGGAAGGGTGAATGCCTGTATTCTGGGTTTTCTGTCTAGGCAAGCACTTCGTATAAATCTCATCAGACGCGAGACCAGTTGTGCTTACCTGGGAATTCTTGGGATGAGTGTTCACTTATAGGCGAGCATGTCTTCATTATACATTATTTTTGACCCATTTACTTTGATTAGTCACTGTGTGTCGTTTGTTTGCTTTGTGATACGGACGAATGACCACCATCTTTGCTTTTGTTGATTTTGTTTCATCTCATTCTCTTCATCCCATCATCTCACTCGTTTCTTTTCATGTTTCCTCTTTTAGAATGCCTCCTCGACGCGACAATCTGATTGCGACTGCCGAACTGGCAGAAATTATTGCGGAGCAAATGGCTGCTCAATTTCCAAATCTCTTTGCTCAATGGAACCAAGCCAACAATAACAACAATGTTCCATGCAAATACAAGGATTTTAACCAGGCTAAACCACTCAAGTTTAGTGGTTCTGAGGGAGCGACTGGGCTTCTTCAGTGGTTCGAGAGCATTGAGAATACTTTTCGCCACGTGCAGTGCCCGGATAATCGCAAGGTCGAGTTCTCCTCGAGTGTGTTTCAGAAGAGGGCTCTCACATGGTGGAACGGGGTTATGAGAGACCGGGGTGCAGAAGTTGCTCTCGCACAGACATGGGCTGAACTTAGAGCCCTTATGATGAGGGAATTCTGTCCTCGTCATGAGCAGCGAGCTTTGGAGAAGGAATTTGATGAGTTGAAGCAAGATAGTGGTGAGTACAGGGCTTATACTGATCGGTTTGAAGAGCTGAGTCTGCTTTGCCCGACTATGGTTACCCCACTCGACAAGGCTATCGAGAGATACATCGACGGCCTACCTGACTCGGTACAAGACATCCTAACTGGTAGTAACCCTACCACACTCCGTCAGGCAATCGAGTTATCAGCGACATTGACTGAGTCGCAGATCCGGAAGAACAAATTGCACAGGAAGGGTGACAAGGGCAAGAAACAGTCGGCTGACAAGGGGGATAGCAAGAAGGGTCAAAACAAGAATGGAAAGGACTCTGGTTCTTCGAAGAGGTCAAGGAAGCGTAAGGCTTCCCAAAATTTTGCTGTCACTGCCCAAGCTAATCAGGCAGCTCCCAACCAACCCGCACAGCCTCCAGCAAAGAAACCCTATTCAGGGAATGCACCTTTGTGCAATAGATGCAACAGTCACCATCAGCCGCAACATCAGTGCCGTTTCTGTACTAGCTGTGGGAAGTCAGGTCATCTTGCTGATGTTTGTCGGTTTGCTCAGAATCGCGCAGTTCAAAACCCGGCTCAACAAGTTGCACAGCATCCTGCTCAGCAACAGGGTCAAGCTGCACGACTACAATACCCACCAGGTGCTTGTTACAATTGTGGGGATCTGACCCACTACAGAAACCGATGCCCAAGGCTAGCTAACCAGAATCAGGTTCAGGCTCCGGCTCGAGGCCGAGCCTTTAACATGAATGCCCAAGAGGCACAGGCTGACGATAATGTGGTGAACGGTACGTTCTTTATTAATAATCAGCCTGCATCTGTTCTTTTCGATTCTGGTGCCGATAAGAGTTTCGTGTCATTGTCTTTTGAGCAAATGCTTCGCGTGTCTAGAACGAAACTAGGTAAACCTTTGACAGTAGAAGTTGCTAGTGGTGAACCCATTGTTCTTGATTCTGTTCTTCGCAACTGCCAGTTGAACCTTAACGACCATCTTTTTCCTATTGACCTCGCGCCTATGCAACTTGGAAGCTTCGACGTTATTGTGGGAATGGATTGGTTATCCAAGCATCACGCAGAGATAGTTTGTTCTGAGAAGATTGTTCGTGTGCCGCTTTCGACAGGCGAGATTCTGCAGGTTCAAGGTGAGAAGCCTACCGGTGGTCTCAAACTCATGTCTTGTTTTAAAGCTCGGAAGTATCTGCGGAAGAACTATGTGGCTTTCTTAGCACATGTCACAGAAGATAAAGGCAAGCGTAAGTCTATTTCAGATATTCCTGTCGTTCGGGATTATTCTGAAGTGTTCCCTGAAGATTTACCTGGTCTACCCCCAGCTCGCCAAGTCGAGTTCCGCATTGATCTCGTACCTGGTGCAAATCCCATTGCCAGAGCTCCATATCGTCTTGCACCATCTGAGATGCAAGAGTTGTCTAAACAGCTTCAGGAGCTCTCTGACAAAGGTTTTATACGTCCTAGTTTTTCACCTTGGGGTGCTCCCGTTCTTTTTGTCAAGAAGAAGGATGGATCCTTTAGGATGTGTATCGATTATCGTGAGCTTAACAAGCTTACCATCAAGAATCGATATCCCCTACCTCGCATAGATGATCTCTTTGATCAGCTACAGGGCGCTTCTTATTTTTCGAAGATTGATCTACGATCCGGATATCATCAACTTCGGGTGCAAGAAGAAGATATTCCCAAGACAGCGTTCCGTACTCGTTATGGGCATTATGAATTCACAGTCATGCCATTCGGTTTGACTAATGCTCCTGCTGTTTTCATGGACTTAATGAATAGGGTCTGCAAACCTTATTTGGATCAGTTCGTCATTGTTTTTATTGATGACATCTTGATATACTCTAAGACGCAAGCTGACCACGAGCGACATCTTCGTCTTACTCTGGAACTCCTAAAGAAAGAGCAACTTTTCGCCAAATTCTCCAAGTGTGAATTCTGGCTTAAAGAGGTTCAATTTTTAGGACATATTATCAACGAACGAGGTATTCATGTAGATCCCTCCAAGATCAGTGCGATTAAGGATTGGGATACGCCTACTACTCCTACTGAGGTTCATTCTTTTCTTGGTCTAGCGGGTTATTATCGCCGCTTCATAGAAAACTTCTCGAAGATTGCAGTTCCTCTAACTGCTCTAACTCAGAAGAAAATGCCCTTTTATTGGGGATACAAACAAGAGGAAGCTTTTCAACACTTGAAGCGGAAGCTTTGCGATGCGCCTGTTCTATCATTGCCTGAGGGTGATGATGATTTTGTCGTGTATTGTGATGCATCGAAATTGGGTCTTGGTTGCGTTCTGATGCAGAGGAACAAAGTCATAGCCTATGCATCAAGGCAGTTGAAGATACATGAGAAGAACTACACCACTCATGATCTTGAGTTAGGTGCGGTTGTTTTCGCTCTCAAGATCTGGAGACACTATTTGTACGGTACAAAGTGTGTGGTTTTCACGGACCACAAAAGTCTTCAGCACATCTTCAACCAGAAAGAACTCAACATGAGGCAACGACGTTGGGTTGAGCTTTTAAACGACTATGACTGCGAAATTCGCTACCATCCTGGTAAGGCGAATGTCGTAGCTGATGCATTGAGTCATAAGGAACGTACTAAGCTTCATTGTGTACGTGTTCAATCTGTTATTCAAGCTCGATCCGATATTCAAGCACGCATTTCTCAGGCCCAACAAACTTGTGTTTCACAAGGTTTGATGGATAAGGAATTTCCTTATCACATAACACCTGCTCTTGAACTGAAGGACAATGGATCATATTACTTCATGGACCGTTTGTGGGTCCCAAGCCAGGATGATCTTCGTGCCTTGCTTATGGATGAAGCCCATAAGTCTCGTTATTCTATTCATCCGGGCTCAGATAAGATGTATAAGGATCTTCGTATTCACTATTGGTGGCCTGGTATGAAGAAAGACATTGCCTTATACGTATCAAAATGCCTTACTTGTCTTAAGGTTAAGGCTGAACATCAGCGTCCTTCAGGTTTATTGGTGCAACCAGAGATCCCAGTTTGGAAATGGGAAAACATTACTATGGATCTTGTTACCAAACTCCCGTGCACAAAGAAAGGTCATGATGCCATCTGGGTAGTCGTTGATCGTCTTACAAAGTCAGCACATTTCTTGCCAATCCGTGAGGATTTTCCTGCTGACAGACTTGCTCAAATCTATGTGGATGAAATTGTAGCTCGACATGGTGTTCCGTTGAACATCATTTCTGACAGAGATGCTCGTTTCACTTCTCATTTTTGGAGAACCATGCAATCTGCTATGGGGGCCCAACTTAATCTGAGCACAGCTTATCATCCGCAAACGGATGGTCAATCAGAGAGAACAATCCAGACTCTGGAGGATATGCTTAGAGCTTGTGTGATCGATTTTGGTGGTAGTTGGGATTCACATCTTAAATTGATTGAATTCTCCTACAACAACAGTTATCACACCAGCATCAAAATGGCTCCTTTCGAGGCTCTCTATGGTCGAAAATGTCGTTCACCAGTCTGCTGGAATGAGATCGGCGAGGCTCAACTTACTGGACCTGCCCTCATTTTAGAGACAACTGACAAGGTCAAGAAAGTTCGTGATAACCTTCAGACAGCTATGAGCCGTCAGAAGAATTACGCGGACCCAAAACGCAAACCCTTGGAATTTCAAGTCGGTGATCGATTATTACTTAAGGTCTCACCTTGGAAAGGTGTGATTAGATTTGGAAAGAAAGGAAAACTTGCACCTAGATACGTTGGACCATTCAAGATCGTCGAAAGAATCGGAAAGGTAGCCTACAGACTTGAGTTACCTCCTGAACTTGGAAATGTTCATCCAACTTTTCACGTGTCCAATCTCAAGAGGTGTACAGCTGATGAGAACCTCCACATACCGCTTGACGAAATTCGTGTTGGCAAAACACTGAAATTTGTTGAGAAGCCAGTGGAAATCATGGAACGTGAAGTCAAGTGGCTTAAACGCAAGCGCATTCCTTTGGTCAAAGTTCGCTGGGAAGCTAAACATGGACCTGAGTTTACTTGGGAACGCGAAGATCAAATGAAGGCGAAATATCCACATCTTTTTCCTCGAGTTTCCTCTAAATAAATTTCGGGACGAAATTTCCACAAGTAGGGGAGACTGTAACAACTGTGCTTGTAATCACTATGAACAGTTCTATTATCAATAAAACAATGTTATTTGATCCCAATGTTTGTTTGATTGTGTTTTACATTTTTCATGTTTTGACTTTTGTTCAATTTCAAACTCTACATCACTTTCTGGAGAGTTATACGCAAACTGGTGCGTAAACGTACTCAGTTTAATGCGACAAATACTCCGGAACATCAACATATACCCAACATACCTTAAATAACCTTTACATAACTTAGAAATAAGTTTTAAAGGCTTTGGTATGGCAAAAACAAGTTAATTCGCCTACAGGGACTAAACTTGACAAACTGCGAAAGTATGCCAATTTGAACTGTAACAGACATTCCGGAACATGAACATAAGTTAAACATACCATAAATATCCTTTACATAGCTTAGAAATAAGCTTTGAGGGGTTCGGTATGCTAAAATAAACTTTTGGGTCATTCAGGGACTAAAAGTGTCAAAAAGTGCACAAGTTTGCATTTTCGCGCATAACTTACGTTCTGAATACATCTGGACATCCAAAAATTTATGTAAGCATGACTACATTATATTTTAGTGTTCGCCATAAGAAAAATCCATTCGTCGCATCATTTGGATCGTTTTTCGCGCTTGTGCGCATTCCGTCGTAATTAAGCGAACATCACGTTCGTACGACCAAACGAACTGACATCAGACATATTTTTGAGCATGTTTCATGTCCACAATGTTTAGGCAACATTTTAGGGCCTTAAAGTTGGCTTTACGGGCCTTAGAAGTGTCGGAAATGGCCTTAAACACGTGCAGGGACTGAAACTGTCATTTTTCAAACATGTTTGCTGATCAGAAGGGCCAGGCGGCCCGCATTGTGTTTGTCTGATCCTGAAGCGGGCCGCGTCCCACTATCAAACCAGATTAAATGTTTTTAACAGCAGGTTGCAGCTGTTTGATCCTCACCCACACATTCCCAATTGCTTAGTCAGATGATAAGGACCATTTTTAGGCACCATAAGGTTCCAACAATTGTACGGTTGCGATTAAGGCACGTTTTCCATGAAACGATCTTAACGGTGGACCGAATACTATAAATACCCCACCCCCATGCTTCAAAATCACAAGAACTTTGATTTGAGAAACTCTAAGTTGAAACTATTGTTTCATACCTGAGATTTTTGAATCGAAGTTAGCATTCGGGGACCCTTCGTAAGTATTCTTTCGTTCTTTTCCTTATTTTATTGTTTTTCGAGTCAGAAAGTCAAACTTTGTTTGACTTTCAGCGTTGACCAGTAATGGTCAATGCGAAGTTCGTTTGAACTTCGCAACGTGAGTGTAATCACGTTGGTTATAGTCCCTTGGGACTATGCCTACTGATTACCACGTTGTCTAGGATCGTAGGGTAAGCGATCTAATGAATCGCTTATACCTCGAACCCGACCCATTTGGTCGATCATTAGGATCCGACCAAACACATTATGTGACCATAGTAGGTAGGGAATAACCTTCCGAGGTTATACCCTATGGCCACATCGTTTAAGTAGTTGTATGATAGGTAGTTTATATGCCTTAGGTAAATTACCAGAATACCCTTTTCATGTATAATTGGTAATTAAGCATATGTAACCTAAACTTTTGTCACATAACTGATTATGTAACATGTTTAGGCATATAACACTTGTCATAGGGCTAGTTAGGCGGTCCGAACGCGTTTCACGCGAACGACGCGTTAAAGTAGCATAAGCTACCTAAACGGGTCGTAATGGGTCGTAAACATTTATGTTAGGTTTCAATTAGTATGTAGGCTTTGTTGAACCATATTACACGAGTCTCCATACTCGTTTGGTTTACAAACCCTCATGCTACCCGATCTTCCGATTTAGGTCCGGTTTATTAACATAGTTACCTATATTAGGTGTCGTTTGATTCCGAGATCTATAGCATTACTTGGTGGTTATCTTTAGACAACTGAGCAATCTCAAGTGAGTACATAGACCCCTCTTTTACTGTTTTCCAAACTGTTTTGGGGTGAAACACATGTGCCTACTTGTTACTTTCATGCTTTCCTGTTTTCATATCATATACATGCTATGTTCGTTAGTACATTATAGTACATGATTTCATTACATCTTATGCTAGGTGTGCCCATTGTGTGCATTACTTAGTACATTGTTTTACATTACATTTCATGCTAGGTGTGCCCATTGTGTGCATTACTTAGTACATCGTTTTACATTACATTTCATGCTAGGTGTGCCCATTGTGTGCATTACTTAGTACAGCGTTTTACATTACATTTCATGCTACGTATGTTCATTTGATTTCATACTTAGTGCATTGTTTTCACATGCTTACATTTTTGGTATGACATTTGGTTTGTTTAACATGGAACAATACATTCATTAACATTGATCATGCCATTCGTTAGTAGGTAGTGGTACCATAGGAATTGACAACTCCCGTTCCGGACATCCTGGGTATGGGGATGAAAGGAATGACCGAATTCGATATACATAACTTAGATAAACCTTTAATTTGTTTAAGGGTTTATTGCCACAGTCTCAAGGCTTGGATGTATGCATTTTAACAATACCGCATAGATGTTTGTATCAGTATAGCATGCATTTGTTACATAAAACATAACTTTGATTTAAACTATGTTTTACTTCAATACCTTGTTTTGTGCATTTTACATATGGTTTAGTTGATATATTTCACTTACCATACATGACATTTTGGTTACACATTACATAATCTACATTGAACATAAACAGTTTGACATTGATATACACATTTGGTGGTTTACATTGGACATAGACATTTTGATATGGTTTACACAACAACACTTGACAATTGGTTTGTACATGAACAAGTTACATTGGTGGTTGTTTGGGTAAGTGATTTGAGTAACGATACGTGTGTAATATGATACAAACATGGTGGATACGCCGCTGGTACTTCCTATATATAAGTGTTTGTATAATATTACATAGCGTAACGTTATTTAAATCATTTCAGTATAGACATAATACATTTTATATACATAATATACTTTTCACAAAACATTGTTTTTACAAAACAGTTTATTTTATACAAACTCATTTTACATGGTTATTCATTTAACCTTACATTTACTTATACATATCAACTGATCTTATCGTTTTTCAAATGATTTACAAGACAAAGCAAATTACAAGGTTCATGACTAAACATTTTCTCAAATACAAGTCATGAATCCTATTTTCACAAACCTATGTATTTCACAGGAATTTTTATGCTGACGTACCTACTTTCACATGTGTTTTCAGGTGCTTTTCCGTAGGCTGATGATCATGACACTAGGGCGGACCTGTGCCTTAGAGACTTAAAATGAAGCTAGACTATGTTTAATTATGTTATAAACTCTTTTGTTTACTGTTCAAGACAATGTAACACCCTTGTTTGATAAATAAAATACAACTTTGTATGCCATGGTTATGAAACAATTTATTCTGTTACGACACGCCCCGATGTTTCCGCCGCGATTTGTTGTTTTACGCGGTCGGGGTGTGACAATGGATCTCCATAGGGTCCTTGGGTGTTGTAGTTCGCTGCCACCAGGTAAGGGTCAGCCTCCGCGTAACCATAGTTATGATGCATTGGGGGTTCAAACGGGTTGTATGCCATGGAACCCGTATACGCTGAAATTGGGTTGTCAAAACCCATCGGCGGCATCGCGGGGTTGGAAGGTCCACCCATTTGTGGGTCCTCCTGATGTGGCGAGTAGTGACTGGCACTTGACTGACGTGGGGAGCTGAAATGAAAGTCTTCCGCACGTGATGACATACGTGCACCTGTCCTCCTACACCTTGGTGGTGGCGGAGGCACCTGATTAACTGGTGGTGGTGGTGGAGGCGGTGGCGTAACTGCCACGAATCGGTGATCCTCAGAGGAATCTTGATGATGTTGCTGCTGCTGCTCATGAGGCGACTGCTGCTGCTCATGAGGCGATGAGTGGTGAGGAGGTGTGTAGTACCACTCGTGCCGAGTGAACTTCTCCTGAAAGCTGTCCGGACCAACATAAGGTGATCCGTGAAATGAAGATCCGTCGGAGAATTCGATCGGATGGTTTGGAGTACCACTCGCCGGCATGACGGGGTCCGTATCCTCGTCCATGTCATCTGCATTATCACCGGAGAAGTGATCGTCTGGCCCTAGTGGGTTGAAACCCACGGGTTCTGGTATGAATCCTACCGGGTTAAACTGTCCCTGAAAAACAGGTGTAGGGTCTCCATAGGAATGATGGGACAAAGACCTCTGCAGCGGTATATATGAAGGCTGGGGGTTGTTCGGTTCGTAGTCCGGTTGTGGGCCATACGGGTTTTGGACCGGAGGGGTAGAGCTGTGAGATATCGATCACCTGGCCGGCTCAAATAAGTTCCTTCGGTTTTGCCGTGGATCATCGCTCTCTGTTGTCGAAGGAGCTCGTACATTTGAGGGTCCTGCCTCGTTGTCGTTTGGGGCGGTGATCGGCCCCTTGCCTCGTCCCCTCCTTCTGAAGAATCTTGGAGGCATCTTTGTTAAGCCTGTCATTATAATATGAGATAACAATAACAAAATATAAAATTTAAAGGACAAAACAAAAACCGAATAAGGTGGAATTTGTCCTATGTTATAAGTCTAGACTCGAAGGTTTTAGATATGTGCAATTGTGTACTGAGATTAAACACAAAAGGCTAGTGTTTAATTCACTCAGAGTTGGCTCTGATACCAACCTGTCACACCCCGATTTCCACGTGTCACCGGTGGGCCCGGTGGGGGAGTATCGTGACGTGGTTGGCAACGTAATAGTCAAACAACACAATATTATTATGCACAGCGGAAGCAAATTTAAAATATGATACAACCGAATTTAATATTGTTTTATCAATGTAACAATATCCGGAAGTTTATCCACAGTAGGATCGAAACAAAATAATATTAATGGTTCAACAGACTTCAGGCATCCTAAGCTTGCGAGACTTTTTATTGATGCTTAGGAGACAATCCAGCCAATTTCGATTAGTACCTGCATTCAGTCTTTTTGGGAAAATACATCAGTTTACACTGGTAAATACAATCAACTGACTCATTTTGGAAAATGATTTAAAATTGGTTTGGATGCACATGGCATAAACATTATTATAACTTGGGAGAATTATTTAATATTATAATCTTGTGAACGAATTACATGTTACTTATGCGCTCAGTAGCCCGGATCTTGTCCGGGTTAAAGATCAATAGACACACCACATAATTGAGTTAGACACTGACAGGTGTACGCCTACACCCCGTGCTCAGGTCATGGCCATCTCGTAAGATGATGCCAAGGATATCCGGGACATGGTCATTAACCCCCCAAAGGGTGTAAAGTAAACAAGACTGTTTAAACGGGCCGATCAAATTATTCAACTACCCACTTAATGTGGAGATTTGATGCCCGATCAAGCGGTATGCTATATACCGTAACCCAAGCCCGTATAGGGAAAATAAGTTAAAAGTATTTACCTGAGTAAGTATTAATCACAATAAGCAAAATGCACGTAGCTTTTACTGGTCCTCCTAATCTGGAACAAAGGTTTATAATAACCTATTAGAATTCTAACAGGCCTTTTATTAAGCTTAAGCTTAGACCGGCTAGTTTCAAGGTACGGTTCGTACGCATGATTAAGCGAAGACCGGATAGAATGTGATTCAGACCCGACAAGTTTGAAGACTTGTTTAATATGGGTTTATTATTCACATTCTGGATTTTGAGATAAAACCGATAAGGTTTGACCCGTTTCGGCTAATTTATGTAAACTTGTTACGTAAACCGAACCGTGCGCGTAATAAGCGTAACGGGTATCCGTAAGAGCCATATACAGGTTTCCTAAGTTAATATGCTTCAAATATGTTGTGACATCAGTAAGATGTCTTTCATTATCCCCGAAACGTATTTAAACACAAACTAGGCCCCGTAGGGGTAGTTTGGTCATTTAAAAGTGTATAAAAGAGTTTTAGTAACATTCTGAGTTACGGGTCTGATGTATTCAGAAAATATACTCAATTTGCTAAGTTATATCAGTAGGTTAAAGCATGTATGTGAAATTTATCATTTTTAACCAAACTATGCCCCGTAGGGGTATTTTGGTAATTTCACATAAGCCGAAAAGCTCAAAACTGAAGTCTGAGTTTATCAACCTTTGCTTACTATTAAAAAATTCTAATTTTCCTAAAATATCAGTAGGTATCAACCCGGGTATGTTCAATATGATTTTAATACATACTATGCGTTAGAAACGCTAAATAAGGCGATTAAAGGCCATTTCCGGGTTCGATACTTAAATCTGATATTTTTATATTTCCAGAAGGCTTAAAATAATTTATTTATCATATGTGATCAGTAGCAAAAGGTTTGGAGTCGTTTAGATGTGTAAAACTCATTTTATGGCCCGTAAGGGCAAAACCGACAATTACCGGATTAAGCCTACGACTATGAGTTATGCTCAGCCTAAAATTAATTAAAAATCTTTAAAATTCCCAAAATAATATATTACATCAGTGGGTATTAAGTTTGATACCAAAAAGTAGGCTTAACTAGGTTATACGCTAATTACGCCGTTTTATTAACATAAAGCATTAGTTTTGCGATAATGAGCATAACTCTTAATCTACAAGTCAAACTGATGTCAAACTTTGCATACAAGTTTATATATCAGTATTCACGGTTTCTACACTTTTACATTTTCATAAATCACATTCTAAGGTAATAAGGGCATAACGGTCAACATATGAGCAATTAACGGAAACATGCATATTAATTGGATAACTAATGAACCAAGGTGTATAATCACAGAGGGTTGTTCTAACATGTAACCTAGTCCAATTAAAGCTCTGAGTCATTTCTAAAACATGCCTAAACGGGTCAGAACTGAAAGTCAAAGTGAAAGTCAAACTATGCGACTTTCGGTTCCGAACCGGGTCTAAACAGGAAATTGTCGGGTTGAACATGTTTAGACATGTTGTTACACTTATTACTAAGTTATAACAATGATCAAACAGGTTGTATATGATTTGCATTGCTAATTATGCATAAATGGTATTTTAAGCTTCCTGTTGACTTTTCTAAGTACATGTTTGACCCGACATTTGAACTAGTTAGAGTGGTGATCAGGGGAAACCCTTTTGAGGTTTTATTACCCACATAAATACCAACATATAACTACTTTTAATTCGAGATATGACTGAGCCATTATTGACCAATCTCGAAGTCATACCATAATTACGACGGTTTGACTTTTAGCTAATTAACTAAGCTAAAACCAATTAAAGAAGGACTAGCAGACTTACAAGGGTCCAATGCACGAAATATGATCACTTGAGGCTGCTTGATAGCTCCAAAAATGATCCAACAATGCAGGAGAAGGTGTGGGAATGTTTGTAACTAAAGAGGCTTTATATAGTGATCCAAGACACCATAAAAGCTTGACATCTTAGTCTATCACCCATCCACAACTGATTAACACTTGTCCTAGTGCTTAGGGGGTGCCTAGGGGTCGTCCACATGTGAGAAAAACCGGCTAGAATGGTCACAATCGCGCATAACAGGCTGATGCCTGTTTTCTGGTGCTGGGCAAGTGCTTGCGCACCGTAACAATTATTTGTTACGGTGCACAACAAATCATCAGGGTCCAAAAATGTTGTTCTTTCATGCTTTCGAAAAGGCAACCTCAATATCCGACTTTGGGGCCTCAATTATCATCTAGGGACCTCCAAGAAGTGCCTTATACAGTAACATACCCTACCATTTTGAATTGTTTCAGTTGAATTCATTTTGAAAGTGCCTTAAACGACGGTTTACCGTAGGAATTCTATCGGAACCCATCTAGCACTATGAATTTAATTATTGACAACTACATTCCTGGATTTTTAAATATACTAGATGTTTAATGTACGTATACTTGGGTCTTGGGATTTATAAATGAGGTCGTTCAGAGGTAAAAATTAACATGACACCGCTTTTAAATCCTGCCAAAACATCTTTATTAAATCCGAGTTTACAACGCGTTTTGTCTTATATGACACGTGTCGCTAAATCGTTGAACACGAATTTTCGAGGTGTTACAACACCAAGTGGTGAAAAGATCATAATCAAAGGAGATAAGCCAACCCAATCGACAAAATTTATCTCTGTGATGAAAGCTGCAAGTTATGAAAGGAAAGGAGGATTAGTATATATGATTTTCGTAATCATTAATACTAAAGGAAAAGAATTAAAAGATATTCCTGTAATATCTAAATTCTCAGACGTCTTTCCAGAAGAGTTACCTGGATTACCGCCTGATAGAGAGGTTGAATTTAGAATTCACCTAATACCAGGGACGGCACCGATTGCCAATGCACCATATCGATTAGCACCAACAGAGATGCAGGAACTGAAGAAACAAATAGATGAACTTCTTGACAAAGGTTTTATACAGCGGTGTTATTTGTTAAGAAGAAAGACGGATCTATGCGTATGTGCATTGATTATCGAGAGTTGACCAAGGTTACGATTAAGAATCGGTACCCACTACATAGAATCGATGATCTATTCGATCAACTTCAAGGAGCTCGATTCTTTTCTAAGATCAATTTACACTCAAGATATCATCAACTGAAAGTACAGGAAGAAGACATTCCTAAAACTGCGTTCAGAACAAGATACGGTCATTATGAATTTACCGCTATGCCATTTGGTTTAACCAATGCCCCAACCACATTTATGGACATAATGAACAGGATATGTAAACCATACCTGGATAAATTCATAATTGTCTTTATAGATGATATTCTAATTTACTCTAAGAGTAAAGAGGAACATGCAGCGCATCTGCATACACTTCTGGCATTGTTGAGAAAAGAGAAGCTTTATGCTAAATTCTAAAAATGTGAATTTTGGTTACAAGAAATGCAATTCCTTGGACATTGGGTTAATCATGAAGGAATTCATGTGGATCCCACAAAGATCGAGGCAATTACTAAGTGGAAAGTCCCTGAATCACCAACAGAAGTAATAAGTTTTCTTGGACTGACAGGATATTATAGACGGTTTATTCGAGATTTTTCTAGAATAGCCATTCCTTTGACCAAACTGGCCTATAAATCAGTTAAGTTTGAATGGGGACCGAAACAAGAAGAAGCTTTTAATATTCTTAAGCAAAGGTTAACCAACGCACCCATACTCGCATTACCAGAAGGAACTGAAGACTTTACAGTCTATTGTGATGCGTCTAAGGTAGGATATGGATGTGTGTTGATGCAACGCCAAAAGGTTATAGCTTATGCATCTAGACAACTTAAGAATCATGAAGAGAATTACACAACCCATGATCTAGAATTAGGAGCCATAGTTTTCGCCCTTAAGATTTGGAGACACTATTTATATGGAAATAAATTTGTAGTCTTCACCGATCATAAGAGTTTAAGGTATATTTTTGGGCAAAAAGAATTAAATATGAGACAAAGACGCTGGATGGAAGTTCTTAGTGATTATAATTGTGATATCCAGTATCATGTTGGGAAAGCTAATGTAGTAGCTGATGCTTTAAGTAAAAAATATCATGAAAAGCCGAAACGAGTACGTTCTCTCAGATTAAATCTACAAGTAGATTTAAATGAGCAAATCAGAGAAGTACAGGGAGCAGCAATCAAGGACGATGCTGAAAATTTAAGAGGAATGATTAAGGAATTAGAACAAGGAACAGATGGAATTTGGAAGTTCCATAAGAAAAGGATGTGGATACCTAAACAAGGAAACCTACGCCAAAAAATTCTAGAAGAAGCTCATAAGTCTAAGTATACGAAACATCCAGGAAGTGATAAGATGTATCAAGATCTAAGAAAGAATTTCTGGTGGATAGTAATGAAAAAGGATATAGCAAATTATGTTACTAAATGTCTAACTTATTCACAAGTTAAAGCTGAGCATCAGAAACCCTCAGGATTACTACAACAATTAGAAACGCCAATATGGAAATGGGAATGATAACAATGGACTTTGTTACCAAATTACCCAAGACAAGAAAAGGAAATGATACAATCTGGGTGATTGTAGACAGATTAACCAAATCTGCTCATTTCTTACCCATGAAGGAAACTTTCAGTATGGAAAAGTTAGCCAAGCTATATGTAAATGAAGTAGTTTCACTACATGGAATTCCTTTATCTATCGTATCCGATAGAGATAGCCGTTTTACTTCTCATTTTTGGACCAGTTTCCAAAAAGCAATGGGAACCAGGTTAAATCTAAGCACAGCTTATCATCCACAGACGGACGGACAAAGCTAAAGGACAATTCAGACGATGGAAGATATGCTTAGAGCCTGTGTAATTGATTTCAGAGGAAATTGGGACGACCATTTACCATTAATAGAATTTTCCTACAATAATAACTATCATACTAGCATTAATGTGTCACACCTTAACTTTTGCGGAAGCGTGATTATTGGTGTGACTTTCTTAATACCATAGCATTCAATCATAACAATGCTACATGATAAAAACCATAAGATGTTCATCCATTAATTAAGTTTGAAAATAACATAACACACTTGTCTGAATTGCTGACACCAAATTCAAGTTACAAACCACAACAAGTTTTAAGGAGTTCACTAAGACTCGACAAAAGATCTTAAACAAACCCGAGTTTAGAAACATGTATCCCGTCCAGGAATAAGATACATCTCCTAAATCCTACGACCCCGTATGACATCTTTTAGTTATGACGCAGCTTGAAAACATGCAACACCTGCCAGATCCACTTAGTTTCCTGAAATACATGTTGTTTAAAAAAACATCAACAAAAGTTGAGCGAGTTCAAGTGTTTGTGTATATGTATGTATTAAACCTTTGTAACAGTGTATGTATGTAAGTTTGTAAATCCCGGTATGAAAGCAAACAAGGAAAAGATCACCAATGGTTTGCAAGGCCACTGATATGTGTGACGGTGTAGGAAGACTCAAACCTAGCAAATTTGTACCGGGTTTCCGGCTGGAAGACATAGTCACCCTATGGGCCACCCTGGTCCTCATGGGTGTGGGCTCGCTACACCCAAATAGATCTATCACTCATGCCCCTCGGTCCTTATACGAGGATTAATGGTCCCAAGTATCCGCCTACCCATTCACATGATCTATGGTACTTTCCTAGGCTAACCATACCAATTGTATTTGTATGTAATCCTTTTGTAACATGTATTCCACCCCCGAAGTAAATAAACAAAACAGTTTAAAGAAAAGGGGGACATGAACTCACAGTCTTGAGTCTTCAGATTCGTAACTCAAATCTCTTCAGCAAACACGACTACCTACAATGTACTAACGTCTATTAGACGAACGGTTCGTGCCTTGCCTTAGTATTAATGTTTTCGAGTTACGTTTCTTTTAAGTCTTCAATATTATTCCAAGTTATAATTATTTGTTAAAATAATAAATATTTTAACTTTAAATTATATTTTATTTTGGAATAATTGTTAAACAATATTTTTGTAACAATACTTCTCAAGTATTTATTTTCGTATTTCCTTCCCAAGGATGGGGGTATCTCATACATGTATCTTCGTATTCTTGTATTTGTAGTTTCAAAATAATACATTTTCAAGTCTCACTGTAGAAAATATATAATAACTTATTTTGTCCAAAAGTAATGTATTCAAGGAAATATATATATTTTTCTCAAAAACCATATATCTTCTAAATATTCCAAGAAAATATATTTTAACTTTCCCAAAAATAATATATTTTCTCCTTGTCGAAAATATGATATACTTTGTAATAACCATAAAAATCATACTTTCATTTCTTGTATCCAAAATAATATTTACCAAAAATACGCTCATAAATGTAGTTTCTGGAATATTTTATAAGTTACGTTCTTTCGTTCGGTTTCGCAATATTATGTGTGTAACTCATATATATTTATTCCTTGTGATTTTTGGTAATATTTTGGATTGTAATATCTTGGTATTTTGTTAAGTTATATTACTTTAAATCCTAAAATAATATAACTAATACACAAAGTATACAAATAATCACACACAATGTGTCTTTAATGTAAATAGATATTCTAAATACGTATTTATCCAATTTTATTTATAAAAACCAACCTCCAATACTTGTATTTTTTTGTAGCAAAATCTATGGCAAAGTTTATATTGAAAACCATAGTTAAAACACACTTGTAAATATTTGTTTAGAAAATATTTTTCTAAGTGTTTATATTTTTTGAAAATTTTGTCATAGTTTCCCCTAAAAATGGAGGTGTCCATGCTATCAAAGCATATCATTTTCTTTTCAAAATCATCACAAACAATCAACAATCAACCCTAAACAACTTACACTTACCAAGTGCCAAAACAATGCTATTTGCACTACAACATAAACTTGAATCTTTATAAAAACTTGTAGGAACTTGGTAGTATGTTTAGTAGGTTTAGTTACCCTTTAAAATGTTTTCACTTCTTTAAAAGCTTCATTCTTGAAGGATTTAGGTGTTTACAACTTGTAAACTCATTTTACAAAAACGTCTCTTTATGAAATCTTCTTGTTTCTCTAGTGTTTCTACACTTGTTTTATCACCAAAAATAGTGTATGTTTAAGTAAGAACCAAGATCTACTAAAAATCATATTTTGAACTTGGTTCTCTTGGAAAACCATTTATAAATCTTAGATCCATAAGATTATTAGATGATCATCTTGTTTCATCACATAATCATCCTCTTACTTGCTAGATCATGTGTTTAAACACAATCTAGCAAGCTCCTTATGATGATCAACATCATAATCTCAAGAAAATAACAATTAAGTATCATACATACTTTAAACAACATAGTTTCATCATGATTTCATCATATGACAAGCTTATGTTCATGTTTCAAGATTATGTTCTTTAGTGTTCTACTAGATTATAAATGTACATCATCTTTTAACCAATAATTTATGAAGTAAGATCAAGTGATATGAAGCTTACTACTAGCACAAAGGCTAGGGAAGAACACTTGATGAAAAAGATGATAAATGTGTTGGATAAAAGCTATTGGAAGTGGTCCTTCAAGCTCCACACTTCTCAATCTAGCTTCTAACACCTTGTGAGGACTTGAGATTGCATGAAAGTGAGATGATGGTGGTGGTGTGATTGTTGCTTGTTCTCGGCCGAAAGGAGGGAAGGGAGGAAGGAGATGAAGTGTGTGTTTGTGTGTGTGAGAGATATGAGCATTAGATCCTTCATGTCTTACTTATAACATGTTTAAGCTATGTCCAATGGTTAATATGTCCTCATTAGTACATACAAATCTCTAACAAAATCATTGGAGATTTAGTGTGATCAAGGGTGGGCCACACCCTTGATGCCGTGAATCATGGGGGGTTATTGGTTGGGGTTCAATGGTAGTTAAGTTAATTAGTTAGATTCTA
This sequence comes from Helianthus tuberosus, assembly GCA_030545235.1. NCBI lineage: Eukaryota > Viridiplantae > Streptophyta > Magnoliopsida > Asterales > Asteraceae > Helianthus > Helianthus tuberosus. Next base: position 124,911,011 of record CM060412.1, read on the forward strand.
ACGGTATTAGTTAGGTGTAAAGTGTATTATGTGTTATATAGTGTGTTAGGGTGTTCGGGGATCATAACTAGCTCAGAAATACTAAAACAATCTTTCTAGTATAATTTTGGTGTTTCGGGTAGTGTCCGGTTGTTCGGTTAGATACCGGTTCGTTAAAGTGTCAAACTATTCTGTTTAGTGATCTTTAAGTACCCTTTTGTGACACTTTTAATCCCCGACACTTAGGAAAGCATTCAAGACCATTCAGTCATTTTTTTGCATGAAACTAGCTTGTTAAAAAGCTGATTTTTGCTGAATTATGCAGAATTCTGCCCTTTATGTGGGTTTTAGGCACTTTCCGGCACTTTATCTATCACCTAGAAAAGCAGTTTTGTGGCCCTTCCCTACACACTATACTAGTGTAGAACTTGGTTTCTAGCTCATACTGGGTCTCAAAACACTGTCTGTCTATGTACTGAACCCCGTTAGCATATTCCAGTTTTATCCGTTAACTATGCTAACTGTGCTTTGTGCATCATGTATGTCAATATAGTTTGTACGTGATAATGATGTGACATTATGTAATATGTGATGCACATGTAAGTATGATGCAGTAATCAGAAAGCAGTTTAAGTCATTAATTGTAATTCAGCACAGTCATTAAGCACTAATCATGGTAGTTTAAATGGGATGGATACCTGTATTTTTTACGGTTGTCACATTCTCCCCCTGTTAAGAAAATTTCGTCCCGAAATTTAAGTTCTGCTACTAGCTGCAGGGGAGTTGGGGAACAAGTGCGGGTATTTTGCCTTCATGCGATCCTCACGCTCCCAAGTGAACTCTGGGCCGTGTCGCGTGTTCCAATGAACCTTGACGAGTTTGACACTACTCCTGCGTGTCTTGTTAATCTTCCAATCAGTAACCTCAACAGGTTCTTCGGTAAAGTGGAGTGTGTCGTCAATGTGGACTTCATCGGCAGGAATGACAACTGTTTCTTGAGTTGGACTCTTTTTCAGATTAGATACATGAAATGTATCATGAACGCCATTCAGTTCTGCGGGTAGATCCAACCTGTAAGCTACAAGACCAATCCTTTCCAGGATTTTGAATGGTCCAATGTATTGCGGGTTCAACTTCTCACGCTTCCCAAAGCATGCTACACCCATCCAGGGTGAAACTTTTAACAAAACCGTATCTCCCACTTGAAACTCCAAAGGTTTCCTCCTTTGATCCGCATAGCTCTTTTGACGATCACGAGCCGCCTTGATGCGCTCTCGGATCTGTATAATCTTGTCTGTCGTCTCTTGAACCAATTCAGGACCAACAAGCTGTCTATCACCCGCGTCTGCCCAGCATAACGGTGATCGACACTTGCGTCCGTAGTGAGCTTCAAACGGTGCGGCTTGAATGCTCGCATGGTAGCTGTTGTTATATGAGAATTCAACTAACGGTAGATGGGTGTCCCAACTGCCACCCAAATCCATTACGCAAGCTCGCAACATGTATTCTAGCGTTTGAATCATCCGTTCGCTCTGGCCATCTGTCTGTGGGTGAAAAGCAGTACTCAGATTCAACTGAGAGCCAAAACCTTCTCGAAAGGACTGCCAAATCCTTGACACAAATCTTCCGTCTCTATCAGAAATAATCGAGAGAGGCACTCCATGTCGTGCAACTATTTCTCTCAGGTACAGCTCAGCAAGCTTACTAGGGTTATCCTTTTCCTTGATCGCCAAAAAGTGTGCAGATTTCATCAGACGGTCTACGATTACCCAAATCATGTCATGACCTCTGGGTGTCTTTGGTAACTTTGTTATAAAATCCATTGAAATTTGCTCCCATTTCCACATGGGTATTTCAGGTTGTTGGAGAAGACCTGAAGGCTTCTGATATTCGGCCTTTACCTTGGCACAAGTCAAACATTTTCCAACATACGTTGCAACATCGCCTTTCAATCTCGGCCACCAGTAGAAATCCTTTAAATCTTGGTACATTTTATCCGATCCTGGATGGATCGAGTACCGTGACTTATGAGCTTCATCGAAAATTACTTCTCTAAGACCCCCAAAGAGGGGAACCCAAATTCTTCCCATGAAACACAACGTTCCTTCCGCATTTGGTACCAACTTTTTCTCCATCCCACGGAGATATTCATCTTCAAGATTCTTTTCCTTAAGAGCTTCTCTCTGCGCGGAACGAATGCGCAACGAGAGATCCGTTTGAATAATCATTTCCAAAGCCCTCACCCTGATGGGCTTGATTCTCTCTTTCCGACTCAAGGCGTCTGCGACCACATTCGCCTTCCCTGGGTGATACTCAATTTCGCAATCATAATCGTTTAACAACTCAACCCATCGTCTTTGTCTCATATTAAGCTCCTTCTAATCGAATATATGCTGTAAGCTTTTGTGATCAGTAAATATCATGCATCGGGTGCCATACAAATAATGCCGCCAGATCTTCAAAGCAAACACCACAGCGCCTAGTTCCAAATCATGTGTGGTGTAGTTCTTCTCATGAACCTTTAACTGGCGTGAAGCATAAGCTATAACCTTCTGTCGCTGCATCAGCACGCAGCCTAAACCTTGACGTGAGGCGTCGTAATGTACCACGAAGTCATCAGTGCCTTCGGGTAGGGATAAGATGGGTGCATCACAAAGCTTGTTCTTCAACAACTGAAATGCTTCTTCTTGCTTATCTTTCCATTCATACTTCTTGTCCTTTTGAGTGAGGGAGGTCAATGGTTGAGCGATTTTTGAAAAATACTCGATGAATCTACGATAATACCCTTCCAAACCTAGGAACTGACGGATCTCGGTTGGCGTCTTCGGAGTTTCCCAATTCTTGATTGCCTCGATCTTTGTGGGATCCACATGAATTCCATTTTCATTTACCACGTGACCAAGGAACTGAACCTCACGCAACCAGAATTCGCACTTCGAGAACTTCGCGTATAATTTCTCTTCCTTGAGAAGCTCTAAGATAGCTCTTAGATGTTGCTCATGTTCTTCCTTCGTCTTCGAGTAAATCAAAATATCGTCGATAAACACAATCACAAATTTATCAAGATATGGCTTACAGACTCTATTCATCAAATCCATAAACACTGCTGGCGCATTTGTCAACCCAAACGGCATAACCAGGAACTCGTAATGTCCATATTGAGTCCTGAAGGCAGTCATTGGAATACTTTCCTCTTGAATTCTCAACTGGTGATAACCTGATCGAAGATCATTCTTGGAGTAAAAACTCGAACCTTGTAGTTGATCAAACAGGTCATCAATCCTTGGCAAAGGATACCGATTCTTGATAGTCAACTTGTTTAGCTCTCGGTAGTCGATACACATGCGGAAACTACCGTCCTTCTTCTTAACAAACAAAACTGGACCTCCCCAAGGCGAAAAGCTTGGTCTGATAAATCCCTTGTCCAACAACTCCTAGAGTTGCGTCGACAGCTCTTGCATCTCGGAAGGCGCAAGTCGATAAGGTGCCTTGGCTACAGGTGCGGCGCCTGGAACTAAGTCAATGTGGAACTCGACTTGTCTTTGAGGTGGCAATCCTGGCAAGTCTTCGGGAAAGACTTCAGGATATTCCTTCACAACTGGAATGTCTTCTAGGTTTGGCTCAGCGGCTTTCTTGTCCACAATGTGTGCCAAGAAGGCAACACATCCTTTCTGCAAACATATTCGGGCTTTCAAACAACTGATGATCCTTAGGGGTGTATCGTGCTTTTCTCCATGCACTACAATTGTTTCTCCATTCGCCATCGGAATGCGAATGACCTTCTCGTGACATACGATCTCTGCTCGATTGCTTGACAACCAATCCATCCCCACTACCATGTCGAAGCTTCCCAACTCGACTGGCCGAAGATCAAGCGTAAACTCGTGCTCCCCAAGCTCTATTACACAACCTCTAATGACTTCATTCGCTTCTACTAGCTTTCCATTGGCTAGTTCTATTGAATACAGAATGTCTAGCTTACTAGCTACCAACCCAAGTATATTCTTAAATTCTAGGGATACAAAGCTATAATCGGCACCAGTATCAAACAGTACAGATGCAAAGCGTTGGTTGATAGGGAACGTACCCGTGACTACATTTGGATCTTGGCAAGCTTCCCTCGCTCCTATGTTGAAAACTCTTCCCTGAGCTTGATTGAGCTTTGGGCACTCTCTCTTGAAATGCCCCACATCTCCACAGTAAAAGCAACCTGGTCCCCGACCATTTCCATTCCCATTACCCTGATTATTGTTTTGGTTGCGATTTCCACTTCCAGCTTGGTCTCCAAAATTACCACGATTCCCACTACCGCCATTTCCTCCTTGAGGGCGGTTTCCATACCCATTACCACCACGGTTATTGTTTCCATTCCCACTGCCATAACCTCTCTGACCACCACGACCAGTACCAACCCAGCACGTCTCCTTCGAGTGACCAACTCTTCCATAAGACTCGCATTTTCCAGCTCGGCATCGTCCATTGTGATGCAACTGACACGCATCGCATTTGGGCAAGGTGCCCATATACCCTTTTCCTTTGTTTTCAGCACCAGTTTTGACCTTGGCTGGTGCGTTTGCCTCTTCCTTCTTGTTAGCACTGCTGGTACCCTTCTTGAAGTTTGAGAACTTCCTTTTGTTCTCACCCGATGACTCAACGTGAGTCTCTTTCTTCTTTTGGTCAGAGTTCGAAAACTTGTTTAACCTGATTGCCTCTTCAGTTAGTGCTACACTCAGATCAATAGCCTCGGTGATTGTGGCAGGCTTCGACGTTGTCACCATGCTCATGATTTGGGGTGCCAATCCCCAAATAAAACGCTCGATGCGCTTGAATTCCGGATCAACCATGTATGGTACAACGCGAGATAAGTCGTGAAATCTCTGCACATATTCGGAAATCTTTGGACCATCCATCTTGAGGTTCCAAAACTTTGTTTCCAATTTTTGAATTTCAGCCCTGGAGCAATACTTCTTACGCATGAGTTCCTTCATTTCATCCCATGTCATGGCATAAGCAGCCTCTTCTCCCAAGGTTTGGACTTGGAGATTTCACCATGATAACGCTCCGTCTAAGAACAATCCAGAGATGTAGGTGACCTGGTGCTCCGGTGTACACTTGCTCATTCTTATCACAGAATCAGTCTTCTCCGTCCATCTGACAAAAGTTACAGCACCCCCGGTGCCATCGAAATTCAGAGACTTGCAGTCTAAGAACTGCTTATAGGTACAGCCTGTACAAGTAACATCATTCACATAAAGCCTTAGCGATCGCACATGGAATATCCAAATGTAACATAACGTATCCTTAGTGACTTAAACATTACCAAGAGGTGGGTTGCTTCCCGAGGAACCTCCGCTACGCTCAGAGCGTAAGGCCTCGTGTTGTGCTATCGCTCGTGAAATCCGTTCTTGTAACTCGGCCTCTGTTGTGGGCAGTGTGTTATCTCTTCGAGGAGGCATCTTCTATAAGAAGATTGCGTTGGTCAGGTCATAATAAGTATAGTAAGTACATGGCATGCACACGTAATAATATTTATTAACGCAAGTAAACACATAACATCCCATTCATAACGTAAACAAGTAATTCAACAATGTATGTAATGAGAATGTTGCGATTGAGCTTTCATATATCAATGACCACAATTACAGTTTTACATGTTCTACAATGTACCATACATCAAAAGGGACTACAGGGTCACATCACCCTTGTCCAAATCGTCTATTAAACTACAACAATCAAAAGTCAAGAGTGGTCTTCAAAAGGCTGTGCAATCTGGGCTCAATAGCTACACTCTCACCAAAAGTATGCTACCTGCATAAAACCAAAAACTGCTATGCTGATGGTAGAGGAGGAGGAGGAGGTGGAGGAACGAATAGCAAACTGCGCACATGCGCTAACTCCTCCTCGAGAGCATGAACACGTTGCAACAGATAGCTAATCTGCTGCTCCATAGTAAGAAAATGAACATCAAAATCTGGGTATGGCAGAAGAGGAGCGGGTGGAGTCGCGAATGGTGACTGACAAGGGCAGGGTGGAGGACGCGGAATCCTCTCAAGATCCATGACTCTGCGACACAACATCTCCTGCTGGAGCCGTAACGACAAAAGCAGATCATCCCTAGTGTAACCAGTGTAGTGGAAGGGATGGTATGGATCAGAAACAGGCATCGTGTTGGGCGGAAACCAGATCAGTGGCTCGCCCGATGGTGCAGAAGCAAAAGGTGCAGTATGTGAAAACTGAGGCATGAAGGGAAAAGCTGTTGACACAGGTGGGACATGACCAGATGGCTGGCTAGACGGTCCTTCCCCTGGACGGGGCGAAGGGATATCCTATAAGAATGTGACCGGTAGATTAGTGCGGTGTATATCAGACACATGTGGGTGAAACGGGGCAATATCAACTGGTGCATGGGTAGGTGCAGGTGGGGGAGTAACAGCCTCAACGAAAGGAGGCAGGTCATCATCATCTATCCACCCATTGCGGGTGAATGCATAACGGGGATCTATATGGTCAGCAAAAGGAGCATGGTCTGCGGGTGCAGGTAGAGGGTCAGGTAACAGTGGTGCAATAACTGGTATGTCAACAAGTACTGGGTCATGCTCAGGCAGAGGATCGTGAGCAGGTATAGGCTCGGGTGCAAGCATAGGCTCAGGGACAGCTGGTGCCAGCTCAAGATCAGCGGGTATCGGCTCGAGATCAGCGGGTACATCAAAAAGCTGATCATCAGGGATGAAGTCAACCTCATGCTCGGGATCAATGTCAGGATCAAACTCATTATCAAACTCGAAGTCCTGTGGAGGAACAGGTGCGGCAGAAATAGCTGTGTCGGAATTAGAATCGGTGGGATAACGCTGCAATCCCAGTGCGTGCAAGGTAGTAGATGACACAGACTCGAATGAATCAGGACCAGAATGGTCAGATGAAATCTCTATGATCGGAATCTTAATAAGCAGAACAGCAATGACGTCATCGACTGGAGCTCCATCACCATGGGCCTCCTCAGGGGGACCCTTAATAAAAAGATCGACGTCATCGTCAGACAAAGCATCCAACGGCAAATCCTCGAGAGGAAATGCAGCAATGGGTAAAGGATCGGGGATCTGAGCAAGGAATGGATCCTCAACAGGGAAACCATCAGCTAGCGGTATATCATCGCCAAAATCTGGTAAAGCAAACGGCTGGAAATCATGATCATCGCTACTCTCAGTGTCAGATGTAAGAATCTCAGGGTCTGGGACACTATCATCGTCTGAAACTATGGCCGTAGGGTCTACGGTATCTGATAGCTCGCTCTCAGATGAGGACATGGTGTCTGTAATCAAAACAATCACAACATATGCACATATATCAACAATCATCAAATAAGCATGTAAGTAGTAACAATGTAAGCATGTATGCATCCTAGTCTTCCCAGACTATCCCACCCAACCTCTCAGACCGAACCACCTAGTCTCTTAGACTAAACCTCCAAGTTTCTCAAACTGTCCCAACTAGTCTCTCAGACTACCCAGCCTCTCAGGCTGAACTACCCAGTCTCTCAGACTGAACTACCCAGTCTCTCATACTGAACTACCCAGTCTCTCAGACTGCCCCAGCTAGTCTCTCAGACTAACTCCCAGTCTCTCAGGCTGAATTATAAACGAATTCTTTGAAATGTATTTTGTGTCTTTTAAATGTTTGTTTCCTGGATCTGGACATTTCGTGTATGCAATGAAAATATGTTATGAAAACATTTTCGTGAGAGCCCTAATGATCGTAGTCTAGACTCGAGAAAGAATCCTAGTTCGCTACGATCAAAGCTCTGATACCAAGCTGTCACACCCTGACTTTTGCGGAAGCGTGATTATTGGTGTGACTTTCTTAATATCATAGCATTCAATCATAACAATGCTACATGATAAAAACCATAAGATGTTCATCCATTAATTAAGTTTGAAAATAACATAACACACTTGTCTGAATTGTTGACACCAAATTCAAGTTACAAACCAAAACAAGTTTTAAAGAGTTCACTAAGACTCGACAAAAGATCTTAAACAAACCCGAGTTTAGAAACATGTATCCCGTCCAGGAATAAGATACATCTCCTAAACCCTACGACCCCAGATGACATCTTTTAGTTATGACGCAGCTTGAAAACATGCAACACCTGCCAGATCCACCTAGTTCCCTGAAATACATGTAGTTTAAAAAAAACATCAACAAAAGTTGAGCGAGTTCATGTGTTTGTGTATATGTATGTATTAAACCTTTGTAACAGTGTATGTATGTAAGTTTGTAAATCCCGGTATGAAAGCAAACAAGGAAAAGATCACCAATAGTTTGCAAGGCCACTGATATGTGTGACGGTGTAGGAAGACTCAAACCTAGCAAATTTGTACCGGGCTTCCGGCTGGAAGACATAGTCACCCTATGGGCCACCCTGGTCGTCATGGTGTGGGCTCGCTACACCCAAATAGATCTATCATTCATGCCCCTCGGTCCTTATACAAGGATTAATGGTCCCAGGTATCCGCTTACCCATTCACATGATCTATGGTACTTTCCTAGGCTAACCATACCAATTGTATTTGTATGTAATCCTTTTGTAACATGTATTCCACCCCCGAAGTAAATAAACAAAACAGTTTAAAGAAAAGGGGGACATGAACTCACAGTCTTGCGTCTTCAGAATCGTAACTTAAATCTCTTCAGCAAACACGACTACCTACAATCTACTAATGTAACACCTCGAAAATTTATGTCCAATAATGTATCGACACGTGTCATAAGCTTTAAACGTGTAAAAGATTACTTTAGAGGGACTAAAGTTGAAAAACAAAGAAAGTATGTGAATATAAGGCTACAATGGATAAATATACTTTACTATAACCCTACACGATGTTTATACCCTTAAACGAATGAATCATGGATCATACGAAGCTAATTGTGGAAGAAAGTGAGAGATTACAAACTACAGGGGTTAACAGTGACAACATGTTTAAAGTATACCTCTGAGTGACCTTTTAGCAAACCCAAAGCTTTGTAACGATTAATTATACTCACTAGAATATGTGGTAAAAATTTCACCAAGTTTCGTTATCGTATGAGAAAGTTATGACAATATTCGTATACGAGGGGTTAAAAGCGTCAACATTGAAATCTAAGGCCTTACGGGTGATCACAAAGTTAACCAAGGACTTAATGGTGTTTGATAATCCATTGGAACCCTTAAAAGTAAGGTTAGAGGGCCAAAAATGCAAGAACAAGACTTAAAACCACGTTTGGAAGGACCAAGAACCAAAAATGCAAAAGTTGAAACTTGTTTGGCTGGTTCTGGAAGGCCAGGCGGCCCACGTAAGAGTGCCTTATGGGCTTACGCGGCCCGTGTGAGTAGTACAGCGACAGAATTCACCTGCAGGTGTCTGTCCAGGCCTGTTAACCGACTTTGAATAGGGGGCATTTGTCTTGATCTGGAAACAATTATAGAGTTATTTAGCATGATCCTAGATGATCAAATTGGGTATATAAGAAGAACAATGTTGCAACTCTTGTGCCATTCATTTACAAACTTTCACAAGTTTATTTCTGGAGCTCTCTGATCAGCAACCAAAGTTTCTTAGGCTTCCTAGTTGTGCTTAGGACCCTTGTAAGTATCCTTAACCCTTTTTAATTCAGTTTAGCCTAGATAATTAGCTTAAAGTCAAACCGTCGTAATTAGAGTTTGACTTCGAGATTAATCAATAATTTTCCAGTCAAATCTCGAATTAAAAATTCCTATGAGTTGGTAATTATGTGGGTAATAAACCCTTAAAAGGGCACCCCCTGATTCCCACTCTAACTAGGTCAATTGTCGGGTCAAAGTTAATCTTAAAAAGTCAACAGAAAACTTATTTTCAAATTAATGCATAATTAGCAATGTAGAAGCTATGCAACCTATTTTATCACTAATATAACTTGGTAATTAACGTAAGAACATGTCCAAACATGTTCAACCCGACAATTTTCAGTCTAGGCTCAGTTTAGAACCGAAAGTCGCATAATTCAGTTCTGACCTGTTTAAGCATGTTTTAGAATTGCCTTAGAGCTTTATTAGGACCAGGTTTCATGTTAGTATAACCCACTGTGATTATACAACTTGGTTCATTAGTTATCCGATTCATATGCATGTTTCCGTTAAATGCTTAAATGTTGACTATTATGCCCATATGACCTTAAAATGTGATTTTTGAAAATGTAAAAGAATAGAAACCTTCATTACTGATTTATAGACTTGTCCCTAAAATTAGATATCAGTTTGAGGTCTAGATTAGGAGTTATGCTCATTAGCGTAATTAGAAAGTTTTTTTATTAAATAAACGGCATAATTAGCGTATAGCCTATCTAAACCCAATTTTTAACACCAAAATTTTTACCTAATGATATAAAATAATATTTTAGGATTTTTGAAGATTTTTATTTAATTTTAGGCTGACCATAACATAGAGTTCTAAGCTTGATTCGGTAATTGTCGGTTTTGCCCTTTTGGGCTATAAAATGAGTTTTACAAATCTTTTTGATACCAAACCTTTTTCTACTGATCTAATATGATAAATAAATTATTTTTAGGCTTCTGGAATAATAAAAATATAAGCTTTCTTTATAAAACCCAAAAATCGCTTAAAACCGCCTGTTTACGCGTTTTAAATGCATAGTATGTACTAAAACTATTTTGAATATATAAGATTTGATGTCTACTGATATTTTCAGTAAATTTTTATATATTAACAGTAAGCAAAATTTTTAAACTCAGATTTCCAGTTTTGACCTTTTAAGCCTATGTGAAATTACCAAAATGCCCCTAAGGTGCAAAGTTTGGTTTTAAATGATAAATTTTACATATATGTAATACCCTACTGTTATAACTTATTAAATTAAGTATTTTTACTAATTATATCAAACCTGTAACTCAGATTATTATTTAAACTCTTTTATAACCTTTAAAATGACCAAAATGCCCCTACGGGGCATAGTTTGAGTTTAAATCCATTTCGGGTAAAATAGAAAATATATTACTGATGTCACAACATATTTAAGGCATATTAACTTAGGAAACCTGTATATGACTCATATGGTTACCCGTTACGCACCTTGCGCATTCGGTTCGGTTTATGTAACTAGTTCGCATAAATTAACCGAAACGGGTCAAACCTTATCATTTTTGTCTCAAAATCCAGAATGTGTTTAGTTTACCCATATTATACAAGCCTTCAAACTTATCGGGTCTAAATCACATTCTATTCCGGTCTTCGCTTAATCGTGCGTTTGAACCGTATCTTCCTTTAAAACTAACCGATCTAAGTTTAGGCTTAATTAAAGACCCGTTAGGAATCTAATAGGTTATTAAAAACCTTTGTTCCAGAATAGGAGACCTGGTAAAAGCTACACGCACTTGCTATTTGTGATTAATACTTGCAAACGTAAATACTTTTAACTTATTTTTCCTATACGGGCTTGGGGTACGGTATATAAAATACCGCTTGGTCGGGCATCGAATTTTTAATTGTATGAAGGTTAAATTATTGAAATGTCCCGTTTAAATTGTTTTGTTTGCTTAAAGCCTTTGGGGGGTTAATGACCATGTCCCGGATATCCTTGGCATCATTTTACGAAATGGCCACGACCTAAGCACGGGGTGTAGGCGTACACCCGACAGTGCATAAATAAATAATAAGGTATAACCGCCGGTTTCGGGAATAACCCGCCGCAGGACTATATCATGTGGTGTGTCTATTAATCTTTAACCCGGTGTCAATCCGGGCTACTGAACGTATAACAAACATGTAATTCTTTTACAAGTTTATATATAAATAATTATCCCAAGTTATAAAATGTTTTGTGCCTTGTGCATTCAAATCAATTTTCTAAACCTTTTCAAAATGAGTCAGTTAATTGTATTTACCAGTGTAAACTGGCGTATTTTCCCAAAATGGTTAAGTGCAGGTACTACTCGAAATAGGCTGGCCTCTCCTTAGCATCAATAAGAGTCTCGCAAGCTTGGATGCATTTTGAGTCTGTTAAACTACGTTTTCTGTTTATTTGATCCGCCTGTGGATCCGTTTCAATTACGTTGTGATACTTAATATTACAATTTTATTCAGTTGAAATAAATCTATCTTTTGCTTCCGCTGTGCATTTAAAATTGTGTTGTTTGACTATGATGATATCAACTACGTCACGATACTCCCCACCGAGCCCACCAGTAATACGTGGAAATATCGGGGTGTGACAGGTTGGTATCAGAGCCAACACTGAGGGAATTAAACACTAGCCTTTTGTATTTAATCTCAGTTACACAGTTGCACATTCCTTGATTCTCGAGTCTAGACAAAGAACTTAGGATTGATCCAAATTTCTTTTATTTCTAACTTTGTCTTTTATATTTCCTTGTTTTATCCTTTGTTTGTTTTGACAGGTTGAACAAGATGCCACCAAGAGTGAGAGGGAGAGGGAGAGGAAGAGGCAAGGGGCCACTCATCGCCCCGAATGATCATGAGGTCGGGCCTTCGCACCGGCGAACACTGATATGTGCAAAATGCAACATATAAATTACATCAATTGTGGCATAAAACTAACCCTTTTTTAGTACTAATGTTGGAAAAAGTGTGCTTTTGTCTTCCTTTTGTATTTTCAGGATTAAATGAGCTCAAATTAACAAAAGAAGCAAAAAAGACATCAAAATCTAACATAAATACAGGAAAAGGAACAAGACGTGACATGCCCGGCCCCACTACAGCATCTTCCCAAGCAAAACAAGATAACAGGAGACTGAACACGCCCCGTGCTCAGCCAGCACGGGGGCGTGCCCAAGTGTCAACAGAAAAGACAAAGTGGTAGAAGCTTCTATTGCCCACCACGGGGCCGTGCTCAGCGGACACGGGGCCGTGGTCAACTATAAGATTCGCACAATCTAAGCAAATCTTCATAGTACAAAGATTCTTCTGCACATGGGGTCGTGCTCAGCGGACACGGGGGCGTGGTCAACTAATAAGACAAGCTGCATTAAATGAAGAAAGAGAAGGATGTGGACACGGGGCCGTGCCCACTGGACACGAGGCCGTGCCCGAGCTTCTGTTCACCTATAAATAGGAGTGCTTGGCTCAAGCTCAAACCATCCCTTGGCACACCACCTCTCTCACACTTTACCCACCACCCACCACCACCATAACACCATCATCCACCACCATCATCCATTGTCCATTATAGAGTGTGTGAGTCGTCTCGGGATCCAAGATTGATCGTAAGAGTTCTTGACAATCAAGGCCATGTTTGCCTAAGTCTCTTACATCACTTGGTGAAGACAAGTGTCTAGTGTAATACTTTTTATTTCTAATCTTTTCGCACTTTTTACTTGGTTTTATATTAATGACTTTAATAACTAGTTTCTTATGTTGAAGGTGATTCTTCCTTATCGTTTGTCCGTGGTGTCTTGACATTATTTACTGTCTATATAAAATAAAAGATTTTCACCATTCATATCTCCACGGTCTATATGGAGGTATGTTGGCTACCTGGTCGGGGGTTAAGGGAATGGTTTGGTAAGAGTCTTGCCATTGTTCAGCGTTTAGAGGTCCTATAATGGACCTGGGTCAAATTTAGTAGGATCTCCTTCAATACTTAACGGTATTGGATGGCGGGGGTCCAAACTCTTTGATCCCCTCATAAGTTAACTACTATTAATACTATAACCCGGCTATTTAGGACTGTATCCCTGCTGACTCAGACTACTTAGTCGAGAGTAACGTCACCTCCAAAAGAGGGGCCTACCATAATTTGCATTAATAACTTAATTAATTATCTTTCAATAATCCGACCCTTTAGGATTGTATCCTTGCTGACTCAAACTACTGGGTTGAGGGTAACGTCACCTTCAAAAGAGGGGCCTACTACAATAACTAAGATAATCTCTTAAATAAGTGCAAAAGTGCGGAAATAATCAAAGGTTACACTAAACACTATCGCTCAAGTCCTCACGAGTCGGGAAATCCTGTTTTCAGTCAGACAGTAGTTGAACACGGGGCCGTGCCCACTCAACACGCCCCCGTGCCCAAGTTTCAGTTACTGAAAACAGAACCGTAGGATCCCGACGGTTGGTAATTTCTAACACAAACATGAGTGATACTGATACTTTTTACTTTCGGCACTCTTATGGTACAATGTGGTGTCAATTATGTGGTGGTAACCATAAGGAATTAGAATGCTATTTTCTAAATTATAAACCCCACTATATAGACCCATCGTTTCCTAGTATCCTTAAGAGGGGCGAAGGTAAAAATAATCCCTATCTCTCCCTCGAATGCTCCCAACCAGATTTTCTAGGAGAAATGCTTCTCGATGAATTATTTCAACTAGAAGATCTAATTATTGATTGTTTAAAAGAACTTAGGAAATATTTCAATAATCTTTTCCAAGACAATAGCCAAGAAGAAGGGTTGGAACCGCATTCAAACAACTTCGTTGTTTCCAATGATACTTCTAACTCTAGTGAGGACTTGAGCGATAGTCGTCCCTGTGTCGATTGTGCCGTGAAGGACTCCCCATCAACTTCGTTTGATGCATACATAGACCTGAGCGATTCGACATACACCTTATTTAACGAGAGCCCGGAAAAGGGTTGGACTTGTCCACCTACATATAGCATAGGAATCACCCTCACCGACAACCTCTTGCGTTCTCGTCTTAATCTAGATCAATTAAGGTATCTTAGGCACTTTGGGGTTGTTCCATCCAGTAAGGAACCGCCCGATCCGGAAAAGTTCCTTGAAAATAGACAAACTTCATAAAACAGCCTTCCGACACGGGGCCATGTCCAGGTCAGCACGCCCTCGTGTCCACCAAAAGATTCCTCTCTGACTTTTGTCAGAATACGGACAAAATGTGTCAGGATCTTGCCTGCACACGGGGCCGTGTCCAGCATGTTGTCGTTTTCTATAAAGCAGCCAAGAATCCTGCACATTTGGACCATCCAGGGACAGAGATTTGAAAGGATTTTCTAACATTCCATCCTAGGTATGTTCTAAAAGAAGGTTCTAAGAAACATCTTGTCCTTTCCTCTTTTATCCATTACCTTCTTCTTCATCTTTCTTGCACCAACAACTCGATTAAAGCTTGATTTCAAGCTTTATTGTGATGTTTATTGAAGTTTTGTTCAAGGAATCTTGTTAAAAATAAGTTACACAACATTGTTTTAAGTTATTTATGCTCAAAAAAACTTCATAAGTTAAGAAAATAATTTGAAACCCCAAGATTCCTTGTTCTAAAAATCTGCAGAAAGTTGAACACGGGGCCGTGCTCATTGAGCACGGGGCCGTGTCCGTGGTACTGTTTCATTAAAACGAACTATTTTTGGTTTGTTTTCGTAGAATGTCTGGCCAAAACAGTGGAACCTCTTCTGCGCACTCCAGAAACAGTCGAAGGGAAAGGAGGCCATCGATTGAAGCAACTCCCGTATGATACGTAATGGCGCTACGTGAAGCTCTTGACGAGATGACTTCGGTAGAGGAGGTCCTCATAGACCGTATAAATTATCTTTCGGTGGGGCTGGAAAACAGCTTTCAAGAAATAAACCTCTTGCACCAGAGGTTAAACATTCTTATGACACCTCCCATGGAACCAATCCTCCCTCAAGAGGATTAGAACCTAGCACTTGGAATCCACAATCCTACCGGTTGGGAAGACATTCCGGCGGAACCTCCTCTTGAAGAACTCCAAGAAATCCCGATGGAAGTTGCACCTCCTCAAACCGATGCTAATGAGCCCACTTTTCTTCTTCCTCGGGAGATCGAAGAGTGGCTCGCCGACGTATGAGGACCCTATACCCGGAAAGAGAAGTTGTCAAAGCCACATTTAACCGGAAGATTTACTTTTTCGGAAATTTTGCTATTAGAATAAGGCTAGAACTTCTTGGTTTGGATTTCTTGTGTTTCTTTGACCTAACTATCTAGTATTTTAATTTTTAGGACTAATATGTAATTCTCTCTATGACTAATGAATGATGGTTTTAGTTAATTTGGTGTTTGGGTGGTGTTGAAATTAATAAAACACACTTGAGATGGCAAAGGATACAAGGGAAACTTGAACCAGCACCCCATGCAGGAAAACAGGATCATCCGACAAAATTCTTCATTTACAGTAAGCTCGGCACGGGCCGTGTCCGCCCAACACGGCCCCGTGCTGCACAGTCTGCAGAAAAGACCCAGTTCAGGTAACTGGACACGGGCCGTGTTCACTCAACACGCCCCCGTGTCCAGGCTTCTGTTTCTCTTGATTTAATTTTGTTACTGGCACTTGAACACGCCCCCGTGTCAGCGCCCAGTAACACAAAATTTTTGCTTTTTCACACCTTTTACACATTCAATCAACCTAAAAACTTATTTTTGGGACACATTGAGGACAATGTGTAATTTAAGTGTGGGGGGGATGCTAAAACCTTGAATCTTGCAAGTCCTAAATACAAGCCTTACACAAAACTCTATTGGAACCGCTAATCACCCCAAATTTTTTCAAAAATTTTCATTTTTTACTTGTCTAGGTTTAACTCGGGAATTTCAAGTTCTAAAAAGGTTATATTTTTACAAATTTACAACCGATAGCGTCGTGATAAAAAGAACCAACATAAGAAAATTATGAAAAGGCATGACAAACTTAGTTAAAATTTGATTATATATACTTGATCACATAAAAACCCATTCCCACAAAAGTGAGTTTTGAGCCTTTATTGAGCATACAATTACATATCATTAGACTAAATGCTCATTTTTCGTTTCTTGTGTGAATAGCCGCTTGGTTCTTACGACTCTAGAACTTGCCATGACGATACATTCCCGGTCCTTACCAACTTAAACCCGAGTAAGTAAATGATGGAGGCATTAGGACTAACCCTTTTTATTTCTACACCATTATTTTTCTTTTTTTTTACCACCTACCCAAAATCCCCCTAGTTAGCCCATTTGAGCCTAAACCATTTCATTTCATAACCCAAACCAAACACCCTTTTACCCACCAAAACCTTTTTCATTTTTTAACCCTTTGTTTTAGTAACAAGTTCGGTTTTTCATATGACTTTTAAAATAAAAAAAATAAAAAAAATGTGTTGATTGTTGGTGCACTTGTGTCTGTACTTTGTCTGTATTTTGTTATGATATAAAACGATGTCTTTTGTTAGTCTTGTATACGTCTTATGTTTGTTAATAGGTGTTTTGATGTAAGTTTGACCAAGTCAACCATCCTCCTGGTTTGACTTTGACCAAACAGTTAGAACATGGTTGTAAGTTGTCTGGGTCGAAGGATGAGTCATCGAAGGATTGTTCATATCCTTCGATGAGCTCGAAGGATAAACCTTCGATGGATATAGATGGACCTCGAAGGATATCATCCTTCGAGGTACATGTGGATCCTTCGATAGTTTTCAGTTCGATAGTTGATCTTTCGATCTGACTATCTGATCCTTCGACCAGACGACCTGTGATGGATATATATACTGATGTAATGTGTTCACTTAGAATGTGAGTGAACTTAGTCTTGTAGAGAGCGTATTTTCAGTTTGGTCAAGGGCTGTAACCGTGTCCACTGAAATACAAGAGAAAACTTTGATATCTCGTGTGTCTACCTTTCTCTTTGTAGCTTGTGTTCTCATATAAACTACCGGTTTGCATTCTAGCTTGGATTCCGCACTTGCTAGTGTGTTAAACTTAACAAGGATAAGGTTTAACCTCAACCTCCGAGGGACCTACAAGTGGTATCAGAGCTAAGGCTCTTTTCCTTGTTAAAAAAACCGAGTTTATACAAGACTTTGGAGTGTTTGGATAAAACTCACTTGGTTTAGCACCCGTTTTTAGTGTTTTTCTCGCATTTCTTGACGTAAAAACGTGTTCTAAACTAACCGGGTGTGTTAAAGGTCGGGTTGGGTAACTTAAAACCTTGTTTTTAAGAAGTTTAGTCATTTCCGGCCAAATTCCGGCTTACTCCGGTGACCGGTTTCTGGATAAGAACCTTCTTTTTAGGCAATATTTTATTGGTCAAATCTGGGTTGGCAGAAAGTATGGTCTGAACATACCTTCTGCCGAAAGTTTTTACCAACCAATCACCTTTCCACCAACCTGTCAACTTTTGTCAACTGTGTCAGTGCAGATCGAAGGATATCCTTCGAAGTCGAAAGATCATCTTTCGATCAAAGGAGGTTCGATATATAATCATCCTTCGAACATCCTTCGAAGTCTGTGACTTATCCTTCGATCCAAGGAATCTTTTCGAAGGATATATCTGTCGATCTACAGGTCTTATTCGAAAGACAAGGATCCTTCGATTGGAGAGTCTTTCGAAATCATTGTTCGAAACTCAACAGTGATCTTTCGAACACTGTTGATCCTTCGAACAAGTTCTGTTCCTTCGATCCTAGTCTGTTTAAGTTTAACAAGTTTGTGTTTTTTTCAGGTCTTTCGATCGAGGATCCTTCGACTGGTTGTTATCATTCGAGATATTAAGATAGTTTGTGAAAATTAAATTTAAAAAAAAAAAAAAAAAAAAAACTTGTTTTCAAATTTTAAATCAATTTTCACTTAATATATTAATTTTCTTTACAAAATGGGAACAAACGGTCAGTGGGATCCAACTGCGTGGACTCAAACAACTTTGACTCCACAATCATCAGCTACGCAATCATCAGCTACGCAATCTACGTCAGATTTCAACAAAACTGCATGGATGCAGGCTATTGCCCCACCTCAAGCTGCAATGATAACTGCAAATCAATGGGCATTGGTCACAAATCAAAGCAGCAGCATTCAAGCTATGATGCAGAACGACAGTGAAACTGGTACAAGCACAAAACCGCCAAAGCTAAATCACATCAATGATTGGGGATGGTGGAAAGAAAGGCTGAGAACTTATGTTCAGGGGCAAGGTCAAGATCTATGGATGTGCTTCTTCACCGCATTTGACAATGATTTGGAAGTTGCAGGATCTAATCCACAAACTTACAGCACTATGTCTGAAGATGATAAGAAGAAATTTGAGTTAGAAAAGAAAGCATTCATGATTCTCACACAAGCTCTTCACAGAGACATTTACCACCAGTTTGTTTACTGCACGACTACTAAAAGCTTGTGGGATATGCTCACGTTACGATGTGAAGGAAATGCTCAATCTAGAAAGATCAAGCAAGAATTACTGAAGAAAGAGTTTGAAGGTTTCACGTGTATGGAGAATGAGACTTTGGCAGAGTTATCTACAAGGTTCCATCACTTGTTGAGCGAGATGTTTGCTTTTAGAGTCACTGCCACTCCACAAGAAATGGTGAAGAGATTCGCTGATAGCTTACCAGCAAAGTGGAGCAGTTATCTTGAAATTCTCAAAGAAAATGGTGTTCTAGACACAATCACCGTTTATGAGTTAATTCAAAAATTGGAGAACAAGGATGTAGAAGAAAAGCTTAAGGCAAAAAGAACACTAACTCCTCAAAATCCAGAGATGTACTATGGGATTGCAGGAGGTATCAGTGGAGAAAAACCAGTCTCTCAACATGCGAAGCTTCAAACAGCCTTCATCTCAAACACCGGGCCTTCCACAACAAATCAGTTTGATCCTTCAGCATACACGATGTTTTCAAGACCAGATTCTTCTTCTCTACAACAGGATGTGCAACCGACAGCTCAGCAATTCACACCACCGCCTTTCTTAGACCCAAGCAGAGCTCAGCAGCAACAACCGCAACAGCAAGGGTTTTATGGAAGCTCTTCAAACTTTCAAGCCACTTCCAATCCGAACACAGTCAGATTAGACACTTCCAACTTTTCCAAAGTCAGTGTCGAAGTAGCCAAGGAGCATATGGAGATGTTGAACACCTTGGTTAGTGCTTATTGTGGATTGGTTGCAGGTCAGATTGGGAATATCAATCTAACCAATGAAGATTATCAGCAAGTAGATAGAGAAGAGTTTGAAATGATGGATATCAAATGGGCTCTTGCTAGTGCAATTCGAAGAGCAAAGGAGTTTATGGAAAGGACGGGGAGAACCAACTTGAATAGCAACAACAACACCAAGTATGGTTTTGATAAGAATGCTGTCACTTGCTTCAATTGTGGTGAAAAGGGTCACTTCAAGCGGGAGTGTCAGAAGCCACCTAAGCAAGGAAATCAGAATCCCTTCAGGAATCAAGGACAGCCACAACAGCAAGTGAACAACAATTCTGACAGATCAATAGTTCCCGTTGGAGGAAATGCATCTGGATCCACAAACACTAATCCCCACAGAGGATTGGTTGTTCAAGCTGATGAAATCTGCAATTGGAATCTTCAGCTTGGAGAAGGAGGAAATGGTGGAACAGCATGTTATGCTAAAGTGATTGAGAAGGTAGTAGAACCCGTGTCTGCTGGTGAATCTTCAGAAGATGAAGATAGTTCGGGTTATAGTGGGAGCATGGATGGGGAATCACTTGATGCTGGTGATTTATCAAGTGATGCTTTAGATTTGGAAGTTGATGAGTTTTTGGCTGAAGCTGAAGCATTATGCAAGAGGAGATCTATTCTATGCCAGAAATCTGCTGGAACTTCCGAGAAGCTTGCTCGTTTCTTCTCTGAAGATGGATCTTTTTCTTTTCATACAGCCTTTATGGCTCACGTAGAAGGTCAGACTTCTCAGGTATGTGATACTAATTCTGACTCTATTTTTGTTCCTATTGAATGTGAAAAGTGTTTAAAATATGCTGAAAAGGAAAGTCAGTTTGAAATCACATACAAACACAATCAAGAATTGATTGTAGATCTTTCTAAGGCAACTGAAGCTAACTTGTTTTTAACCAGAAATGAAAAGGAATTTAAAGCAACAATTGCGTCATTAAGACATGATGTTTCAGAATTACAAAAGGCTGTTTTGCAAAAACAACATGCTAACAATAATCTTATTGACACAATTGAAAAGCAAATGGTAGAGTTGGCAACAGCTCGATGTGAATGTGAGACAATTAAGCAGAAACTGGAAAGCTATTCCAATTCCCGCTATGTATTGGATCACATCATTGACGTTCAAAAGAAGAAGGGGGATAAAAAATGTATGGGATTCAAATCATGTCCTCCTCCAATGAATCACAATTACTCCAAATTGCCTGATGACGAGGATATGCCCCGTTTTGAACCTACTGTGCCACTCGGTCTAGATGACTTTGCAGCAGGCCTAGGGTTCACAACTGGTACATCATCCTCGGGTCAATCAGAATCTGAATCTGAGAATGTGACAGATTCATCGTGTGTTAAGGAACAGAGTCCTCCCATTGTTGAGGATGCTGATTCTTCGGATGATGAATCTGATTCATCGGATGATGAATCTGAAGAAATTGTGAAACAACAGTCTAACTCGGTTACAACAGATATTCCAATCGAGAATCACATCCTGTGTGATCCACCAGTGAAACCGAGTAAGACTGAAATGTCAAAAGCAATGGAGTCCCTTGTATCTAGCCGTGAAGGGAATAACTTGTTGTACACGCTCAAAGGAGATGACAAAATCTACTCTAACAAAGATTTTCCAATTAAAAATGTAAATCAAGATTTAATTGAGCAAATTTTTGAAGGATGTACTGATAAGTTTTTGGGGAACAAAAGTGACAAAGTTACCGTCACTCAATGTGATCCAATTCCGTGTGAACAAATTAGAAAACAATACGGAAACCAAAAACCACCAATTGAGCGAAAACAACAAGTCAACTCCGGAAAGGGTAAGGCACAGGGAAGGAAGGCTCAGAACAAGAATGTTCAAGCACCTAAAGTTCAGCAGCCTAAGACTGAACAACCAAAGGTTCAACAACCTAAAGTTGAACAGTCTAAGGCTACTTAACCTAAGGCTGCACGACCTAAAATTCAACAATCAAGGGTTGAGCAACCTAAGGTTCAACAACAAAAGGTTCAAAACAAAAGAGCTCCTGTTAAGAAACGAGAACCGAAAATGAATTTTGTTGGATCCACGGGTTCAGACAAACTTGAAACATTTCAGGATAAATCTAACGTTGATTTTGTAAAACAAGTTAGAATTTTAAAACGAAATGATCAGAATAATTACACCCAACACACCAACGGATGTGATTTAGGTCCAAGCACGTCTAGATCACAAAATTCATTGTCTGGTTCTCCGTCTGGTCATCAACATGTTTCTCCGAAGTTTGTAGAGCGGAGAACATGTTTTGAATGTGGGACAGTTGGGCATATTGTAAGATATTGCCCACACGTGCAAAAGCTGAAGTCAAAAACGAGTGCTCCCCAAGAAATCGATTACCGAAAACGATCAGTTTCCCCGAAACAAGACCCACGTGTCTTGAAAGAAAGGGAAAAGAAGTTAAAGCAAAAGAATCAAAAGGTAATTGAAAAGGCCTTAAAATCAGAGGTCAAAGAAGAAACACCTGTACAAGCAAAATCTGAAACTGTAAAACCAGTAAATGCTAAAACAATAAATTCAAATACTGGTAAAGGACAAACAGCTTGGAAGCAAAAGCAGGTAATTCAATCAGGGGGAGCACCACAGGTTCTTTTTCCTAATCATCAAGTGATTGAAATCACTTTCCTTGATGATCAAGGACGTCCCAAGTCCACAAAGGCTTGGGTCCCCCTCTCAAACTGATAAGTTAATTGCATGTGCAGGCGGCTCCAGGAGGAACTATTAATAGTCATTGGATTGTTGATAGTAGGGCTTCCAGGCACATGACGGGCGACTATCGTCTTCTTTTCGATGTGCGAAGTATAAGAGGAGGATATGTTGCGTTTGCTGGAGACAAAGGAGGGTATATCACCGGCGAGGGAATGATCTCAAATGGAGTTGTGAGTTTCGACAAAATCAATTATGTGCAACAGCTGGATCACAATCTCCTGAGTGTTTCTCAGATCTGCGACAAGAAGTTCACCGTGCATTTTGATGATGCCGGTTGTTATGTGCTGAAGCCAGGATTCAAGATTCCCGAAGAATGGATTCTCTTATCAGCACCAAGAGTTAATGATTTGTATGTCCTCGATATGAGCCAAGCAATAACCAAGTCCAAACAAGTTACTTGCTTTATTTCAAAAGCCACTGAAAAGGAGACGATCTCTTGGCACAGACGGATGGGTCATATTCACCTCAGAAAAATGAATCACCTTGTCAAAAACAATCTGGTGAGAGGTGTCAATGTGAAGAATTTTCAACTTCAAGATGGCTGTGTGCCGTGTCAGAAAGGGGAAGCTGTGGACTCTTCACTTTATCGTGCTATGATTGGATCTTTAATGTATCTCACCACATCAAGACCCGACATTATGTATCCAACGTGCCTTCTCGCCAGATACCAAGCGAATCCGAAGGTCTCTCACTATGCTGCTGTCAAAAGGATTTTTCATTATCTGAAGGGTTGCCCTGACACCGGGTTATGGTACCCTAAGGATGATAACTTCGATCTCAAGGCTTACAGTGATTCTGATTTCGGCGGCTGCAAGAAAGATGGCAAATCAACTACAGCAGGATGTCAGTTCTTAGGCAATCGCCTAGTCACTTGGCAGTGCAAGAAGCAGACATGTGTGGCTACGTCTACATGTGAAGCGGAATACATTGCTGCGTCTAGTTGCTGCTCCCAGGTTCTATGGATCCAACAACAGATGCGGGACTACGGTTTTGAATTCCTAACTACTCCTATTTATGTTGATAATGAAGCTGCTTTACAGATCACAAGAAATCCTGTACAGCACTCAAAAACGAAGCACATCGATATTAAATATCACTTCATACGTGATTGCTTTGAAAAGAGACTTATCGATGTGGTTCACATTCATACCGATCACCAATGTGCCGACCTTTTTACCAAAGCATTTCATAAATCAAGATTCGATTATTTACTTTTGGTAAACGGCATAAAGGTGAAGCAAGAGTAACCGACATCGGAAAATCGTTTTTGTAAATATTTTTCTATATATAAAAAAAAAAATCCAAAAATATGTTTTTACTTTATTTTATTTTTTGAATTTTAGGGGGAGAAAGTTTCAAGGAAAATACAAAAACATTGAAAAACCGCAAAAATACAAAAATATGTCTTTACTTTATTTACTTTCTGCATTTAAGGGGGAGAAAATTCAGAAAAACACAAAAACAATAGAAAAACAAAAATGAGTTTCTTGGTAATATAAGAGAAAATGATATTACATCAGAGGTCGGTCGAAACATGTTTCTAGAAATCAAAAGAAAAGAAAAAGATAAGTAGCTCTACTAATGATGTACCGGTAGACTCACGATCATTTTAAAGTATGCAGGAGATATAAACATAACGAACTGAAAACCGCGTGGGAACCGCTCATTGGCATATGGTCTTGGTACCGAAATTTCGTTTGATAGATTGCCGAGGTTCTGAGATATTCGGGGTTTATGCTGTTTATCATCTGGGTATCATGGTTGTATCTTTTACCGAAAAATAACGGGGACGCAAGTCTAGATCTTCCATGATACCATACATACGTGTACATACTGCATTCGACCTCAATAAGTGATAAACAATCACATGTCCAAACAAATAAGTGATAAAATATCACATTTATCCGGGAGTCAAGTTCGTCTCTCTGCTGTACGGAAGTACTGACCTGTTCACGGACTTGCTCCTGTGCCCTCATGCATATGAAAATCAAGTTCCTCATCAATAAGTGATTCTATCACATAGGGCTTGTTTTCAAATCAAATAAGTGACTTGTTCACATTTTATATACGTTAAAAACGGATGATAAATGGTATACTCCCCAGTAAGATGAACTCTCGTGCATACCTTGATACGGGAATGTGTCGTGAGAGGATGAACACCGGTCGGTAAGTATAAATCATACCTTAAATGTATCTCAATGTATTATGATTACACTTGATCGCTGAGTTTAAGTGGATAACAATATCGGTAATTGTGGTAGAATACTTATCCACTTCTGTAAAAGAATATTAAAAGAAAATGTGTTTTGACAAAAGACCGCAAACTGATATGATTCTCTTCGCCAGAAACTCGCAAAAATATTGTTGTGTGTGTACATATTTATTTACTGCTTAACTTTTATTGTCTTTTTAAACAGTTTTGTCGTTTGGTGCATATCAGCACGACATTAGCGGTGATGTCGTTTGATAACATTCAAAGGATATTAAAATTTTTGTCTTTTATTTTATCAGAATCCAAAAACATTTTCAATTTAATCTTATTTTTGATTAACCGATGTTGGTACTTGATCAGATACCTGGCAAGCCGAGATACTTCATAAAACTGACCTTTGCAGAACTTCATAACGGACAATTTTTTAAAACGGTCGTTTCTGAAAACTTTTAGGAATTTGAAGGGTTTGAATTGCAATTTCCCAAAATCCAAAGTGTTGGTGAAAATCTGATCCTTCGAGGAAGCATTGGCTCTCAAAAGATCAGATGGTCAATGAAAGTCAATCTTGATGCTCGAAAGATGAATTGGTCAACGAAAGATTTGACCAATTGGATCCTTCGAGCTGATCAGACTTTTCGAAAGATGGGTCAGGTCGAATGATATCCTTCGAGGATCGTCTTTCGAGGTTGTTGAGGGTTCCACAAATATCTGGTATCTTTCGATCCAGATCTGGATCCTTCGACCCAAAGTCCCATCTTTCGAAGCACCTTTTCATCTTTTGAAAGGATAACGATCCTTCGAGGCGGTTCGTATTTCGAGGTCAGGGTATAAAAGGGGTCTTCTTCTTCATTTCAACATAACAGTTCAAACTTAACTATTTCAAAAACCTCTGATCCTACCGAAACTCTGCCAAAATTGAAACAAAAATTTAGGCTATCAGGATTTCAACAACAATCTCGGTAGGATAATCCTCATTCACTTAACAAACAACAACATGAACACCTTATCTGATCATGTGATTTTATGTAATGTGAATGTGTTGTATGTATGTTAGTGGTAGGTTTTGATGATCATAAGTTTTATCTTGTCTGATGTTTGTATTACAGAGTTTGTGTTGGTTTTTAATGGTCTTAAAGGGTCTTGGGTATTCTTGGGTTGATCGGTTCATGTGTATGGATTAGTATTCGGGTTAGGATTAGTGTCCGGGTTTGGTTTTGATGTGGATGTTCTTTAATGGTTTTGATGTTGATGTTTTTGAGTGGTATAATATTTATGCTTTAAATGATTTGAAACTCACTTAAAACAGTCACCGGAAAAACTCCGATGAACAGTGTCACCGGAAAACATCCTTCGATCTCGAAAGATGATGTTTCTTAACCTCGAAGGATGGACTTCAAAATATCCTTCGAACTGAGACTCGAAGGATACTAAGTCTTTCGAAGGATCATCCTTCGGTTGATCAGATCTTTCGTTTGATCAAAATATCTTTCATAATTTATGATCTTTCGTAAGTTGATCTTTCGATAAGGCCTTTCATCTTTCGAGGAAAATAACATCTTTCGATCAAGTGTCAATCCTTCGATGTCTGAATGGAATACTTCGAGGAAACAACACTTAGAAATTTTTCAAGAAACTGAAATCTTTCTAAGTGTGAAATCCTTGTTGACTGTTATGACTGTTTTCTCATTACGTGTTCCTGTTTTCATGAACAGAAATGGCACCGAAAGAAAAGAAAGAACGGGCAAAACCAACTAAGAAAGAAAAGTCTGAGGTTGAATCTATGTCGGAACCAAGACACAACATGGCCGCGTATCTGCAACCGGAAGACAAAGTTAGTCCGGAATTCAATGGGATAATGCAGTATCTTCACCGGACACGAATCAACTATGCCGTTACTACACAACACACCGCTTACCAGTCCCAGATCAAGGAATTCTGGAATTCTGCTGTGGTTGATACAGTGAATAACCAAGAAGTGATTAGAGGATTCATTACTGAGAAACCCGTGGTGATCACCGAGAACACCATCAGAGCGCGTTTGCAATTGGGAGATCAACCAGAAGATTCGACTTCTATTGATTTACAGTGTCAGCGTGGTTTATTGATGAGGCTACGTTACAGCGATAATGTGCTAGCAAATCAGATAAGCAAGGGGTTCATGCCGTTACGATACAAGCTTTTATTGCATATTCTTATTCACTGTCTGAGCAACAAACGGTCTGGATACGATTTGTCGCCTATTGAATTGACGGGATTGTTTACGGCTTTAATTCTGAACAAGCCGTTCAACATATCACGTTACATCTTTGACAATCTGAAAGAGAATGCCCGCAGGCCACTTCCGTCAGCAAATCAACGGACGTCAACCAAGTTTTGGTTATATCCAAGATTCTTGCAAATGATGATAGATGATCAGATTCCGAACCTTCCCAAGGTTGAAGCAGATGTTCTACCAGTCAATCCGATGAACGAGCGTACATTGCTGATCTTCAAGTCTATGTCTAAGTATAAGGAATCCGATCCAGTCAGAAAGCTTATTGGTCACCTCGATGATCTGGCCTACGAGGCACCACAGAACCACAAGTGGCGTCGAGATGGAAGTGATTCTGATGACGAAGAGCCCAGGTTAATCGCGTTGGCCAACACACAACTCGGGACTAAGCACGGAATTAAAGCATCGAGCAGGAAGTCTGCTGGCAGTTCCGGTGCTGAAACACATGTTGAAGTTGATGTGAATGTTGCTGCAGAAGAAGTTCAAGGAGTGTTCATCGAATCACATGTCCGTGGTACTGTTGGTGGTCCTGCAAGTCGGTCAGGCGATGATGCGACAGACAAAGGTAAAAGTAAGGTGGACGAGCCGAGGAGGTTGGTGGATAAAAGCAGTTCGTCTTCTGATGTTGAAGGAGGTTCTGGTAATGATGATTCGTCTTCTGAGGATGATAATCCTCATCCTCCAGGGATGCGAAAGGCTTATGATCAGCGCGGGAATTTTCGTGGTTTTGAACGTATTGAGAAACCGGTTAGTGCCGCAGAATCTGACAAAGATGATGATTATATTCCTGCTGCTCCTGGTTTAGTTAGAAAGAAGAGACAAGCAAGAAGAGAGGGTACTCGTACTTCAAAGAAATCAAAGGGCGGATCAGGGTCAACAGGTGTAACTGCTGGTGATGTCACTATACCTGATTCGACCCAGCATTCAACGCCTCCAGAGCATCAACTACCACCTGTCAGTGATCAATTAACTACATCAGAGATGCTGGAGCTGGTTTCATCTCCGCAGACGTCTTCTGGGGCACGCACGGCGACTGTTGATCAACAGCCGCCTGCAACTCCTATCTCAGGTACACACACACGTCCTCCTCTTGTTATTACTGGTCCAACAGGTACTTCCGGTCCATCTGGTCAGTCTGGATTCTCAGGACCTGAGCCCTCACGACCGACTCTAGCAGAAACATTGTCTGGTTTGTCTGAAGCTGAGAAAATTCACTTCCTGATCGAACAAGTCAGTGAATTGGGTAACTTAGTCGGTCGGCATACGAGAAAGATTGAAGAGTATCGTGTACAGCGAACACAGGATGCGGAGGCACACAACAAGCTGGTCTCAATTGTTAGTGCACAGAATCTTAAGATAAGAGAACAAGCTCAAGAGATTGAAAGACTGAAAGAAGCAAACAGGGCTCGTGATAGGGAAGTTGAGATAATGAAGGGGCATAGCACTGTGTTAGAGCATGAGGCAAAAGCGTTAAAGCAGAAGCATGAAGAGCTGTCGGATCGCTATAAAAATCGTGATGATCGATTAATGGAAGCCTTCAAGCCTGTTCAAGCAAACTTCAAGAGATTTGATCACAAAGTAGTTACGCTTTGGAATGAAAGGTGCAAAGCATTGGGCATCGTTTCATCAAAGCATGGCGATGACAAGGACGATGATGCAGCAAATCCTGATCAACCAGCTGCCTCAGGTTCCGGTGCAACTGCATCCGGTGCTGCAGGTGGGTCTAGTACGCCTCAAGATGCTCCTACTGCTCCTCCAACAGCTACTACTGGTCCGTCTGAGCAGTCTGAAACATTGGAAGCTTCGGCAGGATTTGAACATATTAGTCTTGAACCGGAAGCGTTTACCGATCTCCCTGAATCCTCAATTGTTCAACAGTATCATCCACTCACGGGTGATCTATTAGAAGAGGGAGAACACGTTACAGAGATGTCTGATGAACGTATATTAGCTCTGAAGGAACTGGATGAAGTTGATTTGACAACGATCGATGCTACTCCGTTAGTTCCGGACGAAACCGATTTCTCTACGATTGAAGAAATCTTCATCGGTTCGGATCCGGAACGTCCTGTTTATGTTGGTCAAGATAATGTGGAGTTTAATACGCTTGATGATGAGTTTGTGGCGGCAAAGACAGCAGAATTTTCTAATCTTTCTTCAGATTCTCCTACAGTTCAAGAAAGCCGTGAGAAGACCGTGAACGAATGGCGAGCGGATTTCCTAGCTAGGAATCCTCCTCCGCTCCCTCCGTTGGATCAGGCCAACTACATGATTCTGGAAAGGAATCAGGCTAGGGGTCGTATTATAAGCTGGATGTTCATCAAGGAGCTTCACTGCATGGTTGTGAAGCGAGAATGCGGCCTTCAGTACTTCAGGTCTCTTCTCAGCATTCTTTCACTTCCTTATTATGATGTTGCGGTTTTGGCTCAACTGAAGGTTATTAATCGAGTCGAAGACAAGATGGTGGATCTGTTCGCCAAGAAGATCAGGTTGGAACGAAGAAGAGGTTGGAAGGATCCACTATACAAGCCGCAGTTTCCTCGATACGAGCAGATCAGGTTTACGCTTGATCCAGAGACAAATACTGCTCGTTATCGATTAATTTATGATCCTCCGAAGTTGATGAAGAAAATACCGTTGTTGAAAATGAAGACAGATTTTCTGGGTAACTTTCGTTGCTGGGTTTATGATGCAGACACTGGAGAAGCGGTGATCTTATTCCGAGACAGTCAGGAGAACTTTCGAATGATAGATCCAATGTGGATTACTAACATGTCCAGGTCGGATATTATTGTTCTTAAGGATCACGAGATCAACTACTTGGTTAGAGATCGTGCACAAGCAATGAAGTTTCAGAAGATGGCCTTGTATTGCTTCAACCTACTTGTGAATGCGGGAAGTGCATGGTCAACGCATCACTTAACGGTTGAAAGGACGTCAGAGACTTGAAGACACGAAGATCGAGACAAAGCTACAGCCAAGGGGGAGTTTGTTGGTGCACTTGTGTCTGTACTTTGTCTGTATTTTGTTATGATATAAAACGATGTCTTTTGTTAGTCTTGTATACGTCTTATGTTTGTTAATAGGTGTTTTGATGTAAGTTTGACCAAGTCAACCATCCTCCTGGTTTGACTTTGACCAAAAAGTTAGAACATGGTTGTAAGTTGTCTGGGTCGAAGGATGAGTTATCGAAGGATTGTTCATATCCTTCGATGAGCTCGAAGGATAAACCTTCGATGGATATAGATGGACCTCGAAGGATATCATCCTTCGAGGTACATGTGGATCCTTCGATAGTTTTCAGTTCGATAGATGATCTTTCGATCTGACTATCTGATCCTTCGACCAGACGACCTGTGATGGATATATATACTGATGTAATGTGTTCACTTAGAATGTGAGTGAACTTAGTCTTGTAGAGAGCGTATTTTCAGTTTGGTCAAGGGCTGTAACCGTGTCCACTGAAATACAAGAGAAAACTTTGATATCTCGTGTGTCTACCTTTCTCTTTGTAGCTTGTGTTCTCATATAAACTACCGGTTTGCATTCTAGCTTGGATTCCGCACTTGCTAGTGTGTTAAACTTAACAAGGATAAGGTTTAACCTCAACCTCCGAGGGACCTACATTGATGATGAAGCAAAAGAGAATAAACAAACAAGTTCATCAAAAATAACTTTGTTTGAAAAATAGCTTCATCAAAATAAAAGTTACAAAAATAAGTCTTACGAAAACCGACGCTTGTTACGTTTTTCTCCCTTTTTCTACTAACCACTAACCCAACCACCTACCTTTAACCCAAGCCTAACCCTTCACCCAAAAGTCCTCTTAATATTTACAAAGGTATATAAGTTAAAAAGGAGGAGGATTGATTGCTTGGCAAGCATATGGTAGGAGTAAGTTCCATGCCGCTCTCGAGTGATCCACAAAAATACATTTTCGGCCGAGTGTTGAGCGATCCCCGTGAGGTATGTGAACTTGTATATAAATAGAATTTTAAAGACGCATGTTATGCCCTAATAAGTAATTTATCTTATGAAAAGTTTTAAATAAATCATGACGAATAGGATTGTAAATAAATAAAAATAAAACTAAATAAAGAATCTTGGAAATCCCGACACTCTATGACAAGCCCGAAACCTTCTTTTCTACCCATTCCATTTGGGAGTGTAATAGCCACAAATTAAAGAGTTTTGCTTGAGGACAAGCAAAGATTCAAGTGTGGGGGTATTTGATATGTGCAAAATGCAACACATAAATTACATCAATTGTGGCATAAAACTAACCCTTTTTTAGTACTAATGTTGGAAAAGGTGTGCTTTTGTCTTCCTTTTGTATTTTCAGGATTAAATGAGCTCAAATTAACAAAAGAAGCAAAAAGACATCAAAATCTAACATAAATACAAGAAAAGGAACAAGACGTGACATGCCCGACCCCACGACAGCATCTTCCAAAGCAAAACAAGATAACAGGAGACTGAACACGCCCCGTGCTCAGCCAGCACGGGGGCGTGCCCAAGTGTCAGCAGAAAAGACAAAGTGGTAGAAGCTTCTATTGCCCACCACGGGGCCGTGCTAAGCGGACACGGGGCCGTGGTCAACTATAAGATTCGCACAATCTAAGCAAATCTTCATAGTACAAAGATTCTTCTGCACACGGGGTCGTGCTCAACGGACACGGGGGCGTGGTCAACTAATAAGACAAGCTGCATTAAATGAAGAAAGAGAAGGATGTGGACACGGGGCCGTGCCCACTGGACACGGGGCCGTGCCCGAGCTTCTGTTCAGCCTATAAATAGGAGTGCTTGGCTCAAGCTCAAACCATCCCTTGGCACACGACCTCTCTCACACTTCACCCACCACCCACCACCACCATAACACCATCATCCACCACCATCATCCATTGTCCATCATAGAGTGTGTGAGTCATCTCGGGATCCAAGATTGATCGTAAGAGTTCTTGACAATCAAGGCCATGTTTGCCTAAGTCTCTTACATCACTTGGTGAAGACAAGTGTCTAGTGTAATACTTTTTATTTCTAATATTTTCGCACTTTTTACTTGGTTTTGTATTAATGACTTTAATAACTAGTTTCTTATGTTGAAGGTGATTCTTCCTTATCGTTTGTCCGTGGTGTCTTGACATTATTTTACTGTCTATATAAAATAAAAGATTTTCACCATTCATATCTCCACGCTCTATATGGAGGTATGTTGGCTACCTGGTCGGGGGTTAAGGGAACGGTTTGGTAAGAGTCTTGCCATTGTTCAGCGTTTAGAGGTCCTGCAATGGACCTGGGTCAAATTTAGTAGGACCTCCTTCAATACTTAACGGTATTGGATGGCGGGGGTCCAAACTCTTTGATCCCCTCATAAGTTAACTACTATTAATACTATAACCCGGCTATTTAGGACTGTATCCCTGCTGACTCAGACTACTTAGTCGAGGGTAACGTCACCTCCAAAAGAGGGGCCTACCATAATTTGCATTAATAACTTAATTAATTATCTTTCAATAATCCGACCCTTTAGGATTGTATCCTTGCTGACTCAAACTACTGGGTTGAGGGTAACGTCACCTTCAAAAGAGGGGCCTACTACAATAACTAAGATAATCTCTTAAATAAGTGCAAAAGTGCGGAAATAATCAAAGGTTACACTATACACGAGTCGGAACCAAGTGATTCATCTTGTCTATCTGTTTTTCTTTTTATTTTTATTTTCAGCATTTTTAGTTAGTTTTTATTTTTCTTAGTTTAAAACATTTTTCTAAACTTTTTGATTTGATTAGACGTTGAGGATAAACCGGTACTAAAAGCT
This sequence comes from Helianthus tuberosus, assembly GCA_030545235.1. Lineage (NCBI taxonomy): Eukaryota > Viridiplantae > Streptophyta > Magnoliopsida > Asterales > Asteraceae > Helianthus > Helianthus tuberosus. The sequence continues at coordinate 124,943,939 of CM060412.1, forward strand.
CTTGTGTCCTTGGACGACCTCGGTATCTTACCAACCCTATACTACGCTCACGATGGGTGCACTTGCCCATATGAGTGTCTAGTGTTAGTAAATATCGTGTTTTATAAATTTATAACTTGACTAAAAAAGTGTTAAAGGGGCTTAAAATATACACCTAATATATATAACACTCGACATCCATCAAACACCATTAGATTCCCATAGCCGGAGTCCTCAAGATAACTGGAGGACCTATACTGAACCAACAAGGCGCTCAGTTTCGCTGAGCTCTTCCCCGTCTTTTCACAACTCCTTTGGGCCTCATTCTAAAAATGAGCCCCATAATTCCCACCAAGCTTACATTCCTCTCCAGGGCCACAACTCACCTTTTGATGACCCAACACCCTTTTTCCAGAGCCGGTTCAACCCGGTAAACTACCTTGGAGAACCAGTGGGTTTTAACCCACTAGGACCCGAAGACCATTTCTCAGGCGACCATGCAATGGACATGGACGAGGACACCAATCCCGCCGAGCCACCGTCCGGAACCCCTAACCACCCCATCGAAATTTTGGATGGGTCACCTTTCGTGGGATCACCTTATAATGGTCCCGAAAGCTATGAAGAAAGGTTCCGACAGATCGACTAGGTGTTTACTCCCAGTTACCACAACTCACCACAGCAGCAGCAGCAGGATCCCTCCGAGGATTCTCGTTATGTCGCGGTCACTCTGCCACCACCACCAGTTCAGCAACAGCCTCCGGAGCCACCGAGGCAACGGAGAACAACCGCACGGATGTCCGTGCGAGGAGGGGTGCGAATCAGCACCCCTCAACCTTCAAGTGGCAGCCTCTATCCGCCACTCCATGAAGACCCGCAGATGGGTGGGCCTTCAAACCCCGTCTCGGAAGTAAACTCTGCGCCTGTCGCGCCACCACCATTGGGTTTTGGAGACCCAATTCCTACATACGCCGGCTCAGCGGCGTATAATCCCTTTGAGCAGCCGATCCACACCAACTACCACTATGCAGAGGCCGACCCTTACCTGGTAGCAGTGGCAAACTACAATACCCATCATCCGGAAGGATCCTTTGGGGTCCCATATCAAGCCGGATACTCACACTATGGGTACCCACCTTATGGGTATCAGCAACCGCTGCCTCCTCAACCTCCGCCTCCTCAACCTCCGCTATATCAGCAACCCACGCAGCCGCCAGTGATGTCACCACCGCAGCATCAAGAGATTCTGCAAAGGATTAATGAGGTGCGGCAGGAAGTGCGGGAAGACCGTTGGCAAAACCGTGGAATGTTCAAGAGTCTGGCAAACTTAATTAAAGGGAAAAGCAAGAAGGATCATTAAATCCTTTATTTTTTTGTTTGTTTTTAATGTTGTAATCATGTCCCTGAGTGGACATTTGTTTCTGTATTATGCCCCTGCGTGGGCATGTCTTTTTGTATTATGCCCCTGCATGGGTATGTCTTTCTGTTAACCCCTGCGTGGGTATGTTAGGTTGTTTCGCCCCTGCGCAGGCATGTTATTCTTGTAAAAGTCCCGTTTAGGGCAAATCTGTACTTGTTTAAATTTTTGCAGTGGAATGATTTAATTTAAAATTTTCATTTTTGCTAAATTATATACATAAATATAATATGTGAAATAAATGAAAAATAACATTCCTTTATATAAGACCTATGATTATAATAAAATGATAAAATCTAAAAAGGACAAGACCTAGCCATGTGTCATTTTAAGACAAGGCCAAGATGGTAGTTCCCCAAATTAGATTCAGATCCTTATTAACACCTCAATTTAGGATTTTTCTGCATCAAATAGTAAAAAGAATCTTAAAGGGTAAAACCTAGTCTATATGTCATTGCAGACATGACCCAGATGGTAAAACCTATTCAAAAGGTTTCAATCCTTGTTAACATCTGAAAACATGTTAACACTCTTGACAAAAGTGATTCGATAAAATCGCCTAAGCCATCCTTACATTGGATTCTCCCAAATACTTTTAATTAAATTAAAACATCCATTAGGGAAATAATGCCTACGAGTTATACTCATTGTCATATAAGACAAAAGACAGTCGTGGTCTTCGACCCCCTGTTAAGAAGAGGTAATGAATTAGAAATTAAAACCTCAATATCATAATCCTATAAGATCATGAATAAAAAAAATTTGAAACCGTCCACGTGACTAGGCCTTTTTGCCATTAATATATTTTTAATTCTAACTAAGGATTATTATAATATCCTGAATATATATATGCTTAGCAATTAATCAATAATGGTTCTTAAATACCATGATTAATAAATCAACTGGAATGATAAAACTGTTATAGACCTCTGAATGAATTAAAATCATTATTTTATGTAGCAAACAAGCTACATGGCCGGATCAGACGAAGCCAACAGCCACCACATAGATAATCATGACACCTCCAGAGTCAACGTAGCAGGAACAGAGTTACAAGCATTAATAGATAATGCTGTCACTCGAGCTTTGGAGAGACAGTTCAATGAATCCAGTGGTACCCACGTAACGACCCAGTCTGTGCCACACTCTAAACCACCCTCTAGAACCCATACCGCTCACAAAAGTGATTCTCATCACTCAACAAATCAAAGGAGTGTTCCATCTAAGAGAGTTGTGTTAAACCAAGAACCACGTGCTAAAGGTTGCACCTATAAATACTTTGTCTCCTGCAAACCCAGGGATTTTACTGGAGAGAAGGGAGCAGTTGATTGCATGTCATGGTTAGACGAGATGGACATTGTGGTGGATATCAGTGGTTGCGCTGATAAGGATGTGGTAAAGTTTGTATCTCAGTCGTTCAAAGGTGAGGCACTAGCTTGGTGGAGGTCTTTGATCCAAGCTACTGGGAAGATTCCATTGTACAATCTGTCTTGGGATCAGTTTGTTACTCTCATTAATGAAAACTACTGCCCTCAGCACGAGGTTGAAAAGATTGAAGCTGATTTCTTGTCGCTGGTTATGAAAAACCTAGATTGTCAAGCCTACCTTACGAGCTTCAACACTATGTCAAGACTAGTTCCGTATCTGGTAACTCCGGAACCCAAAAGAATAACTCGTTTCATTGGGGGTTTGGCCCCAGAAATCAAGGCCAGTGTGAAGGCCTCTAGACCAGCCACTTTTCGGTCTGCAGCTGATATATCATTGTCCCTTACTTTGGACGCGGTCAGGCAGAGATCGCTGAGAAACACAGATGCTGAGAAGAGGAAGCGTGAGGATGACCACTCATGACGTTCATACAATAAGCGTAAGGGAAACAAAGACCACAAGAAGAGTTCTGGAACGAAAAAGGATGGTCAGCAGTCGGGGGATAAGCCCAAGTGTAAGGTCTGTAAGAAGCACCATTTCGGGAGGTGCAGATATGAATCGAAATCCCAGCCACAGCAGAGAGTTTGTGGGATTTGTAAATCCTCTGAGCACAAGACATTAGACTGTAAGAAAATCAAGGATGCAACGTGCTACAACTGCAACGAGAAAGGGCATATTAAGTCCAATTGCCCAAAGTTTGCAAAGAAGCCTGAAGATGGGAAAAAGACCAATGCTAGGGTCTTTCAGATGAACGCATAAGAGGCAATCCAGAATGATAATGTCATAACAGGTACCTTCCTTATTAATGATGTTTATGCAAGGGTATTATTTGATTCTGGAGCAGATAAGTCATTTGTTGATGATAAGTTTTGTAAGTTGTTAAACCTACCTGTTAGAACCCTAAGCATAAAATATGAGGTTGAATTAGCCGATGGCACCATAGAAACCGCATCAACCGTGTTAGATGGATGTTTCATATCCATTAGGAACTACTCTTTTCCTTTGTCCTTACTTCCTTTGAAGTTAGCCGGTTTCGATATAGTTATAGGCATAGACTGGTTATCTCATAACCAGGCCCAGATTGTTTGCAACAAGAAGCAAGTGGTGGTCAAGACTCCGTCTAGTGAACCACTTACCATTCAGGGAGATACCCAGTATGGACTGCCTGATCAAGTGTCTATGCTCAAGGCATCTAGGTGTTTGAAGAAGGGTTGTGTCATTTATATGGCACAGGTAACTATTGATGAGCAGAAGCCTAAGATTGAAGATATTCCCGTCATTTCTGAGTACCCAGAAGTTTTCCCTGAAGAACAACCTGGTTTGCCACCAGATAGGCAAGTAGAATTCAAAATTGACATTATTCCAGGAGCAGCACCTGTTGCAAGGGCACCTTACAGGTTGGCACCAACAGAGATGAAAGAGTTGAGGACTCAGCTAGACGATTTATTGGCAAAAGGTTTCATTCGTCCTAGTTCATCTCCTTGGGGAGCACCAATCCTGTTTGTGAAGAAGAAGGATGGGTCGATGCGACTATGCATCGATTATCGTGAGCTTAATAAGGTCACTATCAAGAATAGATATCCATTGCCCAGGATCGACGATCTGTTCGATCAACTTCAAGGGGCGAGTTACTTCTCCAAGATCGACTTAAGATCGGGCTACCATCAACTGAAGGTTAAAGATGAAGATGCACACAAGACTGCATTTAGGACTCGTTATGGTCATTACGAGTTCTTAGTGATGCCTTTTGGGCTCACTAATGCACCAGCAGCGTTCATGGATCTCATGAACCGTGTCTGCAAGCCATACTTGGACAAATTTGTTATCGTCTTCATTGACGACATTCTGATTTATTCAAAGAACCAGGCCGACCACGAGGAGCATCTTCGATGCATTCTAAAACTACTTCAGCAGGAGAAGCTCTATGCCAAGTTTTCAAAGTGTGAATTCTGGCTTTGTGAAGTCCAATTCCTTGGACATGTTGTTAGTGAGCGTGGTATCCAAGTAGATCCCGCTAAAGTTGAAGCTGTTATGAATTGGCAAGAGCCAAAGACGCCTATAGAGATTCGTAGCTTTCTAGGTTTGGCAGGATACTATAGGCGATTTATTGAAAACTTCTCAAGGATTGCTGCGCCCCTAACTTCGTTGACGCGTAAGAATATTAAGTTTGATTGGGGCCCTAAGCAGCAGGAATCCTTTGACATCCTTAAATAAAAGTTGAGCAATGCACCTGTGTTAACATTGCCTGATGGAATAGAGGAATTTGTAGTATATTGTGATGCATCGCACACAGGTATGGGTTGTGTGCTCATGCAGAAAGGCAAGGTCATTGCCTATGCTTCTCGACAATTAAAAGTGCATGAGAAGAATTACACCACCCATGACTTGGAGTTGGGTACCGTGGTATTTGCACTAAAACTGTGGAGGCATTATTTGTATGGAACCAAGTGCGTGATCTATTCGGATCACAAGAGCCTTCAACATCTGTTCAACCAGAAGGATTTGAACATGAGGCAGCGACGTTGGATGGAAACTTTGAATGATTATGACTGTGAGATAAGATACCATCCAGGCAAGGCAAATGTGGTTGCCGATGCCTTAAGTAGAAAGGAAAGGGTGAAGCCCATAAGAATCAATGCCAAGAGCTTTGAATTAAAGAATAGTTTGAATGAAAGGTTGTTAGCTGCGCAGAAAGAAGCTGTATTAGAAGCTAACTATCCTGATGAAAAGCTAGGGGTAACTGAAGAGCAGTTATCCTATGGCAAAGACGTAATCCTAAGGTTAAATGGACGAATATGGGTTCCAGTTTATGGAGGACTTTGGGATGTTATCCTCCAGGAAGCCCATAGTTCTAAATACTCCGTTCATCCGGGAGCTGACAAGATGTACCAGGATCTGAAGGCGAACTAGTGGTGGATAGGCTTGAAGAAGTCTATAGCTACCTATGTAGCCAAATGTTTGAGGTGCGCTCAAGTCAAAGCTGAACATCAGAAACCGTTAGGTTTGCTACAACAGCCTGAACTTCCCACCTGGAAGTGGGAGATGGTGACGATGGATTTCATCACCAAGTTGCCAAAGACAAGGAAAGGAAATGATACTATATGGGTGATAGTAGATAGACTGACTAAGTCAGCACATTTCTTACCCATTAAGGAGACTTATAGCTCCGATATGTTAGCCCAATTGTGCGTAGATAAGATTGTAGCTCTGCATGGCGTACCAGTGACTATTATCTCAGACGGGCAGAGTGAGCGTACCATCCAAACTTTGGAAGACATGCTTCGTGCATGTGTGATTGACTTAGGTGGTAGTTGGGATAACCACCTGCCATTGATCGAGTTCTCCTATAACAATAGCTACCATACAAGCATTCAGGCTGCACCTTTTGAGGCATTATATGGTAGGAAATGCAGGACGCCTATTTGTTGGGCAGAAGTAGGAGAAGCTCAGTTATCAGGACCTGATATAGTCCTTAAAACAACGGACAAGATTGTCCAAATTCGTGACCGCCTGAAAGCTGCCAGAGATAGGCAGAAAAGCTACGCAGACTTAAGGCGTAAACCTCTAAGGTTCGAGGTTGGTGACAAAGTGTTACTTAAAGTATCACCCTGGAAGGGAGTGATGCGTTTTGGTAAGAAAGGAAAATTAAGCCCAAGGTACATAGGACCATTTGAGATCATCGAATGTGTCGGATCCATGGCCTATAATTTAAACTTGCCTGAAGAGCTCAGTGGTATTCACAATGTATTCCACATCTGCAATCTAAAGAAATGTCTAGCTGATGAATCGCTAGTCATACCACATACGGATGTGCATATAGATGAGAGCTTGAAATTTGTGGAAAACCTTTATCGATCGAGGATCGACAGGTTAAGAAGATTCGAAGGAAGCATGTGCCGATTATAAAGGTCAAATGGGATGCCCGCAGAGGTCCCGAGTATACGTGGGAGGTAGAGTCCACAATGAAAGAAAAATACCCTCATTTATTTCAGTAAATCTCGAGGTCGAGATTTCTTTTAAGGGGGTGAGGATGTAACACCTCGAAAATTTATGTCCAATAATGTATCGACACGTGTCATAAGATTTAAACGTGTAAAAGATTACTTTAGAGGGACTAAAGTTGACAAACAAATAAAGTATGTGAATATAAGGGTTCAAAGTGTCAACAATGGATAAATATACTTTACTGTAACCCTACAGGATGTTTATACCCTTAAACGAATGAATCATGGATCATACGAAGCTAATTGTGGAAGAAGTGAGAGATTACAAACTACAGGGGTTAAAAGTGTCAACATGTTTAAAGTATACCTCTGAGTGACCTTTTAGCAAACCCAAAGCTTTGTAACGATTAATTATACTCACTAGAATATGTGGTAAAAATTTCACCAAGTTTCGTTATCGTATGAGAAAGTTATGAAAATATTCGTATACGAGGTGTTAAAAGCGTCAACGTTGAAATCTAAGGCCTTACGGGTGATCACAAAGTTAACCAAGGACTTAATGGTGTTTGATAATCCCTTGGAACCCTTAAAAGTAAGGTTAGAGGGCCAAAAATACAAGAACAAGACTTAAAACCACGTTTGGAATGACCAAGGACCAAAAATGCAAAAGTTGAAACTTGTTTGGCTGGTTCTGGAAGGCCAGGCGGCCCGCGTAAGAGTGCCCTATGGGCTTACGCGGCCCGTGTGAGCAGTACAGCGACATAATTCACCTGCAGGTGTCTGTCCAGGCCTGTTAACTGACTTTGAATGCTTGTTTTGCATACCAGGGGCTGCCCCAATGGTATTTCATGCATAGGGGGCACTTGTCTTGATCTGGAAACAATTATAGAGTTATTTGGCATGATCCTAGATGATCAAATTGGGTATATAAGAAGAACAATGTTGCAACTCTTGTGCCATTCATTTGCAAACTTTCACAAGTTTATTTCTGGAGCTCTTTGATCAGCAACCAAAGTTTCTTAGGCTTCCTAGTCGTGCTTAGGACCCTTGTAAGTATCCTTAACCCTTTTTAATTCAGTTTAGCCTAGTTAATTAGCTTAAAGTCAAACTGTCGTAATTAGAGTTTGGCTTCGAGATTAATCAATAATTGTCCAGTCAAATCTTGAATTAAAAATACCTATGAGTTGGTAATTATGTGGGTAATAAACTCTTAAAAGGGCACCCCCTGATTCTCACTCTAACTAGGTCAATTGTCGGGTCAAAGTTAATCTTAAAAAGTCAACAGAAAGCTTATTTTCAAATTAATGCATAATTAGCAATGTAGAAGCTATGCAACCTGGTTTATCACTAATATAACTTGGTAATTAATGTAAGAACATGTCCAAACATGTTCAACCCGACAATTTTCAGTCTAGGCTCGGTTCGGAACCGAAAGTCGCATAATTTGACTTTTGCTTTGACATTCAGTTCTGACCCGTTTAAGCATGTTTTAGAATTGCCTTAGAGCTTTATTAGGACCAGGTTTCATGTTAGTATAACCCTCTGTGATTATACAACTTGGTTCATTAGTTATCCGATTCATATGCATGTTTCCGTTAAATGCTTAAATGTTGACTATTATGCCCATATGACCTTAAAATGTGATTTTTGAAAATGTAAAAGAATAGAAACCTTCATTACTGATTTATAGACTTATCCCTAAAATTTGATATCAGTTTGAGGTCTACATTAGGAGTTATGCTTATTAGCGTAATTAGAAAGCTTTTTATTAAATAAACGGCATAATTAGCATATAGCCTATCTAAACCCAATTTTTAACACCAAACTTTTTACCTACTGATATAAAATAATATTTTGGGATTTTTGAAGATTTTTATTTAATTTTAGGCTGAGCATAACATATAGTTCTAAGCTTGATTCGGTAATTGTCGGTTTTGCCCTTTCGGGCTATAAAATGAGTTTTACAAATCTTTTTGATACCAAACCTTTTTCTACTGATCTAATATGATAAATAAATTATTTTTAGGCTTCTGGAATAATAAAAATATCAGCTTTCTTTATAAAACCCGGAAATCGCTTAAAACCGCCTTTTTACGCGTTTTAAACGCATAGTATGTACTAAAACTATTTTGAATATATAAGATTTGATGTCTACTGATATTTTCAGTAAATTTTTATATATTAACAGTAAGCAAAAGTTTTAAACTCAGATTTCCAGTTTTGACCTTTTTAAGCCTATGTGAAATTACCAAAATGCCACTAAGGTGCATAGTTTGGTTTTAAATGATAAATTTTACATATATGTAATACCCTACTGTTATAACTTATTAAATTAAGTATTTTTACTAATTATATCAGACCTGTAACTCAGATTATTATTTAAACTCTTTTATAACCTTTAAAATGACCAAAATGCCCCTACGGGGCATAGTTTGAGTTTAAATCCATTTCGGGCATAATAGAAGATATCTTACTGATGTCACAACATATTTAAGGCATATTAACTTAGGAAACATGTATATGACTCATATGGTTACCCGTTACGCATCTTGCGCGTTCGGTTCAGTTTATGGAACTAGTTTGCATAAATTAACCGAAACGGGTCAAACCTTATCATTTTTGTCTCAAAATCCAGAATGTGTTTAGTTTACCCATATTATACAATTCTTCAAACTTGTCGGGTCTAAATCACATTCTATTCCGGTCTTCGCTTAATCGTGCGTTTGAACCGTATCTTCCTTTAAAACTAACCGGTCTAAGTTTAGGCTTAATTAAAGACCTGTTAGGAATCTAATAGGTTATTAAAAACCTTTGTTCCAGAATAGGAGACCCGGTAAAAGCTACACGCACTTGCTATTTGTGATTAATACTTGCAAAGGTAAATACTTTAAACTTATTTTCCCTATACGGGCTTGGGGTACGATATATAAAATACCGCTTGGTCGGGCATCGAATTTTTAATTGTATGAAGGTTAAATTATTGAAATGTCCCGTTTAAATTGTTTTGTTTGCTTAAAGCCTTTGGGGGGTTAATGACCATGTCCTGGATATCCTTGGAATCATTTTACGAAATGGCTACGACCTAAGCACGGGGTGTAGGCGTACACCAGACAGTGCATAAATAAATAATAAGGTAGGGAATAACCCGCCGCGGGACTATATCATGTGGTGTGTCTATTAATCTTTAACCCGGTGTCAATCCGGGCTACTGAACGTATAAAAAACATGTAATTCTTTTACAGGTTTATATATAAAAAATTATCCCAAGTTATAAAATGTTTTGTGCCTTGTGCATTCAAATCAATTTTCTAAACCTTTTCAAAATGAGTCAGTTAATTGTATTTACCAGTGTAAACTGCGTATTTTCCCAAAAAGGTTAAGTGCAGGTACTACTCGAAATAGGCTGGCCTCTCCTTAGCATCAATAAGAGTCTCGCAAGCTTGGATGCATTTTGAGTCTGTTGAACTACGTTTTCTATTTATTTGATCCGCCTGTGGATCCGTTTCAACTACGTTGTGATACTTAATATTACAATTTTATTCAGTTGAAATAAATCTATCTTTTGCTTCTGCTGTGCATTTAAAATTGTGTTGTTTGACTATGATGATATCAACTACGTCACGATACTCCCCACCGGGCCCACCGGTAATACGTGGAAATATCGGGGTGTGACAACTAACGTCTATTAGACGAACGCTTCGTGCCTTGCCTTAGTATTAATGTTTTCGAGTTATGTTTCTTTTAAGTCTTCAATATTATTCCAAGTTATAATTATTTGTTAAAATAATAAATATTTTAACTTTAAATTATATTTTATTTTGGAATAATTGTTAAACAATATTTTTGTAACAATACTTCTCAAGTATTTATTTTCGTATTTCCTTCCCAAGGATTTGGGTATCTCATACATGTATCTTCGTATTCTTGTATTTGTAGTTTCAAAATAATATATTTTCAGGTCTCAGTTTAGAAAATATATAATAACTTATTTTGTCCAAAAATAATGTATTTCAAGGAAATATATATATTTTTCTCAAAAACCATATATCTTCTAAATATTCCAAGAAAATATATTTTAACTTTCCCAAAAATAATATATTTTCTCCTTGTCGAAAATACGATATACTTTGTGATAACCATAAAAATCATACTTTCATTTCTTGTATCCAAAATAATATTTACCAAAAATACGCTCATAAATGTAGTTTCCGGAATATTTTATAAGTTACGTTCTTTCGTTCGGTTTCGCAATATTATGTGTGTAACTCATATATATTTATTCCTTGTGATTTTTGGTAATATTTTGGATTGTAATATCTTGGTATTTTGTTAAGTTATATTACTTTAAATCCTAAAATAATATAACTAATACACAAAGTATACAAATAATCACACACAATGTGTCTTTAATGTAAATATATATTCTAAATATGTATTTATCCATTTTTATTTATAAAAACCAACCTCCAATACTTGTATTTTTTTGTAGCAAAATCTATGGCAAAGTTTATATTGAAAACCATAGTTAAAACACACTTGTAAATATTTGTTTAGAAAATATTTTTCTAAGTGTTTATATTTTTTTAAAATTTTGCCATAGTTTCCCCTAAAAATGGAGGTGTCCATGCTATCAAAGCATATCATTTTCTTTTCAAAATCATCACAAACAATCAACCCTAAACAACTTACACTTACCAAGTGCCAAAACAATGCTATTTACACTACAACATGAACTTGAATCTTTATAAAAACTTGTAGGAACTTGGTAGTATATTTAGTAGGTTTAGTTACCCTTTAAAATGTGTTCACTTCTTTAAAAGCTTCATTCTAGAAGGATTTAGGTGTTTACAACTTGTAAACACATTTTACAAAAACGTCTCTTTATGAAATCTTCTTGTTTCTCTAGTGTTTCTACACTTGTTTTATCACCAAAAATAGTGTATGTTTAAGTAAGAACCAAGATCTACTAAAAATCATATTTTGAACTTGGTTCTCTTGGAAAACCATTTATAAATCTTAGATCCATAAGATTATTAACTCACTTTGGTTCTTATTTTTCAAGAAATCACTTTATTCTTCAAGCTCATGCTTACACATAAGGATGATCATCTTGTTTCTCACATAATCATCCTCTTACTTGTTAGATCATGTGTTCAAACACAATCTAGCAAGCTCCTTATGATGATCAACATCATAATCTCAAGAAATAACAATCAAGTATCATACATACACTAAACAACATAGTTTCATCATGATTTCATCATATGACAAGCTTATGTTCATGTTTCAAGATTATGTTCTTTAGTGTTCTACAAGATTATAAATGTACATCATCTTTTAACCAACAATTTATGAAGTAAGATCAAGTGATATGAAGCTTACTACTAGCACAAAGGCTAGGGAAGAACACTTGATGAAGAAGATGATAAATGTGTTGGATAAAAGCTATTGGAAGAGGTCCTTCAAGATCCACAAGCTCCACACTTCTCAATCTAGCTTCTAACACCTTGTGAGGACTTGAGATTGCATGAAATTGAGATGATGATGGTGGTGTGGTTGTTGCTTGTTCTCGGCCGAAAGGAGGGAAGGGAGGAAGGAGATGAAGTGTGTGTTTGTGTGTGAGAGAGATATGAGCATTAGATCCTTCATGTCTTACTTATAACATGTTTAAGATTTGTCCAATGGTTAATATGTCCTCATTAGTACATACAAATCTCTAACAAAATCATAGGAGATTTAGTGTGATCAAGGGTGGGCCACACCCTTGATGCAGTGAATCATGGGGGGGGGGGGTATTGGTTGGGGTTTAATGGTAGTTAAGTTAATTAGTTAGATTCTAAGGGTATTAGTTAGGTGTTAAGTGTATTATGTGTTATATAGTGTGTTAGGGTGTTCGGGGATCATAACTAGCTCAAAAACACTAAAACAACGTTTCTAGTATAATTTTGGTGTTTCGGGTAGTGTCCGGTTGTTCGGTTAGATACCGGTTCGTTAAAGTGTCAAAATATTCTGTTTAGTGATCTTTAAGTATCCTTTTGTGACACTTTTAATTCCCGACACTTAGGAAAGCATTCAGGACCATTTAGTCATATTTTTGCATGAAACTAGCTTGTTAAAAAGCTGATTTTTGCTTAATTATGCAGAATTCTGCACTTTATGTGGGTTTTAGGCACTTTATCTATCACCTAGAAAAGCAGTTTTGTGGTCCTTACTTCCCTACACACTATACTAGTGTAGAACTTGGTTTCTGGCTCATACTGGGTCTCAAAACACTGTCTGTCTATGTACTGAACCCCGTAAGCATATTCCTGTTTTATCCGTTAACTGTGCTAACTGTGCTTTGTGCATCATGTATGTCAATATAGTTTGTATGTGATAATGATGTGACATTATGTAATATGTGATGCACATGTAAGTATGATGCAGTAATCAGAAAGCAGTTTAAGTCATTAATTGTAATTCGGCACAGTCATTAAGCAATAATCATGGTAGTTTAAATGGGACAGATACCTGTATTTTTTACGGTTGTCACATAATGCTGCACCATTTGAAGCACTTTATGGACGAAAGTGCAGAACTCCAGTCTGTTGGGCAGAAATTGGAGAAAATCAATTATCTGGACCAGAGATAGTGCAATAAATGACAGATAAGAGAATTTAAGTCAAGGAAAGACTAAAAGCAGCACGAGATCGTCAAAAGAGTTATGCAAATAACAGACGAAAACCTTTAGAATTTCAAGTAGGAGATAAGGTATTATTAAAAGTTTCTCCATGGAAAAGAGTAGTCAGATTCGTTAAAAAAGGAAAACTAAGCCCCAGGTATGTTGGACCTTTTGAGATTATTAGAAGAATAGGACCTGTAGCCTGTCAGCTACAACTGCCAGAGGAAATGGCAGGAATACATGATGTGTTTCATGTATGTAATCTCAAAAAGTGTTTAGTAGACGAATCGTTATTGATACCTCTTAAGGACATAGAGGTGAAAGAGAAACTTAAGTTTATCGAGAAACCCGTTCAGATTGAAGATAGAAAGATCAAGAACCTCAAACACAAGAGACTTGTTCTGGTCAAAGTGAAATGAGACTCCAACAGAGGACTAAAATACACTTGGGAACTCGAATCAGAGATGCAAAGGAAATACCCACACCTATTCCAGTAGATCTCGAGGACCAGATCCAAAACAAGGTGGGGAGGATATAACAACCCTCCTAAAATATTTTTTGGACACCCCTAAATGTCCTAAAATATATCTCGTACACGAGAAATGGACCCGAAACAACCCTATACTTGTGAAAAACAAGAAAAACAAATTTTGAGTATCGCTCGCGGGCCGCGACCCAGACCTGCCTGGTCTCTCGCGGGGCGCGATAGCTTAGACTTGCCAGACAAACAATGCCGACACGTGTCGACATGTGTCGACACGTGTTAAAGCTAGATTCGCTGACTCGACTAAGCTAGGGCCTAGCCTAGAGTCCTCGCGGGCCGTGAAGACCTAAGCTTAGGCTTACGCGGGGCGCGAGCCGCCTCTGATATGCCCTGTAAATTGGGTCGACGAGCTCATTTGAGTTTCGTTCAAAATCTCTGATCTCTCTCAATTTCTATATAGTAATTACTATACTCGGGCATAATACCCACTATAAAGCGAAGCTCTGCCTCGTTGTAAGTACTATAACCCTGCTATTACCTTACACGATCGATTTAGGATTCCGTAACGCATGTCGGCTATGCCCGACTCAGTCATTGGAATTATGTCTCGAGTTGTACGGTTAATGTGAATTGGGTTATTTTACCAACACGTTTGCATTGTTTGATTTTAATAGATAATAACCAGGAGAATCACAAGGAAGCTTTAGTATCACCTAAGTCTACAATGTGAGTACATCTACTTTTTGCTACTTTTTTGTAAATTACTTCATGAGTCAAAATGTTTTACCAAAACCTCAAATTTTTGAAATAAACACTTAACAGTAATTGAGTATTTGTGATTCTATAATTACTGTCGGTATGATGGGGTTTTGTATACAAAATGTGAAAGACGTTACCATTGGACAAAGAGATAGCCAATGAGTAATTTGACCCACAGGTCAGATGTTGACAGTACTGAATGAGTAATTGAGTAGATATAAACAAATGTAATTGCGGATGCCCTCAATATTAGGGATGACAAAAAAGCTCAAGCCCGATGGGTATACACGAAACCCGAAACATACGGGCCGGGTATACCCGAAGCCCAATGGGTATGGGCCGGGTATGGGCTTAAAAATAGAAAAAAATTGGGTATGGGTATGGGATTTAGTGATACCCGCCCGATACCCGACCCATTTACCCGAATAATACCCAAAAGTATCATATTATAGATTCCCATATATATAAACTTAGTACATGTATTTATTACCTTATCTATAGCCATATGTAGATATGTATATGGCAAGTGTTTAGTGAACATATAACTTATTTTTGAGCATGTATATTGGATATGGAAGCTATCACCCTTTATTATGTGGATGTTTTATGCAATTAGGTGGTCTTTATACAATTACTTAATTAAGTAATCATTTTAATTTGGTTTTGTATGTGTGGTCTGAATATTATATGTAAGTTGTTAATCATATTTTCATTTGTTAGAGTCATTAAAATAGTAAATCATATAAACATCAAAGTAAAAATTGCAAATTTGTCCCAACGGGTATTTTTAAGAAATAAACGGGTATACCCGATACCAGCGGGTATGCCCGATACCCGATGGGTAATTACCCGAAAAATACACGACGGGTAACGGGTCGGGTATAGGAAAAAGAATTACAACCGGGTAACGGCCTGGGATTACCAATACCCGGCCCAAACCCGGCCCATTGCCATTCCTCTCAATACTATAAAGTGATAAAAAAAATGTTTTGATTAAACTGGGATGCACTCGCAAGTATTTCTTGCTGATAAAATATTTTTAAAACGTGTTTCAGGTAACACAGTGTGAACGCCATTAGAAGCCAGCTTGAGAGCTTTCACACCCCTTTCTGCGGCGGAAGCACGAGGTGTGATCATGAAAGGTTCTCATTGCATACGAAAGGTAAACATACTACATGCTCAATAATAACTTCAAACATTACATTACTGAAAACATAAGTCAAGTGTTTACAACACGAGATAGCATATTGTCTTGAAAGTTACAACTTTGTTTAACGATAAACATAGAGACATCCAAGAGCATGAGTAAAACCGAGCGCACATCCATCCTAGTTACCTGAAATACATGTGAGTTTTTGGGAAAAACGTCAACATAATGTTGGTGTGAATTCATGCAGTGATTGTTTTGAATGTTTAAATACTTGAATGAAAACATAGTATGTAACTTGTAGAATGTATGAATGTTTGAATGCAACTCGTAAAACGTATCTGTAACTGAGTACTATGACTGTTTGAATGTATTTATAACATGTATCTGTAACTGAGTATTATGACTGTTTGAATGTATCTATAACATGTATCTGTAACTGAGTACTATGACTGTTTGAATGTGTGAGATCGCTAGTGGTTTGCAAGGCCACTAACATGTGTCACGAAGCACTCATTGGTGGAAGTAGGCCAAGAGTGGGGTTGCCTGAAACCCATTAGATCTAACCTTTTATTCCGCGGTCTGAATGTATACGTTGATTAATGGTGCTTATGGTACCCTATTCGGGACATGATCTAGAATGTTTCACTTGAATGTTTTTGTACTCCATTATACCATATGTAAACAATGTAACATTTGTAACATGTATTTCACCCCCGAAGTTATAAAACCAAAAACAGTTAAAGAAAAAGGGGGAGCATGAACTCACAACTTTGCGTTCCTTGCGTCGTAAACTTCACCGGATTTGCTTAATTAACGAAGTGACCTATACGTGTTTTCTTAACGTTAGTCACTAGACTTGTATCGTACAAGTACAAGTCACTGTCTTTTATGTATATGTTTTCTTGTGTTAAAAATAGTTCATATTTTTAACTAAGTGTCTTACTTATATTATTTTCTCAAAAATAAATATAAGTTTCTTGTATTTTGCACTTTGCACCCGAGTTATGTATCTTGTATGTTGTATGTGTATTTTTGTTACAAAAATTATGGCGAGGTTTATATTCGAAAAGCATAGTTTAGAACACACTAACAAACATTTGTCTAGAAAAATATTTACTAAGTGTTAGGATTTTCAGAAAATTTCGCCATAGTCTCCTTTGTAAATGGAGGTGTCCATGATAAGTAGCATATCATTTTCTTTTACATATATCCTGTAGATTGTTCTCACATAACCAACCCGAAAATCAGACATGCAATATACTACTTATGTCATTTCAGCTTTATTCATCAAAACTGGACTGTTTTCGAGCATTTTAATAAAATAGTTATCCTTCTCCAAAAATTCCCAAATTTTTACAGAATGTCCTATACGATCCATATTTTATTTTGTAAGAAATTTCGGGGTCCAGTTCATTACCAATATTTTATAGAAATTCATTTACCGGACTACAATCAGATTTGTCACTTTCTGACTGCAGTCTACAGAATAATTCACTAAAAATTAATTGTAAGTCCGATTGACGGAATTCCAGTGGGAGAATAACGGAGACAACAGTGACCAACTACAGTAAAAATTTCATGAGCTGATTCTACTCAGTTTTTAAGTTATGACTCCGAATACAACACACTTTTTCGGCAGTAAAATCGCAGCTTGAGCTGCTGTCCAAAAACAGTTCTTTAAAAATAGTAAACGACCTCGAAAAATTACGATTCCAGTGCCATTTGATCCGTTTTTCGAAAATACATAATTTAGGCTTCAGAAAGTCAGTTTTTCGATTTATAATGACCCAGTTACAGCCTGTTGAAGTTGGATGAAAATACCAATCAGCATGCTTTTTACAATGTAAATGTTACTAAAAACGCATCACCAAGTGTCCTAACAACGGTTTATCAATAAATTAATGATCAAACATCATGCATGCTTTAACCAAACCTAATCCAACCCGATTTCATCTTCATGCAAACTTTTTATGTAGGATTTTATGTAAGGTTTCATGTTCATCTTTTTAGTGTTCTAGTTCTTGTGGTTTAAACAAATAAACATCATACCTCACATTTTAACTAAGAATAAGATGGAACAAGGTGTAGAGACTTACTACTAGCTTCTAGCTAGGGAAGAATCTAGTGAAGAAATGTTGAGAAAAAGATGGTGAAAAGACTAAAACAAAGCTTCCTTGAAAGCCCTTCAACTTGCAACCTCCATGGATCAACTTTGGAGCTTTGAGTGGAACTTGATGTTGGAGAAGATGAAGATGTTGAGGGGTGGTGGTGGGTTCGGTTATGGGGGGCCGAAATGAGAGAGAGAGTAGTGAGGTTGGAGTGTGATTTTTGAAGTAATGATGAGAAACCTTGGAACCATACTCTTATAAGATCACTTACATGTTTTAGCAAGTCCCACAAGCGACAATCTATTTTTTTAATCAACAAATCAAGAAGGCATGATGAAGATAATTTAGTTATAGGGTTTTTAGTGGGTGTTACGGCAAACGGGGATCATGACAAGCCAAGAAATAAATAACTATTGTGTTTGGCAAAATTTAGTGTCCCGGGTAATGTCCGGTTGTTCGGTTGGATACCGTTCCGTTAAAGTGCTTAATTATTTCGCAAAGTGTCTTTTTGTAACCCTTTTAATTCCCAACACTTAGGGAAATATTCTGGACGATAAAACGTAAATTTGGCATAATTTTTATATGTTTAAAAGCTGGTTATAGCTGAATTTAATAAAATTCTGCACTTAAAGTGCGTTTCGGGTGCTTTTTAGTGCGTATTTTAGCTTTCGGAGTGTCTATATGTTAACCCTTGTATGTACTCTTGGGTTTTAATGTATTCTTGATGTTGGACCTACACCTAGGCCTCAGTTCTAATGTCTGACTGCTTTCTGCAGAGTTGTTGACATATTGTGCTTTACCGGTGAGTTTACTAGTATTTTTGACGCAACGCTCTAGTTAATGCATAAAGCAATATTTTGTAGTATTAAACGTGCATGAATTCACTTGCATATAATGTAATCAGACAATGTTGACGTTTAAGCACATAATTGTAGTCATTAAATAACAATTAAAGTGTACGGAAATTACCGGTTTCGTGCCAGTTGTCACAGTCTCCCCCCATTAAAAGAATTTCGTCCCGAAATTCAGGCTGAACTAACTCTCGCAGGAGTCCTCTTGAATAGGTGGGGATACTTTTCTTTGAACTGGTCTTCACGTTCCCATGTGTACTCGGGTCCGTGCTTAGAGTTCCAACGTACTTTGACAAGTTTAACAGTGCTCCTCCTGGTCTTGTTGACTTTCCAGTCTGTAACCTCAACGGGTTGTTCTGTAAATCGGAGGGTGTCATCAATATCTACTTCATCCGCAGGGATGATTACGTCTTCTTGTGTTGGACTCTTCTTGAGGTTGGATACATGGAACGCATCATGTACTCCATTCAGTTCTTTCGGTAATTCCAACTTGTATGCCACGATACCAATTCTTTCCAAGATTCTGAATGGTCCGATGTATCGTGGATTCAGCTTTCCACGTTTTCCAAATCTTACTACGCCCTTTCAAGGTGAGACTTTTAACAACACTTTGTCTCCCACCTCGAATTCTAATGGTTTTCGCTTTAGATCAGCGTAGCTCTTTTGTCGATCTCGAGCCGCCTTAATGTGCTCTCGGTTCTACGTGATCTTTTCGGTTGTCTCTTGTACAAGTTCAGGACCAACCATGCGTTTATCTCCCGCGTCTGCCCAACATAAGGGTGATCGGCACTTGCGGCCATACAGAGCTTCGAACGGTGCGGCTTTTATACTTGTATGGTAACTCTTATTGTAGGAAAACTCAACTAAAGGTAGATGAGTATCCCAGCTGCCTCCCAGGTCCATGACACATGCGCGAAGCATATCTTCTAACGTTTGTATGGTTCGTTCGCTCTGGCCGTCTGTTTGAGGATGGAATGCCATGCTTAGATCTAACTGCGATCCAAAGGCTTCTTGAAAGGATTGCCAGATTCTTGAGACAAAGCGTCCATCTCTGTCTGAAATAATTGAGATAGGCACTCCATGACGTGCCACAATTTCTTTTAAGTATATCTCAGCAAGCTTTCATGTGCTGTCTTTTTCACGGATCGGTAGGAAGTGCGCAGACTTCGTTAACCGATCGACTATCACCCATATCATATCGTGCCCTCTTAGGGTTGTCACACCCCAACCGATGGCGGAAACATCGGGATGAGACGAAGTGTGTATAGATTGCTAGAGACTTCATAACACTATGTGACAATATTTAATTAAATTCAAATTTCATTGCAAGTGCTAAATTGTCATACAATATTCAAAACAAAATACAACATTGTTTCAACAAATAATATAACATAAAAAGATAAATAGATTAAAGGTGTGTATCTAGTCCACCCTAAACTTGTTTCATCATTCATCCATACTTCAATAATCAACCTGCAACATGTATTAAAATAGAGTTTCAATGCAAAGGCAATGAGCGAGTATACAAGTTTGTTTACATAGCATAATAGAATAAAAGGCTCAAATCCAACATGATTCATAATATGTGAATTACTAGCATGCAATTTTGGCGTACACTATGATCAAACCCAAGAATCCAACGCATAAAGTAACCTAATCCCAATTGATAGCGGGATGGTAAATGTTTAACTTAACAATATCCCAAGTTTAACGGGCGGTGCGTAAATCCTATAGCGCTATAATTGTTAAGGTGGGCTAGCAAAGTTAATGAGCATATACGTTCCAAATCGTTCAAATAGAGCATACAAGAATCATAAGTAAAGCACATTAGTTTCATGTTTGTACAAGGATTGAGTATGTTTAGTTTAGTTTAAAGATGTTTGCATAATTATACATGTTGCATCCCAAAGTGTAAAGGGGAAAAAGGGATCGAGTATACTCACGGTGGTTGCAAGCTTTCCTACTTGAAATCCCGCGAGCGAGTTTGGTGGATGAATTAAGTTGGAGCACCTAGTCCTTCTACACGAGGAAACGTAGGTGTGTGAGTTTGGCGTTCAACGGAAGATTATAATTTTGGAGTTTAACATAACATAAAGTATGATATCAAAATAATCATCTTTAACTTATACTCTTATATGACACTACGTAACCGCTAGGGTTATATTGTATTTCATGGGTAGTATGCCCATTAGAATCATACTTGGAGTGTTAAGTCTTAGATGGTATTCTACTACTTTAACATATAAACACAAGTTTAATATTAAAGGTTCGAATGAGTGTATATATACTTAGGTTAAGTATTACATATTATTAAGTCCAATAATTCAAGTAGGAGGTAGAAGATTAAGATCTTCGTTTAGGCACCTCGAGTTATTCATGGATGTCATGTATGGGGTAGGAAGACAAGCTTCCATTTAGGAACCCCTTGAATGTTCACCACTTCACTTGATGTAAAGACAACCAAGGAGGGTCAAGAACTAGGATTAATACAAGTATGTAAATAATCTAAACTAAAAGAAATCATCAAATCATGTGAGGATTTTATGTTGAAACAACCCAAGTTGTTCCACAATCACTCATTCATCAAAGTCTAAGCTTGACATGACTTGTGGGTTAAGTACCCTAACAAAACAGAAAGTTTATGAGGTTTAATCCTCTAATTTAAGTGTCTCAACCTTGTTTTTAAGCTTAACCAACCAAAAGAGAGGTTGTAAGCATTAGGACATAGGTGTGAGATGTGTTAGACACAAGTTGGATAAGTTTAAACAAGTTTTTAAAGAACTTAAAACAAAACAGAAAGTTTTTGGACATTTTTAGGGCAATTCCAAGTCTGATTTCTCCAAGGAGAGATCGAGGAATCAAACCCCATTATTATCCAAGCAAGTAGGAAGAAGAACCAAGTGGTTTGGTTGAGAAATGAGCAAGTTATACTCACTTTAGTGCAAGAGTATGAATCTGCCCGAATTTCTGAAATTTGCAAGAACTTGAGAGTGATTTAGAGAAGATTAGAGAGTTGTGAAAGTGTAAAATGGCTTGGAGAAGGGTTGTATTTATAGGGGAGGAGGTTAAGCATGATTGGAGGTGTTTAGAGGTGGATTAAAGGTGATTGGGGAGGTTTAAATCTTGGGATTTCGTGCAATTTCGCGGCTGCTGCGTTTTTTGTCCGCCCAGACACCCTTGCGCACCATAAGGGTTTTTTGTTGCGGTGCGCAAGCAATGGTCAGAAACACAAAATCTTTATTTTTTTGTTATTACACTTTGTAACTCGTTCCAATGTCACCTAATACGGGTTTTATGATTATTTTAAGGTTCTAAGGTATAAGTAACATGTTCTAAAGTATGCCCAAGTGTAATTTGAATATGAATAAGTATATGTTTCATATAAAACATAAATGTCGCGTGTTCAATAGTTTATCATATGTTTGCAATCACCTCGAATAAATACCAAATTGTTTCTCAATTTAAACGTACAAACATGTATAGAGTATGTATAACACAAGTTTAAATAATTGCCAGGTTTCATTCATGATTCAAGTCTCGAGTTTACAATGATTACAAGGAACGAACGATTACAAGAATACAAAGTTTCCAAAAATAGAATTACGAACAAAACTTTCTATAAATGGAAAGTACAAAAGAGCCGGGCGTTACAAGGGTCTTGGGTAATTTTGTGATGAAGTCCATTGAGATTTGCTCCCACTTCTATATGGGTATCTCTGGTTGTTGTAGTAGGCCGGACGGTTTCTGATATTCAGCCTTAACCTTAGCACAGGTTAGGCATTTTCCAACATAAATAGCAACATCGCTCTTGAGTCTCGGCCACCAATAGTATTCTTTCAAGTCTTGGTACATTTTGTCCGACCCTGGATGGATCGAGTATCTCGATTTGTGGGCTTCATTAAGGATGACTTCTCGCAAGCCACCATAGAGCAGAACCCAAATACGCTTCTTAAAGTATAAGGCTCCCTCTTCATTTGGCACCATGTATTTCAACATACCCCGTAGGTATTCAGTTTTACGGTTTTCCATCTTAAGGGCTTCTTGTTGTGCATCACGAATACGTGCAGTGAGGTTCGTTCGAATAGTCATTTCTAACGCCCGAACCCTTAGGGTCTTAACCCTTTCTTTTCGACTTAGTGCGTCTGCTACAACGTTTGCTTTTCCAGGATGGTACTTAATCTCACAGTCATAATCGTTCAGCAACTCGACCCAACGTCGTTGACGCATATTTAATTCCTTCTGATCAAATATGTGTTGTAGGCTTTTGTGATCTGTGAAGATTGTACATCGAGTACCATATAGATAGTGTCGCCAGATCTTCAAGGCGAATACAACCGCACCGAGTTCCAAATCGTGAGTGGTATAGTTCCTTTCATTTACCTTCAATTGTCTTGAAGCGTAAGCGATGACTTTTTGGCGCTGCATAAGCACACAACCCAAACCTTGTCGTGAAGCGTCGCAGTATACCACGAAGTCTTCCGTGCCTTCGGGTAACGATAGCATTGGTGCATCGCATAGCTTATCTTTAAGTAGCTGGAAGGCTTCTTCCTGCTTGTTACCCCATTCGTACTTCTTGTCTTTTTGCGTAAGGGAAGTCAGCGGTTGAGCTATTTTTGAGAAATTCTCAATAAATCGTCTGTAATAGCCCGCTAAGCCCAAAAATTGGCGAACTTCAGTTGGCGTCTTGGGGGCTTCCCAATTCTTTATGGCTTCTATCTTGGATGGGTCTACATGAATGCCCTTCTTGTTCACAACGTGACCCAGAAATTGTACTTCGCGAATCCAGAATTCGCACTTTGAGAACTTTGCATAAAGTTTCTCTTTCTTTAGTAGCTCCAGAATGGTTCTGAGATGTTTCTCGTGTTCTTCTTTCGTTCGTGAATAAATCAGGATATCATCGATAAATACAATCACGAATTTATCGAGATATGGTTTGCATACGCGGTTCATCAGATCCATGAAGACCGTTGGTGCGTTTGTCAGACCGAATGGCATCACAAGAAACTCGTAGTGCCCATATCGTGTTCTGAATGCAGTCTTTGGCATGCTTTCTTCTTGTATCCTTAACTGATGGTATCCAGATCGAAGATCGATCCTGGAATAGTAGCTTGATCCTTGCAACTGATCAAATAAGTCATCAATCCTCGGTAGTGGATACCGATTCTTGATAGTGAGCTTGTTCAATTCTCTGTAATCAATACACATCCGCAGTGTTCCATCCTTCTTCTTTACGAACAATACTGGAGCTCCCCAGGGCGAGAAGCTTGGCCTTATGAACCCTTTATCCAACAACTCTTGGAGTTGTGTAGATAATTCTTGCATTTCGGATGGTGCAAGTCAATAGGGTGCCTTGGCTATAGGAGTGGCTCCTGGAACCAAGTCTATACGGAATTCGACTTGTCTTTGCGGAGGTAGTCCTGGCAGATCTTCGGGAAAAACATCAGGGAATTCCTTCACCACAGGAATATCTTCGAGTTTTGGCTCCACAGCCTTCTTATCTACAACATGTGCTAGGAAGGCAACACATCCTTTCCTTAAGCACTTCTGTGCCTTCATACAACCGATGATTCGAAGAGGCGCGTTTCGTCTTTCTCCATGCACGATGAGAGTCTCATCATTCGCCAAAGGGATGCGAATGATTTTCTCGTGATAAATAACTTCAGCTTTGTTCTTGGACAACCAGTCCATTCCGACTACTACATCGAAGCTACCCAATTGAATAGGTAAGAGGTCGATGCTAAGTCTTCGTTCTCCAAGTTCTAATGTGCAACCTCTAACAACTTCGCCCGACTCAACAAGTTTACCATTGGCTAGTTCTATGGAATAAGGAATTTCTAATCTACTAGATTCTATTCCAAGCATGCGTTTAAATTCCACAGACATGAAGCTAAAATCGGCGCCAGTGTCAAATAGTATGGATGCAAAGTGATTGTTAATGAGGAACGTACCGTTGACCACATTAGGGTCCTCGCGTGCGTCCCTTGCTCCAATTTCAAATGCTCGAGTCTGAGCATTGTTTCTTTTTGGGCAGTCCTTCATGAAATGATCATTGCTTCCATAACTGAAGCATCCTTGGTTCCGCCCAGCTCTATTACCATTCCGGTTACCATTGCCATTTCCACCATTGTTTCCATTACCATTACCATTGCGGCCTCCAATACCTTTACCCCAACAATCCTCGGTACGGTGGCCTGGCTTTCCACAGTTCTCGCACTTCCCAACGCGAAAATTTCCCACGTGATGAAAGTCACAGCGGTTGCATTTGGGCAGAGTGCCCTGATACTTCTTAGTTCTAGACTCATTTGCAGCTGCGAAGGTTTTTGCCTCCCTAGGTGGGTTAGTGTCACGCTTCTTGTTGTTCGAACCCTTGTTGTTGCTGCGGGTTGCTTGGTTCAGATTTGAGTGCTTTCTCTTTTTGTCACCAGATGACTCAGCATGCGTCTCGGTCTTCTCAGTTGGGTTTAACGATAACTTCTTCATACGAACACAATCTTCAGTAAGGCTGACAGCCAGAGTTACAGCCTCGGTGATTGTTTGAGGTTTGGCCGAAGTTACCATGCCGCGAAACTCTGGGGACAGTCCCCAAATGTAGCGTTCAACGCGCTTAAATTCGGGAGTCACCATGTAGGGAAGCACTCTAGACAGATCGTGGAACCTTCGAGTATAACCATTAATGTCAGCACCTTCCATGCTCAAGTGCCAGAACTTAGTCTCCAGCCTTTGGAGTTCAGCACGTGAGCAATATTTTTCTCTCATTCTTTCCTTTAGTCCATCCCAAGTCATGCCATAAGCGGCATCATCACCCAAGGTTTGGACCTGTAAGTTCCACCAGGTCAAAGCTTCGTCGACAAACAACCCAGTAGCAAATGTGACTTGCTGATCTGCGGTACACTTGCTCATGCGAATGGTGGCTTCATTTTTCTCAGTCCAGCGTACAAACGCTACTGCACCTCCTGTGCCGTCGTAGTTCATCGGTTTACAGTCAAGAAACTGCTTAAAAGTGCAGCCCTGAACTGCATTTCCTCCAGATGAATCTCCATTCCCATTACGTCTGGCATTGCTTGGTCCACCATTGTCTACAGTACGGGTTGCCTCGTATTGGGCGATGGCTGCGGAGATCCTTTCCTCCAGTAGAGCATTTAGCTCTTCAGCAGTTTTTGGCAGTAGGGGAGGAGGAGGTTGATCACGAGCGTTCACAGCTTTCCTGGGTGCCATCTTCTGACAGAACATAACACAACAGGGTTAGGCATTTGTTTGATATTGTCATACTAGACAGTAGTAGTATATATATACACAGGCATATACCACATAAATGACATCAAACAATTATTACTCTAGCAGAGTATTTATTAGGTCGGTGTTCATTTTTGACCTTTTCTTGTACTGAGGGAATCTACACGTGACAAGACTTGCTGTGGTTTCTGTGTACGGAATTCCATAATTACGTATGCATCCATAATTACGTAACCCCTTGCACAGTCTGCACAGTTCGTTTCGTCCTCATATCTCTTCCTTCATGTAGGCCATTGTTTTCAGGTAAAGTCACGTGTATCTGTGACATTCTACTTCTAGAATATGTATATGCTAATTATCACACATAATTGCAAGTAATTCTTAATCACAGATAAGTGCTACCCCAGTGCACCCTAAGTCTCGTAGTGTCTTTTCTAGACTCCTGTAACTAGTTTTAGGTAGTGGATGCCGCGGGACGTTTTATGCAATGAAAACTTTTTGAAAAATCGTTTTTGTGAAAGGATCCTAGTGATTGCAGACTAGACTCGAGAAGGAATCCTAGTTCACTAAAATCGCAGCTCTGATACCAATCTGTCACACCCTTTTCTGCGGCGGAAGCACGAGGTGTGATCATGAAAGGTTCTCATTGCATACGAAAGGTAAACATACTACATGCTCAATAATAACTTCAAAGATTACATTACTGAAAACATAAGTCAAGTGTTTACAACACGAGATAGCATATTGTCTTGAAAGTTACAACTTTGTTTAACGATAAACATAGCGACATCCAAGAGCATGAGTAAAACCGCGCGCACATCCATCCTAGTTACCTGAAATACATGTGAGTTTTTGGGAAAAACGTCAACATAATGTTGGTGTGAATTCATGCAGTGATTGTTTTGAATGTTTAAATACTTGAATGAAAACATAGTATGTAACTTGTAGAATGTATAAATGTTTGAATGCAACTCGTAAAACGTATCTGTAACTGAGTACTATGAATGTTTGAATGTATTTATAACATGTATCTGTAACTGAGTACTATGACTGTTTGAATGTATCTATAACATGTATCTGTAACTGAGTACTATGACTGTTTGAATGTGTGAGATCGCTAGTGGTTTGCAAGGCCACTAACATGTGTCACGAAGCACTCATTGGTGGAAGTAGGCCAAGAGTGGGGTTGCCTGAAACCCATTAGATCTAACCTTTTGTTCCGCGGTCTGAATGTATACGTTGATTAATGGTGCTTATGGTACCCTATTCGGGACATGATCTAGAATGTTTCACTTGAATGTTTTTGTACTCCATTATACCATATGTAAACAATGTAACATTTGTAACATGTATTTCACCCCCGAAGTTGTAAAACCAAAAACAGTTAAAGAAAAAGGGGGAGCATGAACTCACAACTTTGCGTTCCTTGCGTCGTAAACTTCACCGGATTTGCTTAATTAACGACGTGACCTATACGTGTTTTCTTAACGTTAGTCACTAGACTTGTATCGTACAAGTACAAGTCACTGTCTTTTATGTATATGTTTTCTTGTGTTAAAAATAGTTCATATTTTTAACTAAGTGTCTTACTTATATTATTTTCTCAAAAATAAATATAAGTTTCTTGTATTTTGCACTTTGCACCCGAGTTATGTATCTTGTATGTTGTATGTGTATTTTTGTTACAAAAATTATGGCGAGGTTTATATTCGAAAAGCATAGTTTAGAACACACTAGCAAACATTTGTCTAGAAAAATATTTACTAAGTGTTAGGATTTTCAGAAAATTTCGCCATAGTCTCCTTTGTAAATGGAGGTGTCCATGCTAAGTAGCATATCATTTTCTTTTACATATATCCTGTAGATTGTTCTCACATAACCAACCCGAAAATCAGACGTGCAATATACTACTTATGTCATTTCAGCTTTATTCATCAAAACTGGACTGTTTTCGAGCATTTTAATAAAATAATTATCCTTCTCCAAAAATTCCAAATTTTTACAAAATGTCCTATACGATCCAAATTTTATTGTGTAAGAAATTTCGGGGTCCAGTTCTTTACCAATATTTTATATAAATTCATTTACCGGACTACAATCAGATTTGTCACTTTCTGACTGCAGTCTACAGAATAATTCACTAAAAATTAATCGTAAGTCCGATTGACGGAATTCTAGTGGGAGAATTACGGCGACAACAGTGACCATCTACAGTAAAAATTCCATGAGCTGATTCTACTCAGTTTTTAAGTTATGACTCCGAATACAACACACTTTTTCATCAGTAAAATCGCAGCTTGAGCTGCTGTCCAAAAACAGTTCTTTAAAAATAGTAAACAACCTCGAAAAATTACGATTCCAGTGCCATTTGATCCGTTTTTCGAAAATACATAATTTAGGCTTCAGCAAGTCAGTTTTTAGATTTATAATGACCCAGTTACAGCCTGTTGAAGTTGGCTAAAAATACCAATCAGCATGTTTTTTACAATGTAAATGTTACTAAAAACGCATCACCAAGTGTCCTAACAACGGTTTATCAATAAATTAATGATCAAACATCATGCATGCTTTAACCAAACCTAATCCAACCCGATTTCATCTTCATGCAAACTTTTTATGTAGGATTTTATGTAAGGTTTCATGTTCATCTTTTTAGTGTTCTAGTTCTTGTGATTTAAACAAATAAACATCATACCTCACATTTTAACTAAGAATAAGATGGAACATGTTGGTCCCGTTGATACAGGATCTGATCGTAAGGAACAAGATGAATCAATTTCGTCTAATGTGCGGAATCCATTATGACGAATCACAGATTTGTTCAACACATAATTCAACGTTTAACTGCTTGTCTGTTCGTTCTATTGAGTGTTCTGAAAGTTACAAAGATCCGGTAGAAGTACAGACTATCCGTGCGTGTCAAAAAAATTCTAACAAAGTTGCACCAGACCTCCTATATATAGACAACCTCAGGATACTAAGAAGTGTTGTACGTACGGGTGGGCTATCCGTGCGTATGACTTACCCGTGCGTATGGCTTATCCGTGCGTATGACTTATCCGTGCGGATAAGTCATCCGTGCGGATTGCCATACGTGCGAACTGAACTTGTACCAACCAACACTTTTACATACAAAACCTATTCCTTAGTTGTCACGCTAACTACATACATACATACAGATTACAAAAACACAGAATACAAAATATGACTACATGCTGACGGAAGCTACAGACGTTATGTACTAACAGAACAAGGTGTAGAGACTTACTACTAGCTTCTAGCTAGGGAAGAATCTAGTGAAGAAATGTTGAGAAAAAGATGGTGAAAAGACTAAAACAAAGCTTCCTTGAAAGCCCTTCAACTTGCAACCTCCATGGATCAACTTTGGAGCTTTGAGTGGAACTTGATGTTGGAGAAGATGAAGATGTTGAGGGGTGGTGGCGGGTTTGGTTATGGGGGAGCCGAAATGAGAGAGAGGGTAGTGAGGTTGGAGTGTGATTTTTGAAGTAATGATGAGAAACCTTGGAACCATACTCTTATAAGATCACTTACATGTTTTAGCAAGTCCCACAAGCAACAATCTATTATTTTAATCAACAAATCAAGAAGGCATGATGAAGATAATTTGGTGGGTCCACATGGACCGAAAATCGGTTGGGGGGGGGGGGGGTCTTGTTGCAATTTTTCCAACTAAAATGTAACCATAAGTTAAATTGTAAGTACTTGATGTTATATGTTAGTTATAGGGTTTTTAGTGGGTGTTACGGCAAACGGGGATCATGACAAGCCAAGAAATAAATAACTATTGTGCTTGGCAAAATTTAGTGTCCCGGGTAATGTCCGGTTGTTCGGTTGGATACCATTCCGTTAAAGTGCTTAATTATTCCGCAAAGTGTCTTTTGTAACCCTTTTAATTCCCAACACTTAGGGAAATATTCTAGACGATAAAACGTAAATTTGGCATAATTTTTATATTTTTAAAAGTTGGTTATAGCTGAATTTAATAAAATTCTGCACTTAAAGTGCTTTTCGGGTGCTTTTTAGTGCGTATTTTAGCTTTCGGAGCGTCTATATGTTAACCCTTGTATGTACTCTTGGGTTTTAATGTATTCTTGACGTTGGACCTACACCTAGGCCTCAGTTCTAATGTCTGACTGCTTTCTGCAGAGTTGTTGACATATTGTGCTTTACCGGTGAGTTTACTAGTATTTTTGACGCAACGCTCTAGTTAATGCATAAAGCAATATTTTGTAGTATTAAACGTGCATGAATTCACTTGCATATAATGTAATCAGACAATGTTGACGTTTAAGCACATAATTGTAGTCATTAAATAATAATTAAAGTGTACGGAAATTACCGGTTTCGTGCCAGTTGTCACAAGAGCACTGAAGGCTTGGAAAAGTGGCTATAAAGTTACCTAAATTAGAAAAAGTTTTTGTTTTCTATAATTAGGGTTTATCCCTACAAATGTATTTTCAAGTGAACTTGGGTTTTATCCTAATAAATTATTATTATTATCAAAAGTTGGTATTTTACTCTGATAAAAATATTTTCTAACTACGGTCCTGATGTATTTCGCTGCCAAATTAATAAACACCGATACCACTGATACTGTCCTCGCGACGCCCGCCCCGGGGTAGGGGTCATGGGCTGCGATAAGATTGTTCCATTTAGAGTGAGAATTGGCAACGGAGACATCATCCATTGCAATCAATTTGTAAGAATGTTTCACTACACCTAAAGGACCTCTAAATCACTCAAGAGTTATATCCTTTCTCTCTAGGGGAGCTAACTTAGTACTAGGTATTCAATGGTTGGCCACACTTAACATGGTTCAAGAAAATTGGAAGGAAATGCTTCTGAAGTTCACCATCAATGGAAAGGATTACACACTACAGGGACGTGCACCGTGTACTCAGCGGCCTACTACACCCCGCTACCATTCTATTGAACCATTCGAGGTGTATACTCTAACAATCCGTATTTTCAAGTTTATATTTTTTGAAAGTTTGTATTCGTACTTCGTTTCAATCTTATAATCCGAGACTTCGATCATAATGGGAAATCATGTTTATATCAATTATATGTAATTCATACTTATATTACGCGTATTATACGAAACCAAGACATACAACTGAATTTATACGACATTCATATGTGCTTACGTGCATAACCGAGACTTATCATACAATCGATTATCATTCGTATATGCACGACAACTATCACATACATACATGTACTAAACATGCTAAAATACAAGTTTATAGCATAAAATAACATCAAATATAAGTTCAGGGGCTAAAAGTGCCAAAATAGAAACCTTAATACCCAGATCACTTCACGCGGCGACCAAGGCCTTCCTTGGTCGCATGACGCGGGGAGCCTTAATCCGCAGAAAGTTGTTTCCTTTGCATGGGTTGGTCACCTTTCTCACCTCCATTTACCCCCCAATCATCTTCTACCTTCATTAAAACACTAACCCTAATCAACCACTAACTATATAACCAAGCATCCCACACCTTCATTTCATTTTTCCCACACTCGAATCACTCTCTAAACACTCTTAAGATTTTGGAATTTCAGTTTTAGGGCAGATTATGTTCAAGTGTAAAAGTGAGCTTCAACTCACTTTCTCTTCCTCTTCTTCATGAATTCTTGCTTCTACCCACTTGGAACACCTCTAGGAATGTGTCCACAAGTTTATCTTGCTAAACTAGGTTTGAACATCACCATTTTGAGATCCAAAGTGATGTTAAATTTCTATTTTGACAAGCTTTCAAACTTATTACAACTTTTAAATATCTTTCTTGGATGAACATGAACCAAACCTTGTTCGCAACTAATATGCATGTTGAGGGACTTGAGTTGAGGTGTCATTTCAGAAAGTTAGAGGTGCAAACACCTCCGAATCAACCAACCTAAGTCACTAAACAACTTCCTAACCACAAAGTGAACAAGACTACACCAAGTCTCCAAACACTATCTATGTTTGGAATGCACTCGTCTATTCAAGTCAGTTGGTTATTTAAGTGATTTAGATGATTAGTTATCTAAGTGGTTTCCAAGAAACCAAAATGAATCAACCACACCTCGTCTCCAACATTTTCCATGATGAGTATGTATACGTCTTCGTGCTCTCATTTGGCCACTTAGCAAGTTTAGTTACTCGTAAATTCTTATTCATGACCAACCGAAATTATCAACTAAGTTGATGATTTTGTGCTTTGGTAAATCCATATAATGAGGTTAAATTGATGGAATTCATCCTAACTCCTTGCATGACCATTATATGGTAGCGTATAATACTTAGGACGAATATATGTATGATGTAACTATAATATATACATATAAACCAACCAAAATCTTAACATCAACCAAACTCATGGTTGAATGTTATACATTATGGTGAATATTATCTTGGGCTAAGATTCCTCACATTTGGACTTCCAATGGGCGACGTAGTACCCATGAAAAACACTTAAACATGGTGTCCAATTTGAGTGTCTTAACAAGATAACTTTCATGTAATTTCATACTAATCACAAATCCGCATACGAACCCCTAGTCCAATCCGCATGGCCGGCCGAAGCCCAAGTCAAATGAGGCTTGGGCCTTGGGCCACCAAAACTATAGGGCCCCCATGTTTTTTAAAAAAAGTTATATATTATATGGTATTGGGCTTCAGGGCTTGTCTGCGATTAAAATAATGAAGGGCCACCAAAACAAAGGTAGATATGTGACGATTAAAACTATAGGGCCACCAAAACAAAGGCTGATGCATAGGTTAGGGCGCAGTATAGCGATATAGGTTAGGGCGGCAACTGGCAAGGCGAGATATACGGTCCCAAGCCCGGGTAAAGGATGAGGGTTTTTCTCAAAATGTTTTTTTTTTGGGAAAAAGGCCACAAGCTTTTACTTCGCCTTAGGCCACCAAAATGGTTGAGCCGGCCCTGCCAATCCGTCATACTTACAAGCCTTGTTTATCCTTGAAGGCTAATTCGGCGTTTCCCAAACTCTCAAGCACACCAACTCACTTACGTGGAATTTCTCTACAAACCGATTTACAGTTATATATGATAACGTTATGGTATACGTCCATATAAATATATCCAGCCGTTTAAAAATTTTATGCATTCTTAACTAGTGAGTGTGCATTCAGTGGATCATCCTTTTCAGGAGTGTATGCATAGCAAGACCCTATTTTTTGTACGAGTGTTATATATATTTATACAGCATTAAATTAAATAATAAAGAAACATTAGTCAATGATCTCTAAATCAAGTGGTGGAAGACTTACATTTCTCTTGAGAGATGCAAGTTCAACTCTCACTTGGTGCAGAGTGAGGCATTGGTGGGCAATGATAGGAGACCCAGGGAAACCTGGGTTGGATCCTTGAGCCAAACGGGTTTTACCGGTAATTTCATCGTCGTGCCTACGGGCGGGTGGGTTACCGGGTTTTCCTCGGAATTGGTGGTGGACCCGGGTTACTCTCGGAGTACTCCGTTTGGTCCAGTGGGTGCCCCGAGAGTACTCGGGTTCTGTTGGCTGTTCAAAAAAAAGAAACATTTATGAAGATGCACAGTGACGGGAAAGAAGAGGCCAACAACTCCTGGAGCATTTATAATGGATATGGAACATGAGTTGGTCTACCAATGTAATCCATTACTCACATGTCTTGTTCTTTATTTTTACAAAAAAGAGTACAAAATTTTAAATCTATATACAATGTAATCTTGCAATTTACAAGGATTTATACCCATATTATTTTGTGTGGAAAGCAATCATCATATTACTATAATATTAACATTTAACACTAAGGGTGAAGGGAGTGGTTACCTATTTGTAATAGGTAAACTTCCCATTCACCCAATCAGACAGTGCCATGTTAATTCACCTAAATTGTTTACCTAATGTTCAAAAACGTTGGCGATGGTTTACCTATTGGGGTTTAGGTAAATTATTTAAAAAAAAGAAAAATGTGTGATTGGTTAAGAAGGAATGGAACCCACCACCACACACTCATCTCCCCCCCCCCCCCCCCCCCCCTCCCTCCCTCTAACCGACTCGGTAAAGGTTCACCGATTTCGCCCACCCATTTTCGGTAAAAAGGTTGGGGGTGGATGAAGGGTCGGTACCAAGTGGGTTTACCGCCCCACTCCGCTCACCCTAAGGATACACGACCTGTGGCCTCCACTTTATAAATTTCAGATATTAACAAATCCTCCAGAGATTATATATTTTGCTAGATTTCATTTTTCATTTTATTTCATAACTCTTTGTAACACTTTTGGATATTGTAACTACTTAGCTCGAAATACGTGTTACTATTTATAGAAAATCGAAATAAAACATAAATTCTATGATTAGTGTTATTTAACGGGTAGAGTAACATAATTTAAAAACTTAATGATTAGTGAAATTTTAACGAGTAGATAAACATAATTGAAGAACATAATTTATTAGTTCATTACATTGTTGATTTAGCTTCTCTAACATCTCTATTTCGCTGTTCATTTTCTGTTTTGTTGTCGCTAATCTAACGTAAAACAAAAGCGCGCTTTATTAGGTATAACACTCAGTGAGTGGGTGAAGGAAGTAAAATAACAGTAGCAATGGATAAGTGTTTGAATCGTGTCAGCTAGGTGGGTTGGCGAGGTTTCGGTTGGCATCTCAAATTGTTTAACCCGAACAGAACACGTATTTTTATTTGTGTCAAAAATATCAACTCTAACACTAACACACCTAAAATCATAGCATGTAACCCGAACACAAAGCATTCAATACATTTATTATACTAGTTAGACATGACAAACCAAAACCTGATTACTCTTGTGTCAGAAATTGTCACTCCTAGCAACGGATTAGTTGAGATATATGATGCAGTATACTTCCAAAACGGGATACGGAACATAATCAATATGAAACAAACAGATAATTATATCAGTCATATCATGTAAAGCACAACTGCACAAGTCAATTTAACCCGTGATCAATAATATTATGGTGACCGTAAAACTCCCAAGTGTGCGGAACTAAACACATCAAGATGTCAACTGAGTGCGCTAGGCATATTTGAACAAAAAAAAGGTCCAATTTGAAACGACTGTGTAAGTAAAGAAACCCGAAACATGTGTGAAAGTAAAGAAAACCGAAACATGTATCTCAAACAGGGCTAGAACAAATCGTAAAGGCATGTCACGTATAATATAAGAAACCAAGATACGTACATTATTATCGCTCTAAATTCTAATAAGGCTAATCGGTGTGGGGCTCGTCCCGGGGCGTCAGGAGCGGTGACGGGCCGGAACACCCCCCCCCCCCCCCCTTGCGGACATCCCCGTAGCAAATTTCGAAGGCAAGACGGAGGAGACGGGCCAGTTTCTTTTTATCTTTCACACACACACATATACATACATACACATACACATATACATACACACACACACACACACATATATATATATATATAGGGAGCCGCTAGAATAAGAACCACCTCCAATTATGAGAACCATGAGAACCACTCTCCACCAATCAGATTAAGCCAACCAAAAGGGTATTTAGGTAATTTACTTTATATTACACTTTTCAATGTCAGTCTATCTTGTCTATTTATTAAAGTCATTTCATATTTCATACTCTCTCTCTTCATACCCATTTTTTGAAACACTCTCTCTCTCTCTCTTTTATCCTCTGATGAAGATGAAGATCATCATCTCCATCATCTTCAAGGTTATGAACACCACCATCATCATCGACAGCTTATGAACACCACCGGCATCGTCTCCGGCATCTTCATGGCCGTCACCCACACCCCCCGCCTGGAACTCCTCCTACCTTTCTCACACTCAGAACCCCACTCTCTCTCCAACACACTTTGTCTTGTCCGATTTTACAGTTGATCGGAGCCGGGTACCGGCGAATATCGATGACGGCCGGTGCCGGTGAGATGATTGGGTGTTTTAGCTAAAAATGATGGGTTTTCTTTACTAAATTGGTAAGAATTTAAGCCTTTGATTTTCTGGTGGGTTTTGATTATTTTGGTGGGTTTGATGATTTTGGTGGGTTTGTAAAAATCTGGTGGGTTTTGATTCTTTTGGTGGTGTGGCAGTGGGTGCGGTGGTGTTGGAGGCGGTGGCGGGTGGCGTTGGGGATGGTGGGTGGGTGGAGAGGGCCGGCGGCGGTGGCTGAGCCGGTGAAGCCGGTGATACCGATGGTTTTTTTGGTATGTGTTCTTGATTTTTCTGGGTTTGATTTTGGGTGTTCTTGAATCTGGGTTTGATTTTGGGTGTTCTTGAATCTGATGGGTGTTCTTGATTTTTCTGAGTTTGATTTTGGGTGTTCTTGAATCTGGGTTTGATTTTGGGTGTTCTTGAATATGATGGGTGTTCTAGATTTTTCTGGGTTTTTCTGGTATGTGTTCTTGATTTTTCTGGGTTGATTATGGGTTATAATTTTTGTTGAATCTGGTGGTGGGTGTTCGAATCTGGGTTTGAATCTTTTGTGTTTTTGCTGCAGGTTTGATTCTGTTGAATATGGTTTTGAATCTTGGGGTTTGACTTTCTGGGTTTGATTCTGTTGAATCTGGGCTTTGAATGTTGTTCATGTTGAATCTGGGTTTGAATGATGTTATTGGGACCTTTTTTGATCCTGTTGAATCTGCGTTTGAATGATATTCTGTTTTTTGAATGATGTTCATGTTGAATCTGGGTTTGAATGTTGTTCATGTTGAATATGGGTTTGAATGTTGTTCATGTTGATCTGCGGGTTTTGATTTGTGATATTTAAATCTGTGGGTTTTGATACGATCGACGGGGTGGCGATGATGCAAAAAAAAAAAAAAAAAACCCGTAGATTTTGATGACGATGGCGCGGCAAGGACGGCGGAGGGTAGGGTTTTTTATCCTGCAACCCC
Source organism: Helianthus tuberosus (assembly GCA_030545235.1). Classification (NCBI taxonomy): domain Eukaryota; kingdom Viridiplantae; phylum Streptophyta; class Magnoliopsida; order Asterales; family Asteraceae; genus Helianthus; species Helianthus tuberosus. Next base: position 124,980,866 of record CM060412.1, read on the forward strand.
ACTTTTGCAGCCTCTTGATTATCGGATAATCTGAGCCAAACCCCGTTTTTTTTTTCGAGATACCCTTTGTTTTTTATGTTTGTTGGGTTTTTATATTTTTTTTTTTTGAGGCGTCGATGATGATAACAATATATCTGAGACACCTCCCGAGTTTGCGATTTCTGGGTGCGTTCGTTTTTGCGTAAAAAAAAACTTGTAAAAAAAAATAACCCGTAAACTTTTTTAACGTAAAACGTAAAAACGTGAAGCGTAAAAAGTTTTACGTAAAACGTAAAAAGTAAAAAGTTCTACGTAAAACGTAAATTTTTTTTTTACTAAAACGAAAAAAACGTTAACGTAAAACGTAAAAGGTTTTTCGTATAACGTTAAAAGGTTTACGCAACACGTAAAAAGTTTTACGTTAGTCGTAAAACGTAAAAAGTTTTACGTAAAACGTAAAAAGTTTTACGTAAAACGTAAAAAGTGTTACGTAAAACGTGAAAAAATCGGCGCGTAAAACGTAAAAAGTGTTACGTAAAAAGTAAAAAGTGTTACGTGAAAAAATCGGCGGGTAAAACGTAAATCGTAAAAAGTGTTAACATAAAACGTAAAACGTAAAAAGTAAAAAGTTTTTGTAAAACGTAAATCGTAAAAAGTGTTAACGTAAAAAGTAAAAAGTTCTACGTAAAACGTTAAACGTAAAAAAACGCTCGTAAAAAAAGGGGCGTAAAAAAACAGGGCGTAAAACGTTCCGTAAAAAAACGCTCGTAAAAAACGGGGCGTAAAAAACGTAATATAAAAATCTGTTTTTTAGTCATTAAAAAAAAGTTATCATTAAAATCTGAATTTTAAATATTGTTTTAATATAAAAATCTGTTTTTTAATAAAAAGTAATAAATGAATAGGACAAAAAAGACATTTAAAAATAATATTTATAAAAAGACAAAAAAAGCAATTTTACCTAAATACCCTTTATCAATAAAATAATAAAAACATAATAAGACAAAAAGCTTTTAATATTAATATTAACAACTTTAAATCTCATCCATTCATCTAGTTGATCAAAGGGCTAGAAAGTGGTTCTCATGGTTCTCATAACTGGAGGTGGTTTTCATTTTAGCGGTCCCCTATATATATATATATATATTGAGGCCCATCCACACACCTTAGATCCATCTCTTTTAGGCTCATCCCACACCCGCTTACGTGGACGCCTACGTAATGGATCATGTTTTAAGGACTACCCTCCTCCACACCCCATAGTCTAAAGGTTAGTGCCATAAGAATATCAACTTAAGCTTATAACATAAATCGAAAAACAATAATAGTAGTTCAAAAGTCTTAGCAATTACAAAAACATGCAACAATGAGTACAAATTCACCAGTATGGTCCATTTCATGCTAAATAAACATGTCAATTACAATGCAGACCAAAACACGTAGCATAATTTCAAAAGGGTGCTACTATTCTCACCCCCCTAATTACTTTTCTCACCCCCCTCCCCTCACATACGATCAGGTGGGGCATGCATGGGACCGACAGTTTTCCTCTCACAAGGGGGGGTGTAATCAGTAAAGAGGGGGGTGTGTATAGAATTAGCCTTTTCGAAACTGAATATCAAATGGTTTCAGACTTCTCTTACGTGTGTGTGTCGAGTTTTTCATGTGACAATGACAACAATTTCTCTGATTATTTGACAATAATTTATCTTACTAATATTTGAAATACATATTAAGAAACTAATAATTGAGATGCTCAACCAAAATACGTATTAACATTTCATGACATTCAACAACGGTAAATACTTAACCGGGGAAAAAAACAATACGACGTCGTACCACTAGCACACCTGCATGAGCGGCAGCCCACAGAGACAATCATTATTACTAAACGACGACGCTTCAAGATGATCAAACGGAAACCCTACCGGAATCTTCCCACACAGGCGATTATTACTCAGATCCAAATGCCCTATATACTTCGCCGCCGATAACGACTTCGGAATCGCACCTTTCAGCCGATTATTACTCAAATCAAGCACCGAAAAATACGTCATCGGAGTAAAAACATCCGGTAAGTGACCTTCCAGAACATTCCGACTCAAATTCACTATATTTAAACCGGAATTCCTCAACAAACTCGCCGGAATCTCGCCGTAGATCCGGTTACTGTCTAGATTTAGCGTAGATAACACCGGCATCGATCCGATTTGTTCAGGAATCGTTCCGGAAATCATGTTTGTTGACAGATCTAGATCCGCAAGACGGTAGATCTCGGAAATCGACGCCGGAATTGCTCCGGTGAGTTGATTCCGGTTGAGTAACGCTCTGCTCATCATCGAAAGTTTTCCGAGATCTGCCGGAATCTCGCCGGAGATTTTATTATTGCTCAAATCTAGATGCATTAAGCTTTTTAAATTCACAATCGATGCCGGAATCTCACCGGAGAGTTTGTTATCCGCGACGTTTAAGACGGTGAGTTTTTCTAACTTTCCGATGTCGGAAGGTAGTTTTCCGGTGAGCTGGTTGCCGATAAGGTCAAGAATGCGGAGGTGAGGTAAGGCGGTGATACACCCCGGAATATCGCCGGAGATTCCTTTCCAGTCGGCGACGATGAGTGACGTCAGCCGGTCTAGTTGACATAACGAAGGGGAGAGTGAACCGGTCATGTAACCGGACCGGCCGGTTTGGGTAAATATCTTATCTTCAGACTCGCCACGTAGGATAATATCGTTGACCCGGTTATCAGTCGGGTCGCAGCTTACACCGTACCAGTTAGTGCAGCAGTCGGATCCGGTCCATGTGTTAAAAATGCCTAAATAGGGCTCGGTCAGGGCGGACTTGAATGACAATAATGCTGCCCGGTCTGATGGCGGGCAGGAGGTGACAACGGTGGAGGTTGCGGCGGCGATGAGGACTGCCACCGCCACGTGTACGCCGGTAAATTTCATTTTCTGTTTTAACTTTGGTTTTGTAATTGTAAGGTTGTTTTTGAATTTTGAGTATCGGGGGTTATATTATATGGGGTTGATATGAATGACCCTGAAGGATGAGATAATTACGAAATGGGGACTGTGGGACAGTTGATTGGTTATGATTGTAGTGTGATGGGATAAGCACGTGATAACTGAACAGTGTGTTTGCAAATGTGTTTGTGTGCTTAGCTGGAATTGCCTCAACCACACTAGGAAAAATTGCTGAGTTATCATATTGTTTTTGAATAAAAACATTGTGACATGAATTGATTCTAAGGGTATCCGGGGCACACTCGGGGAGTGGGTTCGGTGACCACTTTCCCCGATCGGGAACACCGCCGCCATCACCGCGGGGACCCGATTCGGGGGTGGTTTCGGTGGTTGTTCACCGCTTTGAATTGGCACATGGATCGAGGAACGGCTCTTTCTTTTGAACGGTCATAAAACAAAAAACAAAACAAAAAAAAATTCACTTTTTATACAAATATAAATAACCACACCCACCACTAATTATTTACACTCTCATCAAACCACACCACAACTTCACTTATTTTTTATACTCTCAAACCACACTCACTTCACAAATTTTTTATACTCTCAAACCACACCCACTTCAAACCGAGCAATGGAGAACCAACCCCGCGAAGCCAAGAAAAAAACTAAGGGACGAGGCAAGCAACCGTCTCGTGGTGGTTCGAGAGGTGCAAGTGCACAATCACAACCCCCTTTCGGATATATTTCACAACCCCCGTTTTTTTTCCAACAACCTTCACACCCCTCCTTTTACAACACCCAAGCAACCAACCTTCAACCCAATTTCGGCTATGGTTTTCAAAATTTGTTATCAATGGATGCTCCTCCTCAATCCCCCGCCTTCGACCCATATGGTTTTCGTTCCCCACAAGTTCCATCGGTCCAAGAAAATGTTGAACGTCCTCTACCTATTTACGACGACGAGGACGATGAGGTAGTGCCCGAAACTCAAAATTTGGGCGACGAGGACGATGAATATAATGTGGATGAAGACGCGGGCAACGAAGAAGATGACGCTCGGGATAAAAAGGGAAAAATGACGAGCGAAAAATGGACAAAGGTCCAAGAAGAGGCGTTGGCGAAGGCGTGGGTACATTGCTCTACCAACAAAAAGAAGGGCAATCAACAAAACCGCGATAGTTTTTGGCGTAAGATTTTAAATCATTTTAACGCCACCGTCGGTGGAAGTAACCGGACCGTGCATCAAGTACGGTCTAAATGGGGCCCGATGCACACGAAAATAAACTTTTTCAACGGCCTATACCAACAAGCGGTAAAAATTATATTTTTTAACATTGTATATTTTTTAATTTTCTTTACTAAGTTCATATTTTTTTAATACTTATTATTTTATAATATGTAGGATCGCACACGAGGAAGCGGAGTCAAGGATCTCGACGTGATGAAAGTCGCTTTAACAGAATTTAAAGAGAGATTTCCGAACGGTTTTCAACATGTCGAGGCATGGGAGGTCCTTCGAAAACACGACAAATGGGCCCAAGTCCCATTGTTAGGTGAGGAAGGGGAAGGTTCGGGACATAAAAGAAAGCCCGTTGAGGTGGACCCTTCCATACCCGATATGAACGAAGACCCCTCGCCACAAAGAGCACAACGGCGAGACAAGCGTCAAGCGACATCGTCCGAGGGAAGCTCGGCCGAGTTGGCGGAACAATTCAAAGAGTACACCGCCATGAAAGAAAAGAAGCACGCGATTGAATTGGAGGCGATTGAATTGAGGAAGATAAGAGAGTCGCAGGCTCTCGAGCTCATATCGGAACAATGCGAGACGATGAAAAACTACAATTACGATCGAGATATGGAAACATTCATCAAGCCGCACGAGGATGCTCCGCCAAATATGTTGCCGTTCATCCTCGCCCGAAAACGCGACATCGCTAACAAGTACGGGTGGCCGTGCGATTTCTAAAATTATTATTTTCTAGTTTTAATGTAATTTTTATTTTCTAGTTTGAATGTAATTTTAATTTTCTAGTTTGAATTTAATTTTTATTTTTCTAGGTTGTTTTTTTTTTAATTTAATGAAATGTCTTTTATTTAATTTTTATTTTTATTAATATTTTTTTAATTTATAAACATGCATAATTTTACAACAAATAAAAAAAAAAAAAACCAAGTCCCCGAAGAGGGGAGTGCTGCCATCAAAATGGGGTGTTAGGGGAGTTTAAGAGGGGAGTTGACGTGGCACTATCTGATTGGTGGTGCGTAAGAGAGGGGACTCCCCTCTTAAGGCCATGTGTAGTCATAACGCCCCTTTGTGGGCGTTATGCGACACGTGGCGCGCCACGTCAGCGTGGGGCGTTATGGGGCCTTATGCATATTAAGCCCGTAGTCATAAAGCCCCTGTCTAATCATTACTCAATTATTAATTTCTAATTTTTTATAATTATATTCTAACTTTATAAAATTAAAATTCATTTCATTAAATTAAAAAACATTACACTAAAATAAAAATAAAAACATTACACTTAAAAAAAAAAAAAAAAACGGTTACACAAAAAAAAAAAAAAAAAAAAAAACGGTTACACTAAAAAAAAAAAAAAAACACTTCAAAGATTATATTTTTTTTCGATCCTTTCCTTTTGGGCCAACGCCATCTTCAAAGCTTTTCCGGTAAGGTGGTCGTGCGGTTTCGAGTAGAACTCAAAGTCCCGTTCCCATTGTCTATCCCGCATAATCTCCGTAACTTCGTGGTTCTCCTCCAAACGTTTATTACCGAGTTCGTGTAAATCATGAAGTCGCATGTTTATCTCCGAAAATGCGTTACTCATATCCGTTCCCATAGACATCGACGACGACTCGGGTTTTTTAGCCCGGCTTTTTCTTCCGGGCGGTCTTGGTAACTCCTCCGCCGGCTCGTCATCCGGAATATCCTCGTTCAAGTCGGTGTTTCGAGCGTCGGAGGTTGGCGTTTCGGGTTCACCCGACTCGTTTGTTTTGGACCTCTTTGACGGCCGTGTATTTCCCGAACGACCACTCGGAGTAGATATGGTGGCCCATTTGGGGCTATGGCGAAGGATTTGCCAACACCTCATGTACGGGAAATGGCCATTACCCTTCGTATACTCGACCAACGCCGCTTGCGTGATGTCCTCGTCCTTGTTTCCACTTTTCCATCCGGCAAAATTGCGTTGGTACACGGTTTGAAAGTTCGTACATTTTTTGTTTATATCGGTCCACTTGCCCGATATAGAGTCCGGTGGGCGGTATTCCTCATCTTTACCAATTAGCTCGAAAAAAAGTGCTCGTATTCGGCTCCAAAAAACTGATTTATCTTGATAGTTTGCTACAAAAAAAAGATATAATTTATTAGAAAAATAAAAACAGAAAATAAATACAAAAAACAGAAAAATAAATACAGAAAATAAAAAACAGAAAAATAAAAACAGAAAAATAAAAACAGAAAATAAAAAACAGAAAAATAAAAAACAGAAAAATAAAAAAAGAAAAAATAAACAGAAAATACTTAAAAAAAACTGAAAAAAACAGAAAAAAAAAACAGAAAAAATTTAAAAAATATACCTATAACCGGGTCCTCCGACACATCGATGAAAGCGCGGGTTAACGCATACTCCTCTTCGGGCTCCCACCGGATCACATTTTTTTTCGCTCGGGTGCTGGTTTCCGCTTTTTTTTTATGTTGCCGTTTTGCTTTTCCTTTTCCTTTTTGTGTCTCCGCTACTTCGGGTTGTGTTTCCGGAACAACATCGGGTTCGTGTTGTGGGGAGCCGAAAGCTTGAGCCGACCCGAACGCTTGAGACGACCCCATTCCGTCGGTGTTTTGATTCGGGTTCCACCCATAGAGATTCGGGTCCCATGATAGCGGTTGGTTCAAAAGATTTATGAACGAAGAATTTTGTTGATTGTAGTCGACAAAACCGGAGCCGAAAGGGTTGGGTCGAGTGGGAACCGGCGACACGGGGCGAGTAGGATTACCACTTTGGTTTGGGTCCGCACTTGATCGGGGAGGAATGAAGCCACGATTGAATGGATGCATTGTATAAAATATAAGGTTTTCTAAAAAAAGTGGAAGAGATAAAGGGTTGGGTTGAGTGTGTATGGTAAAAAATTAGGAAAGGAGGTATTTAAGAAAGTTTTGGAAAAAAATTGAATTTTTTTTTTTTTTTTAAAGGAATTGACCGTTGTAAACGGTCAAAAAATACAAAATTCAATTTGATAGCGCCGTTACTCACATCGCGCGGCTTCAAAAATTTGCAAACATGGCGCCGCTTGTTTTGGTGTTCATGGCGCCATACCGGCGCTATGAGGGCATACCGCCCACCCATGCCGCCCACTACGCAAAGCCTAAGGGAGTGCCCCTCTCACCCTAAATAGTAATTTCTAGTGATATGATTTGTAAATGTTATAACTTGTACACATGTTATTGAAGTTTTAATAAGCTTGATAAAAACTCGACTCAAGTTTGTATAAGTTCGGCTTATTGTTATAAACGTTACGCTTGATTTCACGCTCGGTACATTGGTAGTAAGCTTAGACTTGACAAAAGTTGAACACAAATAATTGAACTCGAGCATGCTCAAATATCTTGATAAAGGTTTAAATCTATTTGCGCCATAGCTTTTTACTGGGATAACCAAGTTTTTCAAGCATATAACTAAAGTTAACCAAAAATTAATTTTTTTTTCATCTAAGTTTACTCAATTTTTATTAGATGTTTAAATACTATGATTTTTCTTTTTTGTAAATATTTACATTTTTTAAAAAAATTTGTGAAACAAATGAAACATATATGGTGATAATTGTTTTAATTAAGTAGGAGCTAACAATGAAGAAAAAATTCACCAAATAATAATCAAATTTCATATCTATTATTGTTAAATTGGATTAATATGATTAAATAACAATAATAATAATAATAATAATAATAATAATAATAATAATAATAATAATAAAGATTCATATACGTTTCATTTGCTTAACTTAGTGTATTTTTAAATAATCTCACTTAGAGGTGATTGGCGAATATTAGACCCATTTTTTAATACTGTCACTGGCAATTGCACCTTTTAAATATTTTTTTTTCTCACTGATGTTTTAGGGTTTTTATCATAACGAGTAGGGCTGTAAACGAACCGAACGAACACGAACAAGTCCATGTTCGTGTTCGTTCGTTAAGGAAATTAACATGTTCGCGAACTGTTCACGAACGCATGCCAAACATAAGTTTATGTTCGTGTTCGTTTGTTAAGGAAATTCAGTTGTTCACGAACAGTTCGTGAACACTAGTCTCGAACACAAACGAACGCAAACAAATAAAAAAGAACGCAAATGATCATTTAACTTGAATAAAAAAAATTAAAATATTGTTATCCTTAAACATTTGATATAAGTAGTTAAATACAACCATCAAATGATAAATCAAAACACAAGAAGTCTAATACACCACCAAACGATGAATCAACTTTAACTAACTTAGACATAATTATCCCCAAAAATGTCTTAGCATATCCAAATTTTAGCTAACTAAGAAAAAAATACGGTTTCAAGTTTTCAATATGTTTAAATAAAAGGTTTATTATTTTTTTATTTTTTAATATAACCAAACGATCACGGACGAACGTAACCGAACGTTCACGAACGCAGTCGAACGAACGAGACCTATGTTCGTGTTCGTTTGCTAAGCTAACCGAACGGAATTTTTTGTTCGTGTTCGTTCGTTAAGCTAATCGAACGAACATAAACGAACTTCCCGCCGAACGGTTCACGAACTGTTCGCTGAACGTTCGGTTCGTTTACAGCCCTAATAACGAGGATACAAGACGACTGATCTAAAATTTAACTCGAAATGGTGCTCCAAACGGCTTAATTTTTGTTAATTGGAAGTTGAACACCCAAATTGAAGCACCACTTTCGTTGTTTGGAACACCGTTTCGGGGTAAGTTTTACATCAATCGACTCGTATCCTAATCTGATCAAAAGCCCTAAAACATCAGTTGAAGTTAAGTTTTTTTAACAGTGGTGCAATGAGAAAATTATTTCAAAGGTAGACTAGCACTAAAGTGGGTCTATTGTCACTTGGTACCTTAGAAAAGGGTCTATGGTAGTTTTGAGTGGTACTAGAATAAATAACTACATTTATATGTTAGATGGAGAAGTTATTAATGGTGGGGGTTGGTTCCGGTACAAACCATATTTATCCTACAAATCGTAAGAACAGATCCTAGTACTTAAAAAAAGTTAAATTAGCACATACCAAAACTATACATACATAAAAGTAGCACATTTGAATTATATTAGCACATGAAAATTAATCAAGCCAATTGATTTTAGCACATATTTGAATGATATCAGCAATTTTCTTAATCAGCACATTGAAAACAAAAGAAAGATCCAAATAAAGAATTAATTGCTTGATAGCATATTTATAGGGAATTCAATAAAATTGATATTATTGAGGATATTATTTTATCATTTCTCTATAATTGTTTGGATGACACGTGACACTTTTTAAATGGTTCTTACAGTTTGTATTTAAAATGTGGTTTGTATTTGATCCTACTCCATTAATGGTGTAGTATCAGTTACAAGTTGTCACACCCCGACCACGTATAACATACAAAACGTGGCGGAAAACGTCGGGGAGTGTTGTAACAGAATTAATTGTTTCATAACCATGGCATACAAAGTTGTATTTTATTTATCAACATGAGAGTTTCATTGTTTCAAACAGTAAATAAAGAGTTTATAACATAATTAAACAAAGTCTATCTCCATTTTAAGTCTCTAAGGCACAGGTCCGCCCTAGTGTCATGATCATCATCCTACGGAAAAGCACCTGAAAACACATGTGAAAGTAGGTACGTCAGCATAAAAATGCCTGTGAGATACATAGGTTTTGTGAAAATAGGATTTCATGACTTAAGTTTAAGAAAATGTTTAGTCATGAACCCTGTATTTTGATTTGTTTTGTAAATCATTTGAAAAACAATTAGTTCAGATGATATGTATAAATAAGTGAATAATGTATGGTTCAAATGTATAACCATGTAAAATGAGTTGTATAAAATAAACCGTATTGTAAACCAAAGTCTTATGAAAACATGTTACTTGTATAAAATGTATGAGTCCAAAATGAATGATTTAAATAACGCTATGATATGTAATATAATACAAACACTTATATATAGGAAGTACCAGCGACGTATCCACCATGCTTGTATCATATTACTCACATCTCGTTACTTAAGTCACTTAAACAAACCACCAATGTATAAAGTCTATGTTTAAACCAATAGTCAAAAGTCTTTGTATAAACCATGTCAAATGTTGATAGTCCAAATGTAGTCAAGTAATGTGTAACAAATGTTATGTATTGTAAGTAAAGTACTGTCACATAATCTAAATGTAGAAATGTACAAAACAAAGTATTTTGAATATATCAAAAAGTTATGTTTTGCAAAGTAATGCATGTTACATTGATACAAACATTTATGTGGTAAGTTAACGCATACATTCAAGCCTTGAGACAGCCGGATAACCCTTTCAGTCAAGGTTATCAAAAGAAATGTTTTCGGATTCAGTCATTCCTTACATCCAAACAAACCCGGGATGTCAGGAATGGGATTTGTCAAGTCCTATGGTACCACTACTTACTACCGAGCGGCGTAGCAAATGTTAATGAACGTAATAAAGACCCGTTTGTGCAAACCAAATGTCATAGCAGTTGTATACATGTCATATGAAAACAATGTACAAAGTATGCTAAGTTAACATACAAAGCAGAAAAGTCTTGTAAATCAATGTGCTAGCATGCTATCAGTCAACATACATAGCAGAAATGTAATGTAAAACAATGTACTAAGTATGCACACAATGGACATACATAGCATGAAATGTAATGAAATCATGTATTATAATGTACTAACAAACATAGCCGGTATATGATGTGTAAACAGGAAAGCATGAAAGTAACAAGTAGGCACATGTGTTTCACCCCAAAACAGTGTGGAAAACAGTAAAAGAGGGGTCTATGTACTCACTTGAGGTTACTCAGTAGTCCTGGAGTGACAACCAAACAATGGTAGAGATCACGGAATCAAACGGCACCTAATATAGGTAACTATGTTAATAACCCGGACCTAAATCGGAGGATCGGATAGAATGAAGGTTCGTAAACCAAACGAGTGTAGAGACTCGTGTCATTTGGTTTAACAAAGCCTACATACTAAATGAAACCTAATATAAATGCTTACGACCCATTACGACCCGTTTAGGTAGCTTATGCTACTTTAACGCGTCGTTCGCGTGAAACGCGTTCAGACCGCCTAACTAGTCCTATGACAAGTATTATATGCCTAAACATGTTACATAATCAGTTATGTGACAAAAGTTTAGGTTACATATGCTTAATTACCAATTATACATGAAAAGGGTATTCTGGTAATTTACCTAAGGCATATAAACTACCTATCATACAACTACTCAAACGATGTGACCATAGGGTATAACCTCGGAAGGTTATTCCCTACCTACTATGGTCACCTAATGTATTTGGTCGGATCCTAATGATCGACCAAATGGGTCGGGTTCGAAGGTATAAGCGATTTATTAGATCGCTTACCCTACGACCCTAGACAACGTGGTAATCAGTAGGCATAGTCCCAAAGGACTATAACCAACGTGATTACACTCACGTTGCGAAGTTCAAACGAACTTCGCATTGACCATAAACTGGTCAACGCAGAAAGTCAAACAAAGTTTGACTTTCAGACTCGAAAAGACTCGAAAAGAAATAAAAGAACGAAAGAATACTTACGAAGGGTCCCCGAATGCTAATCTAGATCCAAATAACTCAGGTATGAAACAATGGTTTCAACTTAGAGTCTTTTAGATCAGATTCTAGTGAGTTTGAAGTAAATGGGGGTGGGGTATTTATAGTTTTCGGGTAACCGTTAAGATCGTTTCATGGAAACCGTGCTCAAATCCCATGCGTACACTTGTTGGAAAGTCATGGTGACTAAAAATGGCCCATAATCAGCTGAAAGGTCAAGTGTGAGTATGTGGTTGAGGATTAAACAGCTGGAAACTGCTGATTAAGCGATCTTATCTGATCAGAGAGACTGACGCGGGCCGCGTAAGGATTCACATAGATCTTACACGGGCCGCCTGGCCTGCACAGATCAGACATAAGTTTCAGAATCTACAGTTTTGGTCCCTGCACGTGTTTAAGGCCATTTCCGACACTTCTAAGGCCCGTAAAGCCAACTTTAAGGCCCTAAAATGATGCCTAAACATTGTGGATATGAAACATGCTCAAAAATATGTCGGGTGTTGGTTCGTTTGGTCGTACGAACGCGATGTTCGCTTAATTACGACGGAATGCGCATAAGCGCGAAAAACGATCCAAATGACGCGACGAATGGATTTTTCTTAAGCCAAACACTAAAGAATAATATAGTCATGCTTACATAAATTTTTGGATGTCCGGATGTATTCAGAACGTAAGTTATGCGCGAAAATGCAAACTTGTGCACTTTTTGACACTTTTAGTCCCTCAATGACCCAAAAGTTTATTTTAGCATACCGAACCCCTCAAAGCCTATTTCTAAGCTATGTAAAGGATATTTATGGTATGTTTAACTTATGTCCATGTTCCGGAATGTCTGTTATAGTTCAAATTGGCATATTTTCGCAGTTTGTCAAGTTTAGTCCCTGTAGTCGAATTAACTTGTTTTTGCCATACCAAAGCCTTTAAAACTTATTTCTAAGTTATGTAAAGGTTATTTAAGGTATGTTAAGTATATGTTGATGTTCCGGAGTATTTGTCGCGTTAAACTAAGTACGTTTACGCACCAGTTTGCGTATAACTCTCCAGAAAGTGATATAGAGTTTGAAATTGGATAAAAGTCAAAACATGAAAAATGTAAAACTCAACCAAACAAACATTGGGATCAAATAACATTGTTTTATTGATAATAGAACTGTTCATAATGATTACAAGCACAAATGTTACAGTCTCCCCTACTTGTGGAAATTTCGTCCCGAATTTTATTTAGAGGAAACTCGTGGGAAAAGATGCGGATATTTCGCCTTCATTTGATCTTCGCGTTCCCAAGTAAACTTGGGTCCACGTTTAGCTTCCCAGCGAACTTTGACCAAAGGAATGCGCTTGCGTTTGAGCCACTTGACTTCTCGTTCCATAATTTCCACAGGTTTCTCAACAAATTTCAGTGTTTTACCAACACGAATTTCGTCAAGTGGTATGTGGAGGTTCTCATCAGCTAAACACCTCTTGAGATTGGACACGTGAAAAGTTGGATGAACATTTCCAAGTTCAGGAGGTAACTCAAGTCTGTAGGCTACCTTTCCGATTCTTTCGACGATCTTGAATGGTCCAACGTATCTAGGTGCAAGTTTTCCTTTCTTTCCAAATCTGATCACACCTTTCCAAGGTGAGACCTTAAGTAATACTCGATCACCGACTTGAAATTCCAAGGGTTTGCGTTTTGGATCCGCGTAACTCTTTTGACGGCTTCTAGCTGCCTGAAGGTTATCACGAACTTTCTTGACTTTATCAGTTGTCTCTAAAATGAGGGCAGGTCCAGTAAGTTGAGCCTCGCCGATCTCATTCCAGCAGACTGGTGAACGACATTTTCGACCATAGAGAGCCTCGAAAGGAGCCATTTTGATGCTGGTGTGATAACTGTTGTTGTAGGAGAATTCAATCAACTGAAGATGTGAATCCCAACTACCACCAAAATCGATCACACAAGCTCTAAGCATATCCTCCAAAGTCTGGATTGTTCTTTCAGATTGACCATCCGATTGCGGATGATAAGCTGTGCTCAGGTTAAGTTGGGTCCCCATAGCAGATTGCATGGTTCTCCAAAAATGAGAAGTGAAACGAGCATCTCTGTCAGAAATGATGTTCAAAGGAACACCATGTCGAGCTACAATTTCATCCACATAGATTTTAGCAAGTCTGTCAGCAGGAAAATCCTCACGGATTGGCAAGAAATGCGCTGACTTCGTAAGACGATCAACAACTACCCAGATGGCATCATGACCTTTCTTAGTGCGTGGAAGTTTAGTAATGAGATCCATAGTAATGTTTTCCCATTTCCAAACTGGGATCTCTGGTTGCACCAATAAACCCGAAGGACGCTGATGTTCAGCCTTAACCTTTAGACAAGTAAGGCATTTTGATACGTATAAGGCAATGTCTTTCTTCATACCAGGCCACCAATAGTGAATACGAAGATCCTTATACATCTTATCTGAGCCCGGATGAATAGAATAACGAGACTTATGGGCTTCATCCATAAGCAAGGCACGAAGATCATCCTGGCTTGGGACCCACAAGCGGTCCATGAAGTAATACGATCCATTGTCCTTCAGTTCCAGATCAGGTGTTATGTGATAGGGAAATTCCTTATCCATCAAACCTTGTGAAACACAAGATTGTTGAGCCTGAGAAATGCGTGCTTGGATATCGGATTGAGCTTGAATAACAGATTGAACACGTACACAATGAAGCTTAGTACGTTCCTTACGACTCAATGCATCGGCTACGACATTCGCCTTACCAGGATGGTAGTGAATTTCGCAGTCATAGTCGTTTAAAAGCTCAACCCAACGTCGTTGCCTCATGTTGAGTTCTTTCTGGTTGAAGATATGCTGAAGACTTTTGTGGTCCGTGAAAACCACACATTTTGTACCGTACAAATAGTGTCTCCAGATCTTAAGAGCGAAAACAACTGCACCCAGCTCAAGATCATGAGTGGTGTAGTTCTTCTCATGTATCTTCAACTGCCTCGATGCATATGCTATGACTTTGTTCCTTTGCATCAGAACACAACCAAGACCCAATTTAGATGCATCGCAATAAACGACAAAATCATCATTGCCCTCAGGTAAAGTCAGAACAGGCGCGTCGCAAAGTTTTTGTTTCAAGTGTTGAAAAGCTTCTTCTTGTTTGTATCCCCAATCAAAGGCCTTGTTCTTCTGAGTCAGAGCAGTTAGAGGAACTGCAATCTTTGAGAAGTTCTCAATGAAGCGGCGATAATAACCCGCTAGACCAAGAAAAGAACGAACTTCAGTAGGAGTAGTAGGCGTATCCCAATCCTTGATCGCACTGATCTTGGAGGGATCTACATGAATACCTTGTTCATTGATAATATGTCCTAAAAATTGAACTTCTTTAAGCCAAAATTCACACTTGGAGAATTTGGCGAAAAGTTGCTCTTTCTTCAGGAGTTCCAGAGTAAGACGAAGATGTTGCTCGTGATCAGCTCGCGTCTTAGAATAAATCAAGATGTCGTCAATAAAAACAATGACGAACTGATCCAAATAAGGCTTGCAGACCCTATTCATTAAGTCCATGAAAACAGCAGGAGCATTAGTCAAACCGAATGGCATGACTGTGAACTCGTAATGCCCATAACGAGTACGGAACGCTGTCTTGGGAATATCTTCTTCATGCACCCGAAGTTGATGATATCCGGAACGTAGATCAATCTTCGAGAAATAAGAAGCGCCCTGTAACTGATCAAAGAGGTCGTCTATGCGCGGTAGGGGATATCGATTCTTGATGGTAAGCTTGTTAAGCTCACGATAATCGATACACATCCTAAATGATCCATCCTTCTTTTTGACAAAAAGAACGGGAGCACCCCAGGGTGAAAAGCTAGGACGGATAAAACCTTTCTCAGAGAGCTCCTGAAGCTGATTAGACAACTCTTGCATCTCAGACGGTGCAAGACGATATGGAGCTCTGGCAATGGGATTTGCAACAGGCACGAGATCAATGCGGAACTCGACTTGGCGTGCTGGAGGTAGACCAGGTAAGTCTTCAGGGAATACTTCAGAATAATCCCGAACGACAGGAATATCTGAAATAGACTTACCCTTGCCTTTATCTTCTGTAACATGTGCTAAGAAAGCCACATAGTTCTTCCGCAGATACTTCCGAGCTTTAAAACAAGACATGAGCTTGAGGCCACCAGACGGTTTCTCACCTTGAACCTGTAGGATCTCGCCTGTCGAAAGTGGTACACGAACGATCTTCTCAGAACAAACTATCTCTGCGCGATGCTTAGATAACCAATCCATACCCACTATAATGTCGAAGCTTCCAAGTGGCATTGGCGTGAGGTCAATAGGAAAAAGATGGTCGTTAAGGTTCAACTGGCAGTTGCGAAGAACAGAATCAAGAACAATGGGTTCACCGCTAGCAACTTCTACTGTCAAAGGTTTACCTAGTTTCGTTCTAGACACGCGAAGCAATAGCTCAAAAGACAATGACACAAAACTCTTGTCGGCACCCGAATCAAAAGGAACAGATGCATGATGATTATTAATAAAGAACGTACCGTTCACCACTTCATTGTCTGCCTGCGCCTCTTGGGCATTCATGTTGAAGACTCGACCTCGAGCCGGAGCCTGATTCTGGTTTGGATTCTGATTCTGGTTGGCTAGCCTTGGGCATCGGTTTCTGTAATGGGTCAGATCCCCACAGTTGTAGCACGAACCAGGAGGAAAATGAGGTCGTGCAGCTTGACCTTGTTGCTGAGCAACTTGTTGGGCTTGGTTCTGAACTGCCTGGTTCTGGTTAACAGGAATGTGGCAGGTGGCAGCAAGATGACCATTTCTCCCGCAGTTGGTGCACTGACGACACTGGAGGTGTGGTTGATGATGGCCGTTACACCTGTTGCACAAAGGTGCATTGCCAAAATAAGGCTTCTTGGCTAATGGCTGCGCAGGCTGTTTTAGTGCAGCTTGAGCCTGTGCAGTAACGACATAGTTTTGGGAAGCCTTCCGCTTCCTAGACCCTCCAGAATTCTTTCCCTTCTTATTTTGACCTTTCTTGCTATCTTCATTGTCAGCTGACTGCTTCTTGCCCTTGTCACCCTTTTTATGCAGCTTTCCCTTACGAACCTGTGACTCAGTCAATGTCGCTAATAACTCGATCGCCTGACGTAGTGTGGCAGGGTTACTACCAGTAATGATGTCTTGCACTGAGTCAGGTAGGCCGTCGATGTACCTTTCGATAGCCTTGTCGAGTGGGGTAACCATAGTCGGGCAAAGCAGACTCAACTCCTCAAACCTATCAGTATACGCCCGATGCTCACCACTATCTTGCTTCAAATTATCAAATTCCTTCTCCAAAGCTCGCTGCTCATGACGAGGACAGAATTCCCGAATCATAAGGGCTCTAAGTTCAGCCCATGTCTGTGCGAGAGCAACTTCTGCACCTCGGTCTCTCATAACCCCATTCCACCATGTGAGAGCCCTCTTCTGAAACACGCTCGAAGAAAACTCGACCTTGCGATTATCCGGACACTGAACATGACGGAAAATATTCTCAATGCTCTCGAACCATTGAAGAAGCCCAGTCGCTCCTTCAGAACCACTAAACTTGAGTGGTTTAGCCGAGTTAAAAGTCTTGAAATTGCATGGACCATTGTTGTTGTTGTTAGCTTGGTTCCATTGAGCAAAGAGATTTGGGAATTGAGCAGCCATCTGCTGCGCAATGATTTCTGCCAGTTCGGCAGTCGCTATCTGGTTTTCGCGTCGAGGAGGCATTCTAAAAGAGGAAAACATGAAAGGAAACGAGTGAGATGATTGGATGAAGAGAATGAGATGAAACAAAATTAACAAAAGAAAAGATGGTGGTCATTTGTCCGCATTACCAAGCAAACAAACGACACACAGTGACTAATCAAAGTAAATGGGCCAAAAATAATGTATCACGAAGACATGCTCGCCTATAAGTGAACACTCATCCCAAGAATTCCCAGGTAAGCACAACTGGTCTCGCGTCTGATGAGATATATACGAAGTGCTTGCCTAGACAGAAAACCCAGAATACAGGCATTCACTCTTCCAGTTTGCACGTGTTCACATTATTTAAAACCCAAAACCTTGACGAGATTTTGAAAATTTGAAGGCACAAGGCCAAAAAATTTAGTTAAACTGGAAGGGTTCAAAACCTTACAAAAGAGGGTTCAAAACCATGTAATAAATTGTCCAAAAACAGATGATTGTTTTTTTTTTTTTTTTCAAAATCGTTTCGGAAAATTTGGTTCTTGTTTTGATAATCACCTAAGGATAGGTGATGTACATGTTTTAAGATCTAAACACAAGATAACTTGTGTTAGGGTCCTAGAAAGGTTATAGTCTAGGTCAAATCATTACTAATAACCTAATTCCCTATAACCATTGGCTCTGATACCAACTCTTCTGTCACACCCCGACCACGTATAACATACAAAACGTGGCGGAAAACGTCGGGGAGTGTTGTAACAGAATTAATTGTTTCATAACCATGGCAT
Source organism: Helianthus tuberosus (assembly GCA_030545235.1). Classification (NCBI taxonomy): domain Eukaryota; kingdom Viridiplantae; phylum Streptophyta; class Magnoliopsida; order Asterales; family Asteraceae; genus Helianthus; species Helianthus tuberosus. Next base: position 124,999,164 of record CM060412.1, read on the forward strand.
ACAAAGTTGTATTTTATTTATCAACATGAGAGTTTCATTGTTTCAAACAGTAAATAAAGAGTTTATAACATAATTAAACAAAGTCTATCTCCATTTTAAGTCTCTAAGGCACAGGTCCGCCCTAGTGTCATGATCATCATCCTACGGAAAAGCACCTGAAAACACATGTGAAAGTAGGTACGTCAGCATAAAAATGACTGTGAGATACATAGGTTTTGTGAAAATAGGATTTCATGACTTAAGTTTAAGAAAATGTTTAGTCATGAACCCTGTATTTTGATTTGTTTTATAAATCGTTTGAAAAACAATTAGTTCAGATGATATGTATAAATAAGTGAATAATGTATGGTTCAAATGTATAACCATGTAAAATGAGTTGTATAAAATAAACCGTATTGTAAACCAAAGTCTTATGAAAACATGTTACTTGTATAAAATGTATGAGTCCAAAATGAATGATTTAAATAACGCTATGATATGTAATATAATACAAACACTTATATATAGGAAGTACCAGCGACGTATCCACCATGCTTGTATCATATTACTCACATCTCGTTACTTAAGTCACTTAAATAAACCACCAATGTATAAAGTCTATGTTTAAACCAATAGTCAAAAGTCTTTGTATAAACCATGTCAAATGTTGATAATCCAAAAGTAGTCAAGTAATGTGTAACAAATGTTATGTATTGTAAGTAAAGTACTGTCACATAATCTAAATGTAGAAATGTACAAAACAAAGTATTTTGAATATATCAAAAAGTTATGTTTTGCAAAGTAATGCATGTTACATTGATACAAACATTTATGTGGTAAGTTAACACATACATTCAAGCCTTGAGACAGTCGGATAACCCTTTCAGTCAAGGTTATCAAAAGAAATGTTTTCGGATTCAGTCATTCCTTACATCCAAACAAACCCGGGATGTCAGGAATGGGATTTGTCAAGTCCTATGGTACCACTACTTACTACCGAGCGGCGTAGCAAATGTTAATGAACGTAATAAAGACCCGTTTGTGCAAACCAAATGTCATAGCAGTTGTATACATGTCATATGAAAACAATGTACTAAGTATGCTAAGTTAACATACAAAGCAGAAAAGTCTTGTAAATCAATGTGCTAGCATGCTATCAGTCAACATACATAGCAGAAATGTAATGTAAAACAATGTACTAAGTATGCACACAATGGACATACATAGCATGAAATGTAATGAAATCATGTACTATAATGTACTAACAAACATAGCCGGTATATGATGTGTAAACAGGAAAGCATGAAAGTAACAAGTAGGCACATGTGTTTCACCCCAAAACAATTTGGAAAACAGTAAAAGAGGGGTCTATGTACTCACTTGAGGTTACTCAGTAGTCCTGGAGTGACAACCAAACAATGGTAGAGATCACGGAATCAAACGGCACCTAATATAGGTAACTATGTTAATAACCCGGACCTAAATCGGATGATCGGATAGAATGAAGGTTCGTAAACCAAACGAGTGTAGAGACTCACGTCATTTGGTTTAACAAAGCCTACATACTAAATGAAACCTAATATAAATGCTTACGACCCATTACGACCCGTTTAGGTAGCTTATGCTACTTTAACGCGTCGTTCGCGTGAAACGCGTTCAGACCGCCTAACTAGTCCTATGACAAATATTATATGCCTAAACATGTTACATAATCAGTTATGTGACAAAAGTTTAGGTTACATATGCTTAATTACCAATTATACATGAAAAGGGTATTCTGGTAATTTACCTAAGGCATATAAACTACCTATCATACAACTACTCAAACGATGTGACCATAGGGTATAACCTCGGAAGGTTATTCCCTACCTACTATGGTCACCTAATGTATTTGGTCGGGTCCTAATGATCGACCAAATGGGTCGGGTTCGAAGGTATAAGCGATTTATTAGATCGCTTACCCTACGACCCTAGACAACGTGGTAATCAGTAGGCATAGTCCCAAAGGACTATAACCAACGTGATTACACTCACGTTGCGAAGTTCAAACGAACTTCGCATTGACCATAAACTGGTCAACACAGAAAGTCAAACAAAGTTTGACTTTCAGACTCGAAAAGCAATAAAAGAACGAAAGAATACTTACGAAGGGTCCCCGAATGCTAATCTAGATCCAAATAACTCAGGTATGAAACAATGGTTTCAACTTAGAGTCTTTTAGATCAGATTCTAGTGAGTTTGAAGTAAATGGGGGTGGGGTATTTATAGTTTTCGGGTAACCGTTAAGATCGTTTCATGGAAACCGTGCTCAAATCCCATGCGTACACTTGTTGGAAAGTCATGGTGACTAAAAATGGCCCATAATCAGTTGAAAGGTCAAGTGTGAGTATGTGGTTGAGGATTAAACAGCTGGAAACTGCTGATTAAGCGATCTTATCTGATCAGAGAGACTGACACGGGCCGCGTAAGGATTCACATAGATCTTACGCGGGCCGCCTGGCCTGCACAGATCAGACATAAGTTTCAGAATCTACAGTTTTGGTCCCTGCACGTGTTTAAGGCCATTTCCGACACTTCTAAGGCCCGTAAAGCCAACTTTAAGGCCCTAAAATGATGCCTAAACATTGTGGATATGAAACATGCTCAAAAATATGTCAGGTGTTGGTTCGTTTGGTCGTACGAACGCGATGTTCGCTTAATTACGACGGAATGCGCATAAGCGCGAAAAACGATCCAAATGACGCGACGAATGGATTTTTCTTAAGCCAAACACTAAAGCATAATATAGTCATGCTTACATAAATTTTTGGATGTCCGGATGTATTCAGAACGTAAGTTATGCGCGAAAATGCAAACTTGTGCACTTTTTGACACTTTTAGTCCCTCAATGACCCAAAAGTTTATTTTAGCATACCGAACCCCTCAAAGCCTATTTCTAAGCTATGTAAAGGATATTTATGGTATGTTTAACTTATGGTCATGTTCCGGAATGTCTGTTATAGTTCAAATTGGCATATTTTCGCAGTTTGTCAAGTTTAGTCCCTGTAGTCGAATTAACTTGTTTTTGCCATACCAAAGCCTTTAAAACTTATTTCTAAGTTATGTAAAGGTTATTTAAGGTATGTTAAGTATATGTTGATGTTCCGGAGTATTTTTCGTGTTAAACTAAGTACGTTTACACACCAGTTTGCGTATAACTCTCCAGAAAGTGATATAGAGTTTGAAATTGGATAAAAGTCAAAACATGAAAAATGTAAAACACAACCAAACAAACATTGGGATCAAATAACATTGTTTTATTGATAATAGAACTGTTCATAATGATTACAAGCACAGATGTTACACAAGTGAAGAAGGAAATGTTGAAGCCCTCGGGTGGCAAAAAGACTTGGCCACATAAGTCAACAAGGCCTGATAAAAAATAGGTTCTTGGTGATTTAAAGAACTGTGATATAAGTTTATGTGAAAGTTTTGTGTTAGGAAAACAAAAGAGAGTGAAGTTTAACAAGGGTAAACATATTAGCAAGGGTATCTTGTACACTCTGATTTTTAGGGGCATGCAAGAACACAAACTTTAGGAGGAGGCAGATATTTCCTATCTATCATACATGACGATTCTAGAAGTTTGTGGGTGTATGTCATCAGGCATAAGAGTGACATTTTCAAGACGTACAAAGAGTGGAAAGCATTGGTGGAAAATCAAACAAATAGAGGATTTAAGAAATTCAGAATAGACAATGGTTTAGAGTTTTGTAATAATAAAATTAATCAATTTTGTAAAGCCAATGGTATAGCTAGACATTTAACAATTCGTGGTACCCCTCAGCAGAATGGTTTGGTTGAAAGAATCAACAGAACCATACTAAAAAAGGTGAGGTGTATATTGATAACTTCAGGATTGCCTAAAAAGTTATGGGGAAAAGCTGTGTCAACTGTAGCTTACTTGATAAATAGATGTCCTTCATCAGCAACAAAAATGAAGACACCTTTGGAGATGTGGACTGGTGTGTAACCTGAGTAACAAGATCTAGAGGTATTTGGGTCATTAGTGTATTCACATATGAGTGAAGACAAGTTAGATCCAAGATCTCATAAATGTATACTTTTGGGATATACAGAAGGTGTAAAGGGATACCGACTTTGGAGGTCAGATAATGTGAGTCCAAAGGTCAATGTGAGCAGGAATGTGGAATGTAGAGAAGATGTTATGTACAAGGATATTGTTGGAAACACTGTAAACAATGAAGTATCAAGAAAAGTTGTTGTTCAGATTGAGGTGGAGCCAGTTCATGAGATAGAAAAGTTAAGTGATACAGAAGCAAGTACAAGTGAAACAAGTCAAAGTGAAATTGAACCAAACTTACAAGATTACATCTTGGTAAGAGATCGGTAAAAAAGGAGGGTTGTTAAGCCTTTAAAGTATAAAGACATTGAAGACATCTTTGCAATTGCTTTTATGACTGCAGAGAATGAGACCATCTATGCACCATTAACCTTTTGAAGAAGCTGTTAATTCAGAAGAGAAGGATAAATAGTGCAGAGAAATGGATGAAGAAGTGGAGTCCCTTTACAAGAATGGTGCATGGGTATTTGTGGATAAGCCAAAAGATCTTCAACTAGTTTCATGCAAATGGATTACAAAATGAAAGAAGGTGTAAAACCAGGAGAAGGTCCAAGGTATAAAACAAGATTGGTTGATAAGGGATTTACTCAAGAGGGTTGGGATTGACTACAATGAGATATTCTCTCCAGGAGTCAAGCATACATCTATAAGACTACTTATGTCATTAGTTGCTTCAATGGATTTAGAGTTGGAACAATTAGATGTGAAGACTGCCTTCTTACATCGTAATCTAGAATAACAATTTTATATGATGTAGCCTAAAGGGTATGAAGTTAATGGACATGAAGATCAAGCTTGTTTATTGAAGAAGTCCTTATATGGTCTAAAGCAGTCTCCAAGAGAGTGGTACAGAAAGTTTGATGACTATATGATTGAGCAGTCTCCAAGAGAGTGGCACAGAAGGTTTGATGACTATATGATTGGTATTGGGTTCATAAGAAGCTTTTATGGTATTTGTGTTTATCATAAAGAGTATAAGAAAGGCTTGTTTGTGTATCTGCTGCTTTATGTAGATGATATGTTGATAGCCTATGAGGACAAAAATGGAATTCAACAAAGAAACTTCTGATGCTAGAGTTTGATATGAAAGAACTTGGGGAGGCTAGGAAGATTTTGGGATTGGAGATTACAAGGAATAGAGATTTAAGGCAGTTAAAACTCACTTAAAGCTCTTATATAAAGAAGGTTCTCAACAATTATGGCATAACAAATTGTAAAGTAGTGAAAACTCCAATAGCTTCTCATTTCGAGTTGTCAAACAATGATTCTCTTAAGACAGGAGAAAAGAAAGAATACATGGAAAAGATTCCTTATGCTAACATTATAGGAAGTTTGATGATTTGTCCAAGATCTGATCTTGGGTATCCTGTCATGTCATGAGCAGGTATATAGTTGAGCCTGGAAAGAATTATTGGGAAGCAGTGAAGTGGATTTGAGGTATTTGAAAGGTACTCGGGATTTTGGATTAGTGTTTAAATCAGTTAAAGGTTGTAGGGGTAAAATTGGCGCAGGATAATTGGATGTTGATTATGCAAAGGGTGTAGATAAAAGGAAGTCCATTACAAGTTATATATTTTTGGTATTGGGAAATATTGTTAGTTGGAAGTCTCAATTGCAACATGTTGTTTCATTGTCGACAGTAGAAGCATAATTCATTGCCTTAACTAAAGAGGTAAAAGAGTCTATTTGGTTGAAAGGCTTTGTTCAGGATCTGGGAATTCAATTGCAGAATACAGAATTGCATTGTGATAATGCTAGTGTTGTGCAGTTGTCTAAAAAAAGTGTGTTTCATGAAATAACCAAGTACATAAATGTGAATAAAAGATTTAGTCAACTCAAAGAGAATGAAAATTGTTTGGTTTGACACAAAGGAAAATCCTGCAGATATGTTAACAAAGGCCCTGCCAGGTTCTAACTTTGTGTTCTGCCCTAGGATTGAATTAAAGTCAAGTATGACTTTAAGGTGGAGATTGTGAAGATTAGATTCAAAATTGAAGACCCAACATACAACATACCGAAAGTTAAAGAAAGTGGGACAGTTTAAAGTTGGAGGGCCATTTCTACAATTACTCGAAAGATTATAAAGTTCAAGTAGTTTTTGATTTTGAACGTAACTAGAGGCACTAATGTTGTACTCCTGAAAGATAGATTGTTAATGTTAGTTAGTAGCTAAAATTTGGGGATTTAGCCTTTATAATCATTCAATTAGATAGTTCGTTTTCTTGTTAATTCATTTTTTGTACTTTCAGTTCCGATAAATAATAATCGTTGGTTCGAGTTCTTGTGCTCAATATCATATCTAATTTTTTAAAAGAGACTTTAGCAAAATTGCTTTCTTCCCTTCTCGATGCATAGCCTTGTTAGGTATCAGGGACGTGTTCTGGAATAGAAAACGACGCATGAAATTAATCAAAAGATAAATGATTAGCTAATGATGATGGTCAATCAAATCAATTAGTATCTTTGGAGTAGACTGACTATTTGTGCTTCGGAGAAAGGTTAGGTCACTGAGCGGATGCTAATACGTACAAGTAACATTTTAGAGCCACAACTCCAAATATGGTTATGATGTTCCGGAGATGGGTATGAGATTCTAAATCGTAGCTTCAAAGATGGTTATACTATTACGAAGTTGTGTTTCTAGAGACGAATACGGATTCCAATGACATAGCTTCAAAGATAGGTTTAACAGTATAAGGTTCTAGAGTCATAGCTCCAAAAATGATTATAAGGTTATGGAGTCGTAGCTCCATAGATGGTTATTATAGGGTCAAAATTAGTGTGTTAGCCCTACAATTGTGCTTATTTATTAAACCAAACCTATAAGTGAACATGTTAAACAATATATAATTTCAAAAGGGTGTTCAAATTCTCACACACATCCTCTGTATCTTTTTCTATATATACATAGATATATATAGAAAGAGATAAAGTGAAAAGGGATGTCAGAATAGGATATAGGGGTGTGACAATAAGATGAACCTATAAAAACAAAACGATGGAACTTATAACATAAACATAGCACATGAAGAGCCGTACAATTTACTCTTTTTATATCATTTACCAAAAACATGAAACCAGTCAAAGTCATAATGTCACATGGATGGTCCTCTTTGACAACAAGGCCTCTTGTTGTTGATAACCTAAAAGCAAGATTTCACCCTTTGGAGTAGTATGAGATAGGTCCCCATGAACAGGGTGTGCATTTCACATATCTTTTGGAGTAGTATGAGATAGGTCCCCATGAATAGGGTGTGCATTTCACATATCTAATAATGTAAATAAATTTAATGAAATATTAAATGAGTAAATAAATTACTGATTCTTATAGAATCTTACAAAGTCAATAAGTCCTATAAAACATAATTATTTACAATAAAAAACGAAACACGTCAATAACTGCTCAAATTAAATTGATTATATTGGTATTTTGAAGGTAATGAGACTTCTCTTTTGTTTTTCCATGAAATACATATCCAAAGAAGGTTATGGTGGAGGACAGACAACACATGGGCATACATTGAAGTCACAAGTTGTAGGGTAAAGAAGTTAAACGGATTAAAACAGGACACGTGGGCTAATGATATATGGATAAAAAATCAAATTTCACCATCTAATAACAAATATCTGATAAAAATATCTAATGGGAATGGTTTATGTTTTATAGCCTTATAGGGTAAATGAAGTAATTTGACTTTTCTTTAAATTTACTTTTTTTTTTTTTTTGAAGGTGACTTTCTATGTACTGGACCAGTGGTCACCGGGTTTATGTCAAATACATTCCCCCGTCAGCCCCGCATCTGCGGACGCGATGTTCGATTGGGCCCCGGCCTGCCGCGTGAGCTGACTTCCGCCCGGAAACCATACTGCCCCCACACGAGAGACTCGCTGGGGTAACAGCTGGGTAAAACCGGGTTGCCCTCAAGACCGTTCCATGCCTCGGTAGGAGACGATCCATCATCGGGACATCCCAACCCCCAAACCGTAAACGCTGGGATTCGAACCGGGGTAGCCATTGGAAAACCCCGGCCTCCTCCCAACTGGGCTAGGGGGCGGGACTTCTTTAAAGTTACTTAAGCATACAAAAAAACGACTCAACTTTTAATATTTGTTCCAATATAATGATTATTTTAGAAATGTTAAAACATTTCAACACTAACATAAGTTAAAAAGTTTGGTTACTATTTACTTAGGGGCTATGATTATTTTACAAATGTTAAAATATTTCAACACTGATATAAGTTAAAAACTTTGTTTATTTATTTAGGGGCTGTTTGTTTACCTTATTTAGTTTCAGCGACCCATTAGACTTTTAGGATTCATGTGACACCTCAACTAAGCATGTGCTTGCTTGGGAAGAAGCACAACCCTTCTGATGTCTGATCATGTAGGGGGTAGTGCACGGTCCTCCCAATCGCCGGAGTGATCCCACTCCGGGAGCCGTTATCCGACCAAGCTAGCTCCGCGGTGAATTCCCCCTGTCGAGTTCTTACCCTGGGCGACATATGCCACTCCCAAGACTCGAACCCGGTACCTCTAGGAAGAGGTGGGTGTCGGTGGCCAACTGGGCTACCCCAGTTGGTTTGTCTGATCATGTAATCAGCACACATAACTGATTTAGGCAGTACCATGGCGAATAGAAGCACGCTTGTGCCGCTAACCAAGGCTGATTCTGAGAAGTCACGTATCTTGTCTGAGCACTAAAAAACGTGCTCCTTAGGCCTTAACGAAATAGATAATGTAAACAAATTTTTTGCCGCTCTTTGTATTATTATTGTTGTTGTTATTATTTTAAACTAAAATGGGTAATGAGCTAATACCTAATGGGCTTAAGTTATAAAATTTGAGATTGATAGTTTTAAATACGGATAAGCATGGTATCAATACCAAAAGAAGATGGAAAATGGGTACCAATATTGGTACCGAATATGTTCAGTACGGTACGGTACTGCTATATGCCGGTATATATCGAGAAATCAACCAAAATACCAGTATTGGTCCCGAAAGAATGAGAAAAATTGGTACCGGTACCCCGTACCAAATGTTCTTCCTTAGTTTTAAATGGGCCTAAGATATAAGTTTATGTTTTATATGGGTTTTCTATTGTGAGAACCGCGAGAACCAATGTGAACATAAAAAAATACCTAAAAAAATCTAAAAAACACACAATATTTTTAAAGAAAATCGCTATATTTTGTTACAAAAAAGCGTTTTTTTTTTCGAGTAACAATTGTCGATGCACATGTGCATATGTATCATTTCTTGGACAAATTCCGTAATATATTACCAGTAGTAGACAAATGCACTTCCATTTACACTACCATCCGTAATACACTACTTTTTATATTACCAATATTAAAAATGCACATGTGCATCATTATGTATAACCATGATATAACGTGTTTTGGTACAAAAGGTTTGTGATTTTAAATGTTGAAGTAGGCCATATACATGTTTTTTGGTTAGTTATATCTAGTGGTTGATGGTTTGATTATATTTGTCACTTTATGATGTAATATGTTGTTTGGATGGTATAAAGGGTGTTGATGTACATGTAATAAAGTGAAATATTGGTAATGATATTGTATTATGGAGGGGGTAAAGGTAAAGGTATTGTATTACGGATGGTAGGAGGTATTGGTAATTTATTATGGATTGTATGATAGATGAAAGTGAAAATGTATTGTTACTCGAATTTTTTTTGTTTTTTGGTTTTTTTACTGATGAAATACAGCGATTTTTTTTTAAATATTAAAAAAAATTTTGAGCAATTTTTTGATTTTTTTTATAGATTTTTTAAGGTGTTTTTGGTTGTGTTCACATTGGTTCTCGCGGCTCTCGTAATTGTAACACCTCGAAAATTCACGTCCTATAATGTGTTGACACGTGTCATAAGCTTGGAACGTGTAAAGTATACTCTAGAGGGACTAAAGTTGACAAACATGGAAAGTATGTGAATATAAGGGTTCAAAATGTCAAAAAGGGATAAATATACTTTACAGTAACCCTGCATGATGTTTATAACCTTAAACGAATAAATCATGGATCGTACGAAGCTAATTGTGAAAGAAAGTGAGAGATTACAAACTACAGGGGTTAAATGTGTCGACATGTTTAAAGTATACCTCTGAGTGACCTTTTAGCAAACCCGAAGCTTTGTAACGATTAATTATGCTCACTAGAATGCGTGATAAAAATTTCACCAAGTTTCATTAAAGTATGAGAAAGTTATGGCAATATTCGTATACGAGGGGTTAAAAGCGTCAACGTTAAAATTTAAGACTTTTCGGTGATCGTATGAATAACCGGGGACTAAACAAAGTTGGTTTATGACTTGGGGTCCTTAAAAGTCAAGTTTGGGGGTTACAAGTGCAAGAAACCATATTAAAAATCAAGTTTGGAAGTGCGGGGGCCAAAACTGTCAAAAAAAAATGAAAACGTTCATGTGCTGACCAGGTCCTTGCGCACCGTAACACCAGGACCCTTACGGTGCGCAAGCAGTTGCCAGCAACAGAAACTTCACAGCTGCCTATTTTCAGCCGGTTGCACCGCCTCATTCAGCCATTTTCCGATTTTAGGGTCTTGTTTAATAATTTAGGGGGGGCTTAGGGACACTTGGGATGATCCCATAACCTCCATAGACTTTGTTTGGCATGATCATAATCAATCAAAACCCACTATATAAAGCACCTATGTTGCAACTTTTGTGCATTCATTCCATACATCACTTCTGATCATTTCTGGAGTACAAGATCAGTTTCCAAGCATCCCTAATCATAATTAGGACTTCGGTAAGTACCCATAACCTTCCTTAATCGCATTTTACTTAGTTTATAACTTAAAAGTCAAACCGTCGTAATTACGGTTTGACTTAGCGATTAATCGCTAACGATCCAGCGATTGGTCAATATAAAGGTAGTTATAGGTTGGTAATTATGTGGGCTTTAAACCCTTAAAAGGGCACCCAATGATACCCGTTCTAACTAGGTCGTTTGTCGAGTCAAAGAGGATTAGAAAAAGTCAACAGAATCATTAAACGTGTATTTAGCGATATAGAAGGCGTGTAACCTGTTTTATCATTCACATAACTTGGTAATAAGTATAAGAACTTGTCTAAGCTTGTTTGATTCGACAACTTTCTGTTTAAGATCGATTCGGAACCGAAAGACGCGTAGTTTGACTTTCTGCTTTGACTTCGGTTCTGACCCGATTTAGATAGGTTTAGACATGCCTTAAAGTTCCATTAGGACCTAGTTACATGATTGTATAATCCTCTGCGTTTATACCACTTGAATCTTTAATTGTCCGACGTTTCCGTTAAGTGCTTAAATATTGACCATAATGCCCTTATGATCATAAAACGAGATTTTTGAAGATATGAAAGGACAATAACCCTTGTTACTGATTATTAAACATGTCCCTAAAATTTCACATCAATCGGAGGTCTAGATTAGGAGTTATGCTCAATGGCGTAGTTAAGAACGCTTTTATTAATTAAACGGCGTCATTAGCATAAAACCTATCTAAACCCAATTTTTGACACCAAACATTTTACCCACTGATGTAATATAATATTTTGGGATTTTTAAAGATTTTTAATTATTTTTAACCCGATCATAACCTAAGGTTATGGCATTAATTCGGTAAATACCGATTATGCCCTTTTCGAGTATAAAATGAGTTTTACAAGTCCTTTTGATACCAATCCAATTGCTACTGATTTTAAATAATAAATGAAGTGTTTTGAACCTTATGAACTGACCTGAAAACTCAGATTCCTATTTTAACCCGTAAATCGCTTAAAACGACATTATACGCGTATTAAACGTATAGTTTGGGTTTAAAACCATTTTGACACATAAGGATTATTACCAACTAATATAACCTGTTAAAAATAAGTTGTTTACTGGTTACCTCAGACCCAATCATTAGAATTATAAATAATCCCTTTTATAATCTTTAAAATGACCAAAATACCCCTACGGGGCTTAATATGAGATTAAACTCGTTTTGGGCATAATGGAAGATATCCTACTGTTATCACCACATATTTAAGGCATGTTAACTTAGGAAACCTGTTTAGGACTCTTATGGTTACCCGTTACGCTTATTACGCGTTCGGTTCGGTTTATGTAACTAGTTTGCATAAATTAGCCGAAACGGGTCAAACCTTATCGGTTTTATCTCAAAATCCAGAATGTGTTTAGATTACCCATATTATACAAGTCTTCAAACTTGTCGGGTCTAAATCACATTCTATTCCGGTCTTCGCCTTATCACGCGTTTGAACCGTATCTTCCTTTTGGAAAACTAATCGGTCTAAGTCAAGGCTTAATTAAAGACCCGTTAGGATTCTAATAGGTTATTAAAAACCTTCGTTCCAGATTTAGGAGCCCAGTAAAAGCTATCTGTACTTGCTGATTGGATACGGCTGGGATTGAATTTATATTTAGCTCAGGTAAATACTTTTAACTTATTTTCCCTATACGGGCTTGGGGTACGGTATATAAAATACCGCTTGGTCGGGCATTGAATCTTTAATTGTATGATGGTTAAAGTATTGTGATGTCTCGTTTAAATTGTTTTGTTTGCTTAAAGCCTTTGGGGGGTTAATGACCGTGTCCCGGATATCCCTGGCATCATTTTACGAAATGGCCACGACCTCAGCACCGGGCGTAGGCGTACGCCCGTCGGTGTCTCATTTAAATAATGTGGTGTGTCTATTGATCTTTAACCCGGCTCGAACCGGGCTACTGAACGCATAAGAAACATGTAAATCCTTTACAAGTATTATATTCAAATAATTATCCCAAGTTATAAAATATTATTTGTGCCATGTGCATGCAAATCAATCATTTTTAAACCCTTTTCAAAATGAGTCGGTTGATTGTATTTACCAGTGTAAACTGACGTATTTTCCCAAAAAGGCTAAGTGCAGGTACTAATCGGAATTGGCTGGCTACTCCTAGCATCAATAAAGAGTCTCGCAAGCTTAGATTGCCTAAAGTCTGTTGAACAGTGTTATTTTATTTTCGATCCGCCTGTGGATCCTTCACTTCCATTGTAATACTTTGATGTTACATTATTTCGGATTGTAATATATTTATCCTTTTGCTTCCGCTGTGCATTTATATATTGTGTTGTTTGACTATGATGATATCAACCACGTCACGATACTCCCCTATCGGGCCCACCGGTGAAGTTTGGAAAAATCGGGGTGTGACAGGTTGGTATCAGAGCCAACATTGAGTCACTATCTTTTTTGTGTTTAATCTCAATGACACATTAGCACATTCCTTGACCTTCTGAGTTTAGACTTAACATAGGAATATTCTCAATCCTCATCTGGAAATTTTGCTTCCAATTTTTTTATATAATGGATACGTCGCCAAGCGAAGAAGCCGTAATAGGAATTCTCCACGCACGGAGCCTTAAATTGCTGACCTTCGTACAGCGGCTAGGATGAAACGTGCAGCCAAGGAGAAAGCATTCAGAAATAAAATGAAGAAACTCCTTTTGCTGAAGATCGTTTCCTTAAAAGTCTTTATAACGATATTTATCTTTTAGTCCCTTCGAGGACAACATTATTCCTTCCAAGTCCCGTTTAGGGCAACCATATACTTGTTTAAATTTTAAAGGAACGATTATGTTTAAAATATCATTCCTATATTATAAGATCTACCATTATAATAAAATGGCAAAATCCAAAAAGGACAAGACCTAGCCTTGTGTCATTATTAAGACCCGGCCAAGATGGCAGTTCCTCAATTTAGGTTTAGATCCTTATTAACATCCCGAGTTAGGATTGTTCTGCGTTAATTATTAAAAAGGAATCTTAAAGGTAAACCTAGCCTATATGACGGGGCCAAGATGGTAGGACCTATTCATTAGATTCACATCCTTGTTAACGTCTGTAACATATTAACTTTTCTGGCAGACGTGGTTCAATAAAGTCACATAAATCATCCTTATACTGGATTCTCCCGAAATCCTTTCTTATTTTGTAATTTAAACATCCATTAGGGATATAATGCCTACGGGCTATAATTAACGTCCTCTGAGACTAAAGACAGTGGTAGCCTACAACTCCCTGTCAAGAAAAGGTAATGAACTTTGATTCACACCTTAATGCCTCGATTCTCTAAAATCATGGCTTATAAATTAAACTTGTCTACGCGACTAGGCCATTTGTGCTATTATTAACTCATAAATTAGGATTTATGATAAAAATCCTGAATAAAATAAATATCATTCCTTTCCTGCCAGTATAAATATTAAAAGAGAATCTTAAAAGGTATAACCTAGCTTGAACGTCATTAAAGACCTAGCTAAGATGGTAAAACCTGTTTAAAAAGAGATTCAGATCCTTGTTAACATCTGCAAACATGTTAACACTCCCGACAACAGTGATGCGATAAAATCACACTTATCATCCTTATATTAGGATTTTTTTTCCAAATCCCTTATTTAGCGTAAATGATCAATAGGAATCATGGCTGGTAAACGTCGAGCATGATGTACGCATCAAAACATCCATTTGGGATGTATACCTACGGGAAAAGGTGTATACATGAAAAGATAGTTTTATTTCATAAATTCTTGTCAAGACAATGAACTATGGAATTTTCCGATCCAAAGGAATCATCGATTATGTTTTAGATTTTTCCCTAGTGACAAGGCCCTGTGCCATCAAGAGTCCTTGGGAACAAGCTCTTGTGCTATATAAAATGTCAGTACGACATTGACAGTCGTGATTTATGTCCCCTGTCTAATAAATATGAAGGATTATATTTTGCTTACACGCCAAAGATGGGTTATTTAAAAACCTAGGCAGAACATAATCAATTAACTTAAATACTATCTTTTGGCCTATATGGTTTATTTACACCATAAATATTTAATCAACAAATTCGAAAATTCACCATATAATTAAATCAATTATTACTACTTGGTTTGTAGCCTTCAAAGCTTCACCATGGTTGACTCCTCTGAAGCTCACAATCATCCAGTTAATCTGAATGATGATACAAGACTGAATTTAACGGGCGCCGAGTTACAGGCTATGTTAGATACAGCTGTAAACAAGGCCGTGAACCAAGCGTTAAGGGATCACAAGCGAAAGTGCAATAATACCCCAAATCAAGGTTGTAAAAAGGGTAAGATCGGTTCAAACTATAACCAGTCCAAGCCAAAGGAGGCAAAACCCGAATGTAAAACCTGCAAGAAGAAACACTTCGGAAAATGCTTCTATGATCAGACCAGAGGATGTGTCATCTGTAAAGAGATGGATCACAAGACCCATGAATGCAAGGACTTGAAGAACAACCAACAGTCGGGTGAAAAACCCAGATGTAAGATCTGCAGGAAGCAACATGTTGGAAAATGCACAATCGACCCACGTGCTAAATTATGTGGAATTTGCAAAACTAAGGGTCACAAGACCTTGGATTGCAAGAAATTGGAAGATGCGACCTGTCATGGCTGCGGCAAAAAGGGCCACATCAGTACAAATTGCCCTAAGGCTGCCAAGGGAGAAGCAACTAAGTTTGGGAAGGATTTAAAGGACAGACAGCAGACCGGTGAAAAGACCAAATGCAAAACCTGTAGGAAATATCACCTCGGGAAATGCAGATATGAATCTCAGCCTCTACCCTGTGGAATATGCAAGTCCAAGGAGCATAAGACCTTGGATTGTAAGAGACTGGGAGACGCAACCTGCTATGGTTGCAATGAAAGAGGGCACATTAAGACCAACTGCCCTAAATACGCTAAAAAGCTAGAGGAAGTTAAAAAGATCAAAGCTGGAAGCTCTCAAATGGATGCTCAAGAGACTGTTCAGGATAACAATGTCACAACAGGTACTTTCTTTACCAATAACGCTCATGCTAGAGTATTAATTGATTCAGGTTCAGATAAGTCTCTCGTAGACAATAGATATTGTAAATCATTAAATCTGCCTGTTAAAACTCTAAGCGTTAAGTATAAAGTAAAATTGACCGATAATACCTTAGAGACTGCTCCAGCAATATTAAATGGATGTTTTATATCCATTAGGAATTACCCTTCTCCGCTGTCCTTGTTTCGTTAATAGGAGGACTCGATATAGTAATAGGAATGGATTGGTCGTCTTGTGACCAAGCCCATATTGTGGGTGATAAGAAGCAATTAATTATCAAGACTCCTTATGAGACAACCCTCATAATTACATGTATCCGTACGATTAATTAATATTAAACAATATATAAATTATACCTTACATACCTCAAAAAAAAATGGTGGAACCGGCCGTCCCCGGAATCGAATCTGGGTCTAGGCCACACCCTTTCGCGCGCCTAGCCAACCGAGCTAGGTGCCTAGTTTGTGAAATTTCCATTTTGATTAAATATAAGCACATGTACAATAACTTCCTTACTTCTTACTATAAGTCACCTACTTATCCTCCTTATGTTGACTAAGTATTAGAATCCAAGATTTTACCTCTATGTTTTAGTTACTCTTGGCTTGCTTATGTTGACTAAACACTAGAAATGATGAAGTAGAAACCATTAAGTATATCAGTGGTTATGCTAGAAAGGACATGGTAAGGTATACATCACAGTCATTCGATGGCAATACTCTTAATTAGTAAGGACATTAATGAAATCCTCAAGAAGGATCCTCTTATACATTGTGGAATGTTCCAAGTTTTAAGGACCTTATTAGAAAAACCTAGTATCCGTTTCGCGAAAAGGGAAAAGACGGAATAAGAATTTTCTGACTCTCGCCATAAAAGTTCTAGACTGTCGACAGTATGTCGCAAATTTTAATTCATTGGCTGAGATAGTACCCTATTCAGTATACCCAAAAATCTAAGCTTAAAGCACATAATTATTAGTGGTTAGCATTTGCAATAAGAGGGCACACTAAGGTTTCAAAACCTACTCATTAAAAATCCATTATGGATCTACCTCAGCTACCCACGTTATAATGATTAAGAAGTAATCAGTCAAAGCTGAGACTGCCCTAAAGTTATCTAAGATTTTACAGCTAAGTTTAGAAGGATTAAGAATGGAGGCGTTTAACCCTCCTGTTGAATGATTAGAGGCAGCTCACATTAGGAATGTCACCAGATAAATCCTTATTTGTGAATTTATTGCTAGAAATTACATGTGGTTTCGGGTGCTGTTAAGTCTCTCACAAGACCATAAACTTAACAAACTTTTAGAAAATTTTTCCCTGTAAGAACCCCAGATGTTAAGTGTAAGGTAGAACCTTCAGGCAAATCATAAGAACCATTTCTTCTGTTCTTGTCAAGAAACCTTTAGGCATAAAATTTTAGAAGTATCCTCTCTCTAAGAGGAAGTGCGAAAGCATATATAGTTGATATCTCTTTAATCTCTATCGATTCCGAATACCAGATGGTATGATAAAAGCGCCATATGAGGATTGGTGTATCTTAATAAGTTCCATAGATTGCTTCCATGCCTGATCAGTATGGAGGTTTAATGCATGGGACCATAAAGATATTCCGATGGTCATAGAGTACTAAAGTCAACTAATGGTATTCAAAGGAGATATCCTGAATGGAATTGTCCAAGTAAATGTTCCAGACCGAGGAATTTGTGGACTCGTATCGTAAATGTGTCACTTAATTGACACAAACAATGGTGGATGAATTGGAGCCTGAGATTTGTAAAAATCTCTGTAACCTCCTTGTACCTTGATTATCTTATCCTAATATTACCCTGTTTACCCCTGAGAGGCAGGTAGAGTTATATTTTATATCCCATTTAAGGCTGTATTATTGTGAAATCTCCAAGACGGTTAGTACCACCATTGGAGGAATCGAAACCCTGATTAACTAAGTTTTAATAGAGGGCTCATATAGCCTAACACAATATCCTGAGAATTCGGTATAGATAATTATGAAAGACGATTCATTTTGCTTATGCATTGATTACCGCAACCCTAATTAGGCAACAATTAAGAATCGCCATCGGCTGCCCAGGATCGTCGATTTGTTCGACTAACTGTAAGGATTAGCTATTCCTTAAGATTAATTTTGAGCAATGGTTGGAATAACCATCTCACTTAAGATAAGCTCTTCTATAATAGCTATTATATAAGAATCAAGGTGGCTCCTTTGGAGACCCTGTATAGATGAAATATCAAAACATCCGTTGGATGGACGAGACTTTGGAAAGTCCACTTATCAGGATTTGAAAGTTGCATTGTAAACAACGAATAAGATCATACAAATCCCTAATTATCAGTAAGTTGCCATTATTCGGCAGAAAATCAAGGATTAATGAAAATAACAAACCTTCTAAATTCTTGTTAAGGAATAAGGTTCAACAAAAGGTATCACCGAGGAAGGGTGTACCAAATTTGTTAAATTATCAGGCTAGTTAAGCTCTGAATATATAGAATCATCCGAAGGAAATCGGATGTACCAAGATCAAGTAGCTTATAAGCTAAAACCTATTTAAGGAGTTTGGCGGAGCTCGCAATACATTGCACACTAGTGACTGAAGGAGGTGTTTCGCCAATAAGTCAAGAAGCACTATCACAATATGGTATGCGGATTTATGATGTGATGAACATCCTGTATCGATTGAGGATCGACAGGTTAAGAAGCTCTAAAAGGATACATGTACCTAATATAGGAGTCACTTTGGGAGCTTGGAAAGACTCCAGATATATTATAGAAGTTAAGTCCATTATGCGACAAAGAGTACTTCCAGCATTTTAACAAATTTCGAGGTCGAGATTTCTTTTAAGGGGGTGAGGATGTAACACCTCGAAAATTCACGTCCTATAATGTGTTGACACGTGTCATAAGCTTGGAACGTGTAAAGTATACTCTAGAGGGACTAAAGTTGACAAACATGGAAAGTATGTGAATATAAGGGTTCAAAATGTCAACAAGGGATAAATATACTTTACAGTACCCCTACATGATGTTTATAACCTTAAACGAATAAATCATGGATCGTACGAAGCTAATTGTGAAAGAAAGTGAGAGATTACAAACTACAGGGGTTAAATGTGTCGACATGTTTAAAGTATACCTCTGAGTGACCTTTTAGAAAACCCAAAGCTTTGTAACGATTAATTATGCTCACTAGAATGCGTGATAACAATTTCACCAAGTTTCGTTAAAGTATGAGAAAGTTATGGCAATATTCGTATACGAGGGGTTAAAAGCGTCAACGTTAAAATTTAAGACTTTTCGGTGATCGTATGAATAACCGGGGACTAAACAAAGTTGGTTTATGACTTGGGGTCCTTAAAAGTCAAGTTTGGGGGTTACAAGTGCAAGAAACCATATTAAAAATCAAGTTTGGAAGTGCGGGGGCCAAAACTGTCAAAAAAAAAATGAAAATGTGCATGTGCTGACCAGGTCCTTGCGCACCGTAACACCAGGACCCTTACGGTGCGCAAGCAGTTGCTAGCAACAGAAACTTCATAGCTGCCTGTTTTCAGCCGGTTGCACCGCCTCATTCAGCCATTTTCCGATTTTAGGGTCTTGTTTAATAATTTAGGGGGGCTTAGGGACACTTGGGATGATCCCATAACCTCCATAGATTTTGTTTGGCATGGTCATAATCAATCAAAACCCACTATATAAAGCACCTATGTTGCAACTTTTGTGCATTCATTCCATACATCACTTCTGATCATTTCTGGAGCACAAGATCAGTTTCCAAGCATCCCTAATCATAATTAGGACTTCGGTAAGTACCCATAACCTTCCTTAATCGCATTTTACTTAGTTTATAACTTAAAAGTCAAACCGTCGTAATTACGGTTTGACTTAGCGATTAATCGCTAACGATCCAGCGATTGGTCAATATAAAGGTAGTTATAGGTTGGTAATTATGTGGGCTTTAAACCCTTAAAAGGGCACCCACTGATACCCGTTCTAACTAGGTCGTTTGTCGAGTCAAAGAGGATTAGAAAAAGTCAACAGAATCATTAAACGTGTATTTAGCGATATAGAAGGCGTGTAACCTGTTTTATCATTCACATAACTTGGTAATAAGTATAAGAACTTGTCTAAGCTTGTTTGATTCGACAACTTTCTGTTTAAGATCGATTCGGAACCGAAAGGCGCGTAGTTTGACTTTCTGCTTTGACTTTGGTTCTGACCCGATTTAGATAGGTTTAGACATGCCTTAAAGTTCCATTAGGACCTAGTTACATGATTGTATAATCCTCTGCGTTTATACCACTTGAATCTTTAATTGTCCGACGTTTCCGTTAAGTGCTTAAATATTGACCATAATGCCCTTATGATCATAAAACGAGATTTTTGAAGATATGAAAGGACAATAACCCTTGTTACTGATTATTAAACATGTCCCTAAAATTTCACATCAATCGGAGGTCTAGATTAGGAGTTATGCTCAATGGCGTAGTTAAGAACGCTTTTATTAATTAAACGGCGTCATTAGCATAAAACCTATCTAAACCCAATTTTTGACACCAAACATTTTACCCACTGATGTAATATAATATTTTGGGATTTTTAAAGATTTTTAATTATTTTTAACCCGATCATAACCTAAGGTTATGGCATTAATTCGGTAAATACCGATTATGCCCTTTTCGAGTATAAAATGAGTTTTACAAGTCCTTTTGATACCAATCCAATTGCTACTGATTTTAAATAATAAATGAAGTGTTTTGAACCTTATGAACTGACCTGAAAACTCAGATTCCTATTTTAACCCGTAAATCGCTTAAAACGACATTATACGCGTATTAAACGTATAGTTTGGGTTTAAAACCATTTTGACACATAAGGATTATTACCAACTAATATAACCTGTTAAAAATAAGTTGTTTACTGGTTACCTCAGACCCGATCATTAGAATTATAAATAATCCCTTTTATAATCTTTAAGATGACCAAAATACCCCTACGGGGCTTAATATGAGATTAAACTCGTTTTGGGCATAATGGAAGATATCCTACTGTTATCACCACATATTTAAGGCATGTTAACTTAGGAAACCTGTTTAGGACTCTTATGGTTACCCGTTACGCTTATTACGCGTTCGGTTCGGTTTATGTAACTAGTTTGCATAAATTGGCCGAAACGGGTCAAACCTTATCGGTTTTATCTCAAAATCCAGAATGTGTTTAGATTACCCATATTATACAAGTCTTCAAACTTGTCGGGTCTAAATCACATTCTATTCCGGTCTTCGCCTTATCACGCGTTTGAATCGTATCTTCCTTTTAGAAAACTAATCGGTCTAAGTCAAGGCTTAATTAAAGACCCGTTAGGATTCTAATAGGTTATTAAAAACCTTCGTTCCAGATTTAGGAGCCCAGTAAAAGCTATCTGTACTTGCTGATTGGATACGGCTGGGATTGAATTTATATTTAGCTCAGGTAAATACTTTTAACTTATTTTCCCTATACGGGCTTGGGGTACGGTATATAAAATACCGCTTGGTCGGGCATTGAATCTTTAATTGTATGATGGTTAAAGTATTGAGATGTCTCGTTTAAATTGTTTTGTTTGCTTAAAGCCTTTGGGGGGTTAATGACCGTGTCCCGGATATCCCTGGCATCATTTTACGAAATGGCCACGACCTCAGCACCGGGCGTAGGCGTACGCCCGTCGGTGTCTCATTTAAATAATGTGGTGTGTCTATTGATCTTTAACCCGGCTCGAACCGGGCTACTGAACGCATAAGAAACATGTAAATCCTTTACAAGTATTATATTCAAATAATTATCCCAAGTTATAAAATATTATTTGTGCCATGTGCATGCAAATCAATCATTTTTAAACCCTTTTCAAAATGAGTCGGTTGATTGTATTTACCAGTGTAAACTGTCGTATTTTCCCAAAAAGGCTAAGTGCAGGTAGTAATCGGAATTGGCTGGCTACTCCTAGCATCAATAAAGAGTCTCGCAAGCTTAGATTGCCTAAAGTCTGTTGAACAGTGTTATTTTATTTTCGATCCGCCTGTGGATCCTTCACTTCCATTGTAATACTTTGATGTTACATTATTTCGGATTGTAATATATTTATCCTTTTGCTTCCGCTGTGCATTTATATATTGTGTTGTTTGACTATGATGATATCAACCACGTCACGATACTCCCCTATCGGGCCCACCGGTAAAGTTTGGAAAAATCAGGGTGTGACAGTAATAAAGGATGGTTCCTAACGGATCTTTCTCCTATATATATATATAGAAACGGGATCAGGAGAAAACGCTCAAAAGTGTGAGAACGGTGAGAACGCTTCCTGGCCTAACACGTGTCACGCCGCTTAGAAAATGGCGGAGGGGCTTTTTTGTCCTTTCATCTTCTTCTTTTCCAGTTCCGCTTTTCCCAATATTGTTGGTTTTTAAAATTTTTGGCGTTAACCAAATTCAATATTTAATGGCGTTTAATGGTTTCATCTTATTAACATTTTGGCGTTTATGACGTTTATTCAAATCGTATGCCATTGTAACCCAGGGGTCAGGAAATCTATTTGAATGACGTTTTTCAAGGCGTTTTAAACAAGTTGGCCCATTGTTCTATTATTTCTTATAAACATTTTGGCGTTTTGGTTATCTTGGCGTTTTACAATTGTTGGATTATATTTCAGCCACAGTAAAAAAAAATACTAGCGAAGAAAATAAATTAAAAATCCTATTTGGATCTCTCTTCACAATATTCACTGTCATCAGTCTCTTTGTTCTTTAATAGTAAAAGAACTGACACCAAAATATGGCGTTTTATGTAAAACTTAACAAACCCATCGGTTTGATTTTTTTGCCTGCTCGTCTGTTGAAGTTGATCTTCATCTTTATCATCATCCCACTCTTCAGTGTCATTGATTTCTTCTCCTCATCCAAGCATTCTTCAAGAACAAAAAATACAAAATGTCATATGACTGGCATTAGTATCTTTTTCTTGAATTTTTGTCCATCTCATGCAGCAAAATCTTTTTGAGTTACTCGCCTCCGCTAACAATTCATTCAGTGAAACTTGACGAATAACAATACCGAATATCCAAGAAAGCGTATTAGCCATCTTTGATTTTTTTTGGCGTTTTACAATGAGCGGTATTTAGTAGTATTGGCGTTTATTTATTATTATTTTTTTTTTGGATTGATCAAATGGAAGTTGCTGAGATGTATCATTTTATAGGATCTCTTTTTGGCGCCTAAGTTAGGCGGTGCGTTATTATAATAAAGTATTCGTCTTTTCAGTTACTGTTTGTAATTATTGTTTTTGACAGGCTTTATCTCTGAAGTCTGTAACACGTCCCATCTTTCAAGTTTGGCGTTTTAGATTCTAATATAATAAATTTTCCCTATCTTCAGTTTTTCTGATTTTAAGTTACTGTTTTTAGTTACATTTTAAAGTTTGTTTTTTATTTTTTATTATTTTTTAATTTTTTTTAGGTTTTTTAAAATACTATTTCAAACTAATTTTATTATAGTTTTGGAGTTTTTTTTGGGGGGGGGGGGGGGGGGGGGTTGGCGTTTTTATTATATATGGCGTTTTTATTATACAACAATCAACTCAAAAGGAAAATAAAAAAAGAATACATAAAAATAAAAAATAAAAATTTATAATACTTGTCCAAAGTAATTTTATGATATTTTGACAAACGCCAAAGGTGTAAGACATTTGCCTTTTTGGCGTTTTTATTAGATATGGCGTTTGTTAATTAAATAACAATCAACTGAAAAAGAAAATTAAATAAAAAAATATTGATCTTCAAATCTTCACTGTCACGAGTCTCTTTCTTCTTTTTGAAGAATCTTCACTGGCTGTTTCGACTTTCGTATGAAATCAGCCTCTTTTTCTATAACTTTTGTCCATCTCATGCAGCAAAATGTTATTGAGTTTACACCCTTTCAGCCAAAATGTTATCTTTTTTGGCGTTTTACCGAGAAAAAGAACGCCCCAAAATAAACCATCTTAAAACTGTAAATTTGATCATGCTAAAATCAATAAAGTGTTGTTGTATGGTGTTGGATAACATTGTTAATCCTCAGTTAAGAAAGATAACTGACAATGTTGTCCACACCATACAGCTACACTTTATTGACAGCAATATATTTGATTTTGGGTTTTCTAGCGTTTATCAGTCGAATGGTATTTATTAAATATGGCGTTTGGGGTTTTTGTTTCTGTTTTTTAATTGAAGGTCTGAGTTGTTGTATATATATGATTTTTTGGCGGTTTTTTTAGGCGGGATTTTACTATAATTAAGTTTGCCGTTTTATATCTAATGGCGTTTTTAGCAGAATGCTGTGTGATTTTTGTTTTGGCGTTTTATTTTCATGAGATGGCGTTTTGTTTGGAGTAGTCAAAAGACGCTTTTACCCTTATTGAAGCGCGTCCACGTAATAAAATTGATGTTATTTACGAAAATGTCACCGCGCCAATCTAGTCCATAGATTGTTTTGATCGGACGATTGATAAGCGTTCTCACCGTTTTCATACTTTCTACCGTTTTCTCTAAATCCTGACCCTATATATATATATATATATATTAAAAATCGCAGGTTTTTTTACTTTTTTTTCTACAATTTTTTTTATAAATTTTCGCTACTTTTTAATATAAAAACCCCAAAAAAAAAATTGTAGTGCACATGTGTAATACACATATAATGCACATGTGCAGTACAAGTTTTTTTTTTTTTTTTTGAAATTTTTTTTATATATAAAAAGTAGCGAAAATTTGTTAAAAATATTTGTATGTTTTTTAGGCTTTTTAGTTAGTTTTCGGGTTTTCACTCTATATATATTACTCGTAATAATACTAGTTATATTAATTTTTTTGGAAGGAGTGGATCAACTGGTTAACTTGGCCGCCTCTAGGCGTACCCGCTCAAGTTTGAATCCGCCAGCCCGCAATCCGGTACCTTCCGGTCGGTCTGACCTAAACCCCGTGCAGGAACCCCACTGGCTCGGGATCAAACCTGTAACCTGTGAGTAAACCTTCACACCTCTTACCAGCTTGTAGTCATTGGCACTAGTTATATTAATACTTTGTCTTTGCCCATATGGTTTCAACCAGGGCCGATTGCTGAGGAGGGGCAAGGCACCCCTCAAATTCATAAAATTCGTGTTAATGTTTCGACTTAAAAGAGTTGAGCACCTATGGATTTATGTAACACCCTAAGGCCCCCTGCTACAAAACACAATCCAATATAAAATTCATAATTTATGTACCAAATTTTACCATTCACACATCATATATACTAAAGTCAAATATTAAATGTTACTTCTTTTATTATTTATTATATGTGCCCTAGTATTGTTACAACTTAAATGACCTTTTATTCGGGTACATATGTGATGGACCTTTTATACGGGTACAATTGATGGGCCCCTCGTTCGGGTACGATTGTAATGGAGTGGTGACAATACTCGTGAGATGTGCATGTCCTCAAAGTATAGAATGAACAGTGGCGGATCTAGAAAAAACGTCAAGGGGCAACGTTTTAAAATTTTCTTTTCTATAGGGGCAACGAAATCGAAAAAACGTCAAAATTTTCCAAAATCTACACTACCGCCAGAGCGTCAAGGGGTAGCGGAGGCTATCCCTTGTTATATGCTATGTCCGCCACTGAGAATGAATGAATAATACGTAAAGTGTGAAGGCAGCAACTTCAGCTACCGGGTAATGTATAGTAGATGTAAATAAGAACTTATTATTCTTTTATCATGTGATGCCATACGTGATCATATGCGTGTTGTGTGCCAAAGTGAGTCCAAATGAATGTGAGGAAACTGTTACAAATATTATTATTGTATTATATTATTTAAAACTTGAGTTTACCTCAGTCTGGTTGACTTTTGCATGCATGTTAGATTGATGGACGAATGACCACTTGGATGGTGTATAAAGCTACCCGGCATTTGAAGACGGCATTTCAACTTGAAGACGATGCTTTAATAAATTGTTATAAATATATTATATTATGTGGTTATCAAGTTCTTAAATAGATTAGCTTCCTCTCCAAGTTTTGTACTCCTATTTATACCCCTATTGTATCTCATTGTAAATATACCTCAATTAATAAAATACCAAATCCTTTCTCCCTCTATTATTCTTTCTCCTTCTATTGGTTGCTATTAGGCTAGTTTCACAACACGTTATCAGCACGAAAGTGTTCCAACCAAAACCTTAATCCTCTTTGATGGTTCGTGAGAGGATTAAGTCTGAAAGCTCCAATGGCAGGTTTGTAAAGTTACTGAGTTTATTTATTTATTTGTTTACTTTGGATTGTGGTTAGCTCAAAAAAAAAAAAAAAAAAAAAAAAAGCTTGCTCGTTTGTAAACAAGCCAAGATTGATTGTAATATGCATATATAATAATTTAAAGGTATCACGTAAATTGTAATATATACAATGTGTGGGTTTAAAAAAAAATTAATATGTATAAAAATATAATTTTTTTTTTCTTTTTGACTCTTCTCGAGCCGAGCAAGCCGAGCCCTTTTCTAGTTTTCTTACCTACTGTTATCCATAGTTCCATACAAGTCAAAACCACATGCTTGTTAATGATTGGTTGTCTACATAAACAGTTTATATTTGTGCAGTTTGTGTGGATATCAACATGTAATCGTTTTTTTTTAATATGATACATCATAATCTCTTTTAGTTTAATGTTGATTATAATTTTAATGATAAATAAAATTACTGGTAGAGTAATACATAAAATATGCTTATGATTTGACACAATTGTTGATTCTGAATATATTTTATTATTCTTTTAATGGATAAATTACCTATTTAAATATTGTGAGTATATTTAAAAAAAAAATCTTATCTAATGATATAATGATGTTATTTTTGTTTGAAATAAACATTGGATTTAAACCGTGTAGAAATCTCGTAAATAATATAATGACAATAAAGTGGTTAAACTTTTCCAAAATATTTTTCTCAAATGTTTAATAAGATAACAAAAGACATATTTTGGATTACTTTTTTTGAATTATTTTAATTTAATTCTCTCTTCTTATAAAAAAAAAAAAAACTTTTATATGGTAGATTCTTTGATTGGATTAGTGGATGTTATCTTTGTATTTAAACATCGTATAAAAGTCAAGACTTGAATATGTTATTATCCTGGAAAATCGAATGACTTGTTTTTAAATTATGAATATCTGGAAAAATAATATTTGAGGAATGAATCCGATAAAAGATTTTAAATCTATGATCTTTTGTGCGATATATGATATGCTTATTTCGTTTTTAAGGATAGGATTATTTTTATTTCGAATTTGAAATATTCTTTAATGTCACAGACTATGCCTCGATATATATGTATTTATCAATTGGAATATGTATTTATTTATTTATTTATATATCCTATGACATAATCATTATATTATTACTTATTTTAAACAATATATGAAACATGTATGTGGCAAAGGATATAATTGCAAATTGATTTACATTGATATTATTTGTTATTATAAATTTTATTTGATTATATGTTATTAAAACGACTTGATGGAAAGTTATATATTATAAAGTTTTAATACATCTTGATCAATGTGGTGTTATAATGTCATGTAATATATAATTTGACTGTATATCATGTATTTTATGTATTTTATATAGTATCATTTATTCATTATATACATGTTGAGATGTATTTGTATAGATATAATATATATGTGCATGTATGTATGTGTATTTATTTATAATTGATGAAAGAAAAGCATCTTATATCATAATGTTTTTAGCATAATTTGTTTTATATGATGACATGCTATAACGTTATGTATTGCATAGTTAAACTTCGTGTATATTATTAGTATTGCATTTATATATGTCTTTTATATGCAATCATTTTTTTTATATAAATGATATTGATTAGAATAACTAAAGCCAAGTTGTGCTTTATTATCACTATCACTATCATGATAAAGTATAATATGCTTAGATATGACATCTAAAGCATTACTCCATAAATCTCATTATCAGTTTGAAAAAGGATATGCAATTTCCGACCGATGAATCTTATATGACTCGATCATGTAATTATTTCTCATTTTATATGATGTGAAGAGAAATATTTTTATAAGGAAAAACTAGATAAAAATTTTCCATTTGTCAGATGTGAGATATGCTTATGAAGTAACGATATATAAAATAAAAGTGTACGAAAGGTTTGAAATGATTTTCATACTTGCGTGACTGAGTAAAGAATGAAAATCAATGAAAGTTTCAGATTCTATCTCATTCCCTAAAGTGAATGTGATTACATATTGGTTATTGTAAAGGTAGTGATCATAGACATAATTGAGAAAGTTGTAATGATGAGATAGGCGATTTAGAATTGTAACAATGATCATGTTACTAACAAGATGGACCACCAAAAGTGGCAAACTATGTAGTGATTATATAACATGATGTTTGAACTTTAAAGTTATAATGCATTTTCTCGTATCTTATGTTATGTATTACATACGAGCAAGTAATACATATACGATCATAAACTAGAAGTTTATAGATCATGATTATTTAATTAATTGGCATGACCGGTTAGACCACACCGTGTTAATGATGATGTGAAACGTATTGAAGAAATAGAAGATTCTTCAAGTTGGTAATTAGCATATGTCACACCCCGACCGCGTAAAACAACAAATCGCGGCGGAAACATCGGGGCGTGTTGCAACAGAATTAATGTTTCACAACCATGGAAATTAAAGTTTCGTTTTATTGATTAAAAGTGTTACAATGTCTTAACAAACAAGGAAAATACAACATAATTAACTAGTCTTGCATCTTTTATTGTCACTAAAGCCCAAGTCTGTCTATGTATATCTTGATCATCTTATGCAACAGCTCCTGAAAAACACATGTGAAAATATGGTACGTCAGCATAAAAATGCCGGTGAGATACATAGGTTTTTGTGAAAATAGGTGTCATGACTTATGTTTGAGAAAATGTTTAGTCATGAACCTTGTTATTTGCTTTGTTTTGTAAATTACTTGAAAAACAATCAGTTCAGATGATATGTATAAATAAGTGAATAATGTATGGTTAAATGAATAACCAAGTTAAATGAGTTTGTAAAAGATAAGTTGTTTTGTAAAACAATGTCTTGTGAAAAGTATGTTATTTGTATAAAATATTCTATGTCTCAAACTGAAATGATTCAAATAACGTTACGACATGTAATACCATACAAACACTTATATATAGGAAGTACCAGCGGCGTATCCACCATGCTTGTATCATATTACACACGCATCGTTACTTAATCACTTAATCAAACCAAACCAAACAATGTAAAATGTTCATGTCAAGATGTAAATCATGTCAAATATCCATGTCAAATGTCTATGTCAAGTATCCATGTCAAATGTCTATGTCAAATATCCATGTCAAATGTCTATAGTCCAAAAATAGTCAAGTAATGCATAACCAAAATGATATGTATGGTAAGTAAAATTTAGACTACTTAAACCATAAGAAAAAATGTACAAAACAAAGTATTGAAGTAAAACTGGTTTAAATCAAAGTTATGTTTTGTAAGATATATGCATGCTATACTGAATATGAACATTTATGCGGTATGTTAGACGCAAACATTCAAGCCTTGAGACAGTCGGATAACCCTTTCAGTCAAGGTTATCAAAAGAATTGTATTCGGATTCGGTCATTCCTTTCATCCCCACCTACCCGGGATGTCCGAAATGGGATTTGTCAAGTCCTATGGTACCACTACCTACTACCGAGCGGCGTAGCAAATGTTAATGAATGTTATATAGACCCGTTAAACAAACCAAATGTCATACCAAAATGTAAGCATGTGATGAAGATAATGTACCTAGTATGCTAGAGTAAACATACAAGGTAGAGCTGTAAAACAATGTGTCCATATGTTACTGGAACATATGCAACAGAGATGCACTGTAAAACAATGTGTCCATATGCTGAGTAAACATATGCAACAGAGATGCAATGTAAAAATGATGTACTAAGTATGCTAAGTTAACATACAAAGTAGAAAAGTCATGTAAATCAATGTGCTTAGCATGTTATCAGTCAACATACATAGCAGAAAAGTAATGAAATCATGTACTATAATGTACTAACAAACATAGTCGGTATATGATATGAAAACAGAAAAGCAGGAAAGTAACAAGTAGGCACATGTGTTCCACCCCAAAACAGTTTGGAAAATAGTAAAAGAGGGGTCTATGTACTCACTTGAGATTGCTCAGTAGTCCTTGAGTAACAACCAAACAAAGCTAGAGATCACGGAAATCAAACGGCACCTAATATAGGTAACTATG
The DNA here is from genome assembly GCA_030545235.1 of Helianthus tuberosus. Taxonomy (NCBI): domain Eukaryota; kingdom Viridiplantae; phylum Streptophyta; class Magnoliopsida; order Asterales; family Asteraceae; genus Helianthus; species Helianthus tuberosus. Next base: position 125,029,543 of record CM060412.1, read on the forward strand.
TTAATTAACCGGACCTAAATCGGAAGATTGGGTAGCATTAGGGTTTGTAAACCAAATGAGTGTAGGAACTCATATGATATGGTTTAACAAAGCCTACATACTAAATGAAACTTAACCTAAGTGTCTACGACCCATTACGACCCGTTTAGGAAGCTTATGCTACTTTAACGCGTCGTTCGCGTGTAACGCGTTCGGACCGCCTAACTAGTCCTATGACAAGTGTTATATGCCTAAACATGTTACATAATCAGTTATGTGACAAAAGTTTAGGTTACATATGCTTAATTACCAATTATACATGAAAAGGGTATTCTGGTAATTTACCTAAGGCATATAAACTACCTATCATACAACTACTTAAACGATGTGACCATAGGGTATAACCTCGGAAGGTTATTCCCTACCTACTATGGTCACCTAATGTATTTGGTCGGATCCTAATGATCGACCAAACTGGGTCGGGTTCGAAGGTATAGGCGATTTATTAGATCGCCTACCCTACGACCCTAGACAACGTGGTAATCAGTGGGCATAGTCCCAAGGGACTATGACCAACGTGATTACACTCACGTTGCGAAGTTCCTACGAACTTCGCATTGACCATTACTGGTCAACGCTGAAAGTCAAACAAAGTTTGACTTTCTGACTCGAAAAGCAGTAAAAATAAGGAAAAGAACGAAAGAATACTTACGAAGGGTCCAAGAATGGAAGGTTTGAACCCGAACACTCTCAGGTATGAAGTGTTAAACACGACAACTTAGAGAGCAAGTTCAGATTCAAAGGTGTGAGTTTTTGGGTGTGATGTTGGTGGGTATTTATAGGAAATGGTCCACCGTTGGGATCGTTTCTTGGATAACGTGCCATGAATCCAACCCGTACACTTGTCGGAACCTTATGGTAACTAAAATTCCATCCTTATCTCATGACTAGACAATTAGGAACATGTGGTTGTGGTTAAATCTGCTGAAAACAGGCTGTTAAAGACTCTGCACCTGGTCAGAAGACCCCATACGCATCGTATGGTATAAATACCATACGCATCGTAGGGCTTACTTTGGCAGAATTACACTTTTGGTCCCTGAACTGTATTTAGGCCATTTTTGACACGTTTAAGGCCCGTTAACCCCATTTCAAAGCTCTAAAATGAAGTTAAAGTATAGGGAACTTAAAATGTGTTCAAAAATATCTCGGATGTCTGTTCGTTTAGCCGTACGAACGCGATGTTCGCTTAATTACGACGGAATGCGCACAAGCGCGAAAAACGATCCAAATGACGCGACGAATGGATTTTTCTTAAGGCGAACACTAAAATATAATGTAGTCATGCTTACATAAATTTTTAGATGTCCGGATGTATTCAGAACGTAAGTTATGCTCGAAAATGCAAACTTGTGCACTTTTTGACACTTTTAGTCCCTGAATGACACGAAAGTTTATTTTAGCATACCGAACACCTCAAAGCCTATTTCTAAGCTATGCAAAGGATATTTATGGCATGTTTAACTTATGGTCATGTTCCGGAAGGTCTGTTACAGTTCAAATTGGCATACTTTCGCAGTTTGTCAACTTTAGTCCCTGTAAGCGATTAAACTTTATTTCACCACACCAAACCTTCCAAAACTTATATCTAAGTTATGTAAAGGTAATTTAAGGTATGTTAAGCCTATTTCACTATTCCGGAGTGTTCGTTGGATTAAACTGGTTATATTTACGCATCAGAGCGCGTATAACCTTCCAGAAAGCGATTTAGAGCTTGAAATCGAACATGAGTTGATATGTGCAAAAGATACACATATTTATACAAGTCCAAAGTATGAAATACAATATTTCATTGGTTTGGCATTTGTTTGATGGTTGAAATGACACAGGTGTTACAGTCTCCCCTACTTTAGGAAATTTCGTCCCGAAATTTATTTAGAGGAAACTTGTGAGAGTTTAAAACATGAAGTTGAAAAGATCGAACAACATTGGTTAGGGTTCTGAACTTCTAGTAACTTTAATAACATTATGCTTGCAATGTAAGAGGGATACTTATATACAAGTATACGAAGCGTCATTGGTGCGTCCACCGTACCTCCATTACATCGTTCTCATTTTGTTATTGTTGTCACTATCGGTTCTTACACATAATAAACCTTACTGGGTTTCTATGCACTAAATTTCATAATTATGTAGGCCTCCATAATTAGACAATTCCTTGCACAGTTCACACAGTCTATTTTATAATGCGTAGGGTAAAACCAAATGAGCAATCCTGTGATGAGTGTGACTAGACCGCCATAGAGTCCCGTAGACTAGATCAATAAATGATCTAAATAGACTATCAAGGAGTCTGTCCAGCTACATCACTAGATGTCATTCTTTAACCAAATTGTGAATCAATCCTTTAGACTAGACCACTAAAAAGGGTCTGGAGTGGTACTGTATAAATCCAAGGGTCTTAACTATTACATAGAAGCCCATTAAGGATTTAAGGTAGTACCTTTGAATATCCTGCTACGAATCTCTCATATGAAGATATGAAAGATCCTGCGAGGATTTGGATAACGAATATCCAGAGTATTAAAAACACAAAAATGCATGAAAGAAAACATAAGATGAATAAACACATAGTCACATAACCACAAAATTGCTAACTAGAAGTTTGTTCTGCTAACAGAGTACATGTATTTAAAGCACACTAGGAATCCATCTTGTGGATTTCATTTGGTACTTTAAACATTTTCGAGAATCCAACTATAAAGATAGAAAGATTCAAAAAGAAAATTCGATTTCGATTACTAGAACTCGAAATGTTCGAATTAAGGTACATAAAGAATCCAATTAAGGACTCTGATTTGAATCATGATCATCCACAAGGGTCTAATTATGGAGATAAAAAGATCCCATATGGATTGTAGAAGTTGAAGATGCTTTGAATTCTTGCACGGGATGTGCTTAAGTCCAAACATGAAGTAAAATGCTTAAGAAGTCGAGATGCTTGATATGTCAAGGCGACATATGAAGCAGAATTTTGAAGGTTAAGTCAATGTATGAGGAAAATATTTTTGAAAACTATGCATGGGGTTCTTTTAAGAAAAATGTGTTTAACGTTTTTGAAACCTTATATATAATACTTTTTGAAATCATAAAGTAGGTGTATTAGGTAGATATATTTACAAAAATGTTTTAAAATCATGCGGAATGAATTTTTGAAATTATGTATAAGGTTTTTGGAAAACATGAATGATGCTTTTCGAAATCATGCACTTGATGAGAAAATGTACTGTGTTAATATTGTCTTCAGACTATATGAAATATTTTGAAATTAAAAAGGTTGGTTTTGATAACATGGCCAATGTTTTTGAAATAACATAGACAATGTATCTAGAAAAAAAAAATTGTTTTCAAACTATATGAAATATTTTGAGATCATGAAGATTGTTTTGAAATACTTGTACTGTGTATGTTGAAAAATTAAAACGTAATGGGTAAGAGATTTGAAAACACCCTTAGTTATCTAACCAAGGATTCAAAGGCACTGATGTGCAGAAGCATGATCACTCATAATGTCACTTTATCTTCTGTACTTTGTTTCTTAGAATGAAACGAGTACTTAAAATGTTCGAGGGAATCACGAGCGATCATTTGAAAGAGAGAATCACAAGAGTAGTTTGTAAGGAACATAGTTCCTTGATGTAGGTATCATAGGAAAATCCTACACATATGTAACTACAATTGTACATCAGAATCTGTGAACAACTACTTTTATTTATGAACGAGACAGATTGTTTCACAATCAAGAAAACGAAAGAAACAAAAGCATAAGATAGCAACATCTTCTACTCGGCCAACTGCTCATCCGTGGGTCAGATTTGCCTTAGCAAGCTTTGGGCAATCCCTTAGGAAATGGCCCATCTCGCCACAGTTATAGCAAAGCCCTCGTGAGAAACGAGCTTGAGCAGGAGTGTCGCCAGCTTGATTTGGTACAGCTGTAGTTGGGCAAACCCTTGCTGTATGACCTATAGGTCCACAAATCTGACATTTGCGGCACTTCACACAAGGGTGATGATGAAGGTTACATTGGTTGCACAAGAGTGCAGTTCCATTGTATGACTTCCTAGCAGGGGGTTGAGCTGGTTGGTTGGGGAAGGCTTGACCATTGTGAGCGACAATGGCGAAGTTCTGAGAAGCCTTTCGCTTCTTTGACTTCTTAGGGGGTTGTTCATCCATGGTCTTTGATTCCTCGATTGGTTTATTGGCTGATGGTGTTGTCACCTGACTAGGTCCTGCCTGTCTTGGTGACTCTTGAGTGGCTTCATCCAGGAGACGATACATGGCAGTAGCTAATTCCACAGTCTTCAGGACTACTTCGCCTATTCGCTGAGCGAATTTGGCTGCTTGCTCAGATATCTGGGCGTCATCGTGATGAAGAGACATTCTTGAAGAAAAAGAAAGGCATAGGGAGAAACAGGTGAAAGATTATTGGACAATCAAAACAGAATGATAACGCATGAAGATTGCGATCATTTGTTTGTTACCTAAGGCAAACAAATGAGACGGTGACTAATCAAAGTAAATGGGTCAAAAATAATGTATCGCGAAGACATGCTCGCCTATAAGTGAACACTCATCCCAAGAATTCCCAGGTAAGCACAACTGGTCTCGCGTCTGATGAGATGTATACGAAGTGCTTGCCTAGCCAGAAAACCCAGAATACAGGCATTCACCCTTCCAGTTTGCACGTGTTCACATTATTTAAAACCCAAAACCTTGACGAAGTTTTGAAAACTCAAAGGGGTTCAAAACCATATAATAGAGAGTTCAAAACCTTACAATAGAGGGTTCAAAACCTAGTAATCAATCATCCTAGAACAGATGATTAGTTTTCAAAGCGGTTTTGAAATTTATGTTCTTGTTGTGGTCGTCGCCTAAGGATAGGTGACGGTATTGTTTTATGACTAAACGCAAGTAAACTCGCGTCAGGGTCCTAAGAAGGTTATAGACTAGGTCAAAGCATTACTAATAACCTAATTCCCTATAACCATTGGCTCTGATACCATCTTTTCTGTCACACCCCGACCGCGTAAAACAACAAATCGCGGCGGAAACATCGGGGCGTGTTGCAACAGAATTAATGTTTCACAACCATGGAAATTAAAGTTTCGTTTTATTGATTAAAAGTGTTACAATGTCTTAACAAACAAGGAAAATACAACATAATTAACTAGTCTTGCATCTTTTATTGTCACTAAAGCCCAAGTCTGTCTATGTATATCTTGATCATCTTATGCAACAGCTCCTGAAAAACACATGTGAAAATATGGTACGTCAGCATAAAAATGCCGGTGAGATACATAGGTTTTTGTGAAAATAGGTGTCATGACTTATGTTTGAGAAAATGTTTAGTCATGAACCTTGTTATTTGCTTTGTTTTGTAAATTACTTGAAAAACAATCAGTTCAGATGATATGTATAAATAAGTGAATAATGTATGGTTAAATGAATAACCAAGTTAAATGAGTTTGTAAAAGATAAGTTGTTTTGTAAAACAATGTCTTGTGAAAAGTATGTTATTTGTATAAAATATTCTATGTCTTAAACTGAAATGATTCAAATAACGTTACGACATGTAATACCATACAAACACTTATATATAGGAAGTACCAGCGGCGTATCCACCATGCTTGTATCATATTACACACGCATCGTTACTTAATCACTTAATCAAACCAAACCAAACAATGTAAAATGTTCATGTCAAGATGTAAATCATGTCAAATATCCATGTCAAATGTCTATGTCAAGTATCCATGTCAAATGTCTATGTCAAATATCCATGTCAAATGTCTATAGTCCAAAAATAGTCAAGTAATGCATAACCAAAATGATATGTATGGTAAGTAAAATTTAGACTACTTAAACCATAAGAAAAAATGTACAAAACAAAGTATTGAAGTAAAACTGGTTTAAATCAAAGTTATGTTTTGTAAGATATATGCATGCTATACTGAATATGAACATTTATGCGGTATGTTAGACGCAAACATTCAAGCCTTGAGACAGTCGGATAACCCTTTCAGTCAAGGTTATCAAAAGAATTGTATTCGGATTCGGTCATTCCTTTCATCCCCACCTACCCGGGATGTCCGAAATGGGATTTGTCAAGTCCTATGGTACCACTACCTACTACCGAGCGGCGTAGCAAATGTTAATGAATGTTATATAGACCCGTTAAACAAACCAAATGTCATACCAAAATGTAAGCATGTGATGAAGATAATGTACCTAGTATGCTAGAGTAAACATACAAGGTAGAGCTGTAAAACAATGTGTCCATATGTTACTGGAACATATGCAACAGAGATGCACTGTAAAACAATGTGTCCATATGCTGAGTAAACATATGCAACAGAGATGCAATGTAAAAATGATGTACTAAGTATGCTAAGTTAACATACAAAGTAGAAAAGTCATGTAAATCAATGTGCTTAGCATGTTATCAGTCAACATACATAGCAGAAAAGTAATGAAATCATGTACTATAATGTACTAACAAACATAGTCGGTATATGATATGAAAACAGAAAAGCAGGAAAGTAACAAGTAGGCACATGTGTTCCACCCCAAAACAGTTTGGAAAACAGTAAAAGAGGGGTCTATGTACTCACTTGAGATTGCTCAGTAGTCCTTGAGTAACAACCAAACAAAGCTAGAGATCACGGAAATCAAACGGCACCTAATATAGGTAACTATGTTAATTAACCGGACCTAAATCGGAAGATTGGGTAGCATTAGGGTTTGTAAACCAAATGAGTGTAGGAACTCATATGATATGGTTTAACAAAGCCTACATACTAAATGAAACTTAACCTAAGTGTCTACGACCCATTACGACCCGTTTAGGAAGCTTATGCTACTTTAACGCGTCGTTCGCGTGTAACGCGTTCGGACCGCCTAACTAGTCCTATGACAAGTGTTATATGCCTAAACATGTTACATAATCAGTTATGTGACAAAAGTTTAGGTTACATATGCTTAATTACCAATTATACATGAAAAGGGTATTCTGGTAATTTACCTAAGGCATATAAACTACCTATCATACAACTACTTAAACGATGTGACCATAGGGTATAACCTCGGAAGGTTATTCCCTACCTACTATGGTCACCTAATGTATTTGGTCGGATCCTAATGATCGACCAAACTGGGTCGGGTTCGAAGGTATAGGCGATTTATTAGATCGCCTACCCTACGACCCTAGACAACGTGGTAATCAGTGGGCATAGTCCCAAGGGACTATGACCAACGTGATTACACTCACGTTGCGAAGTTCCTACGAACTTCGCATTGACCATTACTGGTCAACGCTGAAAGTCAAACAAAGTTTGACTTTCTGACTCGAAAAGCAGTAAAAATAAGGAAAAGAACGAAAGAATACTTACGAAGGGTCCAAGAATGGAAGGTTTGAACCCGAACACTCTCAGGTATGAAGTGTTAAACACGACAACTTAGAGAGCAAGTTCAGATTCAAAGGTGTGAGTTTTTGGGTGTGATGTTGGTGGGTATTTATAGGAAATGGTCCACCGTTGGGATCGTTTCTTGGATAACGTGCCATGAATCCAACCCGTACACTTGTCGGAACCTTATGGTAACTAAAATTCCATCCTTATCTCATGACTAGACAATTAGGAACATGTGGTTGTGGTTAAATCTGCTGAAAACAGGCTGTTAAAGACTCTGCACCTGGTCAGAAGACCCCATACGCATCGTATGGTATAAATACCATACGCATCGTAGGGCTTACTTTGGCAGAATTACACTTTTGGTCCCTGAACTGTATTTAGGCCATTTTTGACACGTTTAAGGCCCGTTAACCCCATTTCAAAGCTCTAAAATGAAGTTAAAGTATAGGGAACTTAAAATGTGTTCAAAAATATCTCGGATGTCGGTTCGTTTAGCCGTACGAACGCGATGTTCGCTTAATTACGACGGAATGCGCACAAGCGCGAAAAACGATCCAAATGACGCGACGAATGGATTTTTCTTAAGGCGAACACTAAAATATAATGTAGTCATGCTTACATAAATTTTTAGATGTCCGGATGTATTCAGAACGTAAGTTATGCTCGAAAATGCAAACTTGTGCACTTTTTGACACTTTTAGTCCCTGAATGACACGAAAGTTTATTTTAGCATACCGAACACCTCAAAGCCTATTTCTAAGCTATGCAAAGGATATTTATGGCATGTTTAACTTATGGTCATGTTCCGGAAGGTCTGTTACAGTTCAAATTGGCATACTTTCGCAGTTTGTCAACTTTAGTCCCTGTAAGCGATTAAACTTTATTTCACCACACCAAACCTTCCAAAACTTATATCTAAGTTATGTAAAGGTAATTTAAGGTATGTTAAGCCTATTTCACTATTCCGGAGTGTTCGTTGGATTAAACTGGTTATATTTACGCATCAGAGCGCGTATAACCTTCCAGAAAGCGATTTAGAGCTTGAAATCGAACATGAGTTGATATGTGCAAAAGATACACATATTTATACAAGTCCAAAGTATGAAATACAATATTTCATTGGTTTGGCATTTGTTTGATGGTTGAAATGACACAGGTGTTACAGCATACAATATTTGCTCTCAAGGGAAATTCATTATTTACCAACCAAAGTAGGGCGAGAATCCTTAAAGGGATATGCATATCCCAACATGATACCATTTAGTGTTTTAAATCGATGCATCGTCTAAATAGTTATCAAATCCACAACTTAAAGTTTGTGTAAGTGTGACTTAGCTAATGAGATAGCAAACATATCATTCCAGATTGGTTTATTTATTTGGTAATAATGAATTTGATTCCCAAGTTAATAAAGATCATTGGAATAAGTGTTATTGTTGAGATGTTCACTAAACGTCTACTATTTATTACAAAGCCAATGATCATGAGAGGAGCAAAAGTTCATTTAGGTACATGTAATTTTACATATAGTACCATTAATTCACATCAAGACAATAAGTTATCGTTCTCCCCATATAGTTGGTTTTTGGTCAGGAACCAAAGATGTATCATCAAAGGTTTTCTTTGTGCGACATATATTGAAACTCATACACCACACCGCACAAAGTGGGAATTCTAAAAAGTTTGAGAATATGTTGGGTATAAATAATCCATGATTGAATACTTAAAGCCATTAGTGAGAAATTTGTTTATGGCTCATTGGTTTTCACTTTAGTGAATGAATGTTCCCAACATTAGGGGGAGATAACAAGCAGTTGGAAAGTGAAATATGGAATGAATTATCATGTCATCTTGATCCTCAAACTATAAACGGTGAACCAAAAGTTCAAAGGATAATTCATTTACCAATATTAAAGAACAAATTACCAGACAAGTTTACTGACCTAAATAGAATCAACTGCTTATGCTCCAGTCATATTTGTGTCCCAAGAGGACAACCACATATTTTGTAATGAGTTTATTGCACGCCTAATGCGTGGTAGACTACTTGATTCCAATAATAAAATTCCTCGAAATTGGAGCAAGTAATTAAGATGGTCAAGTCGAGGTTATAGTAATAAGATCTCATGAAGAGACGGTAGACATGATGGTTCAAAAAGAACCCCAGGTACCTGAAAATAAAGAGATCTCGATAAGTTGTATCATGTCTAAGATATGTATGGAATCGAAATAAAAATCGACGTCGTTATACTTTTGTATATAATGTAGCGCTTGAAATGATGAAATGACGAGGATCAAGATTTAAGACCTGCCTATGAATGAAAATACAAAAATGATTGGCCAAAATGGAAAGACGCAAAGTATGGCAGATTTAAATTCTCTAATGAAATGGAAAGTTTTCGGACCAACAATCCATACAACTGAATTTGTAAAGTATGTTGGATATTAATGGGGCTTTTATGCGAATCATGTGAAAATCAAATTAAATGAGATAAGGCAAATATGGTGCACAAGGATTTTCGCAAAAACCCATGATTGATTATAATGAGACACATTCTCTAGTGGTGGATGTAATGACTTTCCAATATTTTATTAGTCTGGTAATATAAAGAGAGAATTGATATGCGTCTTATGAATGTTATGTATCACTTTATACTAAAAGTTTACATGAAAGTCCCTCAAGGATTTGAATTATCAAAAATATGTAAAATGAGTTCTCGAGAACGATATGATCGTTGTATACAAATTCATATTTGAATACGTTGAATATAACTGGAACTCTTGATGAGTATCGTAAAGCATTTAAGTTCTTATAAGGTTAGTTGAAACATCTTAAGGATGTAATTCTTGTGCACCATTAACTATACATAGAAAACTTGTACCTGGTTACTATGGCATCTTAATGTACAATGTATAAGCATGGTACAATATGGATTAAATATTCAAGACATCCTTGCATATGATATAGAAATTAATGAGGATGTATATGTAATAGAACTCCTAAAGAGTGAATGCACATACATTATTTTTCAAAGTTGAAAAAAGTATGCATATGATTGCAAATGCCTGAAGCATTGATTTTAAGTCCTCAAGAATGTATCTTTATAAAGTTAAAGATAGTATGAACTAAAATAGTCAAGTTGAGTGTTGTACAACTCATGATATATTCTGATAAAGAGCAATATAAGTTTGATAATATTATCCATCTTTATCAAATGTTCTTTCTTAAAAGTTCACTATAATTGCAATTTACAATGATGATGTCTGAGCATCATGAAGAGAAACTGGCGAACTTTTAGTAGGGGAATTTTTTTAATGACCCTAGTACAATCTAATTATTACTCGACTTGCAGTTCGAGTATATTTGTAATCATACTTTTATTCATCTATCAAACTACATCTAGAAGATGTTGGTGGGACATTTTAGTATGTAGAGAGCTCAACCTTATAGTATGTTAAAGGTTGTTCAGACACTTTTTATAAGAAATGATTATTATCATTTCCTACCAAATTAGAGATTCTCATTCTAGAAGTACCATGTTAGATGCATATGTGCATTCATATGTTTGCTAGCTATGTATGGTTATAATATCTTTCACTTGAGCTTATTGTCATGATATAGCCTTTGTCAAGCGAAGAGACATTGGAACGAGTTCAAAGAAATATTTCAGGTATAAACGATATTTGATTATATTTTACTAACCCATCAAAACAAGTTTGGCTAGTCTTGTAGATGCAGGAATGTACCAAAACACAGTTGTGGATATATGTTATTTTTTGAAAGGAGGGACCTACAGTCTCGTTAGAAGATTATACAACATTGCTTAACATAAAGGATTGCACATTAAGGGATTAAGGGATCAAGCAACAAATCATTGGTTACAAAAGCTTTGATCAACTTTCAAGGAAGATCGACACGCGTCACTTAAAGGATACGTATTTTAATGAGGGGGAGATTTATTCAAGTTGCACTCTTTTTCCCTTAACTAAGTTTTGTCCCATTGGGTTTTCTTAGTAAGGTTTTTAATGAGGCAACGTACCTGATCCAGACGTATCAGGGGGAGACAATACGCACTGCACTCTTTTTCCATTAGCTGAGGTTTTGTCCCACTAGGTTTTCCTAGCAAGGTTTTTAACGAGGCAGTATCTCAAAGCGTATACAATTGATAACCAAGGGGGAGTGTTATAAATATATTATATTATGTGGTTATCAAGTTCTTAAATAGATTAGCTTCCTCTCCAAGTTTTGTACTCCTATTTATACCCCTATTGTATCTCATTGTAAATATACCTCAATTAATAAAATACCAAATCCTTTCTCCCTCTATTATTCTTTCTCCTTCTATTGGTTGCTATTAGGCTAGTTTCACAACAGTTTAAACATTAAAATTTTTTATTTTTAGTTTAGATGTTTTCCGTGTTTTGGGAATTTCTTTTAATATTTCTGTTCCATGTACCTTTGACTTTCATTGAAGATTTAAAAAGAAACCTTTTTGAACTATTTATGTAAGAAATGACCCAACTAGTCTTAAATATTTTGTTGTTATTAGCTTCATTTCTTATCTGACTTACAAATGTTAAATTTATATAACTACGTAAGAATAACATAGAAAGGATGAAATAACAAGACTTGTAATGTTAGATGCTCCTCAAATAAATAATCTTCACACAAATAACTATTGTTCAAATTTATATTTATGACAATACATTTTATTGTAATAAAGGAAAACTTATGTGGAACCAACCTCTTCCAACTCAAAGATGTTGACACAACTTTTACAATATGAAAAGCTCTTATCAATTTATTTGGGAGTAAATTACAAAACTCGTCCTTTATGTATGTCACTTATATCAAACCGTGTCCTTTTTCTTCAATATATTCAAGAAACATACTCGATGTTTGCAAATCCTTACAAGTTATGTCTTTTAGCCCTAACACAATTAGTTTTTATGGTTAAATCTGACCTAATGGACCCCACATGAGGGTATTTTAGTCTTTTTACCCTGTATTAAATATTAATGTTTAAAAAATACACCATCTCTCCTCTGTCTCTCTCCCTCTCTCTAAAGACGGTCTCTCCCCACCACCCACCAACCTCGCCTCCGCCTGTGACCATCAACCACCCCCACAAACACTAGTCAAAATTAGATTTACACATGATATCGATCAACACGACACAGTAAACTGATAAAAAACCTTCAAAAGGACAATCAAAATCATCTGAACGAGTCTTAAAATCAACAATATCATCAGGTTCAACACAAAACCTTTTACTAAAACGCAGATCTGGTCGATCTGGAGTTCAATCTCGCATTCAACACATGAAACGGAATCGAAGTCAGAACCTCTTTGACGCCGAAAACTGCAACATCGTCGGCGATTCTTATATATCGGATGCGGCGATCTGAACCAGAGGATGCGGCGATTCTTATAAAGAGTGGGGCAGTTGTGGGGGTGCACTGAACTAGGATGGGGTGCACTGAACTAGGATGCGGGGATCTGAACCAGAGGACGACAGCTAGGGTTCCGATCCGAGAGAAAGTAAGAGGGGAGGGTTGGGCGTGGGAGTTCTTGGTCGCCGGAGTTGGGTGTGTGTACGGCGGTGGTGGTCATTCTGGTGGTGGTTGTGGTCTTGCAATTAGAGAGAGATAGAGCTGGTGTGTGTGTGAGAGAGAACAATATGGCGGTGGTGGTCGGTCTGCTGAGGTGTACGGCAGTGGTGGTCGGTCTGCTGAGGTGTACGGCGGTGGTGGTCGGTCTGCTGAGGTGTACGGCAGTGGTGGTGGTGGTGGTGGTCTTGCAATGAGAGAGAGAGAGAGAGAGAAAGCTGGTGTGTGTGTGAGAGAGAGAGGGTGTGGTGGCAGGTGAATGTTGAAGATGATTATGATTATTAATTGGAAAAATTACAAGTTTTGTCCTTTATCTTTATACCACTTTTCAGGCGGTGTCCTTTTTAACGAATGTTGACAGGCGGTGTCCTTTACTATGTATTTTGTTGCAAGTTTAGTCCTTTACACCCAACCCAGTTAAAAAACCATGTTAATTGTTGGGTGTAAAGGACTAAACTTGCAACAAAATACCTAGGTAAAGGACTAAACTTGCAACAAAATACCTAGTAAAGGACACCGTCTATCAACAATTAACGGGGTTTTCTAACTGGGTTAGGTGTAAAGGACTAAACTTGCAACAAAATACCTAGTAAAGGACAACGCCTGTCAACATTCGTTAAAAAGGACACCGCCTGAAAAGTGGTATAAAGATAAAGGACAAAACTTGTAATTTATCCTTATTAATTTTAGAGTAAATTACAAAAGACAGGGTAAAAAGACTAAAATACCCTCATGTGGGGTCCATTAGGTCAGATTTAACCATAAAAACTAACTGTGTTAGGGCTAAAGGACATAACTTGTAAGGATTTGCAAACATCGAGTATGTTTTTTGAATATATTGAAGATAAAGGACACGGTTTGATATAAGTGACATACATAAAGGACGAGTTTTGTAATTTACTCTTTATTTGGACTACAAAGCTCTTCAATTTATGACTGTGAAAAATAAAATTTATTAACTTTTTATAATTACCCAACAAATAAGACCATACAATTTCTTATGTGTGATGTGAAACACCACAACAAGCCCAGAATCAGACCAGAGGTGGGCTGTGGCCTGTGGGCATGAATGCAGCCACTGGGCCATCACTTTTTCTAATTTTGTATGTTTATTCGAATGCTAACGCAAGGCATAGCCTACGGGTCAAGTGGCCTTTTTATATATAGTGAACATATAAATATATTTTAGTGGTGAACATATAAAATTAATTTGCCTGATATGAGACCAAAATTGAAATATAGCTTACACTTAGCGCAGTTAATGTGAGTCGCGTAGGCACGACGTGAACAGAAGATGAAATTTTTCATTAATGCAATTCCAAAAACATGTAGATGAATTATAAGTAATGGTTTTGGGATCCTCAGATATATTTGACCCATGCTTGAGCTGACACGATTTCTTCTTTTGGTGTCTATTTTTAAGATGGTCGGACGGTTTCAAGCTTGAGCTAACGTGATTGCTTCTTTTGTGTTTTGTGAACAACTCTAGACACGGGCTGTGTTTTAAGAACAAATTTGGGTCGCACGGTGTTGTTGCATAGTGACCTTTGAATCCAACCAGGGTCATCAAATTGTGGGAAAAACAATTATGTGGATGGATTCAATAGAGGTTACTTGGGTTCGTGTTGGGTTGAAAATACAACTTGGGACGATAATATATTTGAGCTTTTACAGTGAAAACTTCAAATGAACTCATTCAAGTGGCGTAGGAACCGGCTCGTCGAACCCTAAAAGCCTAAACCCCAAAGCTAAATCCTAAATGCTAAAACTAAACCGTAAACTCTAATGCTAACCCCTAAAGTTAAACCTTAAAAGCTAAACTTTAAACAATTAAAGCTAAACCCTAAATAATTATACTTAGGGTTCGACGAGATGGTTCCAACACCTCTGAAATAAGTTTAATCGTAGTTCGTTTGAGTTAGTTCCCCACTTTTAAGAGTTCCCTCATGAACCTCAACCTTCCCAGCTATGGTAGTAATAATAGAAATTAAAGAGATTTTAGCAATATGAATATATTGTATACTTATTATTAGAAGAGTAAATTTCTGTTTTTGTCCCTAAGTTTTGTCCATTTTAACTAGTTTAATCCAAAAATCTAATTTATAACAAAACCATCCCTAAGGTTTGCATTTCTTAAAGCTTTTCATCCCTAAGGTTTGCATTTCTTAAAGCTTTTCATCCCTAAGGTTTGCATTTCTTAACGCTTTTCATCCCTAAGAATTAAATGAAAAAGCAACCCTTAGGGATGAAAAGCGTTAAGAAATACAAACTTTAGGGCTGGATTTGTTATAAATTAGATTTTTGGACTAAACTAGTTAAAATTGACAAACCTCAGGGACGAAACAAAAATTTACTCTATTATTTATACTTTAAGTTTAATGTGAATCATAAAAATAATTTATTTTGAGTACATTTATATAGTGTTAACTTTAGTAAATAATATCATAATCAGAAATAATAATTTCTTATATGTGAAGATTATTTGATTTAGATAATTTTTTGTATTTTTAACGCCAACCCGTTTAATCCATTTTTATAACTTACCGACCCGATTAACACATTTACAACTTGACCACTACCCGCCAACCCATTTGACACGTTTAGGTAAATGGATCGTGGAGTGTTACGTGCCATGTAAAGCGAAAATTCAAAACATGAAACGCAAACCTTGGATATGAATCCACCAAAACTTGCCCGGCTTCTGCATTTACCTGATATGTGAGCCAAATTAGCAGGTTTTCTTTGCGGAGCTTTTAAATGAAAGTTCAAAAGCAAGTGATCTTACTAGAGTGCACGTAGCAGATAGCGAATAACACAAACATGAACACGAGCTGACGGCTCACCTCCGGAACCTAGAGAAAGAACACGAACACGAGCTACTTTCATTAGAGACAATCTGCCTACACTTGGAAAATTCAATACAGTCTTTTGCCTTCATATTAACCAGCCTTTTTACAGTCTGAAAATTCAATTAAACAACACTCACTTTAAATTATAACAGAGTAAATAATTAACCACACAACTACTTACTTTTTAGTTTTTATCTTCTTGGCAACAAAGTTAAGATCCTGATCAGATTGAAGTTCCGTAAATGCTCCCCACGAAGACAAAAAAGCAACCATAAAAACACTAAATCATAAATAACATTTTTTCATACAAAAATTGGAGGCAATCGATAAAAAATATATAGAGTAAACTTCCGTTTTGCTCCCTGTGGTTTGGTCACTTTAATGGTTTTGCCCCAAACCTTTAAAAATAGCCAGTTTACTCCCTGATCTATTTAACTTATCTTCGTTTCACTCCCCGCATCTAACTCTGTCTAAAATGTTTGTTAAATGTAAGGGTATTATGGTAATTATATATATATATGTATTTAATTAATTTTTAAAATCCATTTATTAATATATAACTGGATAAGATATTGTAGTTTGGTTGTATGGAAATGCTTTCACCAGTTGGAACATACTCAAATTCTTTCAGAATTAAGCTCAACACAGATACACTTCAATGGCGGCATTCTATCCAGTTGGAACATTTTGCATAAACCCTAATCCCTTCAATTCAATTTCCATAAACCCTAAATCACATCCTCCACAACATATCCCCCTCAAAACTCCATTATCAGTCAACACAACATCTTCTTCATCATCATCCACTTCGTATAATAAACCTCATGACACGAGCGACGAAGCGATGACGATTGAAGCCTTAAAGCGCTTCATCAGACTCAATTTGGGGAACTGGACCGGTTCTTTTCACGGAACCCTAGCCATTGCTGCCGCTCAATCTTTGTTCGAAGGTTTCTGACCAGATTAGGTTTTATGGATTCGTCATTAAACTTGATTATCAACCAGATCTGAGAAATGTTAGTGGTTTTCGCTCAGATCCATGATTTGATCTATGGTGGGGGTGGTTACGGAGGTGATGGTTGGGGTTTGAGCTCCGATTCAATGGTGGTTGTTGTGTGGGAAGGGGGTGTAAGAGTTGAAGGCCGAATGTGGTGGTGGTTAGGTGGTGGTGATGGTGGCGGTGGTCGAGTGGTGGAGAGAGATGTAAGGATGAGAGAATCGACATGAATGGTTGTGGTGGTTGCTCTATGGTAGCGCGGTGAGGGTTGTGACGGTTGGTGGTTGTGGTTGTTGGTGATGGGGAGAGAAAAGAGAGTGTAGAGAGAGAGAAGAGAGAGGGTAGAGAGAGACAAAAGATCACCAGTGAGTTTTGATGATGATGATGTTATATATTATTATTATATATAATAATATAATCTTTTATTTGCAATTTTACTAAAATACCCTTAGTTTTGTATTTGAAATTACCAAAATACCCTTTCAGATAACAGACAATTTGGATGGAGTTAGACCTGTGGAGCAAATTAGAGAAAAACTAGTAACATCAGGGAGTAAAACGGCTATTTTTAAAGGTTTGGGGCAAAACCGTTAAAGTGACCAAACCACAGGGAGCAAAACGAAAGTTTACTCAAATATATATAAAGCACCTTTCGGAGCATCTTTTTAGGAAATGAACTTTTCAGTTCCATGTGAATAACAAAACTTTCCCGGTATAAAGCTCAAAGAAACAACAACCACATATCAACAGGATGATCATAAGTCAACCCTTAAAATGCATAGTACAATGTTGAGTAAACTACTGTTTTGACCCCTGTGGTTTAGCCAGTTTAACCATTTCAGCCCAAGAAGGAATCTTTTAACATATCAGATCCCGAGGTTACATTTTATAACGGTTTTGGCCCCTAATACTAACTTTGTTACTTTTTTGCAGTTAAGTGTAAAAGTAATTAGGTCATTATATATCTTAGGGGCTGTTTTTGATAATTACAAAGTTCTTTTAATATTTAAAAGATTATTAATGCAATTACTCAAGTTTTTTTTTATTGTTTCGTTATTTTCACGATTATTATTTAACATAATAAGTTTTAAATATACAAATAAACATGTATTTTCATTAACCTTTTGTTTTTACAAAAGTTGTTTTAAAAAATAATTTGCTTTTTACATATTGTTTAAACCATCTTCATTTCTAATTTTTTTCCTTTTAAACCATTTGTTTATTAAAATTGTTTTTTTAAAGTCGTTTGTCTTTTTAAACAATTAATTTTATACCATTATTTATAAAATCATTTGTTTTTTAAACATTTTTAAACAACTCATTTTTTTAAGTTGTTCATTTTTTAAAATTTTACAAAACGACATGTATAATAAACAAAAGAAATGTAAGATTTGAAAAAAAAAAAAAACATTCTAATAAAAAGTTTGCAAAAGATCGTTCATTTTTCAAAGTTTTTTTAGAATGGTTTATTTTTATTTTTATTTTTTTTTTACCTAAACAATATCAATTTCAGACGAGTCATGTAAATAAGTCTTGTTAATGAAAAGCAAAAGCAGTGGAAGGGGTTCAAAGTATGAAGCCTTTCTTTATCATTTGCAATATCATTCCACACGAAAAGGGCAATTACAAAGCAATGACAGGTAGTCGGGCAACAAGTTGCGCCGCCACCCCCTTTTGAATAGAAAACCCAATTCTACTAAATACATAGTTTGAAACCTTTAGCGACGAAGAATTACTATTAACGACTTTTTGAACCCGATTCAAAAGTCGCACAGCGTCAGGAGCGAGACCACCAAATGTATCAAACGCAAACGGGACAAACACATGTTGATTCTCTAGGCAGACTTTCTCATGTTTTGCCACTTTGCTCGCCTCTGCCTTGAGCACCGCTTGCCCTACGGCAAAGCCCTTGTCCTTGAGCCCGACAGTTTGTTTATTTCTTTTTTCAAATCTTTCATTTCTTTGGACAGTTTGTTTATCCAAAATTCGTTATTTTTTTAACCTTTCATTTATTAAATTCTTGCATTTTTAGTACCTTACACTCGTTAACTTATTTTTTTTAAGGTTTTGTTTTTTATAAACGTCCTTTTTTTAATCTTCGTTTTTTAAACCACTCGTTCGTTTAAAATCGATCATTTTTAAATTTCCTATGATAATTGAAATCGTTCATTTTCTGAAGTTCTTTTTCCCTAACGGCTATAAGTAAACTGAATATAAAGTTTAAAAAATGAACGATTTCAAAAACGGTTTTAAAAGGAACGGTTTAAAAAGAAACACTTATAAAAATTAACGACTTAAAAAAACAAATTGTTTAAAAAAGTTAAAAATGATTTTAAAAAAGAATGGTGCAAAATGAATGGTTTAAAAAACTTTAATAACAAACAACTTTAAAAAGAACGATTTTAATATACAAGCGGTTTAAAAATAAATAATTTTAAAAACGATAGATGGTTTAAAAAAGGTTAAAAACAAATGATTTTAAAAAATGGCGTTTACAAAAAACAAATGCATAATGAAAATACATATTTATTTGTATATATAAAACATATTTTGTTAAATAATAATCAGGATAAATTACACTTTTCATCCTTTATGTTTGTATCGGATTGCAATGGATAGCCTTTAACTTTAATAATTGCAGTCACAATCCTTTTTATGTAAAACCCATTACACCCTACGTCCTTTACCACTAACTTTATTAAAATTTTCAGTTAAATTCTATCACATAAGGGCAGTTCTGTCTTTTTACCACTTCAATTAAATGAAAATTTATAAGAAAGCTTTAATTCTATCTCATCTCAGCTCAGCTCTCTCTTCAACCAAACCCCACCACCACACCACTCACAACCACCACCACCAAATCCAAATCCAAATTCCATCTCCAGATTTGATTGGGGGTTTCATTCGAAGACGAAGACCTTGCTCGTCAATGGAACCTATTCATCAGGAATACGATTCATCTTCATCACCAACCCGCGGCGTAAAAGAAGACTTATCAGAGATCACAAAAACCCTAACTCGTCAACTAAGGGGCGTCGCTTCCTTTCCCGCTCCTCCACCTCCCTCTGACCCGAACAATCACCAATCGGATCCATCGGATCTGGAAGATGCTGCTCCGGAGGGGATATTAGGGATACGGAGAGACTTTGCAGAGATTGGAGGGAGGTTTCGGAGTGGAATATCGAAGTTGTCGAATAATATTGATGTGTCGGAGACCAGATGTTATCGATTATTATGTCCAAATTTTGACAGGGTTTTGGGCAGGTCAGTATGTTTTATTTTATTTTCTTTCCCTTGGAATCAAGGTTTTGAAATTGGTGTAAATATAGAATTACCCAGATGAAATATATTTACAAAATCCAATCAAATTGTATAAAAATCCAAGCTTGACAATCAAATTCATTTTTAGTACAGTATATTTGTATGTGTGGATTTGTATTAGTGATTAGCTCCATGTTTTGTTATGTTGGACAAAGTTTTGACCTTTTGGTTTGAATTAAACAGTAAGAAGGATGCCCAAGGCTGCATATACAATGCTTCCCTTTTCCCACTTAAACAAATTTATAGTTAAATGTAGTTAAATATTAGTCTGCTATATTAAGTCCAAAGATTATGAATTCAACAACAGAGCAGAAGAAGGTATAGAGGTTGGAGAGAGGGGGAGTTGCGTTGGGGGCAGGATGCGGTAGTGGTGGCGGCGGGATGATGTGGTGGCGGTGGCAAGATGTGATGGTTAGGATTTTAGGGTTAAGAAATTGGGGAAGATGATGTTTATATGATTTTTTTTGTTTTATTTATTAAACATTTAAATAAAAGTATGAATTTACCATAATACCCTTAAGTGAATAAATTTAACAAAAAAATTTAACCAGGTTAGTGCTAAAGGACGTACAGTGTAACGAGTTTTGCAAATAAAAGATTGTGACTGTAATTATTTAAGTTAAAGGTTATCCGTTGCAATCTAGTACAAACATAAAGGACGAAAAGTGTAATTTACCCTAATAATCATGAAAATAACGAAATAATAAAAAAAAAGTTTTGAGTAATTGCACTAATAATCCCTTAAATATTAAAGGGGAAATGGACTGTATCACCGTTAACTATGCAAAATTGGCCAATATCACGCTCAACTTTCAAGTTGGCTCCCACCACCCCCTACTCGACAAGTTGGTGTCACTGTCACCCCTTCGTTAAAAAAACACTAACTGAGTTAGTTTTTTAAGCCTACATGGCATGTTGACATGGCCTTTTTCCCACGTGGCTTGCTGACATGGCTTATGTGTTATCTTTTGTATCTGATTAAAAATATAAGATTAAAAGATTTATTTTATAAAACCCTACATCAGTCATCAACCCCCACCTTCTCTCTCTCCCTAACTGCAACACTACCGCCACCATCATCATCATCTTCACCAACCACCCACCACCGCCCTTTCCCCACCACCCTCTGCCGCCTCCCCTCCTTCGCCCTTCTCAACACCGCCACCATCAACTCAGCCACCACCTCCTTCCTATGGCGGAAGCCAACCGGCCGACACTTTTCCGGCGAAATGGCGGAAGCTAACTGGCCGGAGATTCAACTCAAAATCAACTCCAGAATCGGTATCGGAACCGGAAACATCATCCACCCGGTCGAACTCGAGTCATAACCGACACTTTTTCTGGCGACAACAACCGCCGGAAATCAAACGCAAACACCATCACCGTTTTGAGAAATTAAGCATGAATGTATCCAGATCTGTTTAAATGTGATGAAAAATTGAAAGATCTGATCTTAACTTTTGCTCCAAACATTACAACATGACTCAAATGATAGACAAGTAATTGAAAGCACCACCAAGATGTTAACTTTCCACCACCGCGGTCGGTTCCAAACCCACGGTCTGTAACTTCAAGTATCAGCATAACCTACCCAACAGAAGAAGAAGATCATCCCGCATTTCTATCTCCGATGTTGCCGAACAAGCTACCGAATCCGACCCGTCTCCGTCTTCGGTTCTCGGGTTCGAGTTCCTGACGGGGGATAAAGTCAAGTTGTTGAAGTTTAAGTTGCTGGTAAGTGGTAATTGTGGTGGTGGATGACTGGATAGTGGCAGGTGGGGCGGTGGTGGGCGGTGATGGTGGGGCGTTGGTAGTTATTGTTGGTGGAGCGAGGGTCTGGGGGAGGGAGGTAAAAGGAGATCTAGACAGAGAGAGGTAAAGAGAGAGGGATATTCATCTGATTGTATACACCTATTGTTTTATATATTATATGTATAGACTATATATATTAATTATAATTAAAATATAGATTTCTTTAAAAATAATTAGCCACCTCAGCATGACACGTCATCAAAAACAAGACACATCATCAAAAATTAGCCATGTAGGATAACCAAGTTAGTAGCTACTTAACGAAGGGGTAACAGTGACACCAACTTGTCGAGTAGGGGGTGGTGGGAGCCAACTTGAAAGTTGAGCGTGATATTGGCCAATTTTGCATAGTTAAGGGTGATACAGTCCATTTCCCCAATATTAAAAGAACTTTGTAATTACCAAAACAGCCCCTAAGGTATATAATTACCTAATTACCCTTACACTTAACTGCGAAAAAGTAATAAAGTTAGTGTTAGGGGCTAAAACCGTTATAAAAGCAACCTCGGGGTCTGATATGTTAAAAGATTTATTTTTGGGCTGAAAGGGTTAACCCGGCTAAACCACAGGGGCCAAAATAGTAATTTACTCTACAATGTTTGACTAGTCAACAAATGACACGGCAAGGCCACTAAGTAAGTATCTAAAATAACATCACTGCCAAATTATATGTTCTTAACCTATTGACTATACGCAGATTAAAAGGTAAAAAAGGAAAACTTACCAGATAACTGACTTTAGAAACACACTTCAGAAAAGGCGTAAGTATATAAACCTGGCACTCTGAGTAGAAACTCATGAACTTCTAGGATAAATCATATAGGTACTCACACAAGACATTTGGTAACAACTTTGGGCACGCCTCTCCGACAACCTTCAAAACAAACAGGTTTTTAGCACATTAAATAAGAAGAATGCTTGACCCGTACTGAAAATGATACCATTATAAACCATTACCCAACCTGCCAAAATAAATAAAGCAAAAAAACTTGCTTTGAAAAACGGCTGCTATACAAATAGTAATTACCTCCAAAACTGAAGCAAATGTAACCCATCTTGCATTCTTCACCTTTCTCCAGTTTCATTTGTACTTCCTGTCATAAACAATTGAATTCAATCAAAAAATTTAGTATCCAATTGAAAGAGGGGGGGGGGGGGGGAGGAACACATGGCATTGTGGGTGTGACGGTGGTCAACGCAGCTGTTCGGCAACCGGAAAACACCTTTGAAATTGCATTTGGATGGTGGTGCGGTGAAATGTGGTGTGAATTATGAGGGAGAAGAAGGGGTCGCCGGAGGGATTAGAAAAGAATATACTTGCTATCAGCGACACCTTATTGGCAACCTGAGGAATATGGACATCATTATCATCTTCTTCCTCGCAAGCAACCACCACATCCATATGTCGTCTGTATGGTGGCAGATCAGCTTTAACCACTGAAGAAAGAAATAAAGAGCTGGTAAACTTAAAAGTCTCATGAAGAAGCTCTTAAAACACAATTAAAGAAAGAAAGAAATAAAGAGCAGGCAGGGCAGGAGTGATGAGGGTAGAGGAAGGGTTAAAAAAGTTAAAGGTGGAAATGAAATTTAGATTTTAACTATACGAGCATGATAAATTTACTATTTTATCCCTCAAGTGTCTTAAAATTTAATGTTATTTACTATTATATCCCTCTCAAATGCCTTGTGCTTATTTGTACATATTGCTTAAGTTGTATGCGATGTAAATAATTAACCACACAACTACTTACTTTTTAGTTTTTATCTTCTTGGTAACAGGGTCCTCTTCTATGGCAACAAAGTTAAGATCCTGATCAGATTGAAGTTCCGTATATGCTCCCTACAGAAGAAGAAAAAAGCGGCCATAAAAACACTAAATCATAAGTAACATTTTTTCATACAAAAACTGGAGGCAATCGATAAAAAAGATAAACAACAACCAACAGACCACATATCAACAGGAAAAAAAGTCAAAACACGGTTTATGTCAAGCCTTGTGAGTGAAACCTAACAAAACTTGCCATAATAAATCCATCAAGACGAGAGATCCAGTATCCATTGTTATCGGTCTCTCTATTTTCTCTATCTGTTCGACTGAATGTATCGACCTCCCTATGCCACCATGCATACATATTATCTTTTTCTCAATCATCGCCGCAAGCGGAAGATGGTTAAACAGTTGATTGAACCGCGACCATGCCCAGATCCCGTCATTCTCCCCCTGTACAATCATCATACACCAACCATAAGAACATTTTGAAGACCTTCGGGTCAAATCAGGTGGACTGACTAGTAAACTTTTTTCTATGTTCCCTTTATGAATCTTGTAAATAACTAATTTCTTAAATATGATTGCAAAAACGATATTATTCAATAACAATCTAATTCTTTATCAATAAAATAAGTTGGGGAGACTTC
Organism: Helianthus tuberosus; assembly: GCA_030545235.1. NCBI lineage: Eukaryota > Viridiplantae > Streptophyta > Magnoliopsida > Asterales > Asteraceae > Helianthus > Helianthus tuberosus. Next base: position 125,053,998 of record CM060412.1, read on the forward strand.
CGAGCCATTTTTATTCAAGCTATAAAAAAACTAATTTATGGATTTGATTAATTACAGATATGGGGTTTTATTCGGTTTGAAACTGATTAAACTGAAAACCGAATCAAATCTAAACCACTTTAAAAAAATTAAAAATGATGATTTAAGGCCCAATCCAATTACATTTTTAGCCCAATCTTATTTATCAGCCCAACCCAATACAACAAAAAATAATGGTTAAAAGTATAAATAAAATAAAAAAAAAATTCCAAGTTGAAAACCGAACCGAAATCGATACGTTTTGAACTAATTGAACTCGGATTTGGTTCAGTGTTTGCTTTCGATCGAAAAAAGAAAACTATGAACCAAATAAACCAAACAAACCAAAACTGTACTGATGAGCACCCCTGGTTATAGATGTAGTAAAATTTTGACCCCTTTACCCCTAAACGGGTCAAATCTGCCACCTGTACTCTATGAAATCACCAATTACCATTCTTTCGATGCATTCAAGCCGAAATCCAAAGAGTGCATTGATGTCAGCAGCCTCATGGTTCCCACGTATCAAATGAACATTCTCGGGATACTGAATCTGAAAACAATAAAAAAGCCAAAAAAAGGTGAATAAAGATTCGTAACTAGAGCTATAAGTTGTACGCGTACCTTAAGCGCAAGAAGTAAAGTGATTGTCTCTAAGCTATGTTGTCCTCGATCAACATAATCGCCAAGGAATAAATAGTCATTGTATCTGGTCAACGCAATTCGATTTCAGCACGACTAAAATCCAACAAAGTTAAACGGTTTAAGATTTTTAAATATGAAAATTGGATTGTAATTTGTAAGCATACGTCATGTCTCCAGCAGTAGATGGAAATCCATATTCATCAAACAACCGCATCAAATCACCAAATTGCCCGTGGAGATCACCAAACACTTTAATTGGAGCTAGGGATGAGCTCGGTCCGGTTCGGTACCGAACCGGTACCGAAAATCCTCAAAAGTGGGTACCGGTACCGGTACCGAATATACCCGGTTCGGTACCGGTACCGGTTCGGTACCGGTATTTGAGGGTAAAAACGAGCAAAATACCGGTACCGAACCGGTACCGTACCGGACCGGTACCGAACCGGTACCGAAAATGTCAAAAGTGGGTACCGAATCGGTACCGAAAAGGTACCCGGTACGGTAAATTCGGTACCGGTACCGGTTCGGTACCGGTACCGGGTCCATTTTGCTCATCCCTAATTGGAGCTTTTAATTGAAGAACCGTACGCTCGTGCAAAAATATTTGTTCGGCTGCATGGCAAAGCTCCCCTACTTCGTAAGAATCAAGGAAAAACCTCCTGTTGGCAGGAGGTTTCCAGTTTCGAGGCCTAAGTAAAGTAGATACGAGCAGCAAAATTTAATATAAATATCTCGGTATTTCGATAATAAAAAATGTGAAATGAAAATGTAATTTTACCTTCTTATAGAGGTAGGCAAAAAAATTGGAAAATAACATGCATTCAAACCAGTTTAAAAACTGACCCGGTTTTTATCAGCAAAATAAACCGGTTCGGTTTTGGAAAAAAAAACCAACTTGTACATGTCTACCTTCTTATGCAAGCCTTGAGGTGACGGTTGCCTTGTGAACTTTCTGTTGGATATGCACGGTCATTTTGAGAAGGAATCATTCGTCTACTCTCATTTTCAAATTGATTCAAAGATAATTGCCGGATCAACCCACCGAGGTTTCCTACAGTTTCTTTGGCAACCACAACCTGCAGTGTATAAACACCAGGCGATCATTAGCTATTCACACTATGTATACATATGTATATGACTAAAAAGATCAAGAAACTATCAAATAAGTTTACAAAAGAAAAATAAATTTAGTAAATTTTGAAAATTTTTTAAAAATTAAGAAGTCCTAGTGTATTAAAGGGTTGGGGCTTATTGGATATATAACGAGAAAAAAAGTGTTATATAGCGAGTTTTTATATAAAGCACCTTTCGGAGTATCTTTTTAGGAAATGAACCTTTCAGTTCCATGTGAATAACAAAACTTTCACAGTATAAAGCTCAAATAAACAGCAACCAACAGACCACGTATCAACAGGATGATCATAAGTCAACCATTAAACTGCATCATACAGTATTTGACTAGTCAACAACCGACACGGCAGAATGAAATAAATTATCAAATTTATAGTGCTTACTTATTTCAGGGGCACAGTAAAACCGACTCAATGTGATCTCGTTTTTCCCAGCAAACATAGCATTCCCAAAGTCACAAAGCTTTAGAACAATTTTAGCGTAATTTACCTGATTATCATACAGAGTTAGGGGCTGTTTGGTAGCCTTTTAATGACCATTTAGATGCTACCTCTTAATGGTTTAAAACCTCTGAATAAATAAGAGGTAACCTCAAGTCTGAATGGTTAAGAGGTAACCTCTGAATGGTAAATCATCACATGTCACATTCTTCTACCTTCTCATTGATAAAATTCTTAATGGTTCCATTAAGAGGTAGCCTCTTCATGACCATTCAGAGGCTACCAAACAGCCCCTTAGAATGTCTACAACATTATAAAATAACAAAAGTGACAAGATAAAAATAAAAACGCAAGTTCAAAAGTACTAACCTGCATGTTGTCAGGCTTGATGTCCGTATGAAGAACTCCACAGTTTCTAAGATGTTTTAGAGCGATAAAAGCATAGGCCCTTACAGCAGTTAATTTCGGACCAATGTTACGACCAAACTTCACGTAGATTCATATGAAGAGATTCAAAAACTAAACTCCGGTACTTGAAACTAGAAAGAAACCGAACGCAATGACGTCTGTCCTCCAAATCAGCACCGACTAATTCCTTCAATATCGCCAACTCTTCTAAACCAGCTTTGTACCTGTTTAAACCAGACAGACAATTAAAACCGATCAACGCTTTATACTTTAGTGCATCACTAATTAGATATAAAGATTAAGAATTATATCATTGTTGCGTATGATTTTTATAGCGACTTCTTCTAAGCTTTGAGATCTTTAGCACGAACCAGCATTGAAAAGACACCCTTACCATGAGCAACGATAAAGTCATACCTACCATCAAGTATTTCCCCAAAACGGTAACCTGCAGGGAGAACATAATGTAGATTTTAAATCTAAATACACCATTATAACAGGGAATGAAAAGTCGATTATGATACTTACTGTAGTAACCTTCTGCATCATCCTAGGGGTTATCCTGAAGGCCACTTCTCTGAATGATCAAACCATCACCTTTTCACTGCAAGCACAACAACCAGGTGAGCATGCTGGAAACTAGTGTATCTGCTATTAAATTTTAATAGAATACTAGTGGAAAACAGGTCCAAACTTGTCTGAAGTGTACATACTGTAGTAATAGTCATGATTAACCCATTAACTAATTATACCCTTTACAACAAAAAACAAAAACGTAAGCGTTTCGGGTTAACACGACCCATCCTTTACTAATGGTTACTCATTTTCTCCCATTACCCAACCCGGCTACTTTTCCACCTCTAATTATTCATTTAGAAAATAGAATAAAATAGAAGTGTTCCAGATAAACCCCGACCCATAATAAATGTGACCCACTATGACGCATTACCGAACATATCCATTTCCTCACATCTAACCACAACAGAGTACCTATTGCCAACGGGTAGGAGGGTCCTCAGGTGCAATGGAGAGAACAAGTGCCTCATCAGGATTGGCATGTTTCTTTTTGTTGCTTCGTCAAACCGACGATCTAGTAGCAGTGGGCCCACTAAACTCAACATCAAACGAAAAGGCAAACCCGTTGATAGTAGCTGAGATAATTATCAGATATATATACATCAGTTAAAATGCTATCAACTTTAAGTTACAAAAATAAAAATTTACCTTAAAGTGCATAAAGGGACTATACCTAAAGCTTCCTTGGTTAGGTGCATATTGGCTCCTCTTGAACTTGAAGTAGCTTGGTCCCGAACAAAAGCGCGATCCAACAGTTTTGAAGCTTTGAAACTGAGGGTCGTAAGGACGGGTCCCTTGTAGGCATTGCTTTATAAAAGAGTTTGCATCATTTAAAAGATGATTGGGTATTTCGGGCATGTCTTTGCTATTTCCAATCTTGAATATTGCTGCCACCTTGACACAAAAAACACAAGCCCAATGCAGTTCTAAGCACCTGTAAACCACAATAATCGGAATTTATTTATTTAAAAAAAAAGACATCATACCCCATCGTATGGCCCCAAGGAGGTTTTGATGTCACCATTTCAAGAACTGGACATCCCAAGTGTCAAATATCAACCGCAAGATTATAACCATTTGTATTCATTACAACCTGAGAAAGATTATATGTTCCTGAGAGTATAGTGAGAAATATACATGTTTTGCCATGCCAAAAAAGCACAACTCTGTTATCAACCAGAGTCAATAACACCAAGTGAAGGTAACGTCCAAGATTATTAACATTTCAACACTGCCTTACCTGTGTACTATATTTCTTCCATGTAAATAGGCAAGCCCACTAAGAACTTGCTTGGTGTAATTTTGAATAACAGGTTCCCTAAATGGGCCATATTCTAGAAGTAATTTGTGAGTGGAAACACCAGAGACATATTCCAAGTAAACGGATAAGGTTTACCCTCCCTGAAAATCCACAAAAGTTTTTGACTTTTTGGGTTTTTTTACCTCTAAAACATTTATAACTCTAAATACAATCACTTCCCCTTGTCTGCAGTCAACCTGAACAATTTCAAACTGTTATTCAACACAACCCATTTTGCTACCTCAAGATTCAAAATGCAAACAACACTACTGATAGATTTAGATCCATTACCTATTAAAACCGAGATAAACATATCCAAAAGTGCCTCTTCTAGATATCCACTGAGTACCTGGAGCGCCTGGCCGGGTTTCCTTCCTAGGCTGACCATCATCCTCTGAATTAACAAGTACTATTCCCCTCTTTTGTGCCACCTACAACAAACAATTATCTAAAGTTACATCAAGAAGCATTAAAAAGATAAACTATAAATTGTCAAAATCACACCTTTGATAACTCTAACCTATCATTTACACTGGTTCACCAGCTCGAATCTTAATCAACATTACAGTTTCGTATCATGCTAAACCTCATAGTATGCTGTAAACATCTTAGCACTTAACAAAAGTGCAATCATTCTATTCCGCGGCGGTTGGTGGTGGAAAAACCAGGCAGAATCGGTGGTGGTTGTCGATCGTGATTTGGCGACGGTGGTTGGTGGAAGTCGTGCGGCAGCGTTAGACAACTCAAAATGATGGCCTGTGACTTTGTAACACCTCGTAAAATCATGTCCAATAAAGTATTGACACGTGTAATAAACCCTAATAAAGTCAAACCTTGAATATAAGGGACTAATTTTTCGAAATATCAAAAAAACATTAACCATGAAAGAACTGGAAGTATTATCATACCTAAAATAAGTTTCTAAATAACCTTTTACGGTCTTATATTCACAAATGAGCCACTTGTTAATCAAGTATAGCCGTTTATGTAATTAATTGAAAGTTTGCGCAGAAAAGGGTTAAAAGCGTCAACATGTTAATTCTTACCTCTGAGTGACCTTTTAACAAACCGAGAGCCTCATGATATTTGATTATACTCTCGGGAATGCCAATCATTGGCCATCCAAGGCTTTTATGCCTAAAAGTGAAGTTACGCGCAACTTTGCAAGTATAAGGGACTAGAAGTGTCAACATGTTTAATTATACCTCTGAATGACCTTTTATCGAGCCCGAAGCATTATCATGTTTAATAATACTTTCATGAATGCCTAATATGGTTTAGATAAGGCTTCAATGCTATAAAATGATGAGATGTGCAAGTTTGCGCAATAGAGGGACCTAAAGCGTCAAACTGCAAAAGTATGTCGATTCGTATGTTATCGGACCTTCCAGAATATGACCATGAGTTATACATACCCTAATTATCCTTTATATAGTTTAGATATAGGCTTAGAGGTGTTTGGTGCGCAAAAATAAACTTTTAAGTCATACAGGGACTAAAAGTGTCAAAAAGCGCACAAGTTTGCGTTTACGCGCATATCTTACATTTTGAGTATCCCCGTACACCCAAAAATTTATGTAAGCACTAAAATATTCAAAGGATTCAAATCCTTGTAACATTGTAAATATGTTAACACTCCTGGCAACAGTGATGCGATAAAATCACATTTGTCATCTTTATATTAGGAAATTTTTCCAAACCCCCTTATTTAGCCTAATGATCAATAGGAATCATGGCTAATAAATGTCGAACATGATGTATACATCAAAACATCCATTTAAGATGTATGCCTGCGGCCAAAGATGTAATTATGACAAAGATAGTTTCCTTTCATAACTTCCTACCAAAAGGAAATGAACTATGAAATTTATCCGACCCAAGGGATCATTGATTATGTTTTAAAATTTTCCTAGTGACAAGGTATCTATGCCATTAAAAAGTCCTAGGCAAAACATAATGGCTAAGATGGTAAAACCTAGCCTAAATGTCAATGCAGACATGGCCAAGATGGTAAAACCTAGCCTAAATGTCATTGCAGACATGGCCAAGACGGTAAAACCTATCCAAAAGATTCCAATCCCTGTTAATATCTGTAAGTATGTTAACATTTTTGGCAAACTGTGAATCGTTAAAGTCACACAGGCCATCTTTTCAAAAGGGGGTTAATCTAAATTCCCTTATTTGAAATAATCATCCCTTAAGGGTGAAGTGCCCACAGGCTATAATTAACGTCCTCTGAGACTAAAGACAGTGGTAGCCTACAACTCCCTGTCAAGAAAAGGTAATGAACTTTGATTCAAACCTTAATGCCTCGATTCTCTGAAATCATGGCTTATATCATCCTATAAGATGATCATATTATAAACATCCCTTAGAAGGGAAGTGCCTACGGGCTATAGTTAATGTCCTCTGAGACTAAAGACAGTGGTAGCCTACAACTCCCTGTCAAGAAAAGGTAATGAACTTTGATTCAAACCTTAATGCATCGATTCTCTGAAATCATGGCTTATAAATTAAACTTGTCCACGTGACTAGGCCTTTTGTGCTATTACTAACTTATAAATTAGGATTTATGATAAAAATCCTGAATAAAATAAATATCTTTCCTTTCCTGCCAGTATACATATTAAAAAGAATCTTAAAGGTACGACCTAGCCTGTATGTCATTCCATACGAGGCCAAGATGGTAGAACCTATTCAAAGGATTCAAATCCTTGTAACATTGTAAATATGTTAACACTCCTGGCAACAGTGATGCGATAAAATCACATTTGTCATCTTTATACTAGGAAATTTTTCCAAACCCCCTTGTTTAGCCTAATGATCAATAGGAATCATGGCTAATAAATGTCGAACATGATGTATACATCAAAACATCCATTTAAGATGTATGCCTGCGGGCAAAGATGTAATTATGACAAAGATAGTTTTCTTTCATAACTTCCTACCAAAAGGAAATGAACTATGAAATTTATCCGACCCAAGGGATCATTGATTATGTTTTAAAATTTTCCTAGTGACAAGGTATCTATGCCATTAAAAAGTCCTTTGGAACAAGCCCTTGTGCTATATATAAAATGTCAGTACAACATTGACAGTCGTGACTTATGTCCCCTATCTAATAAATATGAAGGCTCTTATTCCGTTTACTCGCCAGGGATGGTTTATTTAAAAACCTAGGCAAAACATAATCAAATAAATTAAATACTATCTATTGGCCTATATGGTTTATTTACACCATGGCTAATTAATCATCAAATTCGACAATTCACTATATAATTAAACAAATTATTACTACTTGGTCGGTAGCCTTCAAAGCTTCACCATGGCTGACTCCTCTGAAGCTCACAATTATCCAGTTGATCAGAATGATAATGCAAGACTGAACTTAACGGGCACTGAGTTACAGGCTATGATAGATATAGCCGTAAACAAAGCCGTTGACCGTTCCAGGAGATACTGAATATGGAGTGCCTAAACCCTTGCTAAATTTGGTATTTAATACCAAAGCTTCGAGTATGGAAAACTCAGAAGAAACAAACAACAGTCGCGATGCTAGAGATGCGACAAATGTTAATAATGAATCCAATGTGAACCTCAAATGTTAACGGAGTAAATCTCCAGAACTGTGATTAACGCAACTGTTAGAAAGGCTATGAGAAAAGTCATGAAAAGGCTTAAGAAGCCGAATGATGTTCGCTTTAAAACACATGTCGCTGCTCATAAGAAGAGCTATATTCATGCTTCAAATGCGAAGAATAATCCAAACAAAATCATATGTGGCAAGAAGCCCCTTTCCTCTTAGGATATACTTAAAAGTACTTCGTCTCTTAGAAGTCAAGAGACTTCAATAGTAAAAAGGGGCCATCGATTTCAGGAAATTGTTGGATGTAGTAGAAACCATTAGATATATCAGTGGTTATGCTGGAAAGGACATGGTAAGGTATACATCACAGCCATTCAATAACAATACTCTTAATTAGTGAGGACATTATTGAAGTCCACAAGAAAGGTCCCCTTATGCAATATGGGATGGTCCAAGTTTGTAAGGACCTTATTAGAAAAACCTATTATCCACATCACAAAATGGAAAAAGATGAAATAAGAATTTTCTGACTCTCGCCATAAAAGTTCTAGACTGTCGACAGTATGTCGCAAATTTTAATTCATTGGCTGAGATAGTACCCTATTCAATTTACCCAAAATCTAAGCTTAATGCAAATGATTATCAGTGGTTAGCATCGGCAATAAGAGGGCACATTAAGGTTTCAAAGCCTGCTTGTTATAAATCCATTATGGATCTACTTCAGCTACTCACGTTAAATAGATTAAGAAACGACCAGTCAAAGCTGAGACTGCCCTGAATTTGTCATAGATTTTGCAGCTAAGTTTAAAAGGATTAAGAATGGAGGTGCTTAACCCTCCTGATGTATGAATAGAGGCAGTTCACATTGATAATGACACTAGATAAATCCCTTATTGTGATTTATGTGCTAAGAGTTACGTTTGGGTTCAGGTGCTGCTAAGTCTCTCATAAGACCACAAGCTTAGCAAACTTTTAGAAAATTTTCCCCTAAGAAACGCAGATATTAAATATAAGGTAAAACTCACAGGCAAATCATAAGAACCATTTCTTCTGTTCTTGTCAAAAACCTTCAGTCGTAGAATTTTAGAAGTATCCTCTCTCTAAAAAGAAGTACGTCAGCATACGTAGTTGATATCTCTTTGATCTCTATCGATTCCGAATACCCGATGGTTTGATAAAAGCGTCATATGAGGATTGGTGTATCTTAATAAATTCCATAGATTGCTTCCATGCCTGATCAGTATGGAGGTTTAATGCATGGGACCCCAAAGATACTCTGATAGGTCATATGGTGATAAATTCAACTAATGGTATTCCAAGGAGATATCCAGAATGGAATTACCAAGTAAATGTTCCCGATTAAGGAATTCATGGACTTGTAACATAAATGTGTCACTTATTTGACACAAGCAATGGTGAATGAATTGGAGCCTGAGATTTGTAAAAATCTCTGTAACCTCCTTGTATCTCAATTATCTCCTCCTAAAATCACCATGTTTACCCCCGAGAGGCAGGAAGAGTTAAGGTTTACATCCCATTTAAGGCTGTACTATTATGAAATCTCCAAGACGGTTAGTACCATCATTGGAAGAATCGAAACCCTGATTAACTAAGTTTTAAAATAGAGGGTTCATATAGCCTAACCCAATATCCTGAGGATTCGGTATAGTTTATTATGAAAGACGGTTCATTTTGCTTATGCATTGTTTATCGCAACCCTAATTAGGCAACGATTAAGAATCGCCATCAACTGCCCAGGATCGTCGATTTGTTCGACTAACTGTAAGGATTAGCTACTCCTTAGGATTAGTTTTGAGCAATGGTTGGAATAACCATCTCACCTTAAGATAAACTTTTCTATAATAGTTGATATATAAGCATCAAGGCTGCTCCTTTGGAGACCTTATATAGGTGGAATGTTAAACATCTATTGTTAGGATAATAGATTGGTAAGTCCAATTATCAGGATCTGAAAGTTGCATTGGAAGCAACAAATGAGATCACGCAAACTCATAATCATCTGTATGATGCCAGTATTCGGCAGAAAATCAAGGATTAATGGAAATAGCAAACCTTCTAAATTCTTGTTAAGGAATAAGGTTCAACAAAAGATATCACCCAGGAAGGGTGTGCCAAAATCGTTAAATTATCATACTAGTTAAGCTCTGAATATATAGAATCATTCGAAGGAAGTCGAATGTATCAAGATCAAGTAGCTTATAAGCTAAAACCTATTTAAGGAGCTTGGCGGAGCTCGCAATACATTGCACACTAGTGACTGAAGGATGTGTTTCGCCAATAAGTCAATAAGCACTATCACATAATGATATGCAGATTTATGATGTGAGGAGCATCCTGTATCGATTGAGGATCGACAGGTTAAGAAGCTCCAAAAAGGATACATGTACCTACTATAGAGGTCAACTTGGGAGCTTGGAAAGGCTCCAAGTATGCTAGAGAAGTTAAGTCCATAATACGACAAAAAGTACTTCCATCATTTCTAGCAAATCTCGAGGTCGAGATTTCTTTTAAGGGGGTGAGGATGTAACACCTCGTAAAATCACGTCCAATAAAGTATTGACACGTGTAATAAACCCTAATAAAGTCAAACCTTGAATATAAGGGACTAATTTTTCGAAAAATCGAAAAAACATTAACCATGAAAGAACTGGAAGTATTATCATACCTAAAATAAGTTTCTAAATAACCTTTTACGGTCTTATATTCATAAATGAGCCACTTGTTAATCAAGTATAGCCGTTTATGTAATTAATTGAAAGTTTGCGCAGAAAAGGGTTAAAAGCGTCAACAAGTTAATTCTTACCTCTGAGTGACCTTTTAACAAACCGAGAGCCTCATGATATTTTATTATACTCTCGGGAATGCCAATCATTGGCCATCCAAGGATTTTATGCCTAAAAGTGAAGTTACGCGCAACTTTGCAAGTATAAGGGACTAGAAGTGTCAACATGTTTAATTATACCTCTGAATGACCTTTTATCGAGCACGAAGCATTATCGTGTTTAATAATACTTTCATGAATGCCTAATATGGTTTAGATAAGGCTTCAATGCTATTAAATGATGAGATGTGCAAGTTTGCGCAATAGAGGGACCTAAAGCGTCAAACTGCAAAAGTATGTCGATTCGTATGTTATCGGACCTTCCAGAATATGACCATGAGTTATACATACCCTAATTATCCTTTATATAGATTAGATATAGGCTTAGAGGTGTTTGGTGCGCAAAAATAAACTTTTAAGTCATACAGGGACTAAAAGTGTCAAAAAGCGCACAAGTTTGCGTTTACGCGCATATCTTACATTCTGAGAATCCCCGTACACCCAAAATTTTATGTAAGCACTAAAATATTTTATTTTAGTGTTTGGCTTGATAAAATTCCATTCGTCGCGTCGTTTGAATTGTTTTTCGCGTCCGTCCGTGTTTCGTCGTAATTAGCCGAACAACGAGACCGTACGACCAAACGAACCGACATCCGGCATATTTTTGAGCATGTTCCATGTTCCCCATACTTAGGCATCATTGTAGAGCCTTAAAAATGGTTTAACGGGCCTTGGATGTGTCGGAAATGGCATTTGGAAGTGTAGGGGCTAAAGCTGTCAACAAGTGAAAGTTTCTGAGTGCAGACCAGGTCCTTACGGACCGTATGCTATGGACCTTACGGTCTGTAAGAAGGTCCCAAATGCAGCAACTCGGAAAAAATGGCTGTTCAGCCCATGTAACGACTTATATGGCCCTTAAACACTTCCAAGAGCCGCCTAAACTATTTCTTAGGCCTTAGGGACACTTGTTAATCATCAGGGACCATGTATAGCATGATTTGTCATGATCTTAATGGATCAAAATCACTATAAAAAGGCCCTTTGGTTGCAACTTTGTGATCATTCATTCCATCTGCTTTCTTGGAGCTTCCTGGAGCATAAGAGCAGACCCAAGCCATCTCTAATAGTGCATTAGACTTTGGTAAGTACCCTTGACCTTCCTTAATTGAGTTTTTACTTAGTTTTAGCTTAAAAGTCAAACCGTCGTAATTACCGTTTGACTTGGCGATTAATCATTAATGGTCCAGTGATTAGTCGAATTGAAGGTAGTTATAAGTTGGTAATTATGTGGGCAATAAACCCTTAAAAGGGCACCCTCAGATTCCCACTCTAACTAGATCAAATGTCGGGTCAAAGTTGTTTAGAAAAAGTCAACAGAAGCTTAATTTGCAAATTAACATGTAATTAGCAATGTAGAAGGCATGTAACCTATTTTATCACTCATATAACTTAGTAATAAGTATAAGTACTGATCTAAGCTTGTTTGATCCGACAATTTTCTGTTTAGACCCGGTTCGGAACCGAAAGTCGCAAAACTTTGACTTTTGCTTTGACTTCAGTTCTGACCCGAATTAGATAGGTTTAGAAATGCCTTAGGGCTTCCTTAGGACCAGGTTACATGTTGGTATAACCCTCTGTGTTTGGTTCGTTGATTGCCCCATTCGTTTACACATTTCCGTTAATTGCCTAATGTTGACCAATATGCCCTTTTGACCATAAAACGAGAATTTTGGAAATGAGAAAGGACAATAATCCTTATTACTGATTTATAAAGTTGTCCCTAAATTTTCACATCAGTTGGAGGTCTAGATTAGGAGTTATGCTCATTAGCGTAATTATAACGCCTTTTAGTAATTAAACGGCGCAATTCGCATAAAGCTTATCTAAACCCAATTTTTGACACCAAACCTTTTACCCACTGATGTAATATAATATTTTGAGATTTTTAAAGATTTTTAATTATTTTTAAACTGATCATAACCTAAGGCTATAGCCTTAATTCGGTAAATACCGATTATACCCTTTTTGTGTATAAAATGAGTTTTACATAGTATTTTGACCCCAATCCAATTGCTACTGATTTTATATAATAAATAAGTATTTTGAACTTTATAACCTGATCAGAAAACTCAGATTTCCGGTATAACCCTGAAATCGCTTAAAATGGCTTTTTAAGCGTATTAAACGCATAGTTTGGGTTAGAAACCATTTTGGCATATAAGACTTATTACCAACTAATATGACCTAATAAAATAAGTTATTCTACTGATGTATTTAGACCCGAATCTCAGAATTTTTAATTAACCACTTTTATAATCTTTAAAATGACCAAAATACCCCTACGGGGATTATTTTGAGATTAAACTCGTTTTGGGCATAATGGAAGATATCCTACTGATATCACAACATATTAAAGGCATATTAACTTAGGAAACCTGTATATGACTCTTTTGGTTACTCGTTACGCACTTGTCGCGTTCGGATCGGCTTATGTGACTAGTTCGCATATATTAGCCGAAACGGGTCAAACCATATCATTTTTGTCTCAAAATCCATAATGTGTTTAAGTTACCCATATTAAACAAGCATACAAGCTTTTCGGGTCAAAACCACATTCTAAACTGGTCTTCGCTTTATCATGCGTCTGACCGTATCTTCCTTTTGAAAACTAACCGGTCTAAGTCAAGACTTAATTAAAGTCCCGTTAGGATTCTAATAGGTTATTAAAAACCTTCGTTCCAGATTTAGGAGCCCAGTAAAAGCTATCTGTACTTGCTGATTTGATACGGCTGGGATTGAATTTATATTTAGCTCAGGTAAATACTTTTAACTTATTTTCCCTATACGGGCTTGGGGTACGGTATATAAAATACCGCTTGGTCGGGCATTAAATCTTCCATCGTATGGTGGTTAATTGATATTGATCGGCCCGTTTAAATTGTTTTGTTTGCTTAAAGCCTTTGGGAGGTTAATGACCATGTCCCGGATATCCTTGGCATCATTTTACGAAATGGCCACGACCTAAGCGCGGGGTGTAGGCGTACACCCGTCAGTGCCAAAATAAATAATGTGGTGTGTCTATTGATCTTTAACCCGGCATAATCCGGGCTACTGAACGCATAAGGAACATGTAATCCTTTTATGAGATTATATATTTAAATAATTATCCCAAGTTATAAAGAGTTTGTGCCACGTGCATTCAAATCAATTTTATTAAACTTTTCAAAATGAGTCAGTTGATAGTATTTACCAGTGTAAACTGACGTATTTTCCAAAAAGGCTAAATGCAGGTACTATACGTAATAGGCTGGCTACTCCAGGCATCAATAATCAAGTCTCGCAAGCTTTAGATGTTAAAGTCTGTTGAACAGTGTTATCTTTCTATTCTAGATCCGCCTGTGGATCTTTTACTTTCCGTTGTAATACTTGATATTACTTTATATTCGGATTATAATATATTTATCTTTTGCTTCCGCTGTGCATTTATATTTGTGTTGTTTGACTATGATGATATCAACTACGTCACGATACTCCCCTACCGGGTCCACCGATGATACGTGGAAATATCGGGGTGTGACAGACTTACAGATTTTCGCACTCCAGCTGGTGAATATATCATCAAAAATAGTAGAAGGAGCCTGCCTGCCCATAAAATACCTGGACCACCACGAAGCTCCCATGGTAACTGGCCGAGTACTTAAACCGGAAAATAATAGCAAGAACAAATAGCAAGAACAAAAGCATAATAATCAAGTACATAAGCAATTATAGTAATTACAAATTGTTTACCTCGTCAACTCGTTTTGCAGAAAAAATATTTTACTGATCAAAGGCTTCATCGTCATCATCGGGAAGGAGATGTGCATAACCTGAATATATATATTTATTGCAAAATATTATCCTCAAAGAAACTAACCTGATTCTGCTTCTTTTGCAACATCAAAAGTCAAAACTTCCATGGGGGTGGTTGTACAGTTTTTATGGTTGAAGGGTTCAACCGGTTTAAAGGCTTTCTAGAAGAGGGGAGTGGTTGTGGTACAGTTTTTATGGTTGACCGGTTTAAAGGATTTCTAGAAGAGGATAGTGGTTGCGGTACAGTTTTTATGGTTGAAGGGATCGACCGGTTAAGAGGCTTTCCTGAAGAGAGGAGTGATTGTGCTACAGTTTTTATGGTTGACCGGTTTAAAGGCTTTCTGGAAGAGGAGAGTGGTTGCGGTACAGTTTTTATGGTTGAAGGGATCGATCGGTTAAGAGGCTTTCCAGAAGAGAGGAGTGGTTGTGGTACATTTTTTATGGTTGACCGGTTTAAAGGCTTTCTGGAAGAGGAGAGTGGCTGCGGTACAATTTTTATGGTTGAAGGGATCGACCGGTTAAGAGGCTTTCCAGAAGAGAGGAGTGGTTGTGGTACAGTTTTTATGGTTGACCGATTTAAAGGCTTTCTGGAAGAGGAGAGTGGTTGCAGTACAGTTTTTATGGTTGAAGGGATCAACCGGTTAAGAGGCTTTCCAGAAGAGAGGAGTGGTTGTGGTACAGTTTTTATGGTTGACCGGTTTAAAGGCTTTCTGGAAGAGGAGAGTGGTTGCGGTACAGTTTTTATGGTTGAAGGGATCGACCGGTTAAGAGGCTTTTCAGAAGAGAGGAGTGGTTGTGGTACAGTTTTTATGGTTGACTGGTTTAAAGTCTTTCCAGAAGAGGGGAGCGCGTGTGGTACAGTTTTTATGGTTGACCGGTTTAAAGGCTTTCTAAAAGAGGGAAGTGGTTGTGGTACAGTTTTTATACTTCGCATCAACCGGTTTAATGGCTTTCCAGAAGAGAGAAGTGGCTGTAAGGGGTTTCTGGTGGAGAAACGTGGCAGTTTTGCGGGATTTTTAATCTCTTTGGTGGTAGCGCGAGTAGGTGGCTTTATAGTGTTTCTAGTGAGAGCGGGGGTTGGCAGTCTTAATGGCTTATGGGTAGAGCGAATTGACAACTTTGATGTAATACCCCGAACCTTAATGTACTGGTTATAAACGTATGAATTATGTAATTTATATTTCATATATTTTTAAACGAGTAAAGATGATTGTGTGAAAGGTGAAAAATCTTGACAAGCTTTGGCTAATATAGGAGACCGTTTAATATTAATAATTAAATATATTATTTTTTTATCTTACTCCATTTTTAATGAAACTTAGGTTAAAACGTAGATAAAAATATGCTCGTTCTAATGACATATTCGTCGTTTTATAAAATGTCATATTTTAAAAGTTATACGAGAAAAACGAGTGAAGCAGTTGAATTAATATATATATATATAAGCAAGCAAGCTAGCAGGTCAAGCAGGCAGGTAGGCACGTCAATTGCATCCCACATCGACTAGAAAGGGTTTTGAGGTGCTTGCTTGCTTACTTTAAATAAGAGTCTCAGAAGTTTGTTTAGGTACCAGTTTCTTTAACAGAAACGCTCTAGTATAGAGAGTCCCAAGTATACGATACCCCGTTGGGTGTTGTTAATAGTCGTTTTTGGAGCGCGAGTAGGAGCAGGAGTAGGGAAACTCTACAGCAATGTGCCGTAGATAGTTTTAAGGTATGCTCTCGTTTACATTTATGTTTAGTTATTTATTATTCAATTTTAGTAGTTAATAGGAGTATTATTATTAGTAGTAGTGGTAATGTTAGTATTATTTTTAGATACTACGGTTATTGTCAGGGGCGGGTATTGGGTAGCCTAACCTTAGTTAAGCATAGACTGATCAACCATGCTTAAACAAGGCAGCACTAACCAATATCCAACCATGATAATGACTAGTTAGGTGTATTATTACCTAACCTAGGATTATGTAATTGTGTCAGGACCTTGAGACATAACCCAGTCGTACTAGCGGCTGTATATGGGATCCTATTATGCTTAATGAAGTGTGTCACTCTGGGAAGGGTAATAAGGTGTTGTACCCACAGGCACTTCGTGCTTATAAGGTCCAGCGACACACACTCATACCTATGTGACGGCCGTAGGGGGACACTGCTGGAGGACCAGTATGTCTCTTGTACGGTGGTTTGTGACAAGTCAAATGTGACCTATAAGGTTCAATGAGGCCCAACCTGACTATAATGTGGTTACATGTCCATATTGTGTATGCATGTAATGTAAACTGTGGTCTGTCTTTATAAAAGTTGTATAGTATGAGCTCACCAGTATATATCTGACGTCGTTTTGAGTATACTTATCTCAGGTGAGTCATGAGGAAAGCTATAGGAACTACTTGACAGTTGTGGAGTTTTAGAAGATCAAGGAGTTCTTAGTTGCCAAAAGCTTATAAATAAATAAAGTGTTGTACTCAGACTATTATAAGTTTTAATGAAAGTTTAGTTTGTTTCCGCTGTAAGTGTATCAATTGTGCATAATCACCCGGGTTACGGGGTGGGTGTTACAGTTGGTATCAGAGCCCGAGGTTTTAGCGAATTAGGTATTGTAGGAATGCCTAAGCTTTAACCAGTAGTTCTCTAAAGATTAATAGCATGCTTAGACTAGTTCAAATAACATGTTCTCAGGAAAAGTACTTGCATAGTTAATTGAGTGACGCTAGAAGAAGTAAACTATGTTGTGCCTTTTTATGTGCTATATATATGTATATATATATATCTCTATGTGACGTATATAGTTGTTATATTAGAATGATGTATCATATATACCAGTAACTCCTTATACTCATATTCCTATAGGAAGGAGACAATGTCTGAACATAGAGATGAACAAGGGTCTAGAAATAATCAGAATAGCAAAAGGAGAGAGGAAAGTTCTTATAGGACTCGAACTCCCTCTCACAGTGTCAGATCTCAGTCTAGTGTGAGCATGCGTTTAAACTCTGAAGATATTCGCAATATAGCTACGGAAGTGGCTAAGATAATAAACAATGCACAAACCAGTAATGTTAACCAGTCAAGAGAACGACCTGAAGAAAGCTCAGCTGCATCCACGCCAGTACAAAGGGAAAGAATGGGCGAAAGGAAAAACACTATTGCAACCATGCCACTAGAAGGAAAAGGTGAATATTCCAAATCAACGGAATGTACTTATAAGCACTTCATGTCCTGTAAACCTCAGTCCTTTGACGGAAGAAAGGGAGCACTAGAAGCTCAAGACTGGCTCAACAGAATGGAGTCAGTATTAGACATATGTGAGTGTGATGACCGCAACAAAGTACGGTTCGTGGTACATATGTTTGAAGATGAAACCCTTCACTGGTGGAACATTGTGGTCCGAACTGAGGTAAAAGAAAAGGTTAAGGAGATGAACTGGGAGGAGTTTATTCATAAGTTTCTTGCTAAGTATTGTCCTCCTAGTGAGACTGAGCAACTGGAAGTGGAATTCTTTCAGTTAAAAATGGGAAATAAAACCTATCGAGAGTATGTTTCTCATTTCAACGACATATCTCGACTGGTTTCTTATTTAGCATTGACTGAGGAACAACTGATCAATAGGTTTATTTGGGGTCTACCCTCTGAAATGAGGGTGTTTATCAAATCCAAATCCCCCAAAACTTTTGCAGAAACTGTTGAGGTTGGCGCCGTCATGGCTGCCGAGATGATTCTGCGACAGGCTGAATCTCCCACACCAAAAAGGAAGTGGGAAGAAAGAAAGGGGGACACCCGGAATAACAACTTTAAAAGGCCTAAAACATTTCCTCAATGTCAAATTTGCAAACGCTTTCATACGGGGGAATGTCGTTTTCCTTGTCCAAATTGTAAAAAGACGGGTCATGCTCTTCAAGAATGCAAGGAAAAGAAGAAGTGTTTCAAATGTGGAGACCCTAACCACATGAGATCCGAATGTCCCGAACTCAAAAGAAATAATAAGACACAACCAAATCAGCCAAAAGGGCGTGCATTTGTACTCACCACGGAAGAAGCCAAGACCAATACAAACGTTATCACGGGTACGTATCTCGTAAATGATATATATGCGCGTGTGTTATTTGATACCAGTGCAAATAGAAGTCTAGTGTCGACTACCTTTAGACCTTACTTAAACCAGGCATCCCAAAACCTAGATCATGCCTTTACAGTAGAAATGGCTGATGGAAGTCAAAGAGAGATAGTTGACATAGTTAAGAATTGTAAAATAAGCTTAAACCATGTTATCCCTATAGACCTAATGCCTATGGAACTTGGAGAATTCGACATAGTCATAGGAATGGACTGGTTGACACCATATCATGCGGAAGTTATATGTGACAAAAGGATCGTCCGACTCCGATTACCCAATGGCAAACAGCTAACTGTATCGGGAGACCGCACTGACAAGACTAAGAACCTCATCACGATAGCACAAGCACATAAATGCCTAAGGAAAGGGTATGTTGCCTTTTTAGCATATGTCGTAAACACTACAGAAAAGCAGAAGGTCGAGGACGTGCCAGTAGTACGAGAATACCCTGAAGTGTTTCCCGATGAGCTCCCGGGACTACCATCTGATAGACAGGTTGAGTTTCGCATTGATCTAGTTCCCGGTACATCACCGATTGCTAAGTTGCCGTACAGACTAGCCCCGACAGAAATGCAAGAACTCAAGAAGCAACTACAAGAGTTGCTTGACAAGGGGTTTATCCAACCTAGTTCATCGCCATGGGGAGCACCCATCTTGTTTGTCAAGAAGAAAGATGGGATGATGCGCATGTGCATCGATTATAGAGACTTGAATAAAGCCACTATAAAGAATAAATACCCTTTGCCAGGATCGACGACTTGTTTGATCAATTACAAGAGGCCATCAAGAAATGGGAAGTACCGAAGAATCCCACTGAAATCAGAAGATTTCTGGGGTTAGCAGGATACTATAGAAGGTTTATTCAAAACCTCTCAAAGATTGCAACACCATTAACCACACTAACCCAGAAAGCCTCTAAGTTTAATTGGGGACCTAAACAAGAAGAAGCCTTTAACACGTTAAAGCATAAGTTATGTAGCGCCCCAATACTGTCACTTCCTGAGGGAATAAAAGATTTTGCCGTCTACTGTGATGCATCTCACTATGGTATGGGATGTGTACTCATGCAAAGAGGCAAAGTGATTGCCTACGCCTCTAGACAGTTGAAGATTCATGAACGGAACTACACAACCCATGATTTGGAACTTGGTGCCGTAGTGTTCGCATTGAAAATTTGGAGGCACTATCTTTACGGTACAAAGTGCACTATCTATAGTGACCATAAAAGTTTAAAACATATATTTGGGCAGAAGGAGCTCAATATGCGTCAGAGACGATGGATGGAGTTATTAAGTGATTACGAGTGTGAGATCCATTACCATCCAGGTAAGGCAAACATAGTAGCAGATGCTCTAAGTAGAAAAGAGAAACCTCAACCAATAAGAATTCGTGCAACCAGAATAGAGGTTAAAACTAGTCTCTTAGATCAAGTTAAGAATATACAACAAGAAGCCTTAAAAGAAAATCATATTGTAAAAGAAAGAATGATTGGGAGACTGAAGCTACTAACAATGGGAAATGATAATATCCTTAGGTTCAACAATAGGATATGGGTTCCTAATTTTGGAGGACTACAGGATACAATCTTAAAGGAAGCTCATAAGTCTAAGTATTCCATTCACCCTGGCAATGACAAGATGTATAAGGATTTAAGGAGAGATTATTGGTGGCCAGGAATGAAGCGATATATTGCCCATTATGTGGAAAAGTGTCTTACATGCCTTAAGGTGAAGGCAGAACATCAAAAACCCTCTGGATACTTGCAACAACCAGAGATTCCAGAATGGAAATGGGAGAAAATCACCATGGATTTTATCACGAAGCTCCCAAGGTCAAGTCACAGTTATGATACTATTTGGGTAATAGTGGATAGACTGACCAAGTCTGCACACTTCTTGCCAATTCGTGAGGACTATAAGATGAACAAGCTAGCTCAAATTTACATCAAAGAAATAGTCTCGCGACATGGGGTGCCTGTATCGATCATATCAGACAGAGATAGTCGTTTCACATCTAAATTCTGGCAAAGTTTCCAACAAGAGTTGGGAACCAAGCTTAATCTAAGCACTGTATATCATCCTCAGACAGATGGGCAGAGTGAACGGACTATTCAGACATTAGAAGATATGCTTCGGGCTTGTGTAATTGATTTTGGTGGAAGTTGGGACACTCATCTACCACTCATCGAATTCACATACAATAATAGCTATCACGCCAGCATCAAAGCTGCACCTTATGAAGCTTTATACGGAAGAAGGTGCCGAACTCCTATCTGTTGGACAGAAGTAGAGGAAAGTCAACTATCAGGACCAGAAATCATTGTGGAGACCACAGAAAAGATCCAGCAAATAAAAGAAAGGATGAAAAGTGCTCAAGATCGAAAAAAGAGTTATGCAGATCAGAGGCGTAAACCTCTAGAGTTCCAACTAGGGGATAAAGTAATGCTTAAGGTATCACCCCTGAAAGGAGTGATTCGGTTTAGAAAGAAGGGAAAGTTGAAACCCCGATACATTGGGCCGTTTGAAGTAACAAAGCAAAGTAGGACCAGTGGCTTATCGGCTAAAACTTCTTGAACAGCTGGCAGGAATACATAATACTTTTCATGTATCAAATTTAAGGAAGTGCCTAGTGGACGAAGCCCAACAAATACCCCTGGAAGACGTACAGGTTGACGAAAAACTCAACTTCATTGAAGAACCACTACAAATCGAAGATAGGAAGGTTAAAAAGTTACGCAAGAAGGAAATCTCGTTAGTCAAAGTCAAGTGGAACGCACGTCATGGACCCAACGTTACATGGGAATTAGAAAACATAATGAAAGATAAGTACCCTCATCTTTTTAAGTGATGACAAATTTCGAGGACAAAATTTTTGTAAGGAGGGAAGGATGTAATACCCCGAACCTTAATGTACTGGTTATAAACGTATGAATTATGTAATTTATATTTCATATATTGTTAAACGAGTAAAGATGATTGTGTGAAAGGTGAAAGATCTTGACAAGCTTTGGCTAATATAGGAGACCGTTTAATATTAATAATTAAATATATTATTTTTGACATTACTCCATTTTTAATGAAACTTAGGTTAAAACGTAGATAAAAATATGCTCGTTCTAATGACATATTCGTTGTTTTATAAAATGTCATATTTTAAAAGTTATACGAGAAAAACGAGTGAAGCAGCTAAATTAATATATATAAGCAAGCAAGCTAGCAGCTCAAGCAGGCAGGTAGGCACGTCAATTGCATCCCACATCGACCAGAAAGGGTTTTGAGGTGCTTGCTTGCTTACTTTAAATAAGAGTCTCAGTAGTTTATTTAGGTACCAGTTTCCTTAACAGAAACGCTCTAGTAAGGAGAGTCCCGAGTATACGATACCCCGTTGGGTGTTGTTAATAGTCGTTTTTGGAGCGCGAGTAGGAGCAGGAGTAGGGAAACTCTACATCAACGTGCCGTAGTTAGTTTTAAGGTATGCTCTCGTTTACTTTTATGTTTAGTTATTTATTATTCAATTTTAGTAGTTAATAGGAGTATTATTATTTGTAGTAATATTATTATTAGTAGTAGTGGTAATGTTAGTATTATTTTTAGATACTAGGGTTATTGTCAGGGGCGGGTATTGGGTAGCCTAGCCTTAGTTAAGCATAGACTGATCAACCATGCTTAAACAAGGCAGCACTAACTAATATCCAACCATGATAATGACTAGTTAGGTGTACTATTACCTAACCTAGGATTATGTAATTGTGTCAGGACCTTGAGACATAACCCAGTCGTACTAGCGGCTGTTAAGCAATTGCTAATCAGGTGAGTCATCATACTTGTCTTTTAAACTGTGATAGTATACTCGTCCATAACTGGTAATAATGAGAATGTTGCAGTATGCATGTGTCAGTAGGGGTATATGGGATCCTATTATGCTTAATGAGGTGTGTCACTCTGGGAAGGGTAATAAGGTGTTGTACCCACAGGCACTTCGTGCTTATAAGGTCCAGCGACACACACTTATACCTATGTGACGGCCGTAGGGGGACACAGCTGGAGGACCAGTATGTCTCTTGTACGGTGGTTTGTGACAAGTCAAATGTGACCTATAAGGTTCAATGAGGCCCAACCTGACTATAATATGGTCACATGCCCATATTGTGTATGCATATAATGTAAATTGTGGTCTGTCTTTATAAAAGTTGTATAGTATGAGCTAACCAGTATATATCTGACGTCGTTTTGAGTATACTTATCTCAGGAGAGTCATGAGGAAAGCTATAGGAACTACTTGACAGTTGTGGAGTTTTAGAAGATCAAGGAGTTCTTAGTTGCCAAAAGCTTATAAATAAATAAAGTGTTGTACTCAGACTATTATAAGTTTTACTGAAAGTTTAGTTTGTTTCCGCTGTAAGTGTATCAATTGTGCATAATCACCCGGGTTACGGGGTGGGTGTTACATTTGAAGTCTTTTTTATGGTAGTAGGATTTGTTAGCTTTATAGCCTTTTTGGTGGTTAGGGAAGTTGTCTGTCGTACCAGCTTTTGGGTAGAGCGAATTGGCAGTTTTATGGGCTTTTTAACAGGTTTTCTAGCAGTAAGGATAGTTGGTTTTTGGGTGGCAGGAAGACTGTGGATTACGGCACGCATAGCAGCAATCTGTCGATCAACAACCTCAAGCTCATTTAACATGCTAGCTATGCGGAAGTTGGCATCCTCAACGAAACGATCAGGACGATGAAAAAGAATAGGAATAGGAAGATGATAGCGTGAAACTGCTGCTGCAAAAGCCTGATTAAGAAAAAAAGTTAGAAAGCTATATGTTTCAAAGTACAGTTGATAGCATCTGCCAAATTTCAGAAATAACAAAACAAACGAACAACATCTGCCAAATTTCAATTCCTAGGCAAATTCTAATTCTAATTCCAATTCCATGAAACGAACGCTAGCTATATGTTTCAAAGTACAGTTGACAACAGTAACTTATGACATTAGCGATTTACATTTTCACAGTCAACAGCAACTAGACTAGACTAGACTAGACTGACTACCAGTAAACTTAATTTCAGGAATGAGCTTGGTTTTAAATTGCGTGATGAGCTCCGATGCGTTTAGTCCAAAAATCTGATGCGCGATGCGAGCGCATCACGTATGTGATGCGTTCTTTATAAAATAAAAAAAATAGTTACAAATTATTTATACATAAAAACTTATAAAAACATACTTAAAGTAAAACAACTGACGTAATTAGAAGATAAGAGTTGTGTTTTTTGGTTCAAATTAAGCATACTAAGATGTTATTGTTAATTATGGAAAAAACCGAACACAGTTCATAAAATCTAGAAAAAAAAGCGTAAGAAACAATGTTGCGTGCATCAGGGCGCATTATGCGAAATGTGCGCAATATTCTCGCATCGGGTGCATTACGCATTATGCGCGCATTTTAAAACCAAGGCAATGAGTAGTATAAATCTATACTAGGATAAACTTAAACACCAAATCTGGAGCAATCAATGAGAGCATGAAAAGTGCATTCAACTGTACATCGCAAAATACATATCAAATCAATTACTCTAAAAAGTCTTGTTCCACTTTGTGTATCAACTGGCACACATATCAAATCAATTATTCTAATAATAAAAAGACGGGTAGGTTTAAAGATTCATCCTAAAACCATATTAACAGATCAGATCAAACTGAAGTCAACTGGTTTTGTCATTTAGGTTTTGAAAACATATATATCAATTTAATCAAGAACATCCCACATGTGGCAAACAAAGCAAATCTCCTAATCAGATTCCAACTTCCAAACATCATATTATAATCAACCCTAATTCCTATTCCTATTGCAATCAATCAAGAGAATATGTACCCTAGTACTGAAGATGAAGAGTGAGTTGATTACAGAAGAAACAAGATCATCGATTGCGATTCGTGACATCATTACAGAAACAATTAGAGAAACAAGAAGATCCATTGTGTGTGTATGTGTGCGATTAGCGATGGCGAGAGAGAGAGAGAGAGAGATCAGATCGATTGATTAATTGATTGATTGATTGGTTGATTGATTGTACCGCTCCCGCTCCCTTTTTCTTTCTTATATATACATTGCGCCAAATATTTTGGGTAAAATACACTTTTCGTCCTTAATGTTTGTACCGGATTGCAACGAATAACCTTTAAATTCAATAATTACAGTCACAATCCTGAATTTGGATAACTCGTTACATCTTTCGTCCTTTAGCACTAACAAAGTTATAAATTTCAGTTAAGTTGTCATTACATGGTAAAGCTTCTCAAGTTTTGCGTGGGAAACAATTTAGGTTCATAGATAATCCTTGTTTGTGTGCTCGGAAACACCCTTTAACACCTCAAAACTTATGTGTTGTTAAAATATTTATTATTGTGATTTTGATTGTTCGTATTATCACTTAAACTCATGTTATATTTCTATGTTTTAATGTAACTTTATACCCAACACATTATAATTGTCCCCTTATGACCTGACGCTATTTAACACCGTAATGTCAACCATAAAACACACCAAAAACCCACAAATAACATAATGAAGATTACTAAAACATATCTGACTGACTGATGTTGTTGGCAGGGGGTACATTCACCTGAATAATGGCATCTCCACCGTGGCACCGCCGTGAGATAGCAGGAGACCACCACCAAATCCTTCTCTCTAATCTCTCCTCTCAGACTCTCTAAATCATGCACTCTCTCTCTCTTTCTATATTAGGAAATTTAAAGCTTCTAAAGGAAGCTAACAGGATGGCTCTCCAAGAAGCTTAATAGGAGGGGGTTTTAAGATAATAATTTAGGCTTATAACGTGTGTAGGAACCAACTCGCATCTCGTCTCTCGTTTATCTCAAACGTGTCATTGTATTATATTTCTAACGATTTACAAATAATAAAACTATTTGCACTATTAACATTAGAGCTATTTGGTACACAAATAAATTGGTAGATATATTTACATAAATATTTTCCACGAGTTGTAATTATATAGATGTTGGCTGCTTACTTGTTCATAAAAAATCTAGTTATAAATTACATAATCCGACGCTTAACTATGCAAGTATTTAAGTAATAAATTGGATAGACATGGTATCTCGAATAAACAAAAAATATATTTTATTTGCTTGCGCTTACTAGCTTCCGAGAGAAAATCAATAAGTATCTATATCTATATACTTAATAAAGTAAGCCATTGGGGGACACACACACACACATATATATATATATATATATATATATATATATGAAAGTTAGGAACTTGAATACAATGATACAGATAAACACAAGACACATTACAACTAAAATTCTTACAAGAATACATATAAATACACCTTAAAAGCAAATTACGGACGATCCGAATATTCGGATACAACTTATGGACAAATCGGACTTACGGACAAATAAACGGACTATATAAGTATTTCGGACTATAATATGTAATATATCAAAGACTTGGTAAACTACGTTTTCTAAACCGAACAAGTAACCATATATATATTTTACAAGTATACAAAATATATTACATGGTTTATCTTAAAAAGGTATTGTTTTTTAAATGTATAAAGATATATATATATATCCTAACATCTAAAAGAACCAATCTCGATCGAATGATGCTTCCACAACAGTTTGCCCAAGCAAAACGAGTGGAATCCACCTTCAAGATGTCCGAATCAGTGATTTTAGAAGAAAAGTTAGTGCGTGTGTGTGATTCTGATGAAGAAGAGGGTGTAGAAGCGATTAGAGATGAAGGTACTTAAACGAGCCAAAAGTGAATTTTAGTATCAAATTTGACATACTTAAGTGGTGGAAACAAAATGCAAAATTTGATTCCCAATTATATCTCAGATAGCTAAAGGTAAATTCCTTTACCTTTTCTCATGTTTTTTTTTTATCATTACTTGGTTATATTATTGTTTTTTTTAATTTGTATAATTGTTAGATATTTTAGCAATTCAAATTTTCACGGTCGCATCTGAATCGGTGTTTAGCATTGGCGGTCGTGTGCTAGACGCTTATAGAACAACACTTGTCAACTAACATTGTTGAAGCTTTGATTTGCACCCAAAATTGGGTGGAAAAGTCAAGAAAACCAATTGTGGATGACATAGACGATATATTAAAGGATGGTGGCATTGCCATAGGTAAAGACTACTACTTCTTGACTTTTGGGATTGAACCCTATCAGAGAAACAGATAATTAAAGCTAAAACTGGTTCACAACAGTGGATTCATCATAAGCAGTAGTTTACACCAGGCTTTCCCCTTGAAAGTGTTTATAACATCTGATGTCCTCTATCCACTGTCCGTATACAACAGTTGTTGTCCTTCAAACTGCTGATGAAGCCCTAAAGACTGTTAAAGATTAAACACTGCTGGTTCAATCTACTGATGCTATCTAAGTACTGCTGTTGATTAAAGAACTGCCCACTCAAGGACTGATCAACTTTGAGGAAAGCACTGATAGTCAAACATCAGTGCTTGGCATGCAATAATGGAAGGAGAAAACAGTAGTTTCGTTTGTCACTTGTACTGTATAGAATCAGTGGTTAAGTTAACAGTGTTTGTATAAGAACAGTGGTTAAAGGTTGTTAGGTTGTTAGATGTCACTTTCATGGTGACGTCAGCTTAGGTGCTTCAGTGGTTTGTTTTGCCTATAAATGGAACAGTACCCTGTATTGTTACATCTGGTTGACTGAGTGAGTTTATCTCCTCCAATCCTTTCATCTTGAGCGATCAACCAGTGAGCATCATGCTGAGGGGGAGCTTTAGTATGTAAGCATATCTGTAATCATTTCTGTATTGTAAATCTTTCGACTAATGAGAAACATGTGTTTACTGAAAACTATTTCCCTTTGATTGTGTTTACAAAGTTTGTTTTCAATTCCGCTGCATTAGATTTCTGTTTTACATTCATTCATTGTTCACGTATTACAAACAAACACAATCATGAGGCCTCCGATTTTAACAATTGGTATCAGAGCTTGGACAGTCAAATGCGATCTAACAATCAATTTGACATAACAGTTCAGCTCAAAATTCATTGATGCTAAGGTTGATCGTATTTAGTTGAAAAACAGAGCAACGAATAATCACGTTCAAAGTTGTTATTCAAAAACTCTGTAAAACAACCAAGATGTCATAAGACACACAAAATTCTCGTAATATACAATGTCATGCATGAATTACCAATAGTTCCAGATCTGAAATTCGTCTGGTGACTTTGGTTGGATTATTCTCTCTACAAAATCAATTTCAAATACTGTTATGAAGTTTGTGATGTTTCTATCGTGTCTACTGCTAAGATGTTTACCTCTTGTCGACACTAATCCTTGTTTAGCTAAAAACATTTGGTTGTTTATTAACATAAAAAGAGGGAAATTAAAACTTTAGTTACTAGATCTTGTGTATTGAATAACAGGTTGAGAATCCTCAAAAGACCAAATCAACTTTGTTAAAAATATGTTAAGAAAATCAGGTGTTAAAATAGTCCAAATCATATGTAATGTGAGATTTGACATAAGCATGTGCAAAAATGACCAAGTCTCTCTAAACATTGCTATAAAATGATTCTGGTCTAAGTGTTCTTTCTATGAAAACCTCCTAGTGAGTATTTCAGTACTGACAGATGGGAAGGGTAAAATTGGAAAGAAGAAAAATCACAAAAACTCCTAAGTGTGTTTATCTCAAAACTTTTGAAATAAAAAAGAAAAGAGCATAAATATAAAACACTTTAGAGTCCACAAATTGGGTTAACGATGGTCATCAAGCAACTGTGTGTATTCTTTAATACAGGGAAGTTCAGGTAACAAAAGTATCACCAGTAACTAAAAACATACAAGAGGACTAGTCAAAACTTTTCAAAATCATCACATGGTGATAAGGCTTTTAAAAGGCTTTCAAAACTATTGTGAACATGTCTCCTCATTTTTGCAATCAACCGACAAGGAAATGGTCCCAAACAGTGGCTAAAATGTATTCAAAACTACTGACCATTTTCCTAAATTTGAGAATGATGTAATCATGATTTTATAACAAGTGATAATTGGAAATGTACCAGATCCTATTGATGTTGTTTTCAGAAAACCTTTAATTATTTTTCTTAAAAAGGTTTTTCTCAAATAAACAGGATATATTATTCTTTATTTTTTCTTAAGAGTGATATATTTTGTACTTTTACTTGTTTTTTATTGTAAAAGTTCAAACTCCTGTCAGGATATAGAACCTTTTATTTTTTGTAATATATTTCCTTGGAAATGGATCAAAAGGAGAATGGTGTTTATATTTGAGTCATTTCATTCATAAACTTGGATAGGGAGTATGGTTGTCAAAAGGTTGACCCTGCATGTATCCCATAATCATCACTGACAGATGCTGAATATGATACTGTGCTCTCAAAATTCAAAGTCACCTTCATCATTAGAGCAGCAGTTGTCCAAACCAAGTTGTCAAAGCCGATCCACTGATGCACTAACAGTTGTTGACAAAGTAGCTTTCAAATCCTTACCATCACTTTACCCCTAACTACTGTTGATAAAGATTCATCTAAAACGGATAAAAATCATCAGCTGTCAAAACTATCCATAATCAGACATCACTCTGTGAGGGATTGCTATGAAAAGGTTTGATTCTTCTGTCTCATGGTTCAACCTAAAGGTCAACTGAAAGATGTGCTAAGTTAAAGCATTTTTTCTTGAAAACTTGATTTTTAGATCTGGATTGCTTAAAAATGTTTTTAGGAAATCAAAAATCCATCCTTAAAAATAGCTAAAAATGAAAACCCTCATTAATCCTTGAAAGTCTGTCATAACCACTTTTTGTTTCAACCTGCTAAAAGCTATCTACTGCTAAAAGTCAACCTCTGTTCTGTCATTACCATTGTTAAATATTGTTGTCAAAAATCAGTACTTTAATCCACTGACAAAGGCTATCCACTGATAGTTAAAGTCACCCACTGTTTTCATTTTCCCTTGTAAACCACTGATAATTGACCCATCAGTGGTTACCCAAACAACTGTCATCCAATTTCGTCAAAGGTTGTCACGTGGACAATATTTTAGCCGTCAGATCTTTGTAACAATTGCCACGTCAGCATACACTTTTTCAGTCTATAAAACCCTGATCAAAAACCCCAAACAGGGCTTTTACTGTCGAATCGAATTCAAAATTCCTTTCTAAAAGCAGTTTTCCCCAAATACTTTCACAACCCTCATCATCTTCATTTCATCTTCGTCATCTCTGATTCAATCATGGTGAAAAAATCCAGTAAAACCACATAAAAGGATTCACCCAAAATTGAGATTCCGTTCAAATTTTCACACAATTACTTGGGTATCTTTGAAAAACCCAGTGAAACCAGAATATTTGATTCCATTATCGACACACTTTCATCCACAAAGTACAAAACTTTGCTCACCTACGATGCAAATGTCTATCTTACTACTCAAAGGGAGTTCTGGAAAAATGCAACCCTCGAAAAGGTGGACAAAGAGGTCATAGCAATAAATTCTTCGATAAAAGATGTAAAATTTTCTATCACACCTCAAAGCATCTCTGAAGTTTTTAAACTCAACGATCATGAAGGTAAAAATTCTTTTCCAAAAACAGAGTATCAAAATGATTTTCAGGAAAGAGGTTATGATGAACAAATGAAGAAAGATACTCTGCAGAAAGGCAGCTTTCCACCTGCCATGAGATTTTTCTTTCATACTCTTCTTATGTGTGTTTCTAATAAGACCACAGGGTTCAATGAAATTCCATTAAAAATCCAATACTTGGGGTATGCTATTTTGCAAAAAGAAAATTTTAATTATTCCCAAGAGATTTTTAATGACTTGGTCAAAAACGTTGATAAAAAGGCTTTCTTATTATTCCCAGGGTTTTTGAGTTATTATTTTGAGAAAAAGTTTTCAAAAGAAAATGCCCATGTGCTTAAATAGGGTGCTCCTTTTCAAATAAACAGTTTAACTGCAGAAACATTCACAAGAATGTTAAAACCTTCCAAAACACAAGCAGAGGTACCTGAGCAGACTTTAGCAGCAACCACTACTCCTCAGGTATCTGCTGTTGAGCCCACTGCTCCAGGTGATCATAGTAGCACACCCACTGCTATGAAATCCACACCTGCCATTACCAAAAAGCCTAAAACGAGATCATCCAAAAGGTCCCCCAAACCCACTAAAAAGGCAACTCTGGAAGATGAGATCCCAGAGCCACTGCTAGTGACAACACAAATGTCACCAATAACCACTACTGCTACTTCCTCACAGCAGATGGAAGAAAGATCTCCACCCTTGCCTCAAACTACTCCTGCATATTCACAAAAAGATCAGGTTGTAAGGACAGGGACACCAAATTATGATGCTCTAGAATCACTTGATTCTATCATCCACAGCCCACTTCCCGGGGCAAATTTGCTTTCTACACCTATCCCCACCTCACAAATTCCACCATCAATAAAACCCTTGTTGGAAGCAGTTGATATTGCCCAGACACAAATCAGTTCTTCTCAATCATCTGTCAATGAGAATATACTTCAACAAGTGACTGAGTCTGGTGTTTCTATCACTGTTAACCCACCAACATCAAATGAGGAGGCTACACTGCTGGATTTACCTGTACTTCCTGTTAGTAGTTCAAGTGGAGCAGCAACTACAAGTGTTGGATCAACAGATCTACATTTGGCCAGTTGTTTCATCAATCAGACTCCCTTAAAGGCAATTCCTTCTATAGCACCTCGGATAACTAGTGAGTTTGTTTTGACCACTGGTACCATCAAAAGGTTATCAAGTGTTGAAGGAAGAAGACCCCAGTACCAAGAACAAGGGGCATCAATGGGTGACTTTTGGGATTCGTTCCCTAAATCATACATTGATACAACCACTACCGGTGGGGAATCAGATGATCCCATTAAGATGGGTGATGATTTAAAATATCAGGAATTGACGGTTAGAATTGACAATCTTGATACATCTGTTGCTGAAATAAAAGATATGATTGCAACAGTTGTTGAAGGCTCAAAAGGTCCCAACCACTGCTGCTCCAGCTCAAGCATTTGCACCACAATATGCTCCTGCTGCAAATGAGCTTTGGAATTTGTTTCAACCACTGCTCATCCATCAAAACCAAGTAGTTGATCAGAAACATGAAATACAGGTTCAAAAGATCACTATGGAAGCAAGATTTAAAGATACTCAGGCAGATATCAAAGCAATAAAAGCTCATTTATTGAACACCATTGGCACCGCTCCTCCCACTGTTCTCTTCATTGATAACCCTCCCTCCAGATAATGCCAAAAAGGGGGAGAAAATCAAGCAGTGGAAGAAGAAGGGAATTGAAGATGGCCTCTATATTGAACCAGAAAAAGAAAATATGACTAAAAACATTCCTTTGCCAGATTGATGCTACAACAAATGCACTTGCTGAAGCAAAAGCAAGTGTAAAAAGGGATAGAGAGGCTAAGGATAAAGCCAGGTGGGAACAGGAGAAAATAGCTTATATGGAGCTGAATGCACAGGGTACTTCTGAGCCAAAGGATGATGAAAATCCTAAGGATGAAAAGAAGAAGCCCACTAGACAAGTGAGGCAACCCAAATCCACACCATCCAGACCCACAAAGCATGCCTCCAAACCACCTCCCAAAGGCTCCAAGCATCAAACCTCTACCCAAACAGCTGTTGTAACTCCTGTTGTATCAACAACTGTTGGTACATCAGTGGTTTCAGCAGTTGTTAAAACTAAAACCATCACTTCAATACACACCACTTCAACACACACCACAACCACTGCCCTACCACCACCACCTAAAATCACTTCACCACCAAAAACCATCACTTCAACTACATCACCACCCACCAAATCACCACCTGCTGAAAAGCAGAAGACATCTACTGACACATCAGTAGCTGTAATGACAACAGAGGTTGAAACACCAGTTGTTTCAACAGCTGTTTGCCAGTCATCTACCACTGCCCTCACCATTTCAACAATCACCATACAACCCATTGTCATATCGCAACCAAAACCCCCTTCACCCAAAAAGCTTTACACAAGGAAAAAGGAAATCTCAGGAGAATAATGATGATATACCAGCACCTATTCTTTTATCCTCCATACCTTACAATGTTATTAAACCACAACAATCCATTCCACCAACTCTAGTCAAACCAATAAACCCTGCTAATGTTGTATCCATTGCTGCAAGTTATCCACTGTAATTGGAAGCTGTAAAGGATGAGATGAGACAATTCTATACAGTGGATGATCCTTCAAAAAGAAGATTTCCTTCTCTCATGGGCTTCAGGAATCCAGCAAATATGGATGAGTATCTAAAACTCAAAGCCATGCAAGCTGATATAAGAGCTAGACTTGAATGTAAAGATCAAGGTGATAAAGTCATTTCTGAAAGAATGGAATTTTTACTCACTAAGGTCAAACAAATGGAAGATTATGCAAGAGACCTAAGCAAAGATATGTCAAATCTGCCACCTGGAGCTGTCCTACAAAAGGAAATGAGAAAGGATTATCTTGCATTTATCATGAAAGAAAATTTTTATCCAACTAAAGAAGAACAATTCAGTGAATGGCCACTCATTGCACTAAAGCAAGAAATAAACAGAATCAGGAGGATCAAGAATGATCCAGGTAAGAAAAGGACAGCTCCAAACTGGAGCAAATACAAAAAGGCCATTGATGATCTTACCTTGGAGTACAAAAAGAAGAAACAAGAGCTGGTGAATGCAAAGGTTGGAACTGCTAAAGTCATATCAAAATGGACAAAGGAATATACAGATGAGGCTTATGAAAGGCTAAGGAAAAGAAGGATGAAAGATCCTAACATCCCAAAGAGGCCTGACTACAAAAAGCCAAAACAGCAGATCAATACTTCTGAACCACTGTTCACATCAGCAGATATCTCAGTCATTGAGCTAAATCAAAGGAAGAGACAAGAGCAGATTGAAAAAGAAACTGCAGAAGATATAGCTGCAGTAAATGATATCATAAAAATGGCTTTCAAACAAATGTCTGCTGAAAATTCTGAACTAGCAAAAGCTCAGAGTACTATTCAACAAGTTTTCACAAGGCCAAAATCTCCCAACACATCTGTAAATAATCATCTCCCAAGAAACCCATTGGGTTCAAAAATACTAAAATGGATGTCTGATCAAAAGACCCATGTATTGACACTAGGGGTGTTCAAAACCGGATATCCGAAGTTTCGGATATCCGAAAGTCGGATATCCGAACATTTCGGATAGTAGATTTCACTATCCGAATCCGTATCCGAAATTTCGGATATCCGACTTTCGGATATCCGAAATTTCGGATACGGATACGGATAATGAAACGGATATCCGAAATTCTAAAACAAAAAAAAAATCAAATAAAAATACAAACTTTGTCTTTCCCAACATAATGAAAAGATCTGCTGTTCAAAAGAAACAAACCAACACAATTCAAAGTTCTAAAATAAAGCATAACATGTCCAAAATAACACATAACACAATTCAAAGTTTTAAAAGTCGAAATAAACACATAATCTTCCAAATCCAATCATCCGATTCTAATCCATCCTTCGAACTTCCAATGCACCATATAAAACAACCTGTAACAAATACAAAACAAAACCATAAGCAACAAATCTGTTCAAAGTTCAACTGAGACTAATCTGTTAACAAATCTGTAACAAAACAGCTTATAAACGAATAAAAGTACTAAACTAATCTGTTAACAAATCTGTAACAAAACAGCTTATAAACGAATCTGTTCAAAGTATGTTTATGATGTATATTATACAAACAAATTTGTGAACAAATATGTATATGATGTATATTATACAAACAAAACTGTTCAAAGTATGTTTATGTCCAAAACAACTTATAAACGAATCTGTTCAAACAGCTTATAAATGATGTATATTATACAAACAAATCTGTTCAAAGTATATTATACAAACAAATCTGTGAATCTACTGTTCAAAACCGTAGATTAAACTGAGACAAATCTGTTCAAAGTATATTGAAGGATTCAGCAGATCTAGATCTTCGATTTGATCTAGATTTGAACCGTGAATCAGATTTGAACAAATCATAAACTTAAAAAAAAAGTATAAACCGCGCGTGAATCAGATTTGAACAAAAAGTATAACGATGGTATTGAAGGAATCAGATTTGATATGGAAACAAACCTTGAATCTTCGACTTTCAGATCTCGATCTTTAATATTCGACTTCGTTCTTGATTCAGCAGATCTAGATCTTCGATTTGATGATGGCGTGGGGTGTGAGAGACTGAGTGCGGCTGCTGGAGTGGAGAATGGATTAGATTTAGGGTTAGGTTATAACTTTTAAATGGTATTTATATATATTATAAAAATATATTAAAAAATTGTTTCGGATATCGGATATCCGAAATATCCGAAATTTTCTGAAACCACTATCCGAATCCGAAAATTCGGATTATCCGATTTTCGGATATCCGAAAATTCGGATATCCGAATTTTCGGATAATTCGGATTCGGATATTCGGATGATTTTGAACACCCCTAATTGACACTGATCAGATCCAATGGAGAAGTAAAGCACATATCAAGGGAACAAGCACTGGGCCTGGGTGTTGAAGATCTACAAGATCTCCTTGAGCTTATACTGTGTAGAGATGAGGATGATACAAGTTCTATGGATTTTGAACTGCAATTTAGAGGACAAGTTAGGGAACTTCTGATGAGACAATAAAGATCCAGAATAATAAAGGGTTTTGGCATTATCTGTTCCAGGGGGAGATTGTCGGGTTGAACCCTATCTGAGGAACATATAATTAAAGCCAAAACTGGTTCACAACAGTGGATTCATCATAAGGAGTAGTTTACACCAGGCTTTCCCCTTGAAAGTGTTTATAACATCTGATGTCCTCTATCCACTTTCCGTATACCAGTGTTGTAAGAATCGCTAGGCGCTAGTCGGGCGGTGAGGTACCGACTAACGATTAATCGGGATTAATAGGGATTAATCAGAATTAATCGGATTGAGATTTTTATATGTAATTTTTAGTTACATATATACACACGCATTTTTATATGTAGTTTTTTAAAGTAGATATGTTTTAACCCATCATTAACCTATTTTTTTAAGTAATTGGAAGGAATTTATATGGTTTGGTCAAAATTTGGCCGACATCTAGCCAAAATTTGGCCAGAATAGGACCGCCATTGACTGCCTAGCTATTAATCGGCCATTAATCGGTGAACCTCCGATTAGTGATTAATCGGCGACTAATCGGAGACTAGTCGGGATTTTTACAACCATGCCGTATACAACAGCTGCTGTCCTTCAAACTGCTGATGAAGCCCTAAAGACTGTTAAAGATTAAACACTGCTGGTTCAATCTACTGATGCTATCTAAGTACTGCTGTTGATTAAAGAACTGCCCACTCAAGGACTGATCAACTTTGAGGAAAGCACTGATAGTCAAACATCAGTGCTTGGCATGCAATAATGGAAGGAGAAAGCAGTAGTTTAGTTTGTCACTTGTATTGTATAGAATCAGTGGTTAAGTTAACAGTGTTTGTATAAGAACAGTGGTTAAAGGTTGTTAGGTTGTTAGATATCACTTTCATGGTGACGTCAGCTTAGGTGCTTCAGTGGTTTGTTTTGCCTATAAATGGAACAGTACCCTGTACTGTTACATCTAGTTGACTGAGTGAGTTTATCTCCTCCAATCCTTTCATCTTGAGCGATCAACCAGTGAGCATCATGCTGAGGGGGAGCTTTAGTATGTAAGCATATCTGTAATCATTTCTGTATTGTAAATCTTTCGACTAATGAGAAACATGTGTTTACTGAAAACTATTTCCCTTTGATTGTGTTTACAAAGTTTGTTTTCAATTCCGCTGCATTAGATTTCTGTTTTACATTCATTCATTGTTCAAGTATTACAAACAAACCCAATCATGAGGGCCTCCGATTTT
Source organism: Helianthus tuberosus (assembly GCA_030545235.1). Lineage (NCBI taxonomy): Eukaryota > Viridiplantae > Streptophyta > Magnoliopsida > Asterales > Asteraceae > Helianthus > Helianthus tuberosus. Next base: position 125,090,888 of record CM060412.1, read on the forward strand.
AACAGGTTTCCTTATTATCATATAATGGGGTGTTAACTTTATTCGGTTCTTGTTTTTTCTATAGATTGAAGATGCGATTCAATAAACAAAATGACAAAGGGAAAGGGACGGTGCATGACAAGGCTTAAGCAAACTCAAGGAAATGGAGTTTGAGTGTGGTTCAATGTTTATACTTTTGCTCACATGGAGTTAGACTTTTATTTTGTTCTTATTTGACCTAAGTGTCTTTTAACTCTTGTAATATGAGGTCAATTTTTGTGTATGAGATGAGTTGCTCAAACTCATAATAATACCCATGTTTGGTATGGTTTGTGCTTGAAACATTCGTAACAAATTATGTGTTTTGGTGCTAACCATTTCCTAATGGAATGTTTGCTTCGTAATATATTTATTTTGTCTTCCAAGGCATAGTTTCAAAATATCAAACCCCAAATGAAAACTAAAATACAAAATAAACTCAAATATAAATATAAAAGGAAGAATAATAATGTCATATATGAAACTTGTAAGTGAGCTACGTTGATTTTTAAACAGTCATATGCAAACGTTAATCCCCAATACTTCAAAATAAACTTACTTTTGATTTCTATAAGTTGGTTCATGTTAATAGTACTAATCTATTCTCATTATTTCAGTACCTTATTATTTGGTATGTATCAGTGAAGCTTTTCTCTTTTGGATCGGTCATTGGCCGATGAAGAGAATGTGATTACATTGCACCAAATCCAAAGCAATTACTTTTGTAAAATTCCGTACCAAAACGGTATCATACCGAATAGCCGGTACCCAACCAGCATTTTCGGTATCGTATTCGGTATCAAGTTTTTATGAAAATCGGTTCCTGTTTTTTTGGTACCGGTCCGGTACCGTGCTCACCCCTAATTCTGAGTATGGTTGTTCGTGAGCCGAGCTGAGTCGAGCTAGAGCAAGCTCAGGCTCGGCTCGATTATAAACGAGCTGAAAACCTAAGTTCAGGACTCGGCTTGGTTTTAAACCGAGCTGGCTCTGATTGGTTATGCTCGATTTTAAAAAGAAAAATTAATACATAACTAGCTTTTAACCTAATACAATGCAAGCTAAAATCAAGTTTAACGACACAAAAAAAAAAAACTTAAATTTCAATGAAATACAATATTAGTTAATAGGCATGATAATCAACATTCAAATATGTCATAGATATCAAATTACACTCCAAAATACATGTAAATAATAATCAGTTTCTTGTAATATGTTATAATGTATATAAAAATAAAATATGTTATAAGTAAAATGATCCGAACTAAGTCGAGTCACACTACCAAGCGAGCCAAACAGAGCCAATGCGGCTCGTTACGAGCCGAGCTAGGCTCACTTTCTAACCGAGCTGAGCCAACTCGGCTTAGTTTTAAATCGAACCATACGGAGCGAGCTTTTTCTGAGCTAAATCGGAGCGAGCTTCAAACACGCTCCGAGACACGAGCTTTTTGGATAGCCCTAATCATGAGTTAATCCTTTGTATAATAAAAATACTAAAATATTTTAATACAATAACAAGGTGGGGATACGGAAAATTTGTGACTTGACACAACTTTGAAATTGCACAATACTGGAATAATAAATATAACTTTATTAATTTTAAAAAAATTAAGTGACTTTAGTGGAATAGGTGAAAACTTGGTAGCTATTTAACAAATTTGCCCCAATAATAAATGTAAAAGATGGTGATATTGAGGAAAGTCTAAAAATAAATGTTAGTGAACCAGCCGTTAGCAGAAATCTGTTTATTTGATTAACAGATCCAACATGAATACATGCCACGTGTGTTTATTTATGTTCGTGAAAGTTCATCTACGTTAGTTTAGTAAATAAACGAATAAACATGATCAAATTTATTTGTTCATTTTTTTAAACAACAAACATGAACTCATGTCATGTTTGTCAGTTACGTTTGTGAATGATCATTCATTTACGTTCGAGTATGTTCGTTCATTTACATTTTTTAAGTTTGTTCGCTTAGGTTAGTTCATGTTCGTTTATCAATTCATTTAATTAGACTCGTAACAATTTACGTCAAACTTTATTAAGCCCCTTTAAACTTATGGTTTTGTGACATAAGTTTGTATTTTTAAACCAATGAATCGGAAGTTGAATAATTGGCGCTCATAACTCAGGCTCAGCTACTGAATCATAAGCTTCTTATGTTTATGTGTGAGATCTTGAATCCAATTAAAGTAAGTTTTTAAGTATCCAATTGAAGCAATCATTTCTCGATGTTTACCTAGAATCCAATCAAAGTAAATGTTTTAAAGAATCCAATCGAAGCAATAATTCTTCGGTGTTTCACCTAGAATCCAATTAAAATAAATTTTTAAGAATCTAATCGAAGCAATCGTTCTTCGGTGTTTAACCTAGAATCCAATCAAAGTAAGTTCTTAAGAATCCAATCGAACCAATTATTCTTTAGTGTTTAACCTACCTAGAATCCTTAAGTTTATGATAATGTTTTAACCTGTAATCTTCTTGTAACATTATTTGAAGGAATCAAGTAACTTTCCCTTATATTTTGTTGTTGACATCAAGTATATGTGTACAATATCAATAAGCCATTTCTGTATTTTTTAAGTCTTAACTGTTGTTTAGGTAATCACTTGCCAAGCGTCGAGTAGTTAAGGAAAAGACGCATTGTCTATCTCTGTTCAGTTTTTTTCTTTTTTCGTTAAAGTTAAACGAATGAACACAAACATGTCCTTTTTATATCCGTTCAATTCATTTACATGTCTAAATGCTAGGAGAAAACCAAAGGAAAGTTTGTATATGTTGTTGATTAGGTACAATCTTTTTAGCGTTTTAAGGTTTCTGGAGTGAGATGGTCTTATACGTCCATAATTAAGAAGACATAGAACGTTACCTCTATACTCATTAAATACGTGCCAAAAAGTTGTTTGTCTGCTTTATTTTTACGTATCATTATAATTCAATCGAAAGTAACATTTGTCACATTTGATGAACTTTTATCTATATATTTGCAACTTTCTACTTTTGTTTGCATGTAGAGTTTCCGAGTTTGATGACTCATGACGCGTCTTCGGTTTTTTTTTTTTTTTTTTTTTGTAAAGGGTTACTCCGGTGAATTTTATAAATAACCAAATAAGTACAAAAGGTGTGACAAAAATGACACACTTCTAGTCTTGACATGACAAGACTAGGCAAACAAAACAACAAAGCCGGCAAACAAAACAACAAAGCCAGAAAACGAAACCATGACAAAACAGCCAAAGACAACCAAAAACAAACTATCCAGCTACAGACTCAATACAACTTTAACCTGGATCATTCTCCATGCTCCTAGACGGGATCTTCCATTTCTTCAAAAGCCTCTCATGATTCGAGTCCCCATGAAAGTTAAACCCCATTAACCTTAGCCGCACCGAACTTTTGATCTTCTCAGTCACCACTTGGACGGTACAATGGTTTTGAGAGAAAAGCCGATTGTTTCTTTCCTGCCAAATGAAGTATGTCGACGCTGCCAACACCAATCTGCATACAATGTGATCTATCTTCTTTGTATTTGCATTGTGTTCCATCCATGTCATAATAGAGTTCCAAGAGTTCGTTAACACTTCCCATATTCACCATCATCTTGATATTGTTCCAAACTTGCAAACGAACATTGAAAAAAGAGATGATCCCTCGAGTCTCGATTATACTTACATAGAGGACAGCACATAAGGTTTAAATTTGTTGCACTCCGTGTCTTTCCAAATGACGCGTCCACAAATAAGAGTTTGAGTTCTCGAGAATGCTCTCTCGATCACGTGTGGCCTTGTAGATAACTTTGTTTAGCTTATCATTTGTATCGTCTTGTTCTCCGTTTTTAATTGCGTTATGAGTTGATTGTACCAGTGAGTTCACTAGTCTGTATTGTTCTTGGTTTGGGTTGAATCACATAATAAAATCGTTTCATCAATGTTTATGTTCATGCCATAGTTTTATAGCTAAAACGTCCAATTTAAGTAAATAAATTTTGAATTTATAAAAGGTCTCTAAAAAGTAAAAAATAATAACTACCGATTCCCAACAAGAACAAAAACAGGCTCCAAACCGGTGTGCTGAACAAAAAACCCTGTGCGAATGCCATATTCAACAACAACCCGTTTGCTAATTTCATTCAATGATGAAAAATCATACAACAAACACTTCAATCAAGATCAAACATTTATAATAACTAATCTCCTACAATTTCAAGTTCTTCGAACACATGCGGAGGAAATATTTTATAACAAAAAATAATAATAATCCAATTCAAATCCTAACAATTTTCGCAGCTTTCACTACCGGATTTTCTCTAGCAATCGCCTCACGACCGGCGCTTTTGTAATCGTAACTGCAGTCATGCCTGTCGGAGTACCGGTGCTCACCACAGAACATATCACCGCACCGGCACCGAAATCCGGTCAAACCGACTCTTTTTCGGCAACCGGAGCACCGGTTAACAACTTTCACTTCCTTATCTATCTTCACAACCGTCCGATCTACCGTCAGATCTGTTGATTCGTTGGGAGAGGTTAGCGATACCGTTGACCTCGCCGGAGACCTACGGGAGCCAGATCTAGACCGAGGACGTTGCGCCGCCGTGGAACTGGCGGCTGTGGCAGCGTTGAAGCACTTTTGACACATATTGTTCGTCGCCGGAGCTCCGACGACGCCGCAGTTGTTTACGCATGGAGTTAGGGTTTCCGGTACAGATTTGAATTCTGTTTCTTCTTTTTCTGTCCTCTGAGCCATCTTCGAACGAAATTCACAAAGATCTGAACAATAAAAACGGTTATATCACCGAATTACCGTCGGAAGGTGTAATTTAGAAGCGTTAATGAAAATTTTCCGGCGAAATCTTCAACGAATCTGTAAATTCACACAGATCTGAACGGAAAAAACGTTGTGATATAGAAGCGTTGTCGCCGGATGAAAGTTTTCCGACGAGATTTGACTGAATCTGTGATTTCACAAAGATCTAAACGAGAAAAACGGTTACCGTTAAAAGTTGTGATATAGAAGCTGTCTCCGGAGGAATGAAAGTTTCCGACGAAATCTTCAACGAATCTGTGAATTTACAAAGATCTGAACAATCTGAACGATTAAAACGGTTATACCACCGATTTACCGTTAAAAGTGATATTAAAGCGGTGTTGCCGGAGAAATGAAAGTTTCCCAGCGAGATTTAATAGAATCTGTGAATTAACAAAAACTGAAGAGTAACAACGGTTATATTACCGGTTGATCGTCGGAAGTTCGCCGGAGAAATGGAGGTTTTCCGGCGAGAATTGGTTGAATTTTGTGTTGGGGGAGGGGGTTTATTAAGGGAAGGGGAAAGTGGTGATGGTTAAACGCGTGATAATCACGCAAATGGTGGTGGGGAATTACGGTTGTGTCCTTTTAGGCTTTTCACCTGTTCCCAGATGTGGGACCGTTTTCGCCCGTGACGAAAAGCTTTTGCCTTTTTATAAAGGATTTTATATCTTTTTTAGTTTTTTAAGATTTTTAAGATAATAGTTTTATAGTTTATGTCCACCGGATTGGGTTTTAATTAGCCCTGTAAACAAACCGAACGTTCATGAACTGTTCGTGAACTTGTTCGGCGAGAAGTTCGTTTATGTTCGTTTATTTAATAAACGAACAAACACGAACAAAAAATTTTGTTCGTTTAATTAAATGAACGAACATGAACACACCTCGTGTTCGTTCATTAATGTTTGTGAACGTTCGTTTATGTTCGTTCATTTATGTTCGTAAACGTTCATTTATGTTCGTTTAAATTTTAGTAAATACATAAATAGTTATATATTTAAATGAGTATTAGCTTCTCTAACTACTTATATAAATATAACTAATTAGTAATTAAGTTTCTAGTAAAAAACATGAAATTTTAAACTTTTTCTTAGATCGTAACTGATCACTTACTTAATACTTATATAAAAACCTACTTAATTTTAGCATCTATGAACCCAAATTTAGATGTATTTTCGGATAAACTATAATATATTAGACTTGTCTGTTTGTGTTCACTAATGTTAAATTGTGTTTGTTTATATTTGTTCAATCACGTTCATTTGTGTTCGTTTATGTTTATTCAATCGTGTTAATTTATGTTTGTTTTATGTTCGTGTGTGTTCATAAACTGTCCGTTTAGACTTTAAACGAACGAACACGAACATGCCCGATTTCTTAATGAACAAACACGAAAAAAAAATGTGTTCGATTACATGTCCGTGATCGTGTTTGTTCGGTTCGTTTACAGGCCTAGTTTTAATAATTTAAGTGAAATTTATTAACTGATATTAAGTTATACGAAATAGTGTGACATTTGTAACTCTTTATGTCGTTGTCAAGAGCTATTACTCTAACGAAAGCGTAATTATTTGTTCTCTAATGATTAATTAACTAATCGTCATTACAAGCTGAGCTTCTAATGAGTTGAGCTTGTGTTTGAACTCTACTAACTTAACAGGGCCGGATCTGAGGGTGTGCCGGCCGTGCCACCGCACAGGGCCCGACATTTTTAGGGGCCCGAAGTTTTTCGAATTTTTTTTTATATATGTATGTTGGGGCCCGATATATTTTATAAAAAACTGAATTAAAAAACCCCAACTTATAAACCCAATTAACCCATTAAATAGCCCAACTTGATTAATTAAAACCAAGTTCAACAATTCATTAATACTATACGGATCTGTTTGTGTGTCGGCCTTTTCCGTTCCCGAATACCTAGCCGATCGCAACCTCAACAAGAAATTGCTTTTGCAATTAAGTGGTGGAGCTAATGTTGATGATGGTGTTAATGAAGTTGACGATGATGTCAATGATAATGTCAATTATGTCGATGATTTGGATGAAACAAATGCTAACGGTGAAGAAGATGATGTGGACGAAACAAATGCTAACGTTGAAGAACCGGTTGTTGACATATTTAATCCTAAGAATTGGGATAAACTTAGCCCGAATATGAAGAATGTTTTGGTAGAAAAAGGCCCAAAACGAGATTTGACCATTGAGGGTCCGGATGAAGAAGGCAAAACCGGAAGACGATTTCGTTCTAGTTTTTATATTAGAACACTAACAAATAGGGAGAAACATGATCGAACATGGCTAGTATATTCTAAAGAGAATGAGAAAGCTTATTGTTTTTGTTGTAAACTCTTTAGAAAGGGGATGCCGAAGGGAGGATTGGATGACGATGGTTACAATGATTGGGTACATGTTCATCAGCGACTTAAAGAGCATGAAGTTAGCATGGAGCATCTTACGAATATGACTACTTGGTTTGAAATGCGTCAAAGGTTAAAAGCTAGCGAAACAATTGATAAAGTAGCCTACGAGCTATTTAAGAAGGAAAAAGATTATTGGAATCAACTACTATTGAGAATTATTGCTTTCGTTAAGTATCTTGCAAAATATAACATATCATTTCGTGGGTCAAATGAGAAGTTGTATGAAGAAAACAATGGAAATTTTTTGGGTTTGGTTGAGATGACGGAAGAGTTCGACCCAATCATGAAAGAACATGTTCGGCGTATCACAAGTCATGAAGCACATGTGCATTATCTTGGGCACAAAATTGAAAATGAGTTAATTCTTTTGCTAGCCGGTGAAATTAAATCTCATATTATTAACAACATAAAGGAAGCAAAGTATTACTCAATCATTCTTGATTGCACACCCGATGCAAGTCATCAAGAGCAAATGTCTTTGATCATAAGGTATGTCAATCACAACTCCAATTCTTTTAAAGTTGAAGAATCATTTTTAGGATTTTTTAATATTGTTGATACCACCGGCGAGGGAATATTTAAAGTTGCATGTGATGAGTTGGTGTCTCTTGGCCTTGATGTTGATGATTTGCGAGGTCAAGGGTATGACAATGGATCGAACATGAAAGGACCATATAAAGGAGTTCAATCGAGATTTATAGAAATAAATCCTAGAGCTTTTTACACTCCATGTGGTTGTCATAGTCTTAACCTTGCATTATGTGACATGGCTAATACGTGTGCAAAAGCTAGAGATTTTTTTGGAACCATACAACGAGTATATACCATCTTTGCCAATTCTACCAAGAGATGGGAAATTTTGAAAGACAATGTTAAAGGGTTAACTCTCAAATCATTATCTACTACTCGTTGGGAAAGCCGTGTTGAAAGTGTTAAGGCTATTCGATTCCAACTTTCAGATATTAGAGAAGCTTTGCTTGAGGTTGGAGACAAGGATAATGATATTAAAATTCAAGGTGAAGCCAAATCACTTGCAAGAACGGAAATTGGTGACTTTGAGTTCATAGTATCAATTGTCATTTGGTATCAAATACTAAGTACGGTCAATATTGCAAGCAAAAAGTTGCAAGGCGAGAATATGCTTATTGATGTTGCCATGAAAGAAGTAAAAAACTTGGTTAAGTTCTTCAAGAGTTATAGAGAAGTGGGTTTAGCTAGTGCAATTCAAATGGCGGAGAAAATTGCACTTGAAATGGATGTTGAACCAGTGTTTCCTCAAAAGCGTCAAATTCGTAGGAAAAGACAATTTGACGAGGTAAATGACAATGAAGTTGTTTTTTCACCGGAAGAAGATTTTAGAGTGAATTATTTTTTGACTATTGTTGATCAAGCAATTGAATCTCTTGAGTCGAGATTTACACAATACGAGGCATACGAAAAACTATTTGGTTTTTTGTTTCCCCAAACATTGAGGAGACTTGATGATGAAGACTTGAAGTCGTATTGTAGTAATCTTGAAGATGCTTTAAAGCATGGTGAAGCATCGGATATTGATGCTAACGAACTCTATTCGGAGTTGAAGTTGATGGACGTGTTTTTACCAAGTGAAATTATCACCCCATTTGAAGCTTTTGAATATCTGGCTCAAGTCAGTTATTTTCCTAATGCATTGGTAGCATATAGAGTGTTGTTGACGATTCCAGTTACGGTGGCATCGGCGGAGAGAAGCTTCTCAAAGTTGAAGTTGTTAAAGTCTTACCTACGGTCAACGATGTCCCAAGAGAGACTTAATGGATTGGCTTTGATATCTATTGAGAACGAGCTTTTAAGGAACATGAATTATGAAGAGTTGATACATAAGTTTGCTTCGGAAAATGCTAGGAGAACAACACGGTTTATGAACTAATGTAAAACAATCAGTTATTGGAAAAAATACAACGTTTTTTTTGTTTACTTTTATATATATTTATGTGTTTTTACTTTGGTATGTGGGGCCCAATTTTTTTTCTTGGCACGGGGCCCGATAGGGCCCGAGACGTTTCGGGACCGGCCCTGTAACTTAACCAAGTCGATATGGAGTTCTAGTATACTAAAGAAGCTGGGCTCAAGCCTAAATAAACTTGGTCTTGAGTTGTTAACATCCCTAAATGCATATCCAAGTTGATGTATGTTTTACAGTATATTTACGTATGGTTAGGCTAAGGGGTGTGGGGTTCGAGAAAGGGGAATCCCATGTGGCATCAACGCCGAAGGGGAACACCGCCCCCCTCCATCCGGGATTGGTGAACTCGGGAGAATCTCCCCGAATGTTAGTTGATGAAATGGGTGGTTATGATTAAGGGAATAGAAGGAAAATGGGAAGGGGGAACACCACCCCTTTGATGGAATTGAAATATGTGGTAATGATGTGGATCCTAGTGAAGAGTGAGGAATAGAGGTGCTACACATACACGCCTTATAACCTTATACTAAAAAGAGGATTTGGCAAAACAAAAAGTAACAAAGCAATTAATGTGAAATAAAAGCAATAGTAAAGAACAGACACCTTGAAACTGTTTACATGAACTATGCATCCCTTTAGCTAAACAAAATAAAGCAAACACTCATATACTATGGTTAAAGTGATCTATACATATATTTTTAATTGAAAACTTGATTTATCTTTTGAACGGCGAAGAATATAAACAAATAAGACCTGACTAGAATAGACTAAACGAGGTCGAAACAACCATTGCTAGAATAGGGTTTTTAAGCAATTAACCCAACTAAGATTAGCCCTACCTCCGTTAACGAACCATAAAAGGGAAAAAATACAACTAAATAAAAAATAGCATCTTTCTTCTTCTTTGTAGGATTAAAAATCTTCTCATTTTGGTATTTCCAAAAGACCCGCCATACTCTTAGAGAATAGTAACGACTAAGCTTTTCTTATCTCTAGATAACTTCATAAAGTCGTAATAATCTATAATATTAGCTAACCAAGTTAACCAAAATTATACCACAAAGAACAATTACAATATTAATTAACTATATAAAAGTGCTAAGAAAAAAAAATCCACATATCAATCATATAATAATTCAATACTTATAGTGTGACACTGAAAATAATAACCTTATAAAATATAGAATATAGAGTAAATTGCTAAAATTGTCCCTGATGTTTGCTCACATTTGCTAGATCCATCCAAAAAAAGTTTTTTTCTCATATGAACCACTGAGGTTTTAAAAAAGTTGCTAAATCCATCCAAAATGACTAATATCCTAAGAATACTAAGTTTAAAGAGGGGTAATTTAGTCATTCTCTTAATTTATTTAATTTACCCCTTTTTTTAACAGGTTAAACATCCAAAATGACTAATACCCTAAGAATAATATATTGTTTCTATTTTGTATATACAGTAAGTTAAAAACGTAAATTTATGTTTGTGGTAAAGTAACAAAAAATCAAAATAAAGCATGTTATGATTAATTAAATAAATTGTTCCGTTGCAGTTGCTTCTAGGTTTTGGCAATATTCAAAATGCAAAATGCAAAATAGTTTTCGATGGCTATATGCAGCGGCTTCTTGTTTTCGGCAATATGCAAAGGACAACAGCTAAGATACCAATGTTAAGAGTGTTCTCAAGTCCACCACGTCAGTGGCGAAGCTTGGATTTTTCGGCCGGGGGGGTGAAAACATATATACCCAAAAATTTCTATAGAACCGGGGGGTGAAAACGTATATACCCACAAATTTCTATACGAAAATTACATATATAACACTACTGAGCGAAAAATCCCGGGGGGCGGACGTCCCCCCCGGCCCCTCACATGCTGCGCCACTGCACCACGTCCTTGTTTACGCCTTTTTTTACCGCGCCCCTTACCCATGTTACCCTTCTTTTGTACTCTATTGACCCCGTTGTGAACGAAATTACCTTGCGGAAGGTTTTTACCTTCACGGCAGACTGTTTGGATATCCTTCTTTTGTACTCTATTGACCCCGCTGTGCAGCGTAACTAGGCGCTGACCCATATCAGTTGTGCAGCATAATTAGGCAATGTAGAATCGTAACGATGGGGCTGTAGTCTAGGCGCTGACCCATATCAGCTGTGCAGCGTAACCCAGTGTGCAACCCCTTAACACCTCATCTGTCTACAGTTAGCAACCATTCTTTAGCGTCTAAGAAAGCTGCAGTTGTACCAACAGCAGTTGCAGTTGTACCAACAGCAGTTGCAGTTGTGCAACGTCGTGCAGAACGAACAGCAGCTGTCGTGCAGAACGAACAGCTACAGTTGTGCAGCGTTGTGCAACAGTTGTGCAGCGTTGGCCAGTACAATGAAACCCATTACAATGAAACCTAAAAATATACCATCTAAACAGTTAATACATGCCAAATATACCAAAATAGAAACAATATATTATTCTTAGGGTATTAGTCATTTTGGATGTTTAACCTGTTAAAAAAAAGGTAAATTAAATAAATTAAGAGAATGACTAGATTACCCCTCTTTAAACTTAGCATTCTTATGGTATTAGTCATTTTGGATGGATTTAGCAACTTTTTTGAAAACTCAGTGATTCCTATGAGAAAAAAACTTTTTTTGGATGGATCTAGCAAATGTGAACAAACGTCAGGGACGATTTTAGCAATTTACTCTAGAATATATATTGTAAAGAAATAAAAATATATATATAGAGGGACGTATGTTTTTCTTATTCTTTAAGGGACTTTAACGGTGAGTGACCTCTTGTGTTTATGCCCAAATGTTGTTGTATGCCATTATACATGATTTACATTATACTGTGCCACTCTGCTCACTTTCTTGATATAGGTGGCTTCTTTTTCTATATTCTTTGACTTGATGTTTTGGTATGTTGTTCGCTTTGGAGCCGGGGGTCTCTCTGGAAGCAGTCTCTCTATCCCTAGGGATAGAGGAAAGGTCTGTCTACATCCACCCTCCCCAGACCCTATAAGTAGCTTTGCTATTTGTGGGATTTACTGGGTATGATTGATATATATATATATATAGTGTAAGTATATGGAGAAAACCACTTTTATTGAGAAAACCCGAGAAACTCTAAGCTCCCGACATTTTTTTTGAAAAAAATAACACATGTAATATACATGTTTTTAAGACATTTGGGCCAAAAAAAACAAAAAAGCGCCGAAGGGTTTTTTTTTTTTTTTTTTTTTTTTAAATTCAGCAACTTTGCTGTGTAACACGTGTTACACAAAAAATGCTGAAATTTGTTTTTTTTTTTTTTAAATCCCTTCGGCGCTTTTTTGTTTTTTTGTTTTTTTTTGCCCAAAAGTCTTAAAAACATGTATATTACATGTGTTATTTAAAAAAAAATGTCGGGAGCTTTGAGTTTCCTGGGTTTTCTCAATAAAAGTGGTTTTCTATATATCCTTTCCCTATATAGTGTAAGTATATATATATATATATATAGGGTGGAGTTATTGTAAAAAAGACCAAATGTGTGAGAAAGGTAAGAAAAAATCTCAACCATTAGATCTAAATTAATTGAAAAGGGTATGATTGTAAATGCATCAACAAATTCAAATATGGTAATCCTTGATTTAAGGATTTGGAGAGAGAAAATCCTTGATTTAAGGAATTATAACCGTCCATAACATCATTCATTTTAATTTTTTTTTGCATCATTCACAAAATCAGTGCATGTTCATGACATGGTGTTTTAAAAAAATTCATAGTTCAATTCATGGTGTTTTTACAAAATAATATAATACCATTCAGTAAACAAAAATATAACACCATTCAGTACACAAAATAACACCATTCAGTACAAGATATAACACCATTCAGTAAACAAAAAATAACACCATTCAGAAACAAAATAACACCATTCAGAAACAAAAAAAAAACACCATTCATAAAAGAAAAAATAACATCATTCAGTAAACAAAGTAACACCATTCAGTAAATAATATAACACCATTCAGTACAAGAATATAACACCATTCAGTAAATAAATATAACATCATTCAGAAAAAGAAAATAACATCATTCAGAAACAAAAATAACACAATTCAGAAACAAAATAACACCATTCAGAAAAGAAAATAACACCGTTCAGATAAGAAAAAATAACACCATTCAGAAAAGAAAAAAAAACACCATTCATAAAAGAAAAAAAACACCATTAATGAAAGAATATAACACCTCTGTATCATCTTCCCCACTTCCGGCGCCGTTCGAGGTAGATAGAAAGAGATCGCAGGACCACCACCACTGCCACTTCCGGCACCACCACCGCCGCACCACCACTGTCGATCCAGCACCACCACCGCCGCTGCCACTCGCACCAGCACCACCGTCGCTGCCACTCGCACCAGCACCACCGCCGCTGTCGCTCGCACCAGCACCACCGCCGCCGCTGTCGTGTTTGATTTTCCGATTGGCCGCTGTCGTGTTTCTTCTTCAGATTGATTATGAGAGATATCTTTGATCGTAGATGGAGATAATCTGGAGAGAGAGAGATATTGTAGGGATTTTGATTTACAGTTTCTATTTTTGAATGGATATAAAGACTTTATTACCCCTATAATTTTCAATTCAGTCCAAAAAATAAATCAAATTTTACAATTTGGTCCCTATTAATCTCAACCATTAGATCAAAGATCTAATGGTGTAGATTCTTTCTTACTATTCTCACACTTTTAGTCTTTTTTACAAGATCCTATCTCTCTCTCTCTCTCTATATATATATATAGATAGATAGGATCCTGTAAAAAAGACTATATATATAGGATCCTATATATATATATAGAGATATAGGGTTGAGTTCATTTCAGAACTCTAAATAACTACAGAACTTTCAGAACTCCTAGTAAACAATCATTTTATATACAAGTTTTTGTATTTAGGATCTTTTTATCATCTATTATATGTATTTCTTTGATTACATACATGTTAAAAGTAGTTTACATATGTTTAATTGCCAAAATTATATATATGTGTAATAACTAATTACATATATGTAAAAAACTAGTTTAAATATGTGTAATTATAAAATTACATATAAAAATGATAAAATTACTCTTAACATGTATGTAATCGTAAAAATACACATAATAAATGATAAAATTATCCTAAACATAAAAATATATAAATAAAAAGATTGTTTATTAGGAGTTCTGTAAATATTTATGGTTCTGAAATGATCCTGACCCTAGAGATATATATATATATATAGGGGAATGCTAAAATGAGAACCACCTCGAGTTGTAAGAACCGTGAGAACTACACAGTAGGGGGCGCGGTGGACCAAATTTTTTTTTCATAAACGTAGATGCATGTATAAAAACAACATTTGTAAAAAAAAATTCGTGTGTGTAGTTTTGAGCACCACAAGTTTGTATTTACGGGACCCGTAAATCTGGCAGGAAAATTTACGGTACCCGTAAATGCACACTTGAGGTGCTCAAAAACTTTTTTTTTTTATTTTTTTTTACATATGTGCTTATAATACATGTATTTACGTTTATGAAAAAAAATTGGTCAACCTCGCCCCGTACGGTGTAGTTCTCGCGGTTCTTACAACTCGAGGTGGTTCTCATTTTAGCGTGATCCTATATATATATATATATATATATATATAGGGTTGGGCTATATAGAAAACCCTAAATATTTAGGAAACCCGGGAAACTCAAAGCTCCCGACATTTTTTTTTTTTGAAAAAAATAACACATGTAATATACATGTTTTTAAGAGTTTTTGGCCAAAAAAATCAAAAAAGCGCCGAAGGGTTTTAAAAAAAAAAACAAATTTCAGCAACTTTCAGCATTTTTTGTCTAACACATGTTAGTCAACGAAGTTTTTGGAACTTGTTTATTTAAAAAAAAAAAAGTACTTGGCGCTTTTTTGTTTTTTTTTGGCCCACAACTCTTAAAAACATGTATATTACATGTGTTATTTAAAAAAAAAAAAAAGTCAGGAGCTTTGAGTTTCCAGAGTTTCCTAACATATTTAGGGTTTTTTGTCTAGCATTACCCCATATATATATATATAGGGAGCCGCTAGAATGAGAACCACTCCCAGTTATGAGAACCATGAGAACCAATCTCCACCAATCATATTATGCCAACAAAAAGGGTAATTTAGTCATTTACCCCAATTATCAAATCCAACCTCTCTCCAAATTAAATTCCATCAGCTTTTTTAAAGTGTCAGACCCTTAAAACCCACCTTTAGTCTCTCTCTCTCCTCATTCTTGAAACTTATCCCTGATGAAGCAAATCTCTCTCTCTTAAAAAACCTTCAACTCTTAATCTCTCTCTCTCTAAAATCGTTCAACACCAAATCTCTCAGTATCACATGTGGGTCAGTACACAGTCGCCGGCGGAGGCTGACCCCCCTGACGCCGCCGTGGACGGAGAAAGATTGGGGATGGAGAGGACGGAGAGAGATTGGGGAGAGAGAAAGAGGACGGAGGTGGGCCGACGGCAGCGCCGCCGTGAGCGGCGGAGGTCTTGGTCTCGATGAGGTTGATGATAACCAGTAGATCTGTTACTTCTACCTTTTTTTTTAATTCTTGTTTCTTTCTTTTCGGTAATACTCGATGAGGATGTTGATAACCGGCATGATGACGTTGAAGATGATAGATAATGATGGTGATATTGATGACGGTGGTGGTCAGACGGCGGCGCGGCCGCCGGAGCCACACTGTCTACGGCACTGGCAGTGGCGGTGGAGGTTATGTTCCGGGTCAGTTTGGGGATGTTTTTCAAGCAAAATCAGTTTTGTATGTTATTGTTTGGATTTGGTTAGTTTTACTGGTGCTTTTTCCTGATGCTTTTGAATGTTGGTGGGTTTTTCCTGATGCTTTTGATGTTCTGTTATTAAAATATCAAATGAATTCCACTCATCAATTAGTGCAGCCACTACCCACTCTTCAAAATATTTTTTGTAGATGCTTTTCAAAAGTGTTTTCCACGAAAGCTTCAATATATAATTGCAAATAATGTTTCATAGGTGGCCCAATTTGATCGGATGTGATATCGGAATGCTGTAAAAGACGAAAGTAAAGTTGACAGTTTTGGTGGGTTTGTTCTGTTTTGTGGAATTTTTGGATATGTGGGTTTGATCTGTTTCGATATGGGTTTGATTCAGTTGAATCTGGTGCTGGGTTTTATTCGGTTGAATCTGGTGCTTTTTGGTAGATTTCGACCAGTGAATTTGGGCGATGATGATGCAAAAAAAAAAAAAAAAACGGTATATTTTTTATGACGAGGGCGCGGCAAGGATGGTGGAGGGTAGGTTTTTGAACCTGCAACCCTACTTTTGCAGCCTCTGATTATCGGAAAATCTGAGCCAAAACATCGGTTTTTTAAGAATCCACTCGTTTTTTTTTTATTTTTGTTTGTTGGGTTTTTATTTTTTTTGAGGCGTCGATGATGATAACAATATATCTGAGACACCTCCTGAGTTTGCGATTCCTGGGTGCGTTCGTTTTTGCGTAAACCGTAAACTTTTTTAACGTAAAACGTAAAAACGTGAAACGTAAATCGTTAAAAGTTTTACGTAAAACGTTTAACGTAAATCGTAAAAAGTTTTACGTAAAACGTTTTACGTAAAACTTAAAACGTTTTACGTAAAACGTAAAAAGTTTTAACGTAAAACGTAAAAAGTAAAAAGCTCTACGTAAAACGTAAAAAGTAAAAAGCTTTAACGTGAAACGTAAAAAGCTTTACGTAAAACGTAAAAAGCTTTACGTAAAACGTAAAAAGCAAAACGTAAAATGTAAATTTTTTTAAAGTAAACCGTAAACGTTTTTACTTAAAACGTTTTACATAAAAAGTTTTACGTAAAACGTAAAAAGTTTTATGCCAAACGTAAAACGTAAAACTTTTTACGTAAAAAACGTAAAACGTAAAATTTTTAACGTAAAACGTAAAAAACCGACGCGTAAAACGTAGAAAAACGTTAACGTAAGAAACCGGCGCGTAAAACTTAAAAAAACGTTAACGTAAAAACGGCGCGTTGGAAAAATGACGCGTGAAAAAGTCGGGCATAAAACGGGTCGTAAAAAACGGTTCGTAAAACGGCGTGAAAAGACGCGCGTAAAAAACGTGTCGAAAAACGTTAACGTAAGAAACCGGCGCGTAAAACGTAAAAAAACGTTAATGTAAAAACGGCGCGTTAGAAAAATGATGCGTGAAAAAGTCGGGCGTAAAACAGGTCGTAAAAAACGGTTCATAAAACGGCGAGAAAAAATGGCGAGTAAAAACGGGACATAAAAACGGGACGTAAAAAATGGGGCGCAAAAAACGGGACGGCTTTGTAAAAAATGTGATGTAAAATACGGCGTGACAAAAAACGGGACGGCTTGTAAAAAAACGGGACGGCTAAAACGGGACGGCAAAAAACGGGACGGCTAAAACGGGACGTAAAAAGTAAAAAGTTTTAACGTAAAACGTAAAAATTTTAACGTAAAACTTAAAATGTAAAAAGTCTAAAAAGGTTAACGTAAAACGTAAAACGTAAAAAGTGTAAAAACGGCGCGTAAACCGGGAATAAAAAACCGCACTTAAAAACCCGGTCGCAAAAAAACGGCGTGAAAAAACGCGGCGTAGAAAAACGGCGCGTAAAAACGGGACGTAGAAAATGGGGCGCAAAAAACGGGACGGCTTGTAAAAAATGTGACGTAAAAAACGGCGCGGCAAAAAACGGGACGGCTTGTACAAAAACGGGACGGCTAAAACGGGACGGCTTGTAAAAAAACGTGACGCTAAAAACGGCGCGGCAAAAAACGGGACGTAGAAAATGGGGCGCAAAAAACGGGACGGCTTGTAAAAAAATGTGACGTAAAAAAGGGCGCGGCAAAAAACGGGACGGCTTGTACAAAAACGGGACGGCAAAAAACGGGACGGCAAAAAACGGGACGACAAAAAACGGGACGGCAAAAAAGGGACGGCTAAAACGGGACGGCAAAAAACGGGACGGCTTGAAAAAAACGTGACGCTAAAAACGGTGCGGCAAAAAACGGGACGTAAAAACGGCGTGCAAAATCCGGCGTGCAAAAAAAATTGTCTTTTGTTAAAAAAATCTGAATTTAAAAATGTTTTTAATAAAAAAATCTTTTTAAAAAATAAAAAGTAATATAATAAAACTAAAAAGTAATATAATAAAACAAAAAGTAATTAAAAAATAATAAAGTGAAAAAGACAAAAAAGAGTTATTTTACCAATCTACCCTTTTTGATTAAAATATAAAAGACATAATAAGACAAATTTTATTTAATATTAGTTTTTGTTACTTTTAATCTCATCCATCCATCAAGATGATCTAAAGGCTATAAAGTGGTTCTCATAACTGGAGGTGGTTCTCATTTTAGCGATCCCCTATATATATATATATATATATATATATATATATATATATATATATATATATTTTGTGCAAATGATTACGAGAATTAAATGTAAGGGACACGTCATTAGCTATCACATTCAAAGCATCACTTTTGCTTTTATGGAATTATAGGCGACGGCCAACTAAACCTTTGCTGTTTCCCAGCCACCCACCCCACCATCTTGTCTCTATATTTCTTTTAGCATTTGCAAAAGGAGGTTCCATCATCTACCAAGTACCAACTTGATTAATATAACCTTTACCTTTTATTTTTACAAACAGACATGAAAATAATCATTTTCTTCCTTGCAAGAATAAATTATAGCAACAACCAAAGCCGATTAATCTTACAAATATCAAAGCTATTATTAAGTTTAGTAAAGAATGAGATATGCCGACGTATGCAAATCTTATTTCTATATCTAAGAATAGAGCTTGCAAGAATAAAATCATATATGGTTTTTTAGTATGATATTATCAGATAAATCGAGTTTTTTCACAAACTAGTGTTGGTGGAAAACTTATTTACCAAAATGGGTGATTTGAAAATTATTTACCAAAATAGGTATTTTTCTAAATTATACTTTTTCTCACTCCTATTTATAATAGATAGAAATATCTTCTGTTTAAAAATATGTTCGTTAACAAGAGCGGAGAAAAAAAATAGTTAAGCTTTAAAAACAATTATAAAACATTTTGTTTGATCATGAAATTCTATAGAAAATTAATATATTTTATAAATTCTTTAATTACATGATTTCTTTAACTATTTTAAATGTTTCTTAAAAATGACATTATTTATTCTTTCATATTTATTATATTTTCTTAAAATATTTTCTTTTGTAAAAGCTTTTGTTTTTTTTTTTCCAATTTTAAAGAAAAAATATCTTTTGTTTCTCGATATTAAGCTGGCTTGAGACGATTTTGTTTTCTTTTAAAAGTTTAATCACACAAATGTTCTTTCTATTGTTTTATCACTTTCTCTAATTTTTTTTATCCATAAACCAGAAAAGGAACAAAAATAAATTTAAATGGTTCAACATTTGATACTATATTTACCTTTATTCAATTTAAAATGTCTTCTCGAATTCATTGTTACGTAAAATAACAAAAAAAAAAAAAAAAAAAAAAAAAAAATAATAATAATAATAATAATAATAACCTTCAGTAATGTTAAACCTAAATCGCTTAGTCATAGTTTAAAATATAAAGTCAAAAACCTTTTTTTATTAATTTTGAAAAAAGTTGGATAACAAAAACTTTCATAAACTTTTTTAAAACTTTACTATTTTTTTCCTCAGCTCTTGTTAATAAAAATATTTTTAAATATAAGATATTCTATCCAATACAATTAGGAGTGAGAAAAAAGATATTTTAGAAAAATACCCATTTTGGTAAATAATTTTCAAATCACCCATTTTGGTAAATAAGTTTTCCACCAACACTAGTTTGGAAAAAAACTCCAGATAAATCACGAGTCACTAATTTCAACTACGATAAGTGTAGACACGTGATACATGATAGAATTCATTAAACTTGGAGTAAATTACGTTTTTGGCCCCTGTTGTTATATCACTTTTACTATATTAGCTTAAAATAAGAACTTTTAACATATCTGTCCCCATGGTATCTATAACTAACCATTTTGGCCCCTAAGTCTAGAGATCATGGGGCCAAAATGATTAGTTATAAAGACCATGGGGCCAAAATGGTTAGACTTAAGGGCCAAAATGGTTAGTTATAGACAGTGGCGTATCTGAGAATTCATGTACCCTGTTCGAGGTAAAAAAAATGTGCCCTTATATCTTAACGATAAACAAGGCATTTACAAAAATGACAAAATCGTATTATTCGATAAACAATGTGTAACATTCGCCAAAAACGGATCTCCGATACCCATCCGTTTTGAAAACCGGATCCTAAACGAACTTTTTTTATTTATATTAGATGTCGCGTATTTAGAAATTACTATAACTAGTTTTTTCGGGTTTAAAATATTAATTTTATGAATGAAACTTGTTAGTCCCGTTAATAATTACAAAAGAAATAACTAACCTATTTATAAATTTTAGATTAAACTAATTTCCTAATTGAAGGGACTGATTTGATAATTCTTTAGAACTTTTAAGTGCAGGGACCAGTTGTGCATCTATTGGAAACTGTTAAATGAAACTCAATAAAACTAAAAGTGAACCAAGGGACTCGAACCCGGGTCTCACCGGGCCCAAAGAACTAATCAAAACACACACGCCACTGCACCAAAGATCATTTTATGTATATTGTTTGATTCGATTTCTATTTATTAACATATATACATCAGTTTAAAAAAACACGTGCCCCTCGAAATCACGGACCCTGTGCGGAAGTCCTCCCCGCACACCCTCATAGCCGCCCCTGGTTATAGAGACCATGGGGGCAGATATGTTAAAATTTCTTATTTTGGACTAATATAGTAAAAGTGATATAACCATAGGGGCCAAAAACGTAATTTACTCTTAAACTTAAATACACAACTCAAATGAAGATTTGGCTATATGAGTTTATATATGAATTTGATGACCTAAAGTGGGATGTTGAGTAAAATTGTGTTTTAGTCATCACTAGCTGATGACAATTAACTAAAGTAGTTATTGAATTTGGTTCATATCAATATATGTGATTAAAATATGAAAATTTTGGTTTTTTGTCAAATTTACATTTGTGCCAAATTAGGCTCAAAATGTCAAATAAGTGAATTGCTTGGTAAAGCTGGTTTATATTACTATCAAATGATCATTTACACTTATTTGTGTTTATGGTTTTAAAATTACAAATAGAAGTGACTAAACTCGCATTTTATGTTTATGTGTGATCTTCCTATGTGGATTACGTGGATTGATTTGTGATTACCCATGTTGACCCCTCATACCGGCCGCTATTCTATGTTTTGACTTTTGACCACTGGAGTTCATGGATTTATTTTTGTTTGACTGAGCGAAAACTTGCTAAAAAGAAACCCATCATAAATTGTTGCCACTCAAGCATATGCTTAACTGCAGAGTTCTTATCTTATCCGTAGCTAACGTGCCTAAAACATTTTGGAAAAGATGGTAACTTGAGAATTGATATTATTTCAATAGTGGCTTAAGAACTTTTTTTTTTCATTTGTTAATTGTTATAGGGTCAAACCAAATAGGTCAAGCAACGTGAGGTGTGTCAAAAGAATAAGAGTGAGACTATAGCTTCCCATGTTGTATTCCAACCTTTACGTTGCAATGAATTTCATCGGTAGACTTCCTAAATCCAATGAGTAAAGATACGAATTACAACCACTTTAAGGCACCAAGTCAAATTAAATTATTATGATCAACAATTACTTCGGATACAAATCAGTATGTTGGTAACCAAGGGCGTAGCTTTGTGGGAGCGGGAGAGGTCGGCCGACCTCCCGAACTTTTCGCTCGGTAATGGAGAGTATGTAGTTTTCGTATAGAAAATTTTTGCTATATACGTTTTTGACCCCCGGTTTTATAGAAATTTTTGGTATCTACGTTTTCGACCCCCCGGTTGGAAATCTCAAGCTTCGCAAAACATGTGTCGTGTTGCATTAAATAGGTCAAACACAACACGATACGTTTAACAAGAAGAGTGAATCAGAATATGACACTTATTGACACATTCAACTAAGCAAATCTTTTTTCTTAAACATCAATACAAACATGTTTAATAAGCGGGTTAAATGACACGGTATATTTAACACAATCAGATGTAATTATTTTAATAATATGAATGACACGCCATGACACCTTTAACACGATTTTTTGTAAATAGTTTAGTCACGAATGACACCGAGCTTTTAACAAGATTACTGACACTATTCACTAAATGCGATTAAAAAATAAGACGCAATTAACACCATAACAAAAAAGTTACCAAAACTGCAATCCATATTTAGTTAATGTAAATCATTCATAAAACTATTAAAACTATGATGTTTTGATAAACGGGTCATAAACGTGTCGACATATTAACTTATTTAACACGATAAGTTAAACGTATTGTACGTGTCAAAAACGGGTTATTAAGCTGGTTGAAACCATTTAGACACGTTTTTAATTGTGCTATTAACATGTCAGCTTATTTATGACCCAAATCTGTTTACCTCAAACATTGATCCTCCACCTTTACAAATTACAAGTTTCATACAATCCAAGATACACAACATTTACAACATTTGATGAGTTTATGTGTGTGATAAGGACAATGCAATACGGTTGTTAAGGCACTTTTTGACTCGTGCTCAAAATCATATAAAGCAATTTGCAGATTGCCAACGTACTGAAATATCTTTTGAATTAGGGTATTGAGTTTACCTGAGAGTCTATATCCATCAAGTCGCCGTCTCGAAGGGTAATACTATGAGTTTCACATTTTTTTTCTTTTCTTTTCATAACTTAACCTATAGAAGGTATATCCACTAAGTCACCATCTCAAGGGTAATACCATAAGATTCACTTATATATCTAGCTCAATTAATGGAATTATGGAGTTTTTTTTCAAGTGCCACCATATCCGAATTTATTTCATAAAAAAATAAGGTGTGTCATTTAATTAAAAAAACTTATGGGTTTTTACATACAGTGGTTTCTTTTATACTATCAACAGTTACAGTTTTAGTTTTTCTATTATAATTATAGTTTTGTGACATTATATTGTTCGGTTTATTAACTTTCAAGACATTATATGGAATTCGCATGCCAAGTTTCCAAATTAAACTATACGTCATCATTTGATTGTTCCTTAAACAAACATAGAAGGTTATTGAATGAAAATGATAACTAATACGTTGACATTATTTTACTCAATTACATACTTTTGTTTTTAGTAAAATAGAAAAGATAAGTTAATGTAATGAATACTATTATTAATATATTGAAAATTTAAGATTACGGTTTTTTTTATTACCGACTTTCCCTAATAGTAACAACTATATTCCATTGTTGGTATGTTTTGCAATGACAATAAATAAAAAAAACAAGGGCAATTTTTATCTAGAGTTGGTTTGTATTTGAATTACCCTGTCTTCAATCATGGCCAATTGTATGTCGCTAGGTCAAGAGTAAAAAGCAAGGCCGGTTTAAAATTGTTAATAATAGATAGGATGCCAATGTTACGAATAAAACATCTAACGTCGTGTACAAAGAAGATTTTAGAGATTTATGAATAATTCATGTATTATGTTAAATACTTGATTGTATTTGTGTTTCACTTTACAGTTTCAAAATGATTAAAGAAGTTTGTTATTCATTTCATCATCATCATCATCATCGTACTCAGTATATCCCACCTATAGCAAAGCTAAGGTAGGGTCTGAGGAGGGTGGGATGTAGACAGCCTTACCTCTACCCCGTAGGAATAGAGAGGCTGCTTCCAATGAGACCCCCGGCTCGATTGTGGTTTTGCATCAAGCCTTGGACATAAGGCACATAACACTCAGCAATTGAGACAAACGCCAATTGGTGCATGTACCCCCTTGTCTTTCGGCTATCAACGCCACCACATGATGCCTGATTAACGATCCCCTCTTTTTAACGTTATTTTCACGAAATTAGTAAAATAACGTTAAAAATTAGTGCACTTTTGCTTTTGCCCCCCCGAGCGCCCACACATATATTACATTATATGAGCAGACCGCAAGCGGGGCTCTTTGTTATTCATTTATTATTTACAATATGTTTCCTTACTAAGCATGTGTATCACAAAGGTTGTTAAGCTCGCATATCACGCAGGTACTTAACCTAGTATATAATAAAGTAAAATCTATAAAGAGACTATAATTTAGTTAGATAAACAAAATGCCTAACTAATCAATAAAAAATTAGATAACCTTATAAAATTAAAGTGATGAGATAAAACAAAAGAAAATTTAGTTAGATAAACAAAATGCCTAACTAATTAATAAAAATTTAGATAACCTTATAAAATTAAAGTAACGAGAGAAAATAAAAGAAAAGAAAAATTAAAGAGAAGATAAAAAAGAGAAAAGAAAAGGAAGAGAGAAGAACGGTGAAAATAGCATATTTTGTTACTTTAATTGTAAGAGAAAAATAGTTATTTTACAAAAAGTGAATAAGAATGTTAACAATTAGTGAAATTGAAAATGATGAAGTTCGTAGAAAAACTCTAAACGCAGAGAATAATTAGTATAATTACTGAAGATTAAAGAGAAGTGCAATTTCAATGTACATAAAAGCGGAAAATAAAAGAGGAAAATGTAACTTTGTCATGATTCTATACAAATCCTTAATCTAAGGTCAATAATGTAAATTAGAAAGGACTTCCGAATATTGACACAAAATCTAACAAACTCTACACCTCTTAATAGTTTGAGATTGAGAACCCTAACCCGAACTATCATTGATCGTAGTCAAACAAACAGCATTTGAGTGAGTCGGTGAGTCGATAGGAAACCCCCTACGCTAGGTTACTTGAAAAATGTGGTTTATAAATCACAACACAAGAACAATGAATCAAAATCAATCGTATAGTATGGATTTAAACAAAACAATATCACAAATAAAGTACTAGTCACACAAACTCATGTAAACCAGTAACAATCCTTATGTAAATTCTAAATACTGTATACGTTTCATGGACATCCCTAATTAGGTTGTTTAATGATGTAAAACCTCAAATGAAACATCAAAAAAGAAAACTATATTTATAGACACCCATTTTATTTAATTTCATAATGACATGGAACTCGGATAACATTAGCCATCAACATCATAACACGACACGACATGGCACAATCAAGAAACTCGACTACCCACATATGACAAAAGACGAGACAAAGCACAAGATGAACCACAACAAACATCAATCAAACCAAAGCATAAGACAATCACTTTGACATAAACTCGGATGATAAAACAAGATGCAAGAGTTCATTGGTATGCAAAGGCCACGCCACCCTAAATATCATTTCATCAGTCACCACACACCAGAACCATATAAAGCAACTATAACAAACCAACATATGTTTCTCGACTGCTTCATATCTTGTCAAGCTTTTCAGCCTTCACCACAGGGTTAGCTTTCGCTATGGCGTCTTTTGCAGTCGCCCGGTAGTCAAACTGGCAGTCATGCTTGTCGGAGTACCGATGAACAGAACAGAAAACATGCCCACATCGACAACTGAAACCAGTTAAACCCACACGTTTCCTGCATGTTGTGCATCTAGAAGGACCTTGGCCCTGACCCTGAACTTCTTTCGGCTTCTCACTGCTCTCGGCTTGAACTTGTGGTGCAGAAGACGGTTGGGTCGATAGAGCCACCTCTGACCCTGCTGAATTGGGTAGCACCGTAGTTTTGTTGATGTTTTGTCCGTTGACGATGCTTTTGATCGAAGATGCGGCAAGTTTAGCCTCTTCTTGCTTCAAGATCATGTCTTTGTGACACTTTGAACACATGTTCATGGTTGCTGGGGTGCCGAAGAATCCACAGTTGTTGACACAAAGGATCGGAGCTTCTAGAGTGGCTTGGCATCCCGTGTCGTTTTTCTCCATTATTCAGCCGTCCTGCATATACCATTAATATTTGTATAACGTAAAATTTAAACACTAAAAGTGACAGACGGTTTGGGTAATTAGTCAAATCAAGTATTTTTTATACTGTTTAGAGCAGGTTTAGTTGACCCAAACGACGTTTTGCACAAAATCTATATAAACAGTGTGTTAAACATGTTTGCAAATACTATATTATTACAATATTAATATGAACTTTTTGATCAAGTGACAGAGGTGGTCATATGCATTTAAATTACATGCCATCCTGTTCGACCCTTTTCCTTTTTTACCAAATATTTTGATTCACGTCATTTGGCCCATTACAAGATAACAGATAGATACATTACAAACTCATCAATTCTTCACTTAAGTTCAAACAAGTACAAAAAGATTCTAAGATTTATGTTTACTAACAGTTTCATGTAGTGTGTCCCACTTATATCGTTCAGGAAACAACAGCGATATGACAAGTTAATTCATGGAACAGATAGTTGAAAAGGGGACCAACAAGAGGAGAAGATTGGCAGCAGCGGGTGCACCAATAATGGACCTCAAAATGCCTGATGTGAAATTTTTTATGCATCAGATAGAAAAGAGGATAATGGTGGACGGTAGGAAAACACGCAGCCCGTTCAAAATCCATGGGATTGGGATTTGGGAGAACCGAAAAACAAAATTCTTGATCAAGAAACTTAACTAACATCAATAGACTTATAAGGTAGCAGCATTTCAGACTAAATTATCCTAAAAGTAACAGTTACAATAAGCAGCTAATACTGCTGCTAATATTATGCAGGCATTAAACAAGAAACGAAGATGTATGTGTGACTTGGTGAGTTGGTGTATATCAACTATCAAGTTGTGGTTCTCCTGTGATAATACATTACCATAAATGACGCTAAATCATAAAATTTAGGAAGTGTCATGATAGACTCGGGTATAATCGATATGTTTTATTGGATAGATATTATTGATACTTCTATTAGACAATTATTACTTTATTAGTATTTGTATTAAAATTTATATAATTTAGGATTACTAGTTTTAGTAGGATACACGAATACGGATTAGTGTAAAGAAAATCTATAAATAGAGATCAGAAGATGTAAAAAACTATTTCGTTTGCGCCTGATTTGAAACAACCACAAAGAATACCCCACCAATCAAAAGCATAAGAACGTTTATGAATAAGACAACGGTTGATTTGACCAAGAAGCCATCTACATTCAGTTTTTCTTGGTTTCCTATTTTCCTCGATAAATCTTTTTTATTATATCCATCTAGATTTTCCACAGCTTCTCAAATCCTCCTCCAAATAGTAAAATAAAAGATATGCTTCTACTTTGTTGATGACCGAAAAATCTAGATCTTTATGGCACATTATTAACATTCAAAATGTCACATTGTAAACAATTAAGCATGACCAATATATTCACTAAGTTAAAGAAAATGAAAGTTGATCAAGTTTACTTGGGTTCTAGATACGGTCAGCATTCAGATAAAAACACAATCAAATTTTGATTCTAGGCCTTACTAGTTGATCAATTTCGGGCATGTTCACTTAACACCGAATTCACAAACATTAATCAACCAAGCAAAACTCAACGCATGCATAGGTAAAAGCGGATTATATATGTTCACTTTATGTTAAATCAGAAATATGATTATAGTCTAATATGGTACGTCCACCTCATTCAAAACTGATCCCCCCATCCACCAACTAAACTGCACACGACACCCGATGTCATGATTCTATATTTCATTACCCTATCCTAATGATAACAGAGACACGCCGTGCCATAAGATGTCGACTTTCAAATGTATACCCCCCCCCCCCCCCCCCCAAGAAAAACAAAACTGCAACGACGCCCGAAAGCATTGTTTTGGAATTTTATTATACTACCCTAATCATCATAACAGAGACACGCCAAAAGGCGTCGACTTTTCGATATATAATCCCCCCCGGGAAAAAAAAACTGCAAACTGGCACCCACCCAATGGCATGATTCCATAATTTCCTTATGCTACCATACTCAACATAGACATGCCAACGGCGTAAAATTTCAAATATACCCCCCCCCCCCCCCCCCCCCCAAACAAAACGGCAAGCGACATGGAATAATTCTATAATTTCATCATACAATCCTAATCATAACATAGTCGCGCCAAAGGCATCGACTTTCACACACGTACGACACAAAATCTCTCTATTTTATCATCTTTTCGTATACAACTAATAAAAAAGCCACATTGACAACACCCTTGACAAAACCCTATAGCCTCTCATCCCCAAAACTAAAATCACACACTCACACCACAATGGGCTTCCACGTCATATACACAATTCTTAACAAAATTTACACAACACTTTAACCCATATCAAAAACATATCCACTTTTCCAAAAAAAAAAAAAAACAAATAACAATCATTACATCCGCTATCCCAAAAGGCTTAATTTTTTATCTAACTTCTATACAAATTCCAAAACCTAAACAAAAATAAATAATAAATAATCCACATCAATGATCAATTTCACATTCAAAACCACTACTTTCACCTTCAAAATCAAGCAATTTCAAAAGAAATCAATCAAATAGTATATTCAAACAATCGAAACACACCTGTTCCTGAAACGAGACCAAATTCGAGCACCGATTCTTCCAATTCCACCCTGTGGGCACCAAAATCGAACAAAAAAAACACGAAATCAGAACAATCGAAGGTTTAATTTCACAAATTTAAGAAAATCACAACACATATGTACGTATAATCAAAGTATTTGAAGAGAGAGAAAAAAACCCTAGGGTTAAACGAGAAAATTGCCTGACAACCAGAGATATTAGAAAAAAGATGGTACTCTTTATGAGGTTTTTATACGTGTATAATAATAATCGGAGGTGTGATCAGGTGTGTGTGAGGGGTTGGTAGGTTTGTAGGTGTCGAGATGTGAGTGGTGGGATGGTTTTTAAGTTGTGGGGTTTGGGCCAATGGGGGGAGGGGAACAGGGAAGATAGGGTGGACGTGAGTGTAGAGGATGGAAACTGGATTAGATGATGGGTTACGCATGTTAGCCCGGATCTTCGTGTTCTGAAAATGGGAATTACTGACTGGTACGTGGCAGTCATCATTGTTTGTTTTTGGAGATTGACGTGTAATATTATTATTTAAGAAAATATTTATTCTTTCAATAATAATTATTATATTATTTGTTTATTAGGGTGAACGGGGTGGGTGCGGGGTGTACTTTCCCCGCGCGGCAATACCGCCGCCGGCCCTTCCCTCACCGCGCAGCGTGTTTGAAATCAGGGACTTGTCACCGCTTGAGGGGAATTGTTGTTTGACTGTTGCTGCACATGAAAACCAATCACAATTTTCCTTTCTTTATTTTAAATGGTTTTGGTGAAACTACCCGTTGTGATTAACTGCTTGAAGGGAATTGAAGAGGGGAGTTGACATGGACGAATTTCTTTGGCTCCGGTGAGGGGAGTTGGGGGGAGCACCCTCTAACCCTAAGGGTGAAAGGGGTGCACCCCTCATGAGACGGGGTAAAATTTCCACCCACCCAATCATGAGGTGTCATGTCAATTCGCCTCTCTTACACTTCTGTTGCCCAAAAAACATAAGGGATGATCATCACTCATGTCATGGGATAAACTAAGAGTAAATTTCCAAAATCGTCCCTGAGGTTTGAGCATATTTGCCATTTTCATCCAAAACAAATTTTTTGTACAATATACTCCTTCATGTTTGGGATTTTTTGCCATTTTCATCCAAACATCTAATTTGATTTATTTTTTCTATCAAACAATTGGATGAAAATGGCAAAAAAAAATCCCAAATCTCAGGAAAGATTATGGCAACAAAAGTCGATGTTTGGATGAAAATGACAAAAAATCCCAAACATGAATGACTATATTATACAAAAAAGAGTAAACTGCCATTTTAGTCCAAATCTCAAACTTTTTAAATCTGGGTCCCTGTGGTTTGCATTTTGTTGCCATTTTAGTCCAAAACTCAAAAAGTCTCATTTTTTACTGTTCCAACATGCCATTTTTTTGTCTTTTTTTGTGCAAGGGTAGTTTTGTCCATTTAATTTTCTTTAAAACAATTTCTTAAATTAAAAACCCAAATAAATACCCTCATAGCCCTATCAGTTCTCGTTCCCCATTTACATCTTCAACCTCCCAAATAAAACCCTAACCAGAGATCAACCAAAAAAAAAAAAACTCTAACCCACAGTAGATCGACACCTTCGATCTCTATGTAGTATGTAGAATTAGTATAGAAACCAGGAAATGAGAAAATTGGTTTAAAATAACCTCCATCCTCTGCAACTCGTGATACCCAAAATTCATCCTCTGCACGAAACCCTACCCATCCATTTTTTCTCCACCGACCTTCAACCATCAATCGGCTGCTTTCTCTCTCTCAATCACTGCCGTTCAACTCTTCATCAGGTTTGAACAATTACTTAAGAAGATTCGTATTGTTTCGTAGAATATTTCTAATTGCTATGATTTACTCCATAAGTTATAAGAATTGAGAGGTTTTAGATGCTGTTGTGTAGATCGTTATTCTCTAGGTTTGCTAGACATTCATTATTGTTTTTCTAGGAAAAATCTGCTTAATGATGTGAAGAACACGAATAATACTAATCGTTACTGTGGGTTAGGGTTTTTTTTGGGGGTTGATCGTTAATCTCTAGGTTTGCTAGACATTCATTATTTTTTTTCTAGGAAAAATCTGCTTAATGATGTGAAGAACACGAATAATACCAAGAGTTACTGTGGGTTAGGGTTTTTTTTTGGGTTGATCTCTGGCCAGGGTTTTATTTGGGAGGTTGAAGATGATGTAAATGGGGAACGAGAACTAATAGGGATAAGGAGGGTATTTATTTGGGTTTTTAATTTAAGAAATTGTTTTAATGA
Source organism: Helianthus tuberosus (assembly GCA_030545235.1). Classification (NCBI taxonomy): domain Eukaryota; kingdom Viridiplantae; phylum Streptophyta; class Magnoliopsida; order Asterales; family Asteraceae; genus Helianthus; species Helianthus tuberosus. Next base: position 125,121,965 of record CM060412.1, read on the forward strand.
AAATTAAATGGACAAAACTACCCCTGCATAAAAAGACAAAAAAGACATGTTGGAACAGTAAAAAATGAGACTTTTTGAGTTTTGGACTAAAATGGCAACAAAATGCAAACCACATGGACCCAGATTTAAAAAGTTTGAGATTTGGACTAAAATGGCAAAACTGCCCAAACCACAGGGACCAAAATACCAGTTTACTCTACAAAAAAGTTGTTTTGGATGAAAATGACAAACATACCCAAACCAGGGACGACTTTAGCAATTTACTCGACAAACTAATTTATTTTTCTTTTTTTTTAAACTAGTTAATTAATAAAAGTACAATAAATTAAAAAACAGTACATTAAATTAAAAATAATGTTATGTAAAATAATACACGTATACACCACGTACCTAATTTTTTCACACTCCTAACACGCATTGGCCGATTCATTATACCACATTTTGACTTCAAAACACCAAAAGTCTGTTCCGCGTCTTTTCTTGCCGCCTCGTGCTGCTTCTTGAACTTCTTTTCATCTAGTAGGTGAGGATATGGAAATGATTTGACAAACACGGACCATGTAGGGTAGATTCCATCCACGAGATAAGTGGTTGTTAACGTAAAATGGATATTTTGGGGCCTTCCATTTTGTTCAGTATGAAATAATTTAGATTGCTGAAGCACATTGATGTCGTTTTGTGCACCTGGTGGACCACAAAAAGCATGCCAAACCCACAGATCTTGAGAGGCCATCACTTCGAGCATAACTGTAGGGTAACGGTGATCTCCTCTCATATATTGACCCAAAAACTCTATGGGACACATTCTACATACGAAATAGGTGCAATCAAGGCTACCCACCATACCAGGAAGGTGATGTTTATCCTCATGAGCTTGGTACAAAAGAGCCATATCATGGCTTGTTGGCCTACGTAAGAACTCGGGAGCGTATATTTTACATACCGTTTCGCAGAAATATTCTAAACACTCGCGGGAAGTCCTTTCAGCCATATGTAAATACTCGTTGTTCTCGTCTGGAGGGTTGCCGGTTGCAATTTGTTTAATAGCCGATGTAAACTTTTGCAACGGTGTAAAAACCTTCTTCATTCTCACATCTACGCCCTCTTCAAACCACGGGTTATTCGCTTCCACGCCGCTCACAATTTTTAGAAACAAACATTTTGACATATGGAACCTATGACGAAAAAAATCTTCGTTGTATTTCGGGTCCTCGACAAAATAATCCGCCATCAGGGTTTCGTGTCACTCTCATGATCACGACGAACAAAACGTTTCTTACTAGATGTGCCTGTGTCTTGTAGTTCGACTTCGTCGATGAGATTTTGGAAAAAAAAAATTAGGCTACTATCGGGTGGGAAAAACAATGATATTGCTTCCACCATTTTTAAATAAAATAGGGGTAGAGATTTAAGGGGTGTTTGTTTTTTCAGTTTAACCTCTTCTGGCCTCTTATGTCTGTGCCGCGCAAACCACGCGCAGACGTATATCTCTGCAAACCGTTTGTTTTTAGAAGACATTTCATTAAAAATGTCTTCAAACCTCTGCGTATTCTCTTCCCCACGCAGACATGGTCCAATGTCTTCCCACCTCTTCCAACCTCTTCCACACCTTCCTCCTCTCAACCACCGTCACCGGAACCTGCCGGAACTACCGGAACCACCATCACTACCAAAATAGCTTTGTGTACCCCTTGCTATCCACACCAGTCATCCTAAGGTTTAGGAATTTGTTTGCTATCTGTTCTTTTTCATTGGGTGGGCAGAACTTCCTTTCTACCTTGTTTTTAAATTCTTCCCATTCCATATTATAGGTTCTATCACTTCCTTTTGTTTGGAGGATAGTGTTCCACCATTCTAGTGCTGCATTCTTAAACAGATTAGAAGCAAACAGTATCTTATCTTCTTCAGCACACTTGCTTATTCTTAAGACTGCCTCAGTTTTCTCTATCCAGCGTAATGTTGCAATGGCCCCTTCGTTGCCCGAGAATTCCATTGGTTTACAAGACCAGAATTCTTTATAAGAACAACCGTTAGGCACAGTTCTTCTTCTTTTAGGAATAGGCATTTGAAGTATAGGCCCATTGTTTACACTGTTTTTTGGTTCAATTGGTCGCTTACTGCTATGTTTACTTTTATTATCAGCATCCTTAACAATTTGAAGTATAAATGGCATTGCATCTATAATTCCCTGTGCTACTATGTGTTGGATAGCACTATTGTCCACTTGGTTTCCATTGTTATTGACACTCGGATTATCATTAACCACGTTAATGTTACTCTGGTTATCGTTATTCAGATTTCCTTGATTTTCTTCATCAGCCATCTGAATTTTAAACATTTATCCAATATTAATATCACAAGATAGTAAGTAATACAGTTGATCACATGACACACAATCTAGCAAAAAACGTAGATGATTGCTACTTTACTCTTTTCATATACTTATGCGTCTATTACACACTAGTACAGAAATAAAGATTACAATACCAACAGAAATAAAATAGTAATATGCATCCGTACACACATATTTTTATTTTATTTTTATTTTTATTATATTAGTATTACTACCGCTTCTTCCATTCTAACATTCACGGATATGGATTTATCCAAAAATCCATATTGCGCTCATCGTACTTCCATACGAGACGCTCTCCCACCTGACGCATTCTTTCACTGCTTTCTAAAATTTCCTCCCCAAAAGTCCTGAGTTCTTGAACGTTTTCTGCACTCATTGGGGGTGCAGGTTCTCGGACTGGGTTTGGAATCTGGGGTGCGGGTTCCTGAAATTGGTAAGGATCCTCTAATATCTCCCTAATATAATCATCTTGATAATAGGGATCTAAAGGGTCCATACCTGGGTAAGCTTCTATGTTCTGTATGGGTGGATAATCCTGGATAGGGTAACGTTGCACAAAGTCCCTATTATTGTCCCACCAGGGGTCGTAATTCGGGTCTAGGGGGTTTGGTGCAGGTATCCTAGGGATTTCTTCTGGATTAAAGTCATGCATCTCCACTTGGGTTTCCTGATTTTCTATCTCCATGGGTTGTTCTGGGTTTTGTGGTTGTGGGGCTACTAGTTGTTCCAGACCTGGGTCAGCAGCAGTTGTAGCTAAGATATGAAAATTAGCTAGGCTTCTATTTAGCATATCTTGAGTATGGGCATCTGTCTCTCGCTTAATAGCTGCTAAAGCCCTTTGCTGTTGCAATTTTCGCATTCTCTTCCTACGAGCAAAAGCTTCTTTACTGAACCATCCTCGTTTCTTAGTAGGAAATGGTTCCTCCGACTTAGCTCTAAAGGCAAATATCCCGTCTTCCTGATCAGCAGTATACCCAGAGAGGGCAGGCTGTGATGATGTACCTTCACTCCTAGGTGAATCAGATAACTGACGATTCACATCTGATGGTCCTTGATCACTCATACTAAAAACTAACAGATAGTCAAATAACACATAACAAATAAATACAGTTATGCATGTATTTCCGTAATTATTTCCTAACAAAAATATAGAATTTAAGTGTCAGCAGAACACTTCTTTGGCTCAGACCAGTGGCTAGGCTCTGATACCACCTTCTGTCACAACCCCCGATCCCTTATTCCCGGGAACGGGCGGACGTGAGCTCAGTTATGGTGGTATCATTTTGTTTAGTCTCGCAGCGGAATTTTTCATCAGGACCGTAGTTAAGAAATGTTTATCAGAGTAAAACCACCTTCTTTTATATTAATAATAACATGGGCAAAACCCAAGTTTCTTATTACAATACATTATAGGGACAAACCCTATTTTTATTGAATTTAAAACATCGTTTATTAGGTAACTTTTATAGCCACATTTTCCCAAGACTTCAGTGCTCTCCAGCTGGCTTTTCACTAATTGGCTGTTCACATTGTGTTACCTGTAACGCGTTTTAAAAACATTTGTCAGTCGGAAATACTGGTGAGTGAATCCCAGTTTAATCAAGAACATTTTATCAATTAAAATAGTATTGAGAGCGATCACATTGTTTATTTCTACACAATTACTCATTCAGTATTTGCCACTCGACCGGATCTATGGCTATGGTCAAATTACCCATTGGCTCACTCGTCGTCCAATGGTAATGCACTGTCATTCCTGACTTACTACTACTCGTAGTAATAAATTTTGTATACAAAACCCCATAATACCGGCAGTAATTGAAGAACTACAAAGACTCAATCACCGCTTAATCATATTGTAAAACAATTAAGGTTTTGTAAAATATTCCAAAAAGGTTAACAAAAAAGAGGATAAACTCATATTGCTGTCTTAGGCTTTTCGTAAGGGTTTCCTGGATATAATCTATAATTTATACAAATGTACATTGGTTAGTATCATAACCCTTTGAAAATATTAATAATACCCTCCCCGAGACGACATTCCAACAACTACGTCGGGCAGAACCACGACAGTTGTTACAGAACCCTAAATCAAGCGGGCAGCGTAACTATTACGAAACTGGGGTTATAATACTTACAACGGAGCAGAACCTCGCTAATTAGGGGTATAGTACCCGACTATAATGCTTAATACTTTCAAAATTCGAGATTGAGAAGTGTGAATGAGCGACGGAAATCGAAAACTGATGCCTGCTATTTATAGTTGTGATATCAGACTTCCAGGCGGCCCGCGTAAGGTAAGGCTAAGCCTTACGCGGCCCGCGTCAACGCCAATCAACATAATAGCTTAGCTGGGTCAGCTAGTAGGTCCGCCAAGATGTCGACACGTGTCGGCCTGGGATGTCTCCGCGTTTCATGATCTCACGCGGCCCGCGTCAACTGTCTAGAACTCTCACGCGGCCCGCTTGAACTAAAGATTTCAACGATATCAGGTTGAGCCTTGATACCGCCCGCGTACAAGCATGGGGTGGGTTTACGCGGCCCGCCTCAGCTTAACATTTTATGTTTTTCATTTATTTTATAGGTTAATACATTATTCGGGCTCGGTTTTCACATACGGGGCATAATATAAGATATATAAGGATATTTTAAGATATAATAGGGTATATAAATATAATGAGGGTGTTGGTTTTACCGAGGGTTGTTACAATATATTAAATACTTAGTATATGTGTATTATAAAAAAATATATATTAAATATTTAGTAACAAACAGGAGTGTAGCTATATAGAAAGGTACAGGTTCGTCCTACCAATTTTTTTTAGTGTTATATATAGGTGTATTTTGGCATCGCACATGTGGAAATTCACCATCGAACCCATATAATCCTTTAAATCAAACCCTAGAAATTTTCTGAACCCGTAGGAAAAAATTTTCTCACTATGCCCATGTTAACAAAGATTATGAGATATTTACTAAATATTTATAAAAATATTTTAAAGAATTTTTTATGAGTGACTCTTTATGTTATTTATAATAATTTCATATACGACAATTCTGACTGATGTGATAAAAAGAATACACAATAAGGAGTTTACGTATCAAGTTTGTAGAAAATTAGAAGGCAGAGGCATAGGTTTTCTTAATTTTTCTTCGATTAAGCATGAACTAATTTGTTCGAACTTGTTTGAAACTCAACAATACAAATAGTTAGTGAATGCAAAAGTGGATGTTAACTAATTCACTCTACATCTTATCAATAATTCTCAAATCGGGAGTTTCTCCACTAAAACCCTTCTCTTAGACAAAGAGATTATTAATACAAACTCATTCACTGATTAAAGGTAGTAATCACATTCTTCAACCCTCTATCACTATTGTGTATCTTTACGTTTCTTCACTAGTCCATGGTAGTGTTTTACAATGGTGAGTAATCTCCCAACATTATCTTCCCAATAGTGTTTTACAATAATTACCAATCAATGGTGAGACCCTTTATAAATGCATCACTAAGCATGCTTGTGATAACCCTGTAAATACAAAAATATTACCTTTAAAAATGCATTGATCCCGCAGTCGATTCATTAACTGTGGATCGTCTATTTTTTGTTTTTTATTTCGTATTTAATTTTAAACATTGCGTAACGACTATAATCTGTCCCAGACCTTTCCATACACATACCTCTGGGTTTTTTTTCTTTTCAAGCAACCATTTGACATCTATCAACATACATGTTTATATTTTAAAACATGGTTTTGATTTGGTAAAGCATGTTGCTTTTTTCCTTTCATTGAAACTTTTTATCTCTCAACATCATTATATCCCACAAATAGAAATAAATCAACTAGATACTTTACTTGGAAAAATCAAAGTCCCTCCAATTGATTATCTACTCTTTGGTTGAGACTTTTGCTAATAACTAGTTAGAGAAAATTAATTTGTTATATTTTATTTAAGGTTTCATTAATTTTCACTCTAATCCCCAATTAATTTCTTGATGTATCATTGATGTGCTCTTAAAGTAACATGTTTTCCATGCAAAATTGATGAGTTTAATATTACAAACTAGATAAGATTATGGTCCTTATTCATTCATATTATGAATTTATAGGTTTGGATGGTGTTTACGAAGAGTTTGGATGAAAACCTGAAGAAACGAGGCAAACGAAACAAAACGATACCACATGGAAGAATCTAGACTTCAAAAGAGCATATCTTGGGTTAGAAAATGAGTTACGGAGCCCACAATATATAAATCATGGGTGCTTCAACAAGAGGAATCCAAATATTGGGACTTAGGCTTAATAAGGGTATGGTCCTACTTCTTAATAAGGGGATGTATCCCCTAATATGTTCTAGCATGCTCGCCAAGTTACTTCAACAACTTTTTGCTCTTAAAGGTGAAGGGGTATGGTCCCAAAAACCCTACGCATGCGTATTGGACCATACCAAAACCCTATCCCAAAACATCTTGAATAAAGACCCTGCACGGCTGCGCAAGCGGTCCTAAACAGGATTTGGGAAGAAACAATTCGAAGACAAAGGAATATGATCTAGGAAACCCCGCGCAAGATCATACCATGGTCCTATCAGAACCCTGCATGGCTGCTCAGTGGTTCTAAACAATGATATAGAAGAAAACAATCTTCGATAACCATGAGCCGGAGAAAGGGTAAAACTAACATTCAACTAACACCCTTGCGCGAGCTCGCGTAAGGGAACGGTTAGACTTGAAGACAAGATCCTAAACATCTTCGCACGCTTGATATCATGACTTAAACATAAGTGTTCTTTCTGTTACAACAGAATGGACACGTGGCAAGAGCATAAAGGTTTACAGTTGTAGATCTTCTAGAAGGTTATCAATGCTCTTCATGCACAGCCATTCAGTTACAACTGAAAGGTGACGTGGCATAATCCTGGACGCTCATCTAAGTCATGACGATGGCATCAACTTGGAGAAGGGTCTACCCAAATCCACTTTCCACGTGGCATCTCCCCAGCCGTTGATCACACTCACGATCCGTGTGATTAAAGGTGACGTTTATGATCGACAGAAAAGATAATAACCGCTTACGAAAAGTGCCTTCCGTTACTATCTCCGTCAATAGATTTTCCCGCCCAAATCCAGCTATAAATAAGTCAGGCCAGGTATGATCTCACAAGTTACATTCACTTCACTTTCACTACTTCTTCTTCTTTTTCATTGAGATATGTACTTATTCTCACGCCGGAGGGTGGTCACGGAGAGAACCCCCATTCTCCCCGTGGCGAGTCTAATGGCTTTCTGTTTTGCAGAGATCACCGAAGAAGAAACTCGGTTAAACCCCCGAATCAAGCGAGAGGACTAACCCCTTTTATGCAGAACTAAACCCCTGGTCTGATTGATTCCGGTTATTTGAACCACTGTTTCTTCATTGGCGCCCACCGATTCTTCAATTTTCATTCTCATATTCTCGTTTTGATTCATTTCTTTGCATTTTCTGTTTTCCATGGCAGAAACTCCGTCGAATCGTCCATCAGGCCCCCGATCGACGAATTTTGCTCATGATCCTCGTGTCGAGGGGATTGTGGAAGAAACATCCGATGATAACGACATCCAGCACAACGTTAATCATCCGAATGATCTTGTTACACCAGGAGCACAACCCTAAATCCCGATAAGTTCGATTTTACCTCTTGGTGAAACTCCGATTTCATGGTATGTAAAATCTCAGGGTGCATTGAATGCAATCTATGCACAGCTCTGTGCACAGGATGCTCCACCTGCAACTCAATCACGAAGATCTGCACCTCAGGTGCGAGCCCCGTCTGCACCACGTACATCGCACTATGATACACCATCACGAATGTCCGTGGACGATACGGAAGTCTACTCCAGATCTCCCACTAGGTACGAATCTACTCACTCTGAGTCCAGACGAAGAGATCACCGTGATGAACAGTATTCCCACAGACGTCAGTCAATCCATTCTCGGCTGGGCCCGCGTTCTTACCAGAGGCGGGACACCCAAACCGATGAATATGACAGAACGTATCAGGAAGGTGACAACACAAGTATTTTCAGTCGATTGCAGCGAGATCATGCAAACTACAAACCAAAAACCCACGCGGTTTACAACCCGGACGCGGAATATGATTACAATCTGATTTACCAACCAGCATAAGCCGCGGAGAACTCAAAGTTTGTTAGCGAGATTGCTCTAGCTCCCCTTGAGAGGGCGAAATTACCGTCAAATGTTTGGAAGTTCAACGGAATGACTGATCCAGACGATCATCTACGCGTGTTCACCAACGCAGGATTAGTCGGAGGATGGACACTTCCCATGTTGTGTCATTTATTTATCCAAAATTTTACAGGCACAACACGATTGTGGTTTGACAATTTACCTGTGGGTAAGTTAACATCCTGGGTAGATTTGAGGGAGAAGTTCCTGGTCCATTTCAGTCAACAGCGCAGACCCGTTAGAGACACGACAGATGTAATGAACATCTGGAGACGAGACGATGAAAGCTTGGAAGATTTCATAACAAGGTACAACAAAGAAGTGCTGGAAATCGGCGACGTACATGAGCATCTAATCCGCGCGCAATTTAAATACGCGGTAAGGTGTGATGATATGATTAAAGTTTTGTCAGGAACTGAGGGCCTGCCAAAAAGTTGGGAAAAATTGATGGCCGCTGCCAAAGTCTATGCTCAAACAGAGCGTAATCTAAGCTCCAACAGGCCACCGCTACCACAGACCCGTCCGTAGGACATGAGTGGGAGCAGCGGCAGAAAATTTAAGAAAAGCTGGAGGGACTCAGCCTCAGGTGCATACTCATCTGATGACGCCCGCGCAACAATTAACAAGCTAGCAGCACAAAAGGAGGCTAAACAAGAGAACCACGAAAGGCAGTGGACTCCTTTTACTAAGACACCGGCGGAGGTGCTTAGTACTGAAAATTACCAATTCAAAACACCCCCGCCGATGAAGAACAAAAGAGGGCAAGACCCAAACCTTTACAGCGAGTACCATAAAGAAAATGGCCACACCACAAACAACTGCATCAGTCTCCGCACGAAAATAGAGAAAGTACTGAAGAGTGGGGAACTTACCCATTTGCAAAGATTTCAAGCAGATTACGCGTGGGGACGAAGGGCCGAGCAACAAAAAAGCTAAACAAACTTAAGCCCAAGTCAGATCAACGCGCATGCAATAGCTTTCCTTCATATTTGGCTAAGTTCTTCAACTTACCAACTTATGGCACAGGACTATTTGCATGCGCAGTAAATTAAGTCTTACTATTTATCCTAAAAACAACTTCGTAACTCACGGCCTCTGCGCCCTATCCAATCAATACAAAGTTTGTTACATTATTTCTGTGTTTATTACAAAATGCATGCAATTTCTTTTGGTAAGCGTAAAAACACTATGGTAACCTAATACAAGTCTCATGAACGGTCAGCGGTCACAAGTAACGCGCAAGGCCCAGCCCCACGTTTACACATGAGCTTTATACCATCTTTATTCACCTTACCTAAACAAATTAATTGTACCCATGCAAGACATTGTAATTTAAACATATCATATATTCAAAACAGTTACTTGCGCAACAAGCGCATTAACAAAAATTTACATGCACAACAGTGCATCAACAAGTTACTTGCGCAACAACGCATTAACAAACCATCAAAAGGGACCCACCTCCCAAGCCTATTCAAACTACAAATGTTCAAAGAACCTAATCTAGGTCTTCATCATCATCTCCTTTATCTGGAAACACTTCCTTTAATTGCCCCACAAAATCTTCAGATTGAAGCGCAGCGGTGACTAGGTCCATCACAGGAAGGTGCAAAGTGTTGTATTCAGCTTTGGCAGCAGCATGAGCAGCTTCGGTATCAACTCCATGCGTGGCAGACCTGCTGGTATCCCAAGTAACCTTTAAAGCATTATTGACATGCTGAGTACATTCTGCGTATCCTTGGGCATATCCATCATTGCGAGCAGTAACCAGCAGACGCGCAACCGTTTGATCCAACTCATTAGAGTTAAGGACAGAATTTGCAACCTGCTCAAGGCAACAAATAAAAACACGTATAACCACACCAAAATATTACAAAGAATTGGCACACTTACACTTATAATCCCGCGATGCTTCATCCTTCAACGGTTCCCCCAGACTCTACACCGTCACACGAGCAGTTTTAGAGTTTTCTAACTTTTCTTCAGTTTCACTCAGGAGGAGGGGGGTCTCAGCCTTTTCAACACGCTCAAGCTGCAAATCTTTTTTGGCAGATTCGAGCTCCGCCTTAATTTGTTCCTGGTCAGATAATAAAGAGGTGAGTTCGTCTATCTCCTTATTCTTAAGGGCAAGAGTGGCGCAAGTTTGTACCCCTCTCTACTCGCTCCTCTCTCAATGAGAACGGGCTTCATCGAGGGCCGCTTCAGCTTCCGCCTTCTCTTTCTTCAACTTCTCTATCTCTGCATCTTGCTTCTTCAGCTTCTCAACCTCTGCATTGAGATTGTTGATGACATTGTGGAGACCCATTTTTTCACAGATTTTCTCTGCAACGTTTACGCTCTTTTGACAATAGGGCGGTTTCAGCTTCCGCTTTTCTTCTCCATCCCACTTCACTTTCACTACTACTTCTTCTTCTTCATTGAGATCTGTACTTATTCTCACGCCGGAGGGTGGTCACGGAGAGAACCCCCATTCTCCCCGTGGCGAGTCTAACGACTTCCTGTTTTGCAGAGATCATCGGAGAAGGAGCTCGGTTAAACCCCCGAATCAAGCGAGAGGACTAACCCCTTTTATGCAGAACTAAACCCCTGGTCCGTTTGATTCCGGTCATTCAAACCACTGTTTCTTCAAAAGGGTACAAGTCGTACACCGTTAAATGAAGGTACAGGATGTACCTTCGATAGAGAAAACTCTAATTTTGCCTATTTAAGCCCATGACGACTGGAAACCTTATATGACACGATTTGGAAGCTGAGAAGGTTGTTTGGGAGCAGAGAAGATCTAGAGATCTAAAAGCTTGAGGATTGAAAATCCTACTATTTGGTTCACGTTTGATCGGGTACATTTATTCGATTTGCTTTTATTTTCAGTTTATATATCATCCATAACTTCTTTTTAGATCTGGTTCTGCTTTGTTTTACATTATTATGCTAGGCTAAAATTTTGTAGCCATTTAGGAGAAGATGATTATGGTTTTGGTTTGATTTAAATGTTGGTTTTTATGTGTGATTGTGAGATTTTAGCAAATGTTTGGTAATTTTGAACTTATGATATGTATGATTACTTATTATTATTGATTTCATTCTGATTTATGTGTTCGTGTTGATCTTTCTATGGCGTTATGAATGTTAGATTCAACACGTATTATCTTTAGGTTATGCAAGCGATACATGGTCGAAAATTCGGTGTTTTAAGTATTTAAATTTGTGTTTTTACGCGAATTTGGGTTGCGAATGATTTACTTTCATATAATTTGTATTTTGCATGTATAACGGAGTTTAAGGAGCATTTCGGGAGCCTTATGGGACATCAGGATGGAGCTAGGAACGACTGGGCACGAAAAATGAGGAAAACAGGAGAAGAATGTGATACCTGCATCGGCGACGGCCAAGTGTTGCATCGCCGACGACCAAGAGCTGCGTCACTGACGCCCTGCGTCAGTTACAGAACCCCGTAGATAGCGAGTCATTGTGTCAGCATTAATAGCCGCATCACCGATGCACAAAACCAGCGTCGCCGATGCAGGGTCAAGATTTCTCGCAAATCAAGGCATTGTTTGACTGTTACCGAAAGAATTGAGGGATTAAGTTACAATGTTCTTGGAGACCAAAACTTGAAACACCTTCTCTCATTTGATCCTTCCTTAAACAAACATAGAATGTTATTGAATGAAAATGACATCTAAGTTGACATTATTTTACTAAATTACATACTTTTATTTTTAATATAATAGAAAAGATAATTTAATGTAATGTAACACCTTGCTATTTCGTACTTTCTATATTTGGAAACCCTCGTTTGTAATTCTATTTTTGGTAACTTTGTATTCTTGTAATCGTTCGTTTGTTGTTATAGATGTAAAATCCGAGACTTGAATCATAATGGAATTCATATTTTTGTTACATTTATGTTATATACGTCTTATACGTGCTAATACATTTAAAACATTATTCGTGTGACACTTTATTCATGTCTTGTGCTAAAAACGTCAAACTTGTAAATTATTGATCTATGCGCTAAACTACGCGAATTTGACGTGATTTCTCGACAAATAAACATAACTATACTTGTTTTATATCCTTTTTATGATTCGAATGCATAACATACTCTTTTTGTACCAAAAACACCCTAAATATAACTTAAAATAACAATAAATGGAAGTTTAGGGGTGAAAAGTGACAAATAAACAAAGTTTGGCACGACTTGAGTCCCTGGCGGCCCGCAACGGACCACCATGACTTCTTCGCGGCCCGCGACCAGATTCATTCAGCTCGCTGTTTTGGCGGATCTTGTGTGTTTATTTTATTTTTAAACTCATTTTTAGCATTAAATACCCAACCACAACCTAACCTAACTCTTCCCTATAAAACGGAAGCATAATCCAAGCATTTTACACTTTGCAAATCATCCACAACACTCTTAAATCTTCCTCTAATCAGCTGTTAATCACAAGTTCGAGCAGATTCAGCAACCTTCACTAAAGTGAGCATAACTCACTCAATACTTAACGTTTTTCATCCATTCTTTTCCACTTGCTTGGAACAACCTTAGGAACATTTACAGAGGTTTTCCATGGAAACCCAAGCTCTGGAATGTCACCAAAAAGGCTCCAAAGTGGACTGTTAGTTTCTGTTTTCGTTTAAACTTGTTAATCTTAGTTCAACTTGGATCTAACTCATCTCAAACCTATGTCCTAATGCTCATAATCAATTGAATGGTTAGTTGGGCTTAAAAACATGGTTGAGAAATGTTAAATCAGAGGTTAAAACCTCACAAACATTCTGTTTTAGAAAGGGTTTTACCCACAAGAAGTGTTCAAGCTTGAAGCTTGATGTATGTGTGATTGTTAGACTAGCTTGGGCTATCTATCAAAAGAATCCACTCACTTCTTGATGTTTTTCCATAGATTAGATATTCATATTTCATTATTTCTTGTAAGTTCATGACCCTCCTTATTGTTTATAACAACAAGTGTAGTGGTGAACAATAGAGGTACCTAAATGAAAGCTTTGTTCTTCCTACCTCATGTATGAATTATACGACACAAAGAGATACCTAAATGGATACTTTAATCTCCTACATCATGCTTGACCTATAAGACATTGTAATCTTTATATTATCTATGTATTCCATATATATATATATAGGGAGGAGTTCATGCGAGAACCGCGAGAACCAATGTGAACACAACCTAAAATAGCTAAAAAAACCTAAAAAACCTAACCCCACCCCCCCCCCCCCCCAAAAAAAAAAAAACCTAAACCCCCCACCCCCCCCAAAAAAAAACCTAACCCCCCCCCCCAAGCTAAAATGCTAAAAACTAAACCCCCAAAAAACCTAAAAAAATCTAAAAGAAATCTAAATTTTTTTTTTTAATATTTTTTATGCTCAAATCGCTACTTTTAGTGGCCAACAAATTTTTTTTTTTTTTTTAAATTAATTTTTTTTTGGCTTCGAAAAGTAGCGATTTTTATATAAAAAATATTAAAAAAAAAAAATTTTGTGTGATTTTTAGCTATTTTTAGGCATTTTTGGTTGTGTTCACATTGGTTCTCGCGGTTCTCGCAATAAGAGGTGGTTCTCGCATGATCTTCTCCCTATATATATATATATATATATATATATCTAAGTAACTAAACTTGATAATAACTTAGTAGTTACTTGTCAAGAATATGTTACATCATCTATGACCATGCACTTGTTACGATTCTAATGGACCTTTGAATCCATGAAATCATACTAACTCTTTCGAGTTTCAATAGTGTCAAGAACAAGTGTTATGTGTACACGATGATTATTTTCACTTATGTTATTTTCCATACATTTTAGACTCTGAATCTATAATCTTCCGATTTCCCCGAACTCACACACCTATGTTTTCTTCGTGTAGAAGGACAAGGTGCTCCGAACTAATCCATCCACCAACATCACTCACCGGATTTCAAGTAGGAAAGCTTGTAAAACCGTGAGTATACTCAATCCCTTTTTACTCTTTAACACTTTGGGATGCAACATGTATATTATACAAAGGCACATGACACTTAAACTATTTTAAACATACTCTATCCATGCTTAACATGATGCTATGTGTGATACTTGTTAATCTCGTATGCTTTGTAAACTATTTGGCCGATATATGCTCATTAACTTTGCTAGCCCACCTTAACAATTATAGCGCTATAGGATTAATGCACCGCCCATTAGTCTTGGGGTATTGTTAAGTTAAACATGTTACCTCCCGCTACTCTATTGGGATAGGCTATTTTAACGCGTTGTATACTTGGGTTTGAACATATTGTACGCCATTTTTGCATACTACTATTCGCATATTATGAATCATGTTGGATATGAGCACTTTTTATACTATATTATGCTATGTAACAAAACTTGTATACTCACCAACTTTTTATTGATTATTTTAATACATGTTGCAGGTTGATAGACTCGATGATGCTATGAAGAATGCTATTTAGGTGGGCTTCGATACATACCTAGATTAATTTTGTTATTTTGATGTATTGTTGAAACAATGTTGTCTTTGTTTGATCTTTGTATGACATTTTAGTCTTGGCATACTACTATTCGCATATTATGAATCATGTTGGATATGAGCACTTTTTATACTATATTATGCTATGTAACAAAACTTGTATACTCACCAACTTTTTGTTGATTATTTTAATACATGTTGCAGGTTGATAGACTCGATGATGCTATGAAGAATGCTATTTAGGTGGGCTTAGATACATACCTAGATTAATTTTGTTATTTTGATGTATTGTTGAAACAATGTTGTCTTTGTTTGATCTTTGTATGACATTTTAGTCTTGAAATGAAATTGGATTTAAATTATATTGCCACATAGTGTTATGAAGTCTCTTGCAATCTCGTTTTCGTCTCATTCCGATGTTTCCGCCATCGGTTGGGGTGTGACAGTAACAACTATGCTCCATTATCGGTATGTTTTGCAATGACAATAAATAAAAGGCGAGGCCAATTTTTATCTAGAGTTGGTTTGTATTTGAAATACCAATTTTCACTCATGGCCAATTGTATGTCTCTATGTCAAGAGTAAAATTGCAAGGCTGGTTTAAAGTTGTTAATAACAGATGAGGATGATACTGTTACGAATAAAACATCTAGCGTCTTGTACAAATAAGTTTTTAGAGATTTATAAATAATTCATGTATTATGTTAAATACTTGATTGTATTTGTGTTTCGCTTTACAGTTTCAAAATGATTAAAGATGTTTGTTATTCATTTATCATTTACAATATGTTTTCTTGCTAAGCTTGTGTATCACACAGGTTGTTAAGCCCGTATATCATATAGGCACTTAACCTAGTATATAATAAAGTGAAATCTATAAAGAAACTATAATTTAATTAGATAAACAAAATGCCTAACTAATTAATAACAATTTAGATAACCTTAAAAATTTAAAGTGATGATAGAAAACAAAAGAAAAAAGAAAAGTAAAGAAAATATAAAAAGGAGAAAAGAAAAGGAAGAGAGAAGAAGAGTGAAAATTGCATATTTTGTTCTTTAATTGCAAAAGAAAAATAGTTATTTTATAAAAAGTTAATTAGAATTCTAATAATAATTAGTGGAATTGAAAATGATGCGTAGAAAAACCCTAAACGTTGAGAATACTTAGTATAATTACTTGTAGGATTGTTGTACGACCTGAACGAGTCGATCAGAAGAGTTTGAATCCGAATCAAAGGCGGAATTCGATGATACTGACTTGATTACAGCTTGATTCACGTTTATAATCACTTGTTTATTGATTTCAAAGCAATACAGATCAGTTGACAGTTTGGCAGCACCTCGGCTCTGAAATCCGGATCGTTACAAATGACATGGCATGCTCGGTATTTATAGAAGTGGCATTTCGTACGAAATGGGCAACGCCATTTCGTGCGAAATGGACAAAGTCCATTTCGTGCGAAATGGAATCTTCCATTTCGTACGAAATGATCCAATTACATTAAAACCCTAATTTATAGAATACCGAGCTCCATTCTATCCTATCTAGACACACGACTCGATAAAGACGAAGTTAACAGACATTTATGCACCAACATTACTGAAGATTAAAGAGACGTGTAATTTCAATATGCATAAAAGAGGAAAATGTAATTTTGTCATGATTCTATACAAATCCTTAATCTATGGTTAGTAATGTAAAGTTAGATTACATAAACACTTAGGTAGTGTTTGGTATACAGGAATGAGAGGTGGAATGGAATGAGTGATTACGAGGGAATGGAGAAAAGAGTGTTTGGTTGGTCAATGGAATGGAATCACCCATTCCAAAAGGCATTCCATTCCCTCAAATTCATTCCTTCCACCCCCCATGTTTTTTTTTCTATTCCATCCCCTCTTGCATAATTCATCAACAACACCACAACCCACAACCTTCGCCACAACCCACCACCACCACCACCCACCACCAACGCCATCGCCGCCGACTGCCACCACCGACGCCATTGCCGCCACCCGCCACCACCGACGCCATCGCCGTCGCCCGCCACCACCTCACCCCGACAGCGACCGCCGCCCCGCCACCCACTCGCCACCGTTATCACCCACAACTGTGACCAACCACCAACGCCACTCGCCGCCGCCGCCCGCTACCATCGTCGACGCCACCACCAACCGCCGCCGCCACCAACCGCCACCTTTGCTGCCACCCACCACCAACCGCCACCTTGTCTCCACCACCACTCGTCGTCACCCCCGCACCGCCACTCGCCACCACCACCACCACCACCACCCATCGCCGTCGCCGACACCCACCACCGCCACATACCTTTGCTGCCACCCACCACCAACGACCACCTTGTCTCCAGCACCACTCGTCGTCACCACCGCACCGCCACTCGCCACCACCACCACCACCACCCATCGCCGCCACCGACACCCACCACCGCCACATATAACCACCCACAATCACTACCACCGGCCACCACCACCACTCACCGCTAATTTTATTACTCCGTTTTTCTTGCCTACCAAACAATACACAATAATAATTCATTCCATTCACATGGTAACCAAACAATACATGAAATGGTAATGATCCATTGCATTCCCTCGTCCATTCCATTACGTTGTCCATTCCATTCCTTCGTCCATTCCATTACCACATACCAAACATGCCCTTAAGGAATTCCGAATATTGACATAAAATCTAACAAACTCTACACCTCTTAAGAGTTTGAGATTGAAGCCCATAAACTAGGGTTTTAAATTGAGAACCCTAACCCCAAGGATCATTGATCGTAGTCAAACAAACAACATTTGAGTGAGTCGATAGGAAACCCCCTACGCTAGGTTACTTGAAAAATGTGGTTTATAACACAAGAACAATGAATCAAGATAAATCGTATAGTGTGGATTTAAACAAAACAATATCACAAATAAAGTACTAGTCAAACAAACTCATTTGTTCTTCTTTATGAACACAAAATCATTAATAGGAATTTGAAATCTAACTAAGAAGATTCAATAACATTAGATATATATAGAATTAGTGAGAAACATACAAGAATTAAAAATTCCAAACATGTAAATTCTTAATATGCCTTTCATGTTGCCCAACACACCCTATAGACCCCATGTTTTCCAAATTTCATAAGCGATCCGGATTTAATAGCCCTATATCTTTATTATATACTTTCTCACCCCGACAACAGTGGCAGATTTAACCAAAAAAATCATGAGTATCCCAAATTTTTAATTTTTTTTTTGGAATCAGGGGTATCCTTTGTATAAAACAAAAATTTTACATTACGTAGACGGAGTTGAGGGGTATTTTTACACTATGAAAACGAAGTTGGGGGATAATACGGGCTACCCCTACTTATACACTATCTCCGCAAAACCATGCAAACCAGTAACAGCCCTTATAAAATCCAGTCACATTTACCGGTATCAACCATTACAGGGCATTGAGTTTTGGGGTGTTAAGCATTATCAAACTTTAGCAACAAAAATTTATTAATTAATTCAAGGAATCCAAAACTCGATTCCATGGAGAAGGGCATAATACCCGGTTCCAAACCCGAACCCGTAGAACCGGCCCGAAACCGGTTCCAGTCCCTACCCGATACATAGGAGAACCGGGTCCAGGTTCAAAAAACCCGGAGGTTCTTACCCGGTTCCATTTTTTTTCATAATAAATGGGTAGTACCCGGTTCCTAACCCGTACCCGGTTCCTCACATGTACCCGGTTCCTCCAGTATACCCGGTATGATGTTACCGTTAGAACCGGTTCTATCCGTTGCAAATCTCATTAAATGCATTAAATGCCAAATATATCCATTGGAACCGGTTTCTATCCGTTGGAACCGGTTACTAGTCATTGTACCGAGTTACTAGCCGTTAGAACCGATTCCTATAAATTGTTTTCAAATTTCATTTGTTTAACTCACCAATCCTCTTATTCTTCTTATATCATTTTCTTCTACTTCTTCTAATACTTTTCTACAATGGCTTTAAAGAGCTCTAAAACCACAAATTCCCCATCCGTCAATAATGTTCCTCAAGGTCAAACCACTCCATATGTTGTTGGAACATTATCACATAGCCGCAATGCGTAAGTATGGTGCAATTGGGACTTGGTCGAAATGAGTGACGGTTCGCAAAAGGCCCAATGTAAACATTGTGGCGCCTTGTTAAGCAAGGACTCTAACTCGACGTTAACGAAGCATGCTAAAAAGTATTGTAAAGCTTTAAAAGATTTGACACCCGGTCAAGTTCAACTCTCAAAAGATGGTACGATATTTCGCTATGAACAAAAGATAGCTCGTGATAGGATGGCGAAGTTGGTGATTCAAAAAGTGTTGCCGTTTGGACACTTCGACGACCCCGATCTTACTAAGCTTATTAGGGAAACGCTTCAACCTCGCTACAAACATGTAAGTCGTCGTACTTTAAAACACCATTGTTTAAATTTATGGGAAAATGCAAGA
Organism: Helianthus tuberosus; assembly: GCA_030545235.1. Classification (NCBI taxonomy): domain Eukaryota; kingdom Viridiplantae; phylum Streptophyta; class Magnoliopsida; order Asterales; family Asteraceae; genus Helianthus; species Helianthus tuberosus. Next base: position 125,141,527 of record CM060412.1, read on the forward strand.
AAAGATTTAATCGTTTTTTTAACTTTAAAAACTAGTGTAAACTTAACTAGTGATGTGTGGTCGGCTCCACACGGTTTACCCGAATCATACATTTGTGTCACCGCTCATTGGGTTGATCCCGATACATGGCAAATGATGAAGCGTACGGGAGAAAATATTTATAAAATTATAAATGCCACAATAATGAAATTTTTTTAAAGGATAAAATTTTTTCAATATCATTTGATAATGCTTTAAACAACTCAAATGCAATCGACAAATTAAAGTTGAAGTACAAACCAATTGTTGATGGTGTTTTTTTCCACACACGGTGTGTTGCACATATTATTAACTTAGTTGTGCAAACTGGTTTAAAAGATAAATTTGTATCGGATTTTATTATAGCTTTTAGAGCTATGCTTCAAGATGTTTTCAAAAGTGGCAAAGAACGATACCAAGATTGCAAAAAGCTTTGTAAAGATGTTAACCAAAAATTAATTGGACCTAATTGGGATATTCCAACTCGGTGGAATTCAACTTGTCATATGTTTGAAATGGCTTTAAAACAAATGGGAACTTTAAAAACATTTCATACAAATTTAAGTGACGACTACCAAGTCGACCTGTTTCCCGATACGGCTTGGTCTAATATTCAAACACTAAGTAATTTTTTAAAAGTTTTCAAAACCTCAACAACTTTGCTTTCGGGTGTTTAGTATCCCATAAGTTCTAAAGTTTTATCCGAATTGTATTTGATAACAACAAATTTTAAAAAGTTTGAAAATAAAAGTGACCTGTTGAGGAATATGATGAAACCTATGATTGAAAAATTTTAAAAATATTTTTTAAATTTACCACCCGTTTTTCTTTGTGTCGCCGCTTTAAATCCAATTTTAAACGTACCGGGTGTTGAAACTTTAATCGAAGAAATTTATGACAAGTTGGATATGCATGAGGAGGATCCAACATTGAAACCAAAAACGAAAAAATTATTCAACGAAAATTTGTCCAAGCTTTATGATCATTATTTAAAAAATATGGGGAAAAACAACATAGCAATTTGTTTGCGTCTAGGTCGTCGACCTCTAACGGTGAAACTATTGGAGACCCGATCATAACCATGTTGAATGTTGTTAGAGACGAAACGGCCAAGCAACAAAGGGGTAACGAGCCATCAAGTGAACTCGGTCGGTATAAAATATATGATTATTCACGTACTATGACCGCCGAGGAATATACCAATTTTGATATTTTGGCATGGTGGAAATCAAAAGAATCGGAATTCCCGATTCTAGCCACCATGGCTCGTGATATACTAACGGTCCAAGCTTTCACGGTAGCTCCGGAAAGTGTTTTTTCTCTTAGTGGTAGGGTATTATCCATTCGAAGAACAAGACTAACACCGGAATCGCTAGAGATGGCAATTTGCCTAAAGGATCATTTGGATGCCGTTGACCGTGTTCAACATAAAACGAGTCTAGAAGAAGAAGTGGAGTTAGAGCACAAGATTATTAATGAAGAGGAGGACGACGAAGTAGAGACTAACGATTCCGAAGATGATTGTACCGATGTGGCCGGACCAAAGCGCAGCGCATGTGAAAGTGCCGCACCCGACACAAGCAAAAGACAAAGGAAGTAAACCGGTTACTGTTTTAAATTTTGAACCGGGTTTTTTTGTAATTCTGGAAAACCGGTTACTGTTATTGTTTAACATGTTACTGGAAACTGGTTCTGTTAGTGTTTAAGATTTTTGTAATTCTGGAAACCGGTTCTGTTAGTATTTAAGATGTTACTGGAAACCGGTTCTGGAAAACCGGTTACTGAAAGTTTATGTTGATGTGATTTATTAATTTGAGTTTTTTTTTATAACCCGTTAGTAAAGCTAAAACACACCGTTTATTTATTTCAAAGGAAGCGATTACATAACAAACCTAACTTAACTAAACATTACCAAACCTAACTTACTAAACATAACAAACCTAACTTAACTAAACATTACACAACAACAACCTAAACATTTGAAGAACCGGATCCTTCACCCTTCTCGTTTTTCGCCTTCGTCACAGGGCAATGGCGTTCGGTGTGTTTCTTTAGAGTTGAGTTGGAGGCCGCTTTCACAAACTTTCCACAACCCTTGCACCTACCATTTCATGGTTGTCGGTCATCAAACACAAGTCGAAGTGCTTCCAAATAGTCGGGTTTCGTTTGGTTTCGTTGCATGAATTTTTAGAGTAGTAATTGAAGGTAATGAAGAACTTGGGTAATAATGGGAGTGAAGGGTAAAAATTTGGGGTTTTATAGGAAAAAAAACAATTTTTTAAATATAAAATCGGTTTCTAACGGTCATATATCCGTTGGAACCGGTTCCAAACAGTGTTCTGCAGCTTTTGATTTGAAAGTACCCGACAGAACCGGTTCCTGTCAGTACCCGACGTACCCGGTTCCAAACTATACCCGAACCCGGTTCGACAATACTTGTAACCGGTTACATCGGTTACATTTTTTTTGACTTCTACCCGGGTTCAACCCGGACCCGATTCCGATTCCTCAGTGTACCCGGTTCCACTCAGTGATATCAGAACCCGGGTACTGGTAGTACCCGGTTCCGGGTATTAAAAATACCCGATTATGCCCATCTCTATCCCTAATTAGGTTGTTAAATGATGTAAAACCTCAAATGAAACATCAAAAAAGAAAACTATATTTATAGACACCCATTTTATTTAGTTTTGACAAGGAACTCAGATAACATTAGCCATCAACATTACGACACAGCACGACATGACACGATTAAGAAACTCGACTATCCAAAGCATAAGACAACCACTTTGACATAAACTCGGATGATAAAACAAGATGCAAGAGTTCATTGGTATGCAAAGGCCAAGCCACCCTAAATATCATTTCATCAGTCACCACACACCAGAACCATATAAAGCAACTATAACAAACCAATATGACCAACCAAGCAACACATGTTTCTCGACTGCTTCATATCTTGTCAAGCTTTTCCGCCTTCACCACAGGGTTAGCTTTAGCTATCGCATCTTTTGCAGTGGCCCGGTAGTCAAACTGGCAGTCATGCTTGTCTGAGTACCGATGAACAGAGCAGAAAACATGACCACATCGACAACTGAAACCAGTTAAACCAACACGTTTCCTGCATGTTGTGCATCTAGAAGGACCTTGACTCTGACCCTCGTTCGGCTTCTTACTGCTCTCGGCTTGAACTTGTGGTGCGGAAGACGGTTGGGTCGATAGAGCCACCTCCGACCCTGCTGAATTGGGTAGCACCGCGGATGATTTGTCGATGTTTTGTCCATTGACGATGCTCTCGATTGAAGATGCAGCGAGTTTAGCCTCTTCTTGCTTCAAGATCATGTCTTTGTGACACTTTGAACACATGTTCATGGTTGCTGAGGTGCCGAAGAATCCACAGTTGTTGACACAAAGGACTGGAGCTTCTAGAGCGGCTTGGCATCCTGTGTCGTTTTTCTCCATTGTTAAGCCGACCTGCATATAGCATTTATATTTGTATAACATAAAAATGTAGACGTAAAGTGGCAAAACAGACGGTTTGGCTAATTAGTCAAATTGGGTATTTTTGGTAACAGTCAGAGCAAGTTTAGGTGGCCCAAATTTTGCACAAAATCAACATAAACAGTGTGTTAAATATGTTTGCAAAGACTATATTATTACAGTATAATATGATCTTTTTGATCAAATGACTAAGGAGGTTATATGCATTTAAAGTACACGTCATCCTGTTCGACCCGTTTCGGTTTTTACCAACTATTTTGATTCACGTTGTTTGGCCATTAGAGATACAACATAACCCGAATAGTAGTCGCATGTACTTAAGAGGGATATACATCACAAACAAACTCATCAATTCTTCACTCAAGTTCAAACAAGTATAAAAAGATTCTAGGCTTTATATGTACTTAAACGGTTTCATGTAGTGTGTTCCACTTATATCATTGAGGAAACAACAACGATATAACAAGGTAATTGATGATGGAACAGATAGTTGATAAGGGGACCCACAAGTGGAGGAGACAGGTAGCAGCTGGTGCACCGATAAAGGACCTCTAAATCCCTGATGTGAAACTTTTGATGCAGCAGATAGAAAAGAGAATAATGGCGGACGGTAGGAAAACACCCAGCCCTTTCAAAGTCCGCCCAAAAAAGGGAGAACCGAAAATAAAATACTTGATCGAAGAACTTAAGTAACATCAAAAGACTTATAAAGTAGCAGCATTTCAAACTAAATTACCGTAGAAGTAACATTTACAATAAGTAGCTAATAACTGCTACTAATATTATGCAAGCATTAAACTAGAAACAAAGATGTATGTGTGACTTGGTGTATATCAAAATGTAGTTCTTCTGTGATAATACATTACCATAATGACGCTAAATCGTAAAATTTAGGAAGTGTTGTGACAGTCACGGGCATAATTGATATGTTTTAGTGGATATGTATTAATGATACTTCTTATATAAGCAATAGACAATTATTAGTATATGTATTCGAATTTATATAAAGAGTACTAATTTTAGTAGGATACGGATAAGTGTTAGGAAAATCTACAGATAAAGATTTGGAAAAGCGAAGAACTGTCTCGTTAATGCCTGATTGGATACATGTACAAGTAATACCTCGATCAAAAGCCTAAGAATGTGTATGAAGAAAACAACGGTTGAGAGACTTGACTAAGAAGCCAGATACATTCAGTTTTTTCCGGGTTTCCTATTTTCTTCTATAAATCTTTTGTATTACGTCCATGTAGATTTTCCACAGCTTCTCAAATCCTCCAAATAGTTAGATACCTGATATGTTTCTACTTTGTTGATGACCGAAAGATCTAGATCTTTATGGCATCGGCTAAAACATTCAACATGTCACATTGTAAACAATTAAGCATGAACAATCTATTCACTATGTGCAAGAGAATGAAAACAGGTCATAGCTAGTAACTTTTCATGGATTTAACACGTTAAAAGAAAATGAAAGTTGATCAAGTTTATTTGGGTTCTAGATACGGTCAGCGTTCAGATAAAAACACAATCAAATTTTGATTCTAGGCATTACTAGTTGATCAATTTCGGGCATGCTCACTTAACACTGAATTCATAAACATTAATCAACCAAGCAAAACTCAACGCATGCATAGGTAGTAATAGCGGATTATACATGTTCAGTTTATGTTAAATCAGAAATATGGTTATAGTCTAATATGGTACGTCTACCTCATACAAAACTGATCCCCCCATCCACCAACTAAACTGCACACGACACCCGATGTCATGATTCTATATTTCATTACCCTAGCCTAATGATAACAGAGACATGCCGTGCCATAAGGTGCATCGACACCCGAATGCATTGTTTTGGTATTTAATTATACTACCCTAATCATAACAGAGACACGCCAAAAGGCGTCGACTTTTCGATATATAATCCCCCCGGAAAAAAAAAACTGCAAACTGGCACCCACCCAATGGCATGATTCCATAATTTCCTTGTGCTACCATACTCATAACAGAGACTTGGGACATGCCACAATGGGCTTCCACGTCATATACAGAATTCAAAACAAAATTTACACAAACCCATATCAAAAACATATATCCACTTTTCCAAAAAAAAAAAAAGAACAAATAACAATTATTACATCCGCTATCCCAAAAGGCTTAATTTTTTATCTAATATCTATACAAATTCCAAAACCTAAACAAAAATAATAAATAAATAATAAATAACCCACATCAATGATCAATTCCACATTCAAAACCACAACTTTCACCTTCAAAATCAATCAATTTCAACAAAAATCAATCAAATAGTATATTCAAACAATCAAAACACACCTGTTCCTGAAACGAGACCAAAGTCGCGCACCGATTCTTCCAATTCCACCCTTTGGGCACCAAAATCGAACAAAAAAAAAAAACGAAATCAGAACAATCGAAGGTTTAATTTCACAAATTTAAGAAAATCTCAACACATATATGTACGTATAATCAAAGTATTCGAAGAGAGAGAAAGTATAGAGAGAGAGAAAAAACCCTAGGGTTAAACGAGAAAATTGCCTGACAACCAGAGATATTAGAAAAAAGATGGTACTCTTTATGATGCTTTTATACGTGCATAATAATAATCGGAGGGGTGATCAGGTGTGGATGAGGGTTGGTAGGTTTGTAGGTGTCGAGATGTGAGTGGTGGGAGGGTTTTTAAGTTGTGGGGTTTGGGCCAATTGGGGGAGGGGAACAGGGAAGATAGGGTGGACGTGAGTGTAGAGGATGGAAACTAGATTGGATGATGGGTTATGCACGTTAATATAGGTGCGCTCGATTCGGTTCGTTTTGGTTATTGGACAAAATCAAAACCGCAACCGAAATCTCAGTTTACGGTTTTTCACACCGTACGATTTTGGATTTTTCGGTTTTTACACCGGTTAAGTTCGGTTCGCTTTTTCGGTTATCTCGGTTTTTGAAACAAAAGTAAGATTCAAAAAAAAAAAAAACTAGAATATTAACCCGCGCGTGTTGCACCACGGCCAACGAAATTGACATGTTGTTGATCAGATTCACATTTACAATGTGTTAAAGATGTTTTTATAGGTTAAGTCTGTATTACTATCTTATACAAATAAGTAATTCACCAAATAATCTCAATACAATTAATGGTATCATAATTACTACGTTACATGACTTGTATCCATATAAATAACCTATCGTATTAAGCTCCCCGCGTTGCGGCGGGGGTGTAAAACCGTGAAAAATAGCACCAATGCCACCCTATAGCCAACGGCCACCAACATTGATGTTGCGGCGTCTTAACGTGGAAAATTAGACCAACATATAAAAGTAGATAATAATAACTAACTCGATTTAGGACTCGCACGTTGTGACGAACTTATTAAACGAAAAAAAATAGACGACGTAAACGCACTGAACCACACACGTGCGTTTCCCCATGTTAACTCGCAAAATTTAGAATGAAGGGCATAACAAAACGTAAAATCATTGAACCACACACACAAATTGTGCCGTGTTAAGTCGCAAAATTTATATCTAAACGTAAAACGAAAAATTTTTCAAAATATGAAAAACATAGGGATCAAAGTTGAAAGTAAAGGGGTTGTGAGCTTAAATTGAAAAAACTAAAAACTTTTGGGTTAAAATTACAAAATTAAGTAGTTTTGGGTTTAAAGTAAAACATGAATTTAAAAAAAAAACCCAAAAACATGGGGTACAACATCACTAAGCATCATATACAACACAACTATGCATAAAAAACTTATTAAGCATCATGTACAAACCACTATACACCAACATTTTTCAAATTTCAAATTAATATTAATATTAATATTAATATTAATAGTATATAATATAATGCAACAATGCAAATTAATAGTACTAAACTTTAAGCAATGAGTACAACTACTAATGCAACAATATGTTGCAAAATAATAGTATATAAATATAATTCAAAATTTAAGAATATTTCTTATACGGTACATTTAAGTTACTAGTAGTTGGGCCCGTGTAAAAAAGTTTTTATAAACATCTTAATATTTAAAGTTTTTATAAACATTTAAGTTACTTTTGTGTTTTTGTTGAGTTGTTTTGTGTTTCTTAATTAAAAAAGTTTACATAAACTGTAAGGACCTGCACGAAAATGTCCTAAAACACTTCGTAAGTAAAAACCCGAACCCCTAAAACCCTAAATTTATGAAAAATCAAGAGAACAAATTATGTGACTCGGTCGCGGGCCGCGAAGGAATTAAGGAGGACCTTCGCGGGGCGCGATAGCTCTGCATTCTCCGGATAACGATTATGTGACAACTGTGCTCTATAATGATGTACGATGTAAAACAATATCAATTATCAATAAAACGATGTTTTTTGGTGTTATTATGTGTGTATTTGTGTTTAATGATTTTACGATTTGATTCGAGTTCGATTTCAAGCTTTAAATCGCTTTCTGGAAAGTTATACGCAAACTGATGCGTAAACGTAATCAGTTTAACGCGACAAACACTCCGGAATAGTGAAATAGGCTTAACATACCTTAAATAACCTTTACATAACTTAGAAATAAGTTTTGGAAGGTTTGGTGTGTCGAAAACAAGTTTATTCGATCGTAGGGACTATTTGCGTTAAACTGCGAAAGTATGTCGATTCGTATGGTAACGAACATTCCAGAATATGATCATAAGTTAAACGTACCCTAAATATCCTTTACATAGCTTAGAAATAGGCTTTGAGGTGTTTGGTGCGCAAAAATAAACTTATTTGATCAATAGGGACTAAAAGCGTCAAAAAGTGCATAAGTTTGCATTTTCGCGCATATCTTACGTTCTTGTAGGATCGTTCTGTGACCCAAATGAGTCAATCAGAAGAGTTCTTATCAATTCAAGAGGCGGAAACAAATGAATTGACTTGGAAAACAGCTTGATTCACTTCTAAATGTCTTGTATATTGATTATAACAAGTTTACAGATCAGTAGACACGTCGGCAGCACTTCGGTACCGGAAACATCAACGTTACAAATGATTTCGCTCCAAGGGTATATATAGAGGAGCTGATTTCGCTTGAAAGTGGCAATTGCCATTTCAAGCGAAAGTAACAATGTTGATTTCGTTTGAAAGTGCACTTGCCACTTTCAAGCGAAATTAACCCTTTAACACACAAATCCTAATTTCACGAACTACGTGCCCTGATCTAACATTCTTAATACAAGACTCGATACAAGACGAAGTCGACAGACGTATGCACCAACAGCGTTCTGTGACCCAAACGAGTCAATCAGAAGAGTTCTTATCAATTCAAGAGGCGGAAACAAATGAATTGACTTGGAAAACAGCTTGATTCACTTCTAAATGTCTTGTATATTAATTATAACAAGTTTACAGATCAGTAGACACGTCGGCAACACTTCGGTACCGGAAACATCAACGTTACAAATGATTTCTCTCCAAGGGTATATATAGAGGAGCTGATTTCACTTGAAAGTGGCAATTGCCATTTCAAGCGAAATTAACCCTTTAACACACAAACCCTAATTTCACGAACTACGTGCCCTGATCTAACATTCTTAATACAAGACGAAGCCGACAGACGTATGCACCAACAGACTCCCCCTCGGATGTTGACGAGTCTAAAGTGTCGAGTCTTCACAGTCTTCAGTCTTTATCAGTCTTTGGGCTCTTTCAAAGTATCTGACAGTGTAAGCATCCTCAATCTTTAACTCTCTCGCACCAAGATCTGAAACTGGCTCTTACATCCTCTTGATCAGATCTCTTGATTCCTTAAGCTCTACATCAACAGACTCCCCCTTAAAGCATGCTTGGGATCGTAGTCTGGCTTTCATAGGTTCTAGAATCGCACCCTGGCTCTCTCATAGCCATAACCTGCACATTCTCTACCTCAAAGTAAATTTTACAATTTTAAAATTTTGACACATTATAAACTTTTTCAAGAGACATCAACTAAGAAATAGTTTTACAATATTAACCTCTGATGAACCACTTGTATGCAAAATATTCAAAATTTTCATTTCAAACAAACTTCTTCATTCCATACAAACTTTCCCAACCCTGTTGTTCATCATGTTTAGCACTCGGAATTTTGAAAATCAGCTTTTCAACATCAGTTGTCGAAAATCTTTTTGTATTTTTCAAAATTTATGCTAAAACACTCCGAAAATCTTTTTGGATTTTGATATAAAAGAAATGCAGTAAAGAAATATTTACAAACACTATTTTTGTGAGTTTGTGTAAGAGGATCATATCAGTTTTTGACAAATCACCAACACCGTTAAGCTTAAAACATTTTAAGTTCTAAACGATTCATTTAGATTGTCAGTATACTGATCCACTTAAATTCTCACACAAAGTTCAACTGTTTCGAGATACGAGATTAATGTTTTAAGCGACTTAAACTTATTCACTTGTCCTACCTCAGAATATACTCCCGTATCCAGATCCCAATATTCAGTCTTACAGGTGAGTATACCTAGATGATATCTGTAAAGGCTTAAATTGCGAGGGCCGTGAGAGCTCAGGCTATTGCTTCCGCAAAATCAGAGAGATGACGGCTTCGACTTTTGGTGGGTTCCCTTTAGAGAATCTTTTCTTCAACATCACATGATTAGCATTTTGCAATGTTTCATCATTTTTTATGCTGAGGGCGGTGCTATATTTCAAGCAAGCGTAAAGTATTCTCCGGGGACTAGGCCATTGCTTCCGCAAAATCAGAATTCCCGGGATAATACCCCAGATATCACTAAGCATAAAGACCTAGTATCTCAGAAAGAGGGACATTTCAAACAAGATTTCGGGGGTTACCCATATATCCGAGAGATGTTTCCCCACGAGATAAGCAAGTTTGAAATTTAGGTTTATATCTCGTCACAATCTACTAAATGTGCAAAAACCTACTGGCACATCATCAGTGAGACCGTTTATCACATTTTTGACCTTCCATTTCTTTAACATGCTGTGATTGTCCACTGATGTACTATCATTTCCTCTTTTTTTACAACAAAACTCATTTTTGATTTTATCATGTTTTTGACTTTTTCAAATTTTCCAATGTTTTTGGATTTTCTGAAATTTCTTACTCCCCCTAAAATTCAAAATTATTTAAAGGAAATTTGAAAACAAACTGTACAAACAAAGTGACAACTGATATCGAATCACTTCAATTCGCCATCCACTTGGCATAAACAACCAGAACTCCCCCTTACAACAAACTATTTTCCCATTATGATTTCAAAACACTTAAGTTTGTTTTAATCAAATGGTTTTTCCGGAAAATAAGTTTTGTTGATTTCTTAAAAACACTTGTAGGTTAGGGGATCACTTCATCACCTTCTTCTTTCATTAAACATTTGAAAAGTTTAACATTTTTAAATTCAATCAACAAACATCACTTGTAGAAAATCAAGTACAATTTAATGTCCCTGATTTACCACTTGTAAGTCGAAATATCACAATCGTGAATTTCTCAAGAAAGATGCCGATTCTTGCTCCACGATTACCAACTTGGGAGCTCCGGCAAATCCGATTTTTAATCTGAAAAACCTGTCACCCAAGCCTGACCAGCCTTGGGTGATTTTGGCACACATCTGTCCCACCATCTTTTCGATTTGTAAAAATCTTTTACATCCTTCACTTTCCCATCAACCATCTTTCCAAAAATATGTTTAACTTTTCCATTAAACACCTTTTCAGCATCAAATTCATTCTTACCAGTAAAGAATTGATCTGAAATCTCAACTTTACCGACTTTTAACTTCAAATTTTCTTTTGACAATGGCAGAAAGTTTTCCTCGTTCAACTCTGGAACGGAATTCTCAACCTTTTTCTCAACAAATGACTCCTCTGATTTTATGGAATCAGATTCACTGTCAGAACTACTCTCAGATTTTACAACCCATCTTTGTTTGTTCAAATCAACTTTTCTTTTGTAAAAACGTTTTGAAACATCACCAGTTTCGAAAGTTGAATTTTCAAAAACATTAGATCTCTCAGTTGATTGTTTCTTTTCATCAACATGTTTTTCTTTCAATTTTTAGTTAAAAGAAACTCCATGTTTTGTGTTGTTGAATTGTTGGCAATTCCAAGCAATATGTCCAACTTTTTGACATTTGTAACAAGTTCTTCTCTCAACTCTTTTCTCAGTTCTCATCATCATATTCTTTTTCTTCTCAGCGAGAAACTCTTGATTTGACTGTCTCCAGAATGGTTTCTTCTGTTCTTCTTCAGAATTTTATCCTGCAACAAATTTTGTTTTTGTTTTATAAGGTTTCTCATTTTTATGATTTTTTGGGGGAATGAAACCAAGACCTTGCTTTTTGAAATTACCATTATGGTTTGGTTTCTTTCGATAACCTGAACCATAACTGTAACCCTTTTTCTTGTTCAATCTTTGTTGAACTCTTGAAGTGTACTTTTTAGGTTTTTCAGCAAGATTTAAATCTTTTATTTCAGAAATATTAAGTTCAGTTAATTTGAAAACCTGTTTAATCATTTCATATTTGACACTTCTTATTGGAAATTCCTCATCAGAATATAATTTGTCTGAATCATTCAAAGTATATGCCACTTTGATTGGTCCATCATTCAAATTAGATTTTGATAACATGAATTCTTTATAATAAACCCTTTTAACCAGTGAGCTCGGATTCTTTTCTAACAAACTCAAACTTTCAGACTTAGACTCCGACTTTGACTCTTCATCCATATCCAACACCTGATCGACCACTTTCTTTAACAACTCAGACTCATGATCAGTGTCAGACGCTGTGAATATGACATCAATATTGTCTGGTAATTCATCAATGATTCCAGACTTTAACTTTATGTTGAGCACATTTTTTAGTTGTTCCTCATTTGGCTTTCTGGGAGAATAACTTTCAAAAATCGGGGGTGGATGTTGGATCAGTTCTGTTTTAGACATGATGAAAAACATGAAAACATACCTTTGATTGCATCAGCACAGGCCAGCAGAGAATCCAGATGGAGACGCAACAACAGTGTTTGACATGATTGTCAGCTTGATCTGGTTCCTCCTTAGGGTGCAATCTAATGATGGTGATGATAAGAAACCGACAAGGGAATCGGTTATGGAGAGGAGGTCGATTGATGTTATGAGAGTAATTAGGTTATGTGTCTAACCCTAGAACCTCTACATAAGTCTCCTTATATATGAACCCAGGAGGAAACCCTAATTAGTTAATAAGGGTAATTTGGCCCATCAACAATTACCAACTAATTATTTAATAGGATTGTTATATATTTTGATCCATATAATGTAAATGATTATAATGGCTACTAGATTAAATATAATATAATATATATTTAATCTTACATTCTCCCACTTAGCCGAGTAATCATTTACTATGAGTATTAGATAAGCCTGATCAGGAGTTAACACTCATTTTAGCCTTAAACAAGTACTATAGCAGAGAAATACAGCCGTTGAATCATTATGCGACTCAGGACCCCCATTAATCATACTATAGCCTTAATTTAAAACCTAGTCGTCATGATCAAAATATGCATAAGCCCTTTGTTTGATTTGTAACTTTATTTGTCTATATGCCATTATGTCGACTTGACATATTCTTAGAGACATACAAAATCAAACCGATGAGGAAATTAACTAATACTTAGTCATTCATAGTACGATATGCAATTGCGCACGACCATTAATTAATACCCGTCTATGAGCTCTCTTAATAAGACTTATGGGTAATAGCCCTTCAGTTATAGGATCCTTACGCATATCATGAATGTATTCGATACAAAACTTAGTTTCCTCAATTCGTTCATAAACGAATAATTAATTGCGTATCGAAAATTAATGCAGCACCTCTTGAACTGTTACTGTTCAAGGAGTCATGGTAGCTGACTTTATCACACTAAGTCTTCAAAACATTAATTATATGGAGTTAATGAGCTTATGAGTCCACTGATAAATTTCCAACAACATTTAGTGACTATATTATGTCGTTATAACTTAGGTTGTTAATGTCAGTGCATTATGACTCCTCCATGAGATAGGTTTTGTCTGCTGACATAAAGATATACCCGAAATTACATTTTGTCATCTTTGAATATCTCAAAGTTAGAGTAATAAACCGGTTTTAATTCTCACTTCTTCTTCAAATTATAGCTTCTCGTTTCTTTTAAAGATATTGTAATACTCCATTAGATGCTTCACATTAATCTAGACATATCTAGTGTGTTGCAATGTGAGTAATATCTAAACGAGTATAGACTTAAACTTACATAAGGCTTCCAATTAATGAAGCGTAAAAAAATAATCTCATTTACCATATTATCCCCTGAAGGAGAGCAGTATTGATTGTTACATATGTAAGGACCCATTTAATGTTAAACTTATGGAACGGAACTAATATCCCATTGGGTGTATCTCAATATGTTATGATATCAATCACGTAAGAGATATCTCTGAGATTTATTATATCAAAGTTTGTGTTAACAATGCTTTGACTTATGTAACATATACTTGTCAAAAGAATGTCATCTATATAGACAAGTTTATTTTAGTTGCTCTCACTCATCTTGAGGTAGGTACATTAATCCACTTGATAGTTGATGAAAATAATTACGTTAAGATTTCATCACATTATAATGTTTGCATTAACCCATACATGGATTTTATTGACTTACAAACAAAGTGTTCCTTAACCTTCAGTTTAGAACTTTCAGGTTGTTTTATGAACATGTAAATGTGTCAGCCAGTTTGTTAGGGAAAATTGTTTTTAATGTTCATCTAATGTAGCCTTAAACTATTATAAGCTACTAGAACAGTGATGATCCTCAAAGAAAACTTTGATAATTTATCTCTTCCTAAGTATAACCTTTGACAATCAATCATGTTTCTTAGTGTCTTAACGTTTGTATTAGGATTTGGTTTAGTTATGAACACTCTTAGGTAATTCAATCAAATCCCAAACGTTATACAAACACATAAAATCAGTTTTACTAGAAAACCGTTTTATTCCATTTAGAAGATTGATTGACACTAATGGCTTAATTTGAAGAGATAGGATCAGTAAACATTTCCAAAATCCATTTCAACTTCAGTTAGGGAGGTTATGTAATCATCAAAGTTAGTAGGCTTTTAAACCTAGATGACCTCCTGAGTTGATTATTGGGTTCATTAGAAGTTTCAGTTTTATGGATTAGCTCTTGGTTAGGTTGCTGTCATTTTCCTTCTAAGTTTGAAAGAGTTGGTGCAGTATGGTGTACAAGAGGTGTAATCGGAGTTAAATTCGGAGTGAAATTTAATGACACTCTTCCCCCCGCCTCTTGTATTCCTTACAAGTCATAATAAGGACTTTGACTGCTCCCACTGACCTTAGAAATCTTTAGGAACTCAGCATGCTTAGGGTCAATATTTAACGACCAACAAATTCTAATAGAGAAAACAAATTAATGACGTTAGTCGTTGTGATTTCTCTTGTTGAGGATTATGTTAGTTTAGGTAAGAAATCTAAGTGTGCCCACAATTAAGCAACAATGAAACTTTTTGTAAGAGTAGCATTAGATTTTAAGGAGACAAGTTATGATAGAACAATGTCGTGATGGAGCGGTGTCTTGTACAAGAGGTGCAAATTTAGGTAATGTAAAATTTTCACTCCCCCACCTCTTGCAACTATTGTAAGTTATTATTTAGACACTTAATGCTCCCACTGATCTTTAATATCTCTAGAAATGCTACAAGAGAAGTTTCAATGAGGTACGTGACGTGGGAACCTATCATATATATATTAGACTTTATTTGATTTCTTTAATGTCAAGATATTGTAACACCTCGAAAATTCACGTCCTATAATGTATTGACACGTGTCATAAGCTTGAACGTGTGAAAGAATACTCTAGAGGGACTAAAGTTGACAAACATGGAAAGTATGTGAATATAAGGGTTCAAATTGTCAACAATGGATAAATATACTTTACAATAACCCTACATAATGTTTAAACCTTCAAACGAATAAATCATGGATCATACGAGGCTAAATATGAAAGAAAGTGAGAGATTACAAACTACAGGGGTTAAATGTGTCAACATGTTTAAAGTATACCTCTAACTGACCTTTTAGCAAACTCGAAGCTTTGTAACGATTAAATATGCTCACTAGAATACATGATAAAAATTTCATCAAGTGTCGTTATCGTATGAGAAAGTTATGATCAAATTCGTATGCGAGGGGTTAAAGCGTCAACGATGACAGTTATGACTTTTCGGGTAATAACAAAGTGATCAAGGGCTTAACAAAGTGGGTATAAGACTTGAAGCCCCTATAAGTCAAGTTAAGGGGCTCAAAATGCAAGAAATAAAGTGTGGTCGACCTTTCGAAGAGCCAAGAGCCAAGGATGCAAACTGAAAAAGTTGTAAAACCTGAAGTTAGGCTCCAGGCGGGCCGCGTAAGGTCTTGGCAATCCTTACGCGGGCCGCGTCAGGCCCCCAGATGCAGAAAATCGTTTTTGTTGGCTGTTCAGCCTTGGAACCGACTTAGATCAGATATTTTCACTTCATGGGCACCCCCTACATGTTCCTAGGCACTTAGGGACATCTGTTGATGATCCATGGCCATTGATAGCATGATTTGTCAATGATCTAAGGTGTTTAAAACACTATATAAAGGCCCTTAAGTTGCAACAATTGATCACACCTTCCATCTGCAATTGAGGAGCTTTCTGGAGCTTGAGAGCAGACACAAATCCTTCCTAATCGTTCATAGGACTCTTGTAAGTTTGCCTAACCTTCCTTAGTTAAGTTTTTGCTTAGTTTTAGCTTAAAAGTCAAACCGTCGTAATTAACGGTTGACTTAACGATTAATTACTAATGGTCCAGTGATTAGTCGAATTGAAAGTAGTTATAAGTTGGTAATTATGTGGGCAATAAACCCTTAAAAGGGCACCCTCTGATTCCCACTCTAACTAGGTCAAATGTCGGGTCAAACTTGTTATTAAAAAGTCAACAGAATGCTTAATTTACAATTTATGCATAATTAGCAATGTAGAACCCTTACAACCTATTTGATCATTAATATAACTTGGTAATGAATGTAAGAACATGTCTAAACATGTTCAACCCGACAATTTTCTGTTTAGACCCGGTTCGGAACCGAAAGTCGCAAAGTTTTGACTTTTGCTTTGACTTCAGTTCTGACCCGTTTTGGTATGATTCAGAAATACCTTAGAGCTCTATTTGGACCAGGTTACATGCTAGTATAACCCTCTGTGATTATACACCATGGTTCATTAGTTAACCAATTAATACGCATGATTCCGTTAATTGCTCATATGTTGACCATTATGCCCTTTTCACCTTAAAACGTGATTTTTGAAAATGTAAAAGAGTAGAAACCTTAGCTACTGATATATAAACTTGCACCCAAAATTTGACATCAGTTTGAGGTGTAGTTTGAGAGTTATGCTCATTAGCGTAAATTGAAAGCTTTATGTTAATTAAACGGCGTAATTAGCGTATAGCCTAGTTAAGCCTACTTTTTGATATCAAATTTATTACCCACTGATGTAATATATTATTTTGAGATTTTTGAAGATTTTTAATTAATTTTAGGCTGAGCATAACTTATAGTCGTAGGCTTAATCCGGTAATTGTCGGTTTTGCCCTTACGGGCTATAAAATAAGTTTTACATATCTAATTGACTCCAAACCTTTTGCTACTAAACACATATGATAAATAAATTATTTTAAGCCTTCTGGAATAATAAAAATATCAGCTTTATGTATAGAACCCGGAAATGGCTTTTAATCGCCTTTTTAACGCATAGTATGTACTAGAACTATTTTAAACATACACGGGTTGATACCTACTGATATTCTAGGTAAATTATAATATTTTAATAGTAAGCAAAAGTTGTTTAACTCAGACTTCAGTTTTGAGCTTTTCGGCTTATGTGAAATTACCAAAATGCCCATACGGTGCATAGTTTGGTTATAATTGATAAATTTCACATATATACCATACCCTACTGTTATAACTTGGTAAACTGAGTATTTTTGCTGAACATATCAGACCTACAACTCAGGTTAATACTTAAACTCTTTTATAACCTTATAAATGACCAAATTACCCATACGGGGCATAGTTTGTGTTTAAATTCGTTTTGGGCATAATGGAAGGTATCCTACTGACATCACAACATATTTGAGGCATATTAACTTAGGAAACCTGGTTAGGACCCTTATGATTTCCGTTACGCCTCTTGCGCGTACGGTTCGGCTTTTGTGACTAGTTCGCATATATTAGCCGAAACGGGTCAAACCATATCAGTTTTGTCTCAAAATCCAGAATGTGTTTAAGTTACCCATATTAAACAAGCATACAAGCTTTCCGGGTCAAAACCACATTCTAAACCGGTCTTCGCTTTATCATGCGTTTGAACCGTATCTTTCTTAAAACTAACTGGTCTAGGCTTAGGCTTAATTAAAGACCCGTTAGCTTTCTAATTGGTTATTTATACCATCATTCCAGACTAGAGCCTTCCGGTAAATTGTACCTACGCTTACTTAAGTGAATACGGCTGAGTTATTATAATTCTTGCTATTTAAGATAGGAGCTAGCTCAGGTAAATACTCTTAACTTATTTTCCCTATACGGGCTTGGGATACGGTATTATAATAATACCTCTTGGTCGGGTATTGAATGTTTAATCAGATTGTGATTAAATTATTAAGGTAACCCGGTTTAATCTGTATTGTTTGAAATAAAAGCCTTTAGGGGTTAATGACCATGTCCCGGATATCCTTGACATCATTGTATTATAAAATGGCCACGTCTTAAGCACGGGGTGTAGGCATACACCTGACAGTTGCTTAAGGAATAACGGTATCTCACTCTCTTGTGGGCCTATACTTGTGGCGTGTCTGTTAATCTGACTCGGTTTCTACATCGGGCCCTGAACGTACAACGAACATATAAATCTGTATACAAGATTATAAATATAATTGTCCCAAGTTATAAAAGATTAATTTTGCCTTGTGCATTTTAATCAAAGTGTCAAAATATTTGTGCCTGGTGCATCTAAATCAATTTTCTTAAACTCTTTTCAAATGAGTCGGTTGAGTGTATTTACCAGTGAAAACTGACGTATTTTCCAAAGTCTAAGTGACAGGTACAAGTATGTAATTGGCTGGAAGCTCAGGGCGTTAATAAGGAATCTTGCAAGTTCTAGGCGCCTAAAGTCTGTTGAACAATGTTTATATTTTAAGATCCGCCTGTGGATCCTTTACTTTCTGTTGTAATACTTGGATATTACTTTATAGTCGGATTGTAATATAATTATCTTTTGCTTCCGCTGTGCATTTATATATTGTGTTGTTTGACTATTATGTTGCCAACCACGTCACGATACTCCCCACCGGGCCCGCCGGTGACACGTGGAAACCGGGGTGTGACAGATATCATAAGAAACTTTAGGGACATATTTAATAGAAATCTTAGTAAGTACATATATGAATAGATTTCTTCTAAGATCGTGAGCCATATGCGACAAAATTTAGATACAAGTTGATAGTCTTTTAAATGATAAATAAATTATGTCTGAATATTCCATATGTAATAAGTTCCACGAATGTCAATGAATGAATTATGATGGATCCATGCTTATTCCTTAAGCCAAGTAATATTTAGGGCTATAACGTCATGATTTAAAATCACTTAGAATGAGATTAGATAAAAAATCATCCTCATTAACCATGTCATGATTTCTCATGAATTTCGGTTATAATGGATGAAATTTATAAGTCTCATTTTTCCTTTTGTCAAATTCTCATTTGCATGATGACAAAAGTTGTGAAAGTGTAAGGTATCATCTAGTTTTATCTTAGTAATGTTTCAATCCAGATATTTAGAACAAATAAAATGAGAGTTTAAGGTAAGTATGACTTTATGTTGACTATGCAAACCTCACAATCTTCATAACATTGCTTAATTATGATACTATATTCTGATTAATCTTCAGAATATATAAGGTGTCGAAAAGCGTTGTTAAAAGACTGCTCATTATGGTTCTTATAGTCATAACAATTAATTTTGTCACTAACTCTCATGTTAGTTATTTGTTGAATTCTGGTAAAGAAACGTATGGAACTAGAGTCAACTAATCATGTGTTAACTGGAATATTAAAATTATCAGACTTAAATATCATTAGTAAGTGACTACCTAATTAACTTATCCAACTGTTCTTTGGAATAATGGACAGTCTCGTTGCTTATGCCTAGTCTAATGACATAATTATGCAGTGAGATTTTCCCTTGAAGAACCTTAAAGTTGGAATTAGCACTTGTAATTTGTCTATGGACCTTAGAACAATCCTCTTTTAAACTATTAGTGGTTGTATGGTGAATAACATCTTATTTCCAGTTTCAAACATTTATTTCTTTGTACATATGTTGCTTGTCAGTACACTCATTATACTTTGGTACTTTTGAGTGTTATAGTTGATTTATAAGGCATCAAATTGTACAAGTGAAAATCTTAGTATGTAATGTACTGGAAAAATGTACTTATTTCCATGCGTAAGCCCTTTACTTTATGGGTCATGGTATTGTACATTATAATGTATTCACATATACCACTTAACCTTATAGTTTAGAATTTTAAATGAGGGCATGCATCTTAGGAGTTCTTGTGATTAAACCACACATAATAGATTAGTCTTAGGAAAAACTTAATCTGGAATAACCTTAGTGATAGTATTTATGTTAGAGAGATCTTGATTACCATGAGAGACATCATGTTCGATTTATCCTAATCATCATGCTCTACTTTTCTTCTGTAGTGCTTTATCAGAAGAGAGCAATAGGATTATCGTGTCTTAAGAGATAATCAAGGATTTCATTTAAGAGCTAATCTTATAGAAACTTTAAATAAAGCAAAACATTTTAGATTTAAAAAATTAGAGTGGATGAGATATAGATTTATAGAAGAAAATTATAGTGAGTAAAATTATGGGTACTAAGAATAAGGCAGACGAAATGATCATAAAACTTAATTAAGGATCATTAATATAAGGATCATTATATGAAGAGGTTGTGATATGTCTATTACTAACATCAAAATAATAGACTATTTAAAGTTCTACTTAAACGAAGACAAATCAGCTTTGGCCAGAAGTGTAATCATTTAAGCATGTGTGCAAAGTGGTTGTAACAAATCAGCTTTGGCCAGAAATTGAGACAATCACTTTAGTTATGCACTTGTTAAGTATGCCATCTATGAATGAATTAAATCAGCTTTGGCCAGATATTAAGACATTCATGTTTATGATGCACACTTAACATAGCTTTCGTAATACTTGAACGATAAGTAGATGCATCAAATCAGCTTTGGCCAGAAGTGATACATCAGAAGCTCATTCAAGTTAAGCCATTTTGGTTTTGTAAAACATATTTGATCCTTATTTATTTTCTAAGTATTTACAAAACCAATCATTTAATAGAAAACCACCTGTTAGCGCGGATCGAACTCCGCGGTGAGTTCGCTGGGGTTGCAGGGGAACAGCGTGCCCCCTGCACGGGGTTCGGGGCGGAGCCCCGAGCTAAATCTTAGTTCACATTAAACAGCCTAAAATAATGAGGTTTCGAGTCAGGTCTCGAGTCACTTATGAGGTCTCGAGTGAGATCTCGAGTCAATTATGAGGTCTCGAGTCGCAACCTTTGTCTCGAGTCGGAACCATGGTCTCGACTACTGTACTTTATGAGATCTCGACTCATAATGAGGTCTCGATTCGCAACCACGGTCTCGAGTTTCAGTCTTATGGTCTCGAGTCGCAACCTTATGGTCTCGAGTTATGACCTTATGGTCTCGAGTTATGACCTTATGGTCTCGAGTCGAGACCTTTGTC
The DNA here is from genome assembly GCA_030545235.1 of Helianthus tuberosus. Taxonomy (NCBI): domain Eukaryota; kingdom Viridiplantae; phylum Streptophyta; class Magnoliopsida; order Asterales; family Asteraceae; genus Helianthus; species Helianthus tuberosus. The sequence continues at coordinate 125,162,936 of CM060412.1, forward strand.
TCGAGTTGTAAACTTTTGAGCCCTTATGATTTCGAGTCGAGACCTTGTGGTCTCGAGTCGAGATCTGTTGGTCTCGAGTCAAGACCTTATGATCTCGAGTCGAAATCGTTGTCTCGAGTTGTAAACATTTGAGAACACTTATGATTTCGAGTCGAGACCTTGTGGTCTCGAGTCGAGATCTTGGTCTCGGCTCGTTAGAAGGGATCTCGAAACTTCCTGTTAACAGCTGTGAATGTGAAAAGATAACTAAAAATTCGAATTCTAAGGGATTATGAGATATGGTTTCCTGTTTTAAGATGATCTAATTTTATCAAAATATTTCGAAAATTATAACTATATATCTTTTAATAGTTTTCGAATAAACTTAACAGATTAAATTGGATCAAACAGGAAAAAAACACTCATCAATCCTAATTACATTCCAAAACTTAAAGGAATTTTCGAATTTTCCTAAAAACATGATGAACCCTAAAACATGAAAAACATAATTCTGGAACCCGAAACCTGAATTTTAAGGCTTTAAACAGATTTCGGTACAATTAAGATTTACCATTATGATTCCGAGTCATTTAAAAAACATTCTTTTCCCGAAAAAACATTGATCTCGGCACATATGACCCGAAAACAGCCGTGAGTTTTATTTAGTTTTCAAAACTTCTGTTTTCCAGATTTCAATCCCAGAATAATGGATACGAAAACATAACTGACTAATCAACATATGCTCTGATACCACATGTTGGATCAGTTCTGTTTTAGACATGATGGAAAACATGAAAACATACCTTTGATTGCATCAGCACAAGCCAGCAGAGAATCCAGATGGAGACGCAGCAACAGTGTTTGACATGATTGTCAGCTTGATCTGGTTCCTCCTTAGGGTGCAATCTAATGATGGTGATGATAAGAAACCGACAAGGGAATCGGTTATGGAGAGGAGGTCGATTGATGTTATGAGAGTAATTAGGTTATGTGTCTAACCCTAGAACCTCTACATAAGTCTCCTTATATATGCACCCAGGAGGAAACCCTAATTAGTTAATAAGGGTAATTTGGCCCATCAACAATTACCAACTAATTATTTAATAGGATTGTTATATATTTTGATCCATATAATGTAAATGATTATAATGGCTACTAGATTAAATATAATATAATATAATATATATTTAATCTTACAGCGGACACTTATTATACTTAGCACTTTGTTTCTTACCAGCATCCGTTTCTTCTTTCTTTTGTTCTTGAAAAGCTTCAAGACCTGCAACAGTAGGATAAACTCGATCAATCAAATAATCACAGGTTGTATAACTCAACAACAATCTTTTGATTCTTTCACTTTCTATCTTTTCGAGTTCCAAATCCTGCTTCAATTTTGCACAGTCTTCAATGTACTCATTGATGACCTTCTGCTTTGACATTAATGTAGAACTCATCTTTGTCATAGCAACCTCAATTTCTGAATTTGTCTTTTTCAGACCATTTACTGTTCTGTTCAGCACATCGTATGATTCTTTCCATACTTTACATCAGACAACAAATTCTCTTTCAAATCTTCCAGTTCAACAATCTTATTGTCTTTTTCCTCACAATGTTTGCAAGGCTCCAAACATTTCAGACAAGGTTTAATGACCTCAACTGTCTTTTCAACCTCGACAATCTTCTCAATTTCAACAATTTTTTCTACCTCGACGATTTTCTCAACCTCGCCTATTTTTTCAACCTCGACAATTTTCTCAACTTCAACAATTTTCTCAATTATTTTTTCTTCATCAACTTCTATATTTATCTCATACTCTTCATCTTCAACTTTCTTTGTTGAAATTTCTACAACTTCAGTTTTCTCGGCTTCTAGTTTTTCTTTTTCTTCAGCAATTCTTTTTGCTTCCAACTCTCTCTTCAATCTAGCAGCCTTTTTCTCATTTAGTATCTCAATCTTATCTGCAAAGAACAAATAAAAACTATCAGTATCCAAACCTTTTCTAGCTTTATTAATATACTCTTCTTCATCATCTGTGTCTGCATCATTTCCTAATTCTGGAAAAATCGGTATTCTTTTTTATTGAGATTTGACTAATTCTGCTTCCAAAATTTGAGCAACAAATCCTGAACCTGGTGGAATGTATTTATCCCAGCTAAACCCCTCTGCAACCTTTTCATCATCTTGATTAACAAGACAAGCTTTCTTTCTATCTTCAATAGCATGTGCATGTGCTGTTTGTGGTTGCTGAGCAATCTAATGAAAAATTGATTTTTGATAATAATTGTTTTTTCCAGACTAATCTTGTCTTTCATTTGCTTCTTTGTTTTTGCACTCACGCTTAAAATGACCTTTTTCTCGACAACGAAAACATGTCACATTTGATTTGTCAAACCCTATTGGAGATTTCGACATCTCACTAAACTCATCTCTTCCGGTGATTTGTTGAAACTTTTTTGCCCTTCGAACAACACTGGCTAAACACCACTTTACATCCATCAATTCAAGTTCCTCAGCATCAATCTGGTCATAATTTTCTTTGGTAAGCATCGGATTTCCAATTTTGCCAGCAATCAAACTTTCATATGATTCCAACATAGCAACAAGTGATGCCATGTGTTGCTTGGCTATTTCTGGAGAGATATTTTGACCATTTTGAATGTTCAAGGTAACATTGCATTGCATTGCATTGCATTGCATTGCAGATTTGTAGAATTCGGTCGTTGAGGACTTGGTGTTGTAAAATTTGGATCAAAACTTGTATATGAAGACGAAGATCCACCACTTTGAGTCACAGTCCTTCCCTTTGTTCCAGAAGAACTATCAGAACTAAAACCAGTTTGAATCTTTGGGCTTGGAGTAACTTCAAACTTGTTTCCTCTGTAGTATAAACTGACATCTTGTTGAGCATTTGGGTTAGACATGATAGTAGTTTTCTGAATGTCCAATTCATGCTCTTCAATCTTCTGAATAAACTGTGCCAGATTCATATTTTCAGACTTTCTCATGTGCTTTAAGATCAACAAATAAGTTCCCCATTTCTGCTGTGGTAATGCATCGGCTAGTTTATCAACCCATTCTTTGTCGTCTTTCTTTATTTCCAATCTTCCCATTTCTAAAACAAGATGACAATAACTATCAATTGTTGTTTTTGTTGATTCTCCTTTGAAAGCTACAAACATATCAAATGATTTCTTTAGTAAAGCCTTTTTGTTCTTGATCATATCTGCACTTCCTTTAAACTTTTGAATTAATGCTGTCCAAATTGATCTAGCAGTACCATCATGTTGGAGTAACACAAAGATATCTTCTTTAATTGCCTGTTGTAAAATGCTGATCATCATTTTTTCACTTGTGTATTTTAATTTTTCATCATCTGAATAGTCACAGAAAGCCTTTTCAATCCCACGTTCATTTTTTGGTTTTTCGTAATTTTTCTCTAATGAACACCATGCGTCAAATTTATAAGCTTGCACCCAATTCTCAAATCGATTTTGCCATCCTCCAAAATCTTCGATGTACATAAGCTTTGGTGGCTTTTGATAAGTTCCCGTCTCATTTTCACTGTAAAGAGTTTCAGTAGCTGTAACCGGAGCAACTGGTGTAGCAAACGCATTGTAGAATTCCTCTTCCATGATTCAGCAAATTGTTTCACAAAACACAAGTCTCAAAAACACAATTTCACCCGAAATACCAAAATCAAACGGAATCAAGTCTCAACCGAAATCACTTTTGAAGCGGAATACCCCCTTCACACAGAATAACACTTTTGATGCGAAATACCTTTCACACGAAATACCTTATTTCGTGTGAAACAGATGAACTTTCAAACGAGATTACACTTTGGAGCGAAATTAGGTGATTTCGTGTAAAGTCAAGTTCACTTTTAAAACGGAATTACACACTGAAATGAAATCACTTATTTCGAGCGGAATTAGATGTACTTTTCAAGCGAAATAGCAATTTCAAGCGGAATCAATTGCTAATTCCGTGAGAAATGTTGCTGACATCATCTTTTTCGATCTGATTTTCAAGCGGAATTACGTATTTTACCAATTTTAGGCTGAATTAAAGTCCAATACTTTCAAGGATTCTTTAAAACACTGTTTTGCTTGACATGTATGAAATTCAATCCATTTTGGCCGTAAAAACTTGTGAATTATGTAAAAGAAGGTGTAGAAATTAGAAATTACGGCTGTTTTGGTAAGAACTCTTCCTCCTGAGCTCTGATACCACTTGTAGGATCGTTCTGTGACCCAAACGAGTCAATCAGAAGAGTTCTTATCAATTCAAGAGGCGGAAACAAATGAATTGACTTGGAAAACAGTTTGATTCACTTCTAAATGTCATGTATATTGATTATAACAAGTTTACAGATCAGTAGACACGTCGGCAGCACTTCGGTACCGGAAACATCAACGTTACAAATGATTTCGCTCCAAGGGTATATATAGAGGAGCTGATTTCGCTTGAAAGTGGCAATTGCCATTTCAAGCGAAATTAACAATGTTGATTTCGTTTGAAAGTGCACTTGCCACTTTCAAGCGAAATTAACCCTTTAACACACAAACCCTAATTTCACGAACTACGTGCCCTGATCTAACATTCTTAATACAAGACTCGATACAAGACGAAGTCGACAGACGTATGCACCAACAGTTCTGAACATATCCAGACATCCAAAAATTTTTGTAATCATTAAAATATTTTATTTTAGTGATTGGAATGCAAAAATACCATTCGTCGCGCAATTTGGATCGTTTTTGCGTCCGTTCTAGTTTTCGTCCTAATTACCCGAATAACGCAACCGTACGACCAAACAAACTGACATCCGAGATGTTTTTGAGCATATTTCATGTTCCCTATACTTTAACTTCATTGTAGAGCCTTGAAATGGGGTTAACGGGGCTTAAACGTGTCAAAAAATGCATCAAAAACCAAGTTTTGGACTTGCAGGGACTAAAACTGACAATCTGCCAAAGTTTGCTAGGAGGGGCGTGTAAGGATATGTATGTGTCTACGCAGCCCACGACAACATGTCATACAGAAACATTGAATTTGGTCATTTGAGCTGAAATTGATGGTTTTGATCCTTGTTTTGCAATACTATTTGATGGTTTTTGAGTTCCCCATGTTTTGTAAACAATGGGTAACACTTGGATGGCTAGGATTAAAGCACGAATTACGAGAAACGATCCTAACGGTTCTTTGAAATCTATATATACCCACATGATTTCATTCTTGCAACTCACAAATTTTGATTCAATCTGCTCTAAGTTGGGGTTTATACTCCATACCTGAGTAATTTGAATCAAAACTTCCTTGCTTGGACCTTTTGTAAGTTTCTTTCATGCTCGTTTATGCTTTTCAAGCATGAAAGTCAAAGAGTGTTTGACTTTCTGCTTTGACCAGTCTTTGGTCAACACAAAGTTTGTTTGAACTTTGCAACGTGAGCGTAATCACGATGGTTATAGTCCCTTGTGACTATACCTACTGATTACCACATCGATTAGTCGAAGTGACGAGTCAAAGTTTCGGTCAAAATGCCGTTTATGCGTATTTAGAGACGAAACTATCCTTGGGTATCAAAACACTTTGTTTTGATATCAAAACCTGTTTTCTAACTTAGTTAAACATGTTTAACTCGTCACTTTTAGTCTAGTGCCTGTATAGGGTCGTAAGATAAGCGGTCTTAACCACCGCTTGGACTTTCGAACCCGACCCGTTTGGTCGATCATTAGGATCCGACCAAGCATATTTATGACCATAGTTGTATAGGGAATAACCTTCCGAGGTTATACCTTATGGTCACTTAGTTCAATTAGTTGTATGATAGGTAGTTTATATGCCTTAGGTAAATGACCAAAATGCCCTTTTCATGCATAATTGGATTTTAAGCATATGTAACTTAACTTTTGTCACTAAAACTGATTATGCAACATATTTAAACTTGTTAGGGCATATAATACTTGTCATAGGACTAGTTAGGCGTCTTGAACGCGCATTTTGCATGAACGACGCGTTAAAGTAGCATAAGCTACCATAATGGGTCGTAACGGGTCGAAAGCACTTAGGATAGGTTCCGATTTAGAATATAGGCTTTGTTAAACCATATCCCATGAGTTCCAATACTCGTTTGGTTTACGAGACCTCATTCTACCCGATCTTCCGATTTTGGTGTCGATTTATTAACTAGCGATCTGATTATTAGGTGCTACTTGAATTCCTTAGTTTACTCAGGCTTTGCTAGTTCATTTAATCAAGGATACTTCGCACTTCGATGTGACTACATAGTTCCCCTATTTTACTGTTTTTAATTGTTTTGGGGTGATTCATATGTGTTAAACGATTTTGATGCTTTCAAACGATGATTTAAAAAACGAATACTATGGTTTATATTAAACAAGAATGATTTCGATAATGTGAACGAACTTGTTGGACGTATTTACATAACGAATAACATTCATTAATTTTGGCCGAACCGACCAGTATTAGGTTATGGTACCATAGGATCTGACAAATCCGTTATCGGACTGCACCCATGGTTATGTATGGGGGTTATGTGGGTAACGACTGAACCTGTTAATTGTTAACTTGGCCTTTGGTGGTTTGTTAATACGAGTTGAACGATGGACGAGTTACGAAGGTTTGAATGTATTCCACGAGACGACCAAAAGTAGTTTTCACAAATAAAACGAGAACGATTGAACGATTTTGAACGATTGAACGATTTGAACAATTGGAACAATTTGAACAAGTTAAACGAATTGAACGAACGATTGGTTTTTGGTTAGTGTTTAGGTAACGGGACGGGTGTAATGTGATAAAAGCATGGTAGATACGCCGCTGGTACTTCTTATATATAAGTGTTTTTATCATATTACATTCCGTAGCATTATTTAGTTCACTTGGGCGAACGATTTTCAAACGAGACACACAACGATGTTTACTAAACGATATAAACCATACGAGTTTTATTACGAGAACGATTTACGATTGGGTTTACTAAAACAAATGATTTTGAGTTAAGATTCATGGCATCGAGGTTTTATAAGCTATAACCAATCTGTTTTGACTTGGTTATTCATTTTACAATACAAATGTTTTACAAAACAAGGTTTTCCAATATCGATTAACGAAGTTGTACGAGTTATTTCAACATGTAAACGAGCCATGAATCTGACACTCACGCAAAACCTATGTGCTCGTCGGAATTTCTTTGCTGACTTTATTTTTACATATGTTTCAGGTGGTGTTGAATGATGTTGATTGCGACTAGGATGCATGCTCACTTAGGACTGGACAAGGCCTTAGTGACTTAATAACAATGATAGTCTATGTTTAACTTGTTTGTTTTAACTTAAAGACAATGTAAATGGTTAATATTTTAATAAAACGAAACTTTTTGAATCCATGGTTGTGAAACAATAATTCTGTTGCTCCACTCCCCAACGTTTCCACTACGGTTTCGTTGTTTTAACGCGGTCGGGGTGTGACAGAAGAGTTGGTATCAGAGCCAATGGTTATAGGGAATTAGGTTATTAGTAATGCTTTGACCTAGACTATAACTTTTCTAGGACCCTAACGCAAGAAATTTGCGTTTAGATTTTTAAAACAAATACCGTCACCTATCTTTAGGTGATAACCACAACGAGATCAATAACAAATCCGATTTGAAAATCAACCATCTATTCCTAGATGATATCTTATAAGGTTTTGAACCTCCTAAATTTTCAAAATCTCGTCAAAGTTTGGGTCTAGATATTGTGAACACGTGCAATCTGGAAGGGTGGGTGCCTGTATCCTGAGTTTTCTGTCTAAGGCTAGAGTGTTCGTACAAATCCACATAATCAGACTAGTCACTCTTACATGGGAACTCTTGGGATGAGTGTCCACTTATAGGCTAAAGCATGTCTTTGCGATACATTATATTGACCCATTTACTTTGATTAGTCACTGTGCATCGTTTGTTTGTTCGAGGTAACGAACAAATGGTCGCCTTCCTTATGTTTTGTCGATGTTTTCAATACCTCTTTTGTTTATCCAATTATCAATCTCACTCGTTTCTCATGTTTCCCTGTTCTTTTTAGAATATGCCTCCTCGAAGAGATGCACAACCTCAAACCAATGCCGAAGTCGCAGCCCTTGTCGCTCAGCAAATGGCTGCTGTTCTTCTGAACCTAATAACTCAGATTCATCAAATATACAACAACAATAACAACAATAATGCTCAGTGCAGTTTCCAGAATTTCAATTCGACTAAACCATTGAAGTTTTCTGGGTCTCAAGGAGCAACTGCGCTCCTGCAATGGTTCGAGAGTATCGAAAGTACATTTAGACATGTTCAGTGTCTGAATGAGCGTAAGGTTGAATTTGCATCCAGTGTTTTTTGAGAAGCGTGCTCTTACAGGGTGGAACGGTTTGATGCGTGGTAGGGGTGCTGATGTGGCCATGGCACAAACTTGGGAAGAGCTTCGAGCTCTCATGATGAAAGAGTTCTGTCTCCGTCACGAGATTCGGGCTTTGGAACGAGAATTTGATGATCTGAAATAAGATGGGGGAGAACACCGTGCTTACACGGATCATTATGAGGAACTGAGTTTGTTATGTCCTACTATGGTTACCCCGTTGGAGAAAGCGATTGAGAGGTATATCGATGGTCTACCCGATTCTGTGCAAGACATTGTGACTAGCAGTAATCCTACCACTGTTCGTCAGGCGATTGAATTGGCTGCTACTCTGACCGAGTCTTAGGTCAGAAAAGGTAAACTGACCCGCAAGGGTGACAAGAAGCAGTCGGCCGATTCTGTTCAAGACAAGGGTAAAGGTAAGGGAAAGAAGAATGGCGAGTCTTCTAGGAGGTCGAGGAAGCGCAAGGCTTCCCAGAACTTTGCTGTCACTGCACAAAACGCTCAGAACCCACCAGCACAACCTCCTGCGAAGAAACAATATGCTGGTACTGCACCTCACTGCAATAGGTGCAATGGTCATCATGCGACCCAACAGGCTTGTAAACAGTGTACTACTTGTGGTAAACTTGGGCACCTGGCCAACATCTATCGTATGGGTTAGAATCAAGCTGCTCAGAATCCAGCACAGGTTCAGGGAAATGCTGCTAGATTCCCACCTGGTTCATGTTACAACTACAGTGAAATGGGTCATTTCCGCAACAACTTCCAGAGGTTGGTGAACACGAATTCAAATCCGAATGTCAATGCTAATGTGAATCCCGCTCGTGGATGAGCGTATAACTTGAATGCAAATGAGGTGAGGGCTGAGAACGAGGTTGTTAATGGTACGTTCCTTGTTAACCAATGACCTGCATCTGTTCTTTTCGATTCTGGTGCCGATAGAAGTTTTGTTTCGTTATCATTTGAGCCTTTGCTTGCGATACCTAGAACTAAATTGAGGAAACCCTTATCTGTCGAAGTTGCTACTGGTAAACCTCTTGTACTTGATTCTGTTATTCTCGATTGTCAGTTAAACCCCGATAACCATTTTTTTCCTATTGACCTCACACCGATGCAACTTGGAAGTTTTGATATTATCGTAGGGATGGATTGGTTGACCAAGTATCATGCTGAGGTGGTTTATTTCGACAAGATTGTTCGTATTCCTCTTTCGTTTGGTGAAGTTCTAGAAGTTCGTGGCGAGAAACCGTCTGGTGGTTTGAAACTTATGTCGTGTACGAAAGCCCAAAGTTATTTACGAAAAGGATATGTGGCTTTTCTGGCACATGTCACCGAGGAGAAAGGCAAGAGCAAGTGTATTCAAGATATTCCAATTGTCCACGATTATCCATAGGTGTTTCCTGGTGAATTATCTGGTTTGCCTCCAGTTCATCAAGTCGAGTTTCATATTGACCTTGTACCCAATGCCAATCTGATTGCAAAAGCACCTTATCGTCTTGCACCGTCTGAGATGCAAGAGTTATCGAAACAGCTTCAAGAATTATCTGATAAAGGATTCATCCGACCAAGTTATTCACCTTGGGGCGCTCCAGTCCTATTTGTGAAAAAGAAAGATGGGTCTTTTCGAATGTGTATCGATTATCGTGAGCTTAATAAGATTACCATCAAGAATTGATATCCCCTACCACGAATAGATGATCTTTTTGATCAGCTGCAAGGTGCTACATGTTTTTCCAAGATCGATCTGCGTTCTGCGTATCATCAGCTTCGTGTTCTCGAAGAAGATATTCCCAAAACTGCTTTCCGCACGAGATATGGACACTACGAGTTCACTGTCATGCCTTTTGGTTTGACGAATCCCCCAGCTATCTTCATGGACTTAATGAATAGGGTTTGTAAACCTTATTTAGACAAGTTCATCATTGTGTTCATTGACGATATTCTTATTGATTCGAAGTCTCGAGCCAATCATGAACAACACCTTCGTCTGACACTGGAACTCCTCAAGAAGGAACAACTTTTTGCTAAATTCTCCAAGTGTGAATTCTGGCTTAAAGAAGTTCAGTTTTTGGGTCATATTGTTAACGAGCAGGGTATTCATGTGGATCCTTCCAAAATAGCTGCTATTAAGGATTGGAACACACCTATGACACCTACAGAAGTTCGGTCTTTTCTTGGTCTTGCTGGTTATTATCGACGGTTCATTTTGAATTTCATAAAGATCGCGGTTCCTCTCACTGCTTTGACTAAAAAGAATAAGCCTTTTGAGTGGGGACCAAAACAAGAAGAAGCGTTCCAAACGCTAAAACAAAAACTATGTGATGCTCCTGTTCTATCTTTGCCCGATGGAAATGATGATTTCGTTGTCTATTGTGACGCGTCAAATCTAGGCCTTGGTTGTGTTCTTATGCAACGAGGTAAAGTTATAGCTTATGCGTCAAGACAACTGAAAGTTCACGAGAAGAACTACATGACTCATGATCTTGAGTTGGGAGCTGTGGTTTTTGCTCTCAAAATCTGGAGACACTATCTTTATGGCACACTATGTGTAGTTTTCACAGATCACAAAAGTCTCCAACACATTCTTAATCAAAAGGAGTTGAACATGAGACAACGACGATGGGTTGAACTCTTGAACGATTATGATTACGAGATTCGCTACCATCCTGGTAAGGCGAATGTCGTAGCCGATGCGCTAAGCCGAAAGGATCGAGTCAAGCTTCATTTTGTTCGAACTCTATCTAATATCCAATCATGTATCCTTCAAGCTTAACGATCATGTGTAACCAAAGGCTTATTGAAATGTGAGCTACCACTTCAACTTGATCTTAAACTCGAAACAAAAGATGATGGGTTACTTTATTTCAAGGATCGTTTGTGGATCCTGAAACAAGACAATCTTCGCACTTTAGTGATGGACGAATCTCATAAGTCTCGATATTCCATCCATCCTGGTGCTGAAAAAATGTACAAGGATCTTCGTACTCAGTACTGGTGGCCTGGTATGAAAAGGATGTTGCCTTGTATGTATTGAAATGCCTAACTTGTCTCAAAGTCAAGGCTGAACATCAACGACCATCTGGTTTGCTTGTACAACCAGAGATATCGGTATGGAAGTGGGAGAACATTGCGATAGATCTCATCACTAAGTTACCACGTACATCTAGAGGTCACAATGCTATTTGGGTTGTTATCGATCGATTAACGAAGTCATCTCATTTTTTACCAATTCGCGAGGATCTATCTGCTGATAAACTTGCCAAGATTTATGTTGATGAGATTGCATCTCGACATGGTGTTCCTTTGGATATCATATCAGATCGTGAAGCTCGATTTTCATCTCACTTTTGGAAGAACATGCAATCTGCTATGGGAACCCAACTAAATCTAAGCACTGCTTATCATCCCCAAACAGATGGACAGTCTGAGAGGAAGATACAAACATTGGAGGATATGCTTAGAGCATGCGTGATAGACTTTGGTGGCAATTGGGATTCTCATCTTCCGTGGATCGAGTTCTCTTACAACAATAGTTATCATGCTAGCATTAATATGGTACCGTTCGAAGCTTTATACGGTCGAAAATGTCGTTCACCTGTCTGTTGGAATGAGATCGGTGAAGCTCAGCTTACTAGACCTGAGCTCATTCTGGAAACAACAAATAAAATCAAGAAAATTCATGATAATCTTCTACAGCTAGAAGCCGTCAAAAGAGTTATGTGGATATGCGACGCAAGCCCTTGGAATTTCAAGTCGGAAACCATGTCCTACTCAAGGTATCCCCTTGGAAGGGAGTGGTGAGATTTGGAAAAAAAGGAAAACTTGCACCGTGATATGTTGGACCATTTAAGATTGTCGAAAGGATCGGAAAGGTTGCCTATCGACTAGAGCTACGTCCAGAGCTTGGGAATATTCACCCAACATTTCACGTGTCCAATTTACGAAAGTGTTTAGCCGATACTGATATTCACATTCCACTCGACGAAATTCAAGTTGATGAAATAATGCACTTTGTCGAGAAACCTGTGGAGATAGTGGATCGTGAAACCAAGCAATTGAAGATCAAGCGAATTCAATTGGTCAAAGTTCGCTGGGAGTCCAAACATGGCCCAGAGTTTACTTGGGAGCGTGAGGACCAAATGAAAGCGAAATATCCACAATTGTTTTCACAAGTTTCCTCTAGTAAAAATTTCGGGACGAAATTTCCTAAAGTAGGGGAGACTGTGACAACTGTGCTCTATAAACGATGTACGATGTAAAACAATATCAATTATACATAAAACAATGTGTTTTGGTGTTATTATGTGTGTATTTGTGTTTGATGATTTTACGATTTGATTCGAGTTCGATTTCAAGCATTAAATCGCTTTCTGGAAAGTTATACGCAAACTGATGCGTAAACGTAATCAGTTTAATGCGAAAAACATTACGGAATAGTGAAACAGGCTTAACATACCTTAAATAACCTTTACATAACTTAGAAATAAGTTTTGGAAGGTTTGGTGTGTCGAAAACAAGTTTATTCGATCAAAGGGACTATTTGCGTCAAACTGTGAAAGTATGCCGATTCGTATGGTAACGAACATTCTGGAATATGATCATAAGTTAAACGTACCCTAAATATCCTTTACATAGCTTAGAAATAGGCTTTGAGGTGTTTGGTGCGCAAAAATAAACTTATTTGATCAACAGGGACTAAAAGCGTCAAAAAGTGCATAAGTTTGCATTTTCGCGCATATCTTACATTCTGAACATATCCGGACATCCAAAAATTTTTGTAATCATTAAAATATTTTATTTTAGTGATTGGAATGCAAAAATACCATTCGTCGCGCAATTTGGATCGTTTTTGCGTCCGTTCGAGTTTTCGTCGTAATTACCCAAATAACGCAACCGTACGACCAAACGAACCGACATCCGAGATGTTTTTGAGCATATTTCATGTTCCCTATACTTTAACTTCTTTGTAGAGCCTTGAAATGGGGATAACGGGGCTTAAACGTGTAAAAAATGCATCAAAAACCAAGTTTTGGACTTGCAGGGACTAAAACTGACAATCTGCCAAAGTTTGCTAGGAGAGGCGCGTAAGGATAGGTATATGTCTACGCGGCCCGCTACAACATTTCATACAGAAACATTGAATTTGGTCATTTGAGCTGAATTTGATGGTTTTGATCCTTGTTTTGCAATACCATTTGATGGTTTTTGAGTTCCCCATGTTTTGTAAACAATGGGTAACACTTGGATGGCTAGGATTAAAGCACGAATTACGAGAAATGATCCTAACGGTTCTTCAAAATCTATATATACCCACTTGATTTCATTCTTGCAACTCATAAATTTTGATTCAATCTGCTCTAAGTTGGGGTTTATACTCCATACCTGAGTAATTTAATCAAAACTTCCTTGCTTGGACCTTTTGTAAGTTTCTTTCATGCTCGTTTATGCTTTTCAAGCAAGAAAGTCAAAGAGTGTTTGACTTTCTGCTTTGACCAGTCTTTGGTCAACACAAAGTTCGTTTGAGCTTTGCAACGTGAGCGTAATCACGATGGTTATAGTCCCTTGTGACTATACCTACTGATTACCACGTCGATTAGTCAAAGTGACGAGTCAAAGTTTCGGTCAAAATGCCGTTTATGCGCATTTTGAGACGAAACTATCCTTGGGTATCAAAACACTTTGTTTTGATATCAAAACCTATTTTCTAACTTAGTTAAACATGTTTAACTCGTCACTTTTAGTCTAGTGCCTGTATAGGGTCGTAAGATAAGCGGTCTTAACCACCGCTTAGACTTTCGAACCTTACCCATTTGGTCGATCATTAGGATCCGACCAAGCATATTTGTGATCATAGTTGTATAGGGAATAACCTTCCGAGGTTATACCTTATGGTCACTTAGTTTAATTAGTTGTATGATAGGTAGTTTATATGCCTTAGGTAAATGACCAAAATGCCCTTTTCATGCATAATTGGATTTTAAGCATATGTAACTTAACTTTTGTCACTAAAACTGATTATGCAAGATATTTAAACTTGTTAGGGCATATAATACTTGTCATAGGACTAGTTAGGTGTGACAACCCTCACAAATCCAGGTATCCGTACTTATTAATTAATATTTAATCAATGCTTAATTACTGTGCTTGCTTACATTTGTGATTAAACTGCTACTTGAATTCTGATACATACACATACATGCATCATACCTTATTACTGTCACTCCATTATTTACACAGAACCATAGTGACAAACTTGATGCACAAAAGCAAAGTAGCACAATGAACGGATAACCCAGTAAACATGCTGACATAGACAGCATCAGACAGGCACTGTCTCTAAGGCCAGTATGAGCCGGGAATAGTTTACTACACTAGTAGAGAGTGTAGGGAGGTGAGGATTGTAGAACTGCGTCACTAGGTGATCGTTATAGTTACCGGATGTGCCTAAAACGTACTTTGAGTACAAAATTCTGCACTTTAAATAAAAATTCAGCATTAAGCTAACTAGTAAAGTGCCAAAACATGAGAAAAATATTACTAGACACTTTCCAAAGTGTCGGGAATAAATTGTGTCTCTAAAAGAAATATTAACAACACTTTAAATACATATTTAGCACTTTAACGGATTGATATCCAACCGAACAACCGGACTTTACCCGGAACACAAAAATATTGACATTGACATAGTTTTTCTTTTTCTGAGCTAGTTAGGGTCCCCGAATACCCTAACACCCGTTATATTTAATAACACACTAGTAAATTATTTAACCTCCTAAATTAAATAAACTAGTGCTAACTAATTGGTTAAAATTGAACCATGATACCCTCCCCCCATAAAGAAAAGACGGCACACATGCCTACCTCTTCCCAATTTTCGATTATCCCCATGAAACCACCAAAAGATCCTAGTACTAAATACCTAAACTATTAGTTAAAATCAAACTAAATGCCCACCCCCATGAACCGATCGCCCCCCCCCCCCCACACACATGGGACATCCTCCACCATTTTAGATTAGTTTAATTGGTGATGTTTAGTTTCTAGCAAGCATATTATTTGTTGGATAAAAACCACAATTTGGACTTTATAATTACCTAAGAGATTGACAATTCATTTCACAATTCACCAACAAAGTTTTACTTACTTTCTTTCTCCCTCTCATTACTCTCGGCCGAGAGCCAACCCACCCCCAACATCACTTTCAATTTTTATCAGGGCTATCTACTATCATACAAGTGTGAAGGATCACGTATAAGGAGGCTCGGTGCTTACGGATTGCCAAGGACCTCACCACAACGCTATTAACCACCCATTGTTCGTCTAGTTTCTTCCCTAGCCTCGAGCTAGTAGTAAGTGACTCTTAACACCCTATTGATCTTATCTAAAGTGGTTAATAAGAAATTTGTCGGATAAAAATCATGAACACTAGAGATCAAAACTAAAAGTCTACTAAAAATAATAAACATGGTGGTTAATGAATGAATGTTAGTGTAAAACTTTTGAAACTAGTTTTGTTATGATTATTTATTGTTGATGATTGCTAGTGTTGGAATGGATCGTCATCAAACCACGCTAGATCATGTTCATGGAACATGAACTAGCCTTATGTTAAGTCGTAAAGTTATTAGATGACGAAGCCTTTCAAACATAAACATGAACTTGTGTAAAAACAATTTTTCTTATGAAATGGAGTTCTAAACTAGTAGATCTAAAGATCTACAAGTGGTATTTTTGAAGAACCAACGGTAAGACGAAACCATGTTTTAAAACCGGATCTTTCCTAAACTAAAGGTGTTTTTGTGAACAAACAAGTGTGTAGACACTTGTGTAACGAAAGGTTTTAACAAAGAATTATTTTTGAGATTTTTGACAAGAAGTTGTAAACTTACACTTTCTTTAAAAATAAGATTTTTAAGAAACCGATTTCATTTATAAAAATAGAAAGATATACTAAAAGCACCGGAAGGTTACTACACACTTTTACATAACCCACAAGTTCATGTGTTTGCGACTTACGTATATTTTTGTCTAGTTTAGTGTTGAAATATTGTTTGTTGATGTTGGGAACATTGTTGGTTGAATTTATAAAAGAAAATGATACGCTTGAAAGCGTGGCCACCTCCAGTTACAGAGGAAACTCTGGCGAAATTTTTCCAGAAATATAACACTTGGAAAATATTTTTACGACAAGTGTTATGAATATATTTTCGACTTGTTTTTCCAAACAAACTTCGCCATGAATTTTTATTACAAAATCTCCAAGTGTCGGAGGTGGGATTTTCATAAATAAAACTTGTTAAAATATATATTTAGTATATATTTTTCATAATAGCACTTGTGTGAATTTTTATGATTATTTTGTGAACTATACAAATATTATTTTTAGAGTAAAAATAATATTACTGGAACACACTGAATATTCACGGCTCCAAAATAATGCGAACGCCTTCACAATAAATATTTAAGTTACACCGGTATTATTTATACCACCCGAACCCTTACAACGTAACTTACGTATTTTCAGAAATACTCATAAGTGTGTATTTTGACAAAGTATTATTTTGGGAAAATTATATGGAATAAAATATAATATTTTTGGGAAAAATATTTATATTTTGGAAGTAAAGTATTTTGGACAAATGAAATAAAATATATTTTATCAAGTGAGGGTTAAAAATATATTTTTGGAATTTCGAAAACGCACATGTATTAAAACCCCCATCCTTGGGAAGGAATATAAATAATTACAAAGTGTAAATACGAAATAGTTGCCTAACTATTTCCCCAAAAACGATAAACCTTAAGCCAAGGCACGACCGTCCGTCTAATAGAAGTTAGTACGTGTAGGTCGTCACACAGCAGGTTACTTTGGGACGGACTATTTCGAGACGCACTTCAGTGAGTTCATGTCCCCCTTTCTCTTAACTGTTTTCAGTTTTTATACTGCGGGGGTGAAATACATGTTACTATGATTACGAATACTTTTTACATGGTATGGTTAGCTTAAGGAGGGTTAGGACGTACAAATCATGTGAGTGAGTAGGCGCAACTTGAGGCCATTAATCCTCATTGTAGGACCGAGGGTCGAAAGCGGTAGATCTATCTGGGTGTAGCGAGCCCAACCCCTGACCCCGCTTAATGGACCGGGTGGTGACTTTGAGCCCAACGCAAAATTCGCTAGGTTTGAGTCTTCCTACGGCACTTCACGCATATCATTGGCTTTGCAACCCAATGGTGATCTCTTTTTCCTTAATTGCTACATACCAGGGACTTTTATACTTACTTACCACATTTTCAAATGTTTGTACATACTCATTTACACATGAACTCGCTCAACTTTATGTTGATTTTTCAAACTACATGTATTTCAGGAAACTAACGGATCTGGCAGGGTATGCACGCATTTTCAAGCTGCGTTTGAATAAAGAAGTCATCCAGGGTTTAGAAGGTGTAACCTCTTCCTGGACGGGTTACATATCTCTAAGCCTAGTATTGTTTAAAGTCTTTATAAACTCAATTAAATCCAGTTAAGGTTTGTAACTTATTTTGTGATTGTTGAAAATGGGATTTTTCTAAACTTTATTAATGGATGAATATCTCATGTTTTTATCATATAGTATGGTTATGATTGTTGCTATGGTATTAAGAAGTCACACCAAATAAACCCACGCTTCCGCAAAGCCAGGGTGTGACAGCTTGGTATCAGAGCCTCGATCATAGCGAACTAGGATTCTTTCTCGAGTCTAGACTATGATCATCAGGGCTCTCACGAAAATGTTTTCAAACACTTTTACATTGCATACACTATACGTCCAGATCCAGGGAACAGACCTTTTTACAAACAAAAGGCACAAATACACATTCCCAAATTTAAATTTATAATTCAGTCTGAGAGGCTAGGAGATTAATCTAGTGGGACTAGGAGATTCAGTCTGAGAGGCTGGGAGATTAATCTAGTGGGACTAGGAGATTCAGTCTGAGAGGCTGGGAGATTAATCTAGTGGGACTAGGAGATTCAGTTTGAGAGGCTGGGAGATTAATCTAGTGGGACTAGGAGATTCAGTCTGAGAGGCTGGGAGATTTATCTAGTGGGACTAAGAGATTCAGTCTGAGAGGCTGGGAGATTTATCTAGTGGGACTAGGAGATTCAGTCTGAGAAGCTGGGAGATTAATCTAGTGGGACTAGGAGATTCAGTCTGAGAGGCTGGGAGATTTATCTAGTGGGACTAGGAGATTTAGTTTGAGAAACTAGGATGATAGTCTGGGGAGGACTAGGATGATTACATGCTTGCATCGTTATTACTTACACGCTTAATTGCTGATTATTGATATACGTGCATATGAGGTGAGCATTTGCATACACTAATTGTTAATAATTTCTATGGATATACATGCTATGACTATTATGTACCGGCACACATGTCGCACTATTTAGAAGGCGAGTTATCCGACATTGATAACCCTACGGTCACCGCCACGGATAAGGAGACTGCATCTGCGCCAGAGATATTTACGGCAGACACTGAGAGTGATCCTGATATGCCGACCAAGGACGGGGATGACTTCCAACACTCCGTGCTACCAGATTATGGTGATACTTCATCTTTGCTGATGGTTTCTCTGACAAAAATCTTTCTGTCACTCTTGTTTCGATCCATGACCACTTCATCACTGGTCATCCTGATGGTGAGCACGCTATGGATCCGATCCTAGACAATGCGCCTCTTGTGGACATCCCTTCCGAAGGATGGTTACTCGACGTGCAATTGATAACGATATTGACGCGATATTGATGGTCCTCCCGATAACACCCATAATGATGGACAGTTAGACGAGAACGTTATTACCAATTTCACTTATTTGAGACCCCTGTTAACAAGCTATCCTCTGATTCTAGCATGCATTCAGACTCCTTTGAGCCTGTGACATCTGCAGCCCTACAAAGAGCTGGATTACAACATTCTGCTACTGACACAAGACGACAATGACATGGCTGCTGCTCTATCACCTGCTCGAGGCACCACACCGTACACGACTTAGGGCCTGCTGCTGAGCTAGCCTCTGCACCTTTTGAGTCAGCCTGATGTTGCAACTGCTGGTACTACACCCTTGCTTGATTGTGACCCTGTTTCTTTTGGTCTGCCAGACATTGCGCCCCTTATATTTACTTGCATCGGGCAATCTCCTCATTTGTTGAGATGTTTGTTTTTACACCCGCAACCGCTAACATTGCTCCTTTTCCCTATGAAGACCGACTTCCATTACGACAAGGTGCCTATAGCTATCTTTCAGAATATAACCGCACCCCGGGAAGGTACTTCAGGTCAGCACCCGCATAACGATTCATCTGCTACGACAACATTTTCCCAACTGCACAGGTCGCAATTTTTGCTACATTCACCTCTACATCGCTGTACGAGCCGACTTGATGGATCCTATAATACACTATGCAGATCTTAGACCCTTACCATCCCTCACGATATGGAGGCCACATACGAGATGAGTTGCTCCTGTAACACCAACTGCAGTTTGAGGATATGAGTCGCAGAACGTTGGGGCTTGAGCTGACACCACAATTGGCAAGTTCAATTGCAAAACATTACATAACCATAAACATGATTTAAGTGTCTACATCACAAGACAACATTTTGTCAGAAAAGTATGTAAGACACCACGTCCCCCACCCTGTCTATTGTCAGCATACTTTGATTCGCCTCATACATCAAGGTTCCTTTTACGCTCTCGACCGTTGCTATTACACCGTTCCCAGGATTCTGATACTTATTTCTTTACTATCGAGCGACAGAGCAGATAATTACTTCAACGTATATACAAGCTCGAGGAGGGACTCACACATGTTAACAGTTTACTTTTCTTTCCTCCTCCACCTCAGTCACCAGTATAGTTGGTTTCTGGATTATGCAGATTGCATTACACTTGGGTAAAGACACTAATGATAAGCCGGGATTGCGGAGGCTTTTGATGACCACTTCTGATTACGAAATTTTGATACACTAATATACTTATTGGACAAGGGTAAGGTGACCCTGTGTCCCTTTTGATGTGATACATTTTGTTAGACACAGTGATTGTGGCCGAAGGATAATGAAATCCCAATCATCTTTAAACATGCGACAACACTTTGTGGCCAATAACCAATGAAAGCTCAGTCGCTAGGTCTTCGCTAAGCACGTCATTGATCAATGTGTGTATGCTATAATTATAATACTACGTGCTTACTTGCTATACTCTCATTAAACATAATTACCAAATTACTTGGTCACACTATGATTATACCATTATTTGATTGGTTGGTTTGGTAACCTGTTATGTGTATGTACTTATGACCACTAAACAACCAAATGCACGCACGAAGCAAATTAGACCTGACCTAACCGACCTTCTTCTAGGAAGATGTCGACTCAAGGGAACACCGATATCAACAACCCTCTACCGACAATGGAGGCAGAAATGCAAGAGCGCCTCTTACAGGCCATCGCACGGTACGAGGCCCGTCGCTCCGAGTGCAGCGGAGGTACCTCAGGAAAGAACCTCCCCAACGGCTGCACCTACAAGCAGTTCTTGGACCACAAACCTCGAGAGTTTGACGGCACCGGGGGTGCCTTAGACTTCGTGTGCTGGGTTGAAAAGACAGATTTTGTTTTACGATTGAGCAAATGTGACCCCGAACATCAAGTCAAGTATATAACTGGACTATTGGTGGATGAGGCTCTGTCATGGTGGAACCATCAAGTTCGGACAATGGGCAAGACCGCTGCGTATGCTATGACGTGGGGCGAACTGAAAGATCTGATGCGTAAGAGATATTGCTCGAGGGCAGAAGTCCAGAAGCTGGAAACAGAACTGTGGAACTTGAAAATGGAAGGACCAAAGATAACGGAGTATGTGCAGAGATTTAACGAATTATCACAAGTTGCCTTACTCCTGGGGGCACCAGAGTTTAAGAGAATTGAACAGTTCGTAAGGGGATTGGCACCGCAGATTCTAAGCCTGGTAACAACATCAAAATATTCAACGATCACCGAGGCTATCAACATAAGCATGGCACTCACGGAAGAAGCAGTTAGACGAGGAGAATTTTCCACTGCGGAGGAGAAAAAGGAGACTGCTATAGAGGCATCTGGGGATAACAAGAGAAAGCTCGCAAATTTCAAGATGGTTACTCGGGTAAGTAACAAGAAGAAGGCCAAGAAGGGAAAAGATTACAAGGGTATCCTACCTAAGTGCGACAATTGTTTACGTTATCATGTCGGGCGATGCAAATATGGAAATTGTGGTAACTGTGGCAAGGTGGGAAATGTCAAGGAAACTTGTTGGCAAATTACTGAACATAGTAATGGGGGCCAAGACGGTAGTGAGAATCAGGAAGGGGACAACGACAATGATAATTGTCGAGGCAGAATGAGTGATAAACAGAAACGTGCTCGAGGATGTTTAAACTGTGGAAGCAAAAGCATTTCAGAAGATATTGCCCTAAGAACGATCAGGCACAAGGATGAAAGCTCCACGCCGGAGCTAGGGAAGCACGCCAGGAGTTCTGGCAAGGATATCGGTACATCCCATATTACGTAATATCATGCATCTGTATTGCCAAATACTGTTGCAAATTTCACGATTCGCACTTCTAGAGTTCGAGAGCATAATTGGTTTAAGTAGCGAGTAAGTAGATATTCCAGTACCCATTAGGACTAGCTCAAGGGAAGCTAGTGGAAGCCAACGCAGTAACTGGAATCAACACGATAGAACCCGGAGAGCGTAAGTTTACGCTAGATCTATTGACAGTTGAGTTGGGAAGCTTCAACGTGGTAATTGGATGTATTAGTTGGCAGTCGATCGAGCGGAGGTTGATATCCGCACCTCGATGACGCATGAAGGAACGATTGTGACTCACGAAGCAGGATACGCCACCACCGATCACGAATTGCTTAAGGCACGAAAGTTGTTGTGGGAAGGATGTGTTGTTTTCTGGCTCATGTCGGGGACAAGGGAGCCGAAGAACTGGAACTCGACGATACCCCCGTGATCGGAGAATATCCTGAAGTCTTCCTCGAAGACTTGCCGGAATCATCTCCTCAACGATTAGTCGAGTCTCGCATCGATTTAATTCCAGGCACCGCACCTGTAGTCGATGCATTGTAGCGACTTACATTTTCGGAGATGCAAGGATTGACAGTGAAGCTTCTGAAGTTGATAGAGAAGGAAGATAATAGACCAAAATTCCCTTTTGGGTAACCCCTTTTATGCTCGTCAAAAGAAGGATGATGATTTTCAAATGAGCACCATCTACTAAGAGCCGAACGAGCTAACCCACGAGAGTCGGTGACTCTTACTAAGGGTTAACGAACCTCTTACATAACTGACTATGAGGACCCAACTACTACTACACGACTGGTCAACGATCGAGCGTCGTTAGCGGTGAAATTCAGGAAGAAAGTATACCAGGGTGAAATTGTGGGACAATGACTTGTTTTAAACGTGCACAGGAATGGCGTTTCCTACACAATGCACACAATCGTTTTACACAGAATACGAACCTCGAAGATCTAGAAAACATATATTTAGGACCTTTGGGAACCCAGGTCCAAACTCGTAAAGGTTTTTATTTAGGAACCACATCTGTCAACTCAATCAACCATCATTAACCTGGCACATATGCCAGTTCCGTTGACCAAACAGAGAGTACTTGGATTTCTTTTACTTCTGGCGAGTAGATGTTTGCATCTCTACTCCCCTTAATGGTAGTTGCATCACACAAGTTTTCTTCGCTGAGAGCGAACACACATTTGTTTCGATACTTGGTCATTTCTTTATTTTAGCAATCACTCATTGTTTCAGTACTCGGAAACTTTCATGACTCACATGCATCAATTGCTACGCATGTGGTTTTGTTTCGAACAAACACTTCATTGAAATTTAAATATTACCTTGCTAAACCTAATTACTGATTCGTGATTCGAATGACCTACATTCATGGTTTATTTTGCCACCAAGCCGAGAATTCCTTGTTGATACATACGTTTATTGTCGGGTTACGTTGAAACCAAGTTCAATTGCTTGAACTTCTCCAGTTCACAGGTTTAACTTGAAACGCTATATGATGTATTGGGAGCATCATATTCAACTATTTTTGTAGAGATTCTTTCATTTCGAGTCGTAGTAGATTTGGTTGGTCTACGACTCCACTAAAAACGTTTGATTGTTTCGATACCTTGCGGTGATATTTTCACAAAATTGAAGCTTGCGCTAACTTGGTTACTCACTTCGTGTACGGATTCAATTCCCTATTTAGTTGTTAACAATCCATTTTGGATCTTCACGATCAAAGCGGTCTCAACACAATTGTGTGTTAAGGCAATGGTACATATATTCATTTCATAAGCACAATGTACCTCCTAACGATTCTTTCGTTGTCAATCAAATGCCTTGCGATACTTATTACTTTTCATCTTCAATTGGAAACAGTGGTTCTTTGATGTTCCGTATTTAATTGGAAACTCTATAACATGGTATAAATCAAATCTGCAGACTGTCTCAGTACACTTTCATTTGATTTCAAACACGGTGAACTTGTTCAGTCACCACTATTATTGGATAATGCCATTACGACACCTTGTGGTGTCAACATAAACCTGTAGCTTGTGCTAATCATGGCAAACCGTTTCACACGAGACCACACATACTTTTGTTTGATTTATCATTTAAACATTTCTGATGCAACTACGAATCAAGACAATGATACACCAGATTCACTTGTATTCCATTCGGTGTATCTTCACCATTCAAAAATGTCAACACACTAAGCCTTTCCAGACATTTATTCAGAAGTTGACAGATCATTTTGCTAGTACGTTGAGTTGCTGCTTTCGAGTTCTTATAGCGGGTGCTATGGTTTGTGAAAACTAGTTTGCATATTGCAACTGATAGTTTAAAAATCTTGTTAGTCAAAACTCAACTTTTGTGGAACCCCTGCTAGATGGATTACACTAGACTATACGTCAAATGCGTCATGTACCTTTGACAGCCAATGCTAAAGGCACACACCTTTCAACCCTAGGATTCGGGTTGTTATATATTCTTGGACTCACCTAATGTGAGTAATGTTTGTTTCGATTTGATGATTATCAACTTCGATATTATTTATATACATACGTGTGTGACTTAACCTTAAGGAGTTAAGGTAGTACAAATTTCGAGGACGAAATTTCTTTAACGGGGGGAGAATGTGACAACCCTCACAAATCCAGGTATCCGTACTCATTAATTAATATTTAATCAATGCTTAATTACTGTGCTTGCTTACATTTGTGATTAAACTGCTACTTGAATTCTGATACGTACACATACATGCATCATACCTTATTACTGTCACTCCATTATTTACACAGAACCATAGTGACAAACTTGATGCACAAAAGCACAGTAGCACAATGAACGGATAACCCAGTAAACATACTGACATAGCCAGCATCAGACATGCACTGTCTCTAAGGCCAGTATGAGCCGAGAATAGTTTACTACACTACTAGAGAGTGTAGGGAGGTGAGGATTGTAGAACTGCGTCACTAGGTGATTGTTATAGTGACCGGATGTGCCTAAAACGTACTTTGAGTACAAAATTCTGCACTTTAAATAAAAATTCAGCATTAAGCTAACTAGTAAAGTGCCAAAACATGAGAAAAATATTACTAGACCCTTTCCAAAGTGTCGGGAATAAATTGTGTCTCTAAAAGAAATATTAACGACACTTTAAATACATATTTAGCACTTTAACGGATTGATATCCAACCGAACAACCGGACTTTACCCGGAACACAAAAATATTGACATTGACATAGTTTTTCTTTTTCTGAGCTAGTTAGGGTCCCCGAATACCCTAACACCCGTTATATTTAATAACACACTAGTAAATTATTTAACCTCCTAAATTAAATAAACTAGTGCTAACTAATTGGTTAAAATTGAACCATGATACCCTCCCCCCATAAAGAAAAGACGGCACACATGCCTACCTCTTCCCAATTTTTGATTTTCCCCATGAAGCCACCAAAAGATCCTAGTACTAAATACCTAAACTATTAGTTAAAATCAAACTAAATGCCCACCCCCATGAACCGATCGCCCCCCCCCCCCCCACATGGGACATCCTCCACCATTTTAGATTATTTTAATTGGTGATGTTTAGTTTCTAGCAAGCATATTATTTGTTGGATAAAAACCACAATTTGGACTTTATAATTACCTAAGAGATTGACAATTCATTTCACAATTCACCAACAAAGTTTTACTTACTTTCTTTCTCCCTCTCATTACTCTCGGCCGAGAGCCAACCCACCCCCAACATCACTTTCAATTTTTATCAAGGCTATCTACTATCATACAAGTGTGAAGGATCACGTATAAGGAGGCTCGGTGCTTACGGATTGCCAAGGACCTCACCACAACGCTATTAACCACCCATTGTTCGTCTAGTTTCTTCCCTAGCCTCGAGCTAGTAGTAAGTGATTCTTAACACCCTATTGATCTTATCTAAAGTGGTTAATAAGAAATTTGTTGGATAAAAATCATGAACACTAGAGATCAAAACTAAAAGTCTACTAAAAATAATAAACATGGTGGTTAATGAATGAATGTTAGTGTAAAACTTTTGAAACTAGTTTTGTTATGATTATTTATTGTTGATGATTGCTAGTGTTGGAATGGATCGTCATCAAACCACGCTAGATCATGTTCATGGAACATGAACTAGCCTTATGTTAAGTCGTAAAGTTATTAGATGACGAACCCTTTCAAACATAAACATGAACTTGTGTAAAAACAATTTTTCTTATGAAATGGAGTTCTAAACTAGTAGATCTAAAGATCTATAAGTGGTATTTTTGAAGAACCAACTGTAAGACGAAACCATGTTTTAAAACCGGATCTTTCCTAAACTAAAGGTGTTTTTGTGAACAAACAAGTGTGTAGACACTTGTGTAACGAAAGGTTTTAACAAAGAATTATTTTTGAGATTTTTGACAAGAAGTTGTAAACTTACACTTTCTTTAAAAATAAGATTTTTAAGAAACCGATTTCATTTATAAAAATAGAAAGATCTACTAAAAACACCGGAATGTTACTACACACTTTTACATAACCCACAAGTTCATGTGTTTGCGACTTACGTATATTTTTGTCTAGTTTAGTGTTGAAATATTGTTTGTTGATGTTGGGAACATTGTTGGTTGAATTTATAAAAGAAAATGATACGCTTGAAAGCGTGGCCACCTCCAGTTACAGAGGAAACTCTGGCGAAATTTTTCCACAAATATAACACTTGGAAAATATTTTTACGACAAGTGTTATGAATATATTTTCGACTTGTTTTTCCAAACAAACTTCGCCATGAATTTTTATTACAAAATCTCCAAGTGTCGGAGGTGGGATTTTCATAAATAAAACTTGTTAAAATATATATTTAGTATATATTTTTCATAATAGCACTTGTGTGAATTTTTATGATTATTTTGTGAACTATACAAATATTATTTTTAGAGTAAAAATAATATTACTGGAACACACTGAATATTCACGGCTCCAAAATAATGCGAACGCCTTCACAATAAATATTTAAGTTACACCGGTATTATTTATACCACCCGAACCCTTACAACGTAACTTACGTATTTTCAGAAATACTCATAAGTGTGTATTTTGACAAAGTATTATTTTGGGAAAATTATATGGAATAAAATATAATATTTTTGGGAAAAATATTTATATTTTGGAAGTAAAGTATTTTGGACAAATGAAATAAAATATATTTTATCAAGTGAGACTTAAAAATATATTTTTGGAATTTCGAAAACGCACATGTATTAAAACCCCCATCCTTGGGAAGGAATATAAATAATTACAAAGTGTAAATACGAAATAGTTGCCTAACTATTTCCCCAAAATCGATAAACCTTAAGCCAAGGCACGACCGTCCGTCTAATAGAAGTTAGTACGTGTAGGTCGTCACGCAGCAGGTTACTTTGGGACGGACTATTTTGAGACGCACTTCAGTGAGTTCATGTCCCCCTTTTCTCTTAACTGTTTTCAGTTTTTATACTGCGGGGGTTAAATACATGTTACTATGATTACAAATACTTTTTACATGGTATGGTTAGCTTAAGGAGGGTTAGGACGTACAGATCATGTGAGTGAGTAGGCGCAACTTGAGGCCATTAATCCTCATTGTAGGACCGAGGGTCGAAAGCGGTAGATCTATCTGGGTGTAGCGAGCCCAACCCCTGAGCCCGCTTAATGGACCAGGTGGTGACTTTGAGCCCAACGCAAAATCCGCTAGGTTTGAGTCTTCCTACGACACTTCACGCATATCATTGGCTTTGCAACCCAATGGTGATCTCTTTTTCCTTAATTGCTACATACCAGGGACTTTTATACATACTTACAACATTTTCAAATGTTTGTAGATACTCATTTACACATGAACTCGCCCAACTTTATGTTGATTTTTCAAACTACATGTATTTCAGGAAACTAACGGATCTGGCACGGTATGCACGTATTTTCAAGCTGCGTTTGAATAAAGAAGTCATCCAGGGTTTAGAAGGTGTAACCTCTTCCTGGACGGGTTACATATCTCTAAACCTAGTATTGTTTAAAGTCTTTATAAACTCAATTAAATCCAGTTAAGGTTTGTAACTTATTTTGTGATTGTTGAAAATGGGATTTTTCTAAACTTTATTAATGGATGAATATCTCATGTTTTTATCATATAGTATGGTTATGATTGTTGCTATGGTATTAAGAAGTCACACCAAATAAACCCACGCTTCCGCAAAGCCAGGGTGTGACATTAGGCGTCTCGAACGCGCATTTTGCATGAACGACGCGTTAAAGTAGCATAAGTTACCTTAATGGGTCGTAACGGGTCGAAAACACTTAGGATAGGTTCCGATTTAGAATATAGGCTTTGTTAAACCATATCCCATGAGTTCCAATACTCGTTTGGTTTACGAGACCTCATTCTACCCGATCTTCCGATTTAGGTGTCGATTTATTAACTAGTGATCTGATTATTAGGTGCTACTTGAATTCCTTAGTTTACTCGGGCTTTGCTAGTTCATTTAATCAAGGATACTTCGCACTTCGATGTGAGTACATAGTTCCCCTATTTTACTGTTTTTAATTGTTTTGGGGTGATTCATATGTGTTAAACGATTTCGATGCTTTCAAACGATGATTTAAAAAACGAATACTGTGGTTTATATTAAACAAGAACGATTTTGATAATGTGAATGAACTTGTTGGACGTATTTACATAACGAATAACATTCATTAATTTTGGTCGAACCGACCAGTATTAGGTTATGGTACCATAGGATCTGACAAATCCGTTATTGGACTGCACCCATGGTTATGTATGGGGGTTATGTGGGTAACGACTGAACCTGTTAATTGTTAACTTACCCTTTGGTGGTTTGTTAATACGAGTTGAAGGATGGACGAGTTACGAAGGTTTGAATGTATTCCACGAGACGACCAAAAGTAGTTTTCACAAATAAAACGAGAACGATTGAAAGATTTTGAATGATTGAACGATTTAAACGAATGAACGATTTGAACAATTGGAACAATTTGAACAAGTTAAACGAATTGAACGAACGATTGGTTTTTGGTTAGTGTTTAGGTAACGGGACGGGTGTAATGTGATAAAATCATGGTAGATACGCCGCTGGTACTTCTTATATATAAGTGTTTTTATCATATTACATTCCATAGCATTATTTAGTTCACTTGGGCGAACGATTTTCAAACGAGACACACAACGATGTTTACTAAACGATATAAACCATACGAGTTTTATTACGAGAACGATTTACGATTTGGTTTACTAAAACAAATGATTTTGAGTTAAGATTCATGGCATCGAGGTTTTATAAACTATAACCAATCTGTTTTGACTTGGTTATTCATTTTACAATACAAATGTTTTACAAAACAAGGTTTTCCAATATCGATTAACGAAGTTGTACGAGTCATTTCAACATGTAAACGAGCCATGAATCTGACACTCACGCAAAACCTATGTGCTCGCCGGCATTTCTTTGCTGACTTTATTTTTACATATGTTTCAGGTGGTGTTGAATGATGTTGATTGCGACTACGATGCATGCTCACTTAGGACTGGACAAGGCCTTAGTGACCTAATAACGATGATAGTCTATGTTTAACTTGTTTTTTTTAACTTAAAGACAATGTAAATGGTTAATATTTTAATAAAAAGAAACTTTTTGAATCCATGGTTGTGAAACAATAATTATGTTGCTCCACTGCTCGACGTTTCCGCCGCGGTTTCGTTGTTTTAACGCGGTCGGGGTGTGACAGATTAATGCCACATGTCGCACACGTGGCATGTCTAGGGTGTGACACGGCAGCCCTAGCCGTAGCTAGGGTGGCCCTCGCGGGCCGCGAGAATGTCACACCCTGACTTTTTGTAGAAGCGTGATTTGGTGTGACTTTCTTAATATCATTGCATTCAATCATAACAATAACTATATGATAAAACCGAAGACGATCGTCCATTAATTAAGTTTAAAACATAACAACATTGTTTGAAACATAGACATCAATTCGAGTACAAACCATGCAACTTGTTTTTAGAGTTCACAAAGACTCGACAAAAGACGTTAATAAAACCAGGATTTGGAAGACGTGTGTTGTCCAGGATAAGACACACTGACCAAACCCTAAGATCATGGATGACATCTTTTATTCTTAAACCACACTTGGAACTTTCGAACGCCCGCCAGATCCACATCTAATTCCCTGAAATACATGTAGTTTGAAAACATCAACAAAAGTTGAGCGAGTTCATGTGTTTGTTTGTGAGTATGAATAACCTTTGTAATCATTGAAAGTATGTATGTATGTTTGTAAAACCCTGGTATGAAAGAAACAAGGAAAAACAGATCACCAATGGTTTGCAAGGCCATTGATATGTGTGTAGTGGTGCAAGAAAACTCAAACCTAGCAGATTTATCTCCAGGAATAAGACATAGTCACCTCATGGGCCACCCTGGTCCACATGGGTGTGGGCTCGCTACACCCAAATAGATCTATCACTCATGTCCCTCGGTCCTACAACGAGGATTAATGGCCTTAAGTGTTATACCCACCACTCACATGATCAACTAGTACCCTTCCTTAGCTAACCATAGCAAATCAAAATGTTTGTAAACAGTTATAACATGTATTTCACCCCCGAAGTTATAAAACTGAAAATAGTTAAGAGAAAAGGGGGTCATGAACTCACAGTCTTGCGTCTTCAATCACCGTAACTCAAGCTTCTTCGGATAAAACACGACTACCTACAACGTACTAATGTCTATTAGACGAACGGGCCGTGCCTTGACTTAATGTTAATGTCTTTGAGTTACGTTTCTTCGTATCTTCGATATTATTCCAAGTTATATAATTATTTTGTTAAAATGATTAATATTTTAACTTAAATTATATTTATTAAATTTTTGGAATAATAGTTAAAACAATATATTTTAACTTAATACTTCCCAAATATTTATACTTGTATATCCTTCCCAAGGATGGGTGTATTTGTATTCGAATTCTTATACGTGTATATTTTTGCCATGTATTAGGGTCGTATTCCGGTGCATATTTATACGTATGAGGATACGTATTTTTATTGTATTCATTAAGTATTCTTATACTTAATTTCGTATCAATTTTTCCGGAATATTATATTTAATAAAAGTCCACCAATATATATTTCCAAAATATATATTGTAATAAATATTATCTAGAAAAATTATTTATTATTTTTCTTTTGGCAAAAATATTTGTATTTTCTCATAAGTTTCTAAAAATAATATATTTTCATGTCTAACTTGGAAAATATATATAAACTCATTTTTCTCCAAAAATGATATATTTCATATTTGTGTAAGAAAATATATATCTCTTAAAAAAGTATATATTCATACTTGCCAAAAAATAATATATTTTTCCCTTGTAAAAAATATGATATATTCTTGTAGTATTTGTAAAAAACATATTTTCATTTCCTTGGTGTCCAAAATATTATCTACCAAAATATACTTTGTGAATAAACTTCTGGAATATTTTGTAAGTCTTATTTCATAGTTCGGTTTCACCAATACTTTTGTGTATAACTTGTATATTCATATTCTTGGGATTTTGGTAATATTTTGGATTGTAATTCTTGGTATTTTGATGAGTTATATTATTTCAAATCCTAAAATAATATAACTAATACATAAAGTATACAAATAATCACACACATGGTGTCTTCTAAATATATATTTCCTAGATACATATTTAGTCACTTTTATTTATAAAAACCAACCCCCAATAATTATAATTTTTGTAACAAAATTATGGCAAAGTTTATGTAACAATTTATGATTGAAAATACACTTGTAAGTGAATGTTCATAAATATTTTTCTAAGTGTTTAAATTTTTAGAAAATTTTGCCATAGTTTCCCCTAAAAATGGAGGTTTCCATGCTTTCTAGCATATCATTTTCTTTTGTAAAAATCATCACAATCAACAATAAACAACCTTTACTTACCAATTTTGCCAAAAACAAGCATAATCTAATACTTTATGAACTTGAAATTTCACAAAAATTTGTAGTAACTTACTAGTGTTATTAGTAAGCCTTGTTATCCTTTAAAGTGTGAGTGATTCTTTAAAAACTTCATTTTTAAAGAATATGGATCTTTACAACTTGTGATCATCATTTCTAAAAATGTTTCTTTATGAATTCTTTTTGTTACACAAGTGTTTCTACACTTGTTTAACCACCAAAAATAAGGTTTGTTTATGTAAGAACCAAAATTTAGTAAAACTTATATTTTTAACTTGGTTTCTTTAGAAATCATCCATAAATCTTTAGATCTACAAGTATTACTACTCACTTTGATCATTATTTTTCAAGAAACAACTTTATTCTTTCAAGTGCATGCTTCATGTGTGGATGATCTATCATCCTACAACATTTTCATTCCCTCATCTTGCTAGATTATGTTTTTAATCATGATCTAGCAAGATAATATGATGATCAACATCAAATATATGTACAAATAACAATCAACAAGCAAATCAACTCATAAACAACTTAGTTTCTTCATTATTCATGCTTATGTTCAAGTTTACTTCTTGTGATTCTTAGTGTTCTTCAAGATTATGATTATGATTCTTCTTTTAACCACTAATATAAGATGTAAAATAGCAAGATCAAGGTTCTTACCACTAGCACAAGGCTAGGGATGATCAAGTGAAGAAATCAAGTGGATAAAAGCAAATAAGAGAGGTTCTTGAACTTCCGTAAGCTCCTAGCTCCTTTATGTGATCTCTAACACCTTTGTATAAGCTTGGATTGTTTGGAGATTGATCAAGTAAGGTGGGTGTGTGGGTGTTTCCAAGGGGGAAGGGAGAACTTGTGTGTGTTTTGAGTGTGTGAAGAATGAGTTATGATCTTGCATGTTCTCTTATAGACCATCTTAACACTTTAACCCTTGGTTACTATGTTTAGGAAAACATGAGCATATCCATTTTAATATTGAAACAAATCTACAAAGTGGGGGCCATGTTGGCCGTAAATAGGTGGGGGGGGGGGGGGTGGGTCTAGACATAGGTTAAAACTAAACTAGTTACATTAAGGTAAAAATCCAAGTATTAGTTAGTTATATTAGTTACTAGATATTTAGGAAGTGTTATGATGTTCGGGGATCATAACTAGCTTAGAAATGTTAAAACAGTGCTTCTAGTGAAAAATTGGTGTTTCGGGTAGTGTCTGGTTGTTCGGTTGGTTACTGGTTCGTTAAAGTGCTAAACTTGCAGTTTAGTGTGCTTTATGTACCTTTTTGTGACACTTTTGATTCCCGACACTTAGGAAAGTATTCAGGACCATTTAACCATATTTCTGCATAATATTAGTGTTTTTAAATGCTGAAATTTGCTGAAATCAGCACTTTGGGTGAGTTTTAGGCACTTTTCGGCACTTAAACTATCACTAGAAAGGCAGTTTTGTGATCCTTACTTTCCTACACACTATACTAGTGTAGTACTTTGTTTCTGGCTCATTCTGTGTCTCAACATACTGTCTGTCTATGTACTGAGTTCTGTCAGCATTTTCCTGATTTATCTGATAACTGTGCTAACTGTGTTTCGTGCATCCTTTGAGTCATATAAGCTCTCATGCAATAATGACATGTCATTTAAAATGTGTGATGCACATGCAGGTATAAAGCAGTAATCAGAAAGCAGTTCAAGTCATTAATTGTAATTCAACATAGTCATTAAGCACTAATCATGATTAATTAATTGTACGGATACCTGAATTTTGGACAGTTGTCATAGAGAAACCTAAAAATCAGCTATATAATGAACGTTGCATGGCCAGTCTTCCGTGTTTGAAATTTTCTTTCAAAAACGACTATAAACTGCTCTAATCACACGTCCAAGTAGTGAAACGCTACTACGATAACAGGGTAATAACTCGATCACTGCTACGATACAATGTCCGATCGATTAAAACCGATCTGATGGATGTTTAAGTGCTGCCCAAAACTTGGGCTATACTTTGTCATTCGTCGTGAGGGTTTCGATCTCGTGAGTTATCGTAAATGTTGTATTAAGTTACTAACCTAGTTTCGTTTGCATTATTTAACTAGGTTACCAGGCTTAATCAGTAGGCAGATTCTGTCCGTCTAAACTTGCAATGTGAGTCATTCTGTTTTTATCAAAGTTGCTTTGTAAAACCCTAAATGTTTTCCAGTTATAAGTACAGGGATTAAGTCTTTGCAAATCTTTAATTACTGGCAGTAAATGGGGGTATTGTGCACATTACTACTGTTTTATCACTCTTAGGTGGGCGAGCCTAATTAGTGATATGACCACAGTCATAGATCCGGTCGAGTGACAACTGGACCAGATAATTATAAGATAGGGGCAAATGTAAAAACTCTTAATACTGTAATTTATAACAATGTGTCGTTTTGTACAAATTGGATGACTCGACAGTATTTCCCGCTGATCAAATCTTTTTAAAAACATGTTTCAGGTGATTTACTGTGAACAAGGAAAAGTGCCGTGTAGCACTCCAGCTTGAATGAAGTGGCTCAGTAAATAAATAAACATGTTTTTATAATCAGGGGATTTCCCAGTGAAATTCCTTTATTGTAAATTACGGGGTTTGTTCCAAAACTTATAATAAAATAATTGGGTGTTTTCAGTTTAACGGTCCTGTTAAAATTTTCCGCTGCCAAATCAACCACCAATACCACAGGTTTCTGTCCCGCGGCCTCTGAACCGGGTAAAACGGGTCGGGGGCCGTGACATAAACCTAACCTTATAATCTATTTTTATGTTTCTTCAAAGTTTTTATTACGACTTTTTCTTTTTTAATACTTTGAAGATTGTTTAATTTTTATTTTAAATTTTGTTATTTGTTACAGGCAATAAATAAATCAACTCAATTATAAATAAACATCTTAATGTTTTTATTACTATAAGTACTTAATATTTAAGAACAAAATTAATAATATATAATAGTATGGGTTAAGTGGAAGGTTCAAATGAGAAGAATTTTTTTGTAAGAAGAAAAAAGAAGTTTCAACCAATAAGAATGCTTCATTTTACTTCATTTAATATTTGCATTTAATTTTAATATAAGGGTATATTGGTAAACTTATATAAATCATTAATTTGTATTCTTTCACTTTAATAACTAACTAAATTAAATTTGTAACTCCTTTTCAAAATATATATTTTTTCAAAATTAAAAAAAACAACTTAATTTAAAGTGTAGAATAAATTACTATTTGTGTAGGATAAATTACGAGTTGTGTAAGATATATTTCGAGGTGAGTAGGATAAATTTTGGCTGTGTAGGATAAAGTTCTATAATGTGTGGGGTATATGTAGGAAAATTTTGATATGTGTGGTGGTTTTGTAGATTATATGTAGAATAATTAATGATTAGTTGACTAATTAATTAAAGAGAGGAAAATTAATGATATGAGTTATAAATGAAATAGTATTTTACTAATATGCCCTTTCTTCTTTTTCTTCTCACATTAAAGTTCTTCTCAAATGAACCTTCCCCTATGGGTTAAACACTTAAACTTAAACATAAAAATATATGTTTTTTTCGTTTTGGTTCGGTTCGATTTTTTTCTGTTATTGAAAATGGTTATCCGAAAACAGAACTGAAATTTTCGGTTATTAAAAATCTGAAAACCGAACCGTCGGTTTTTGTTTTGATTCAGTTTTTTCGGTTCGGTTTTGTCGATTATTTCGGTTACGGTTCGGTTATTTCGGTTTTCTGCTCACCCTTGCATGTTAATGTTACATCATATGTGAATGTGCGTGTTAGGATCGATTCCGATGCACTTGAATGCTCTGTTGATTGCGTAGATCTCGTATCTTGTGCGGAATTCAAGTACGAGAGTGGATTGAACAAGACAAGTAATTATAAGTTGTTTTTTATTGATTGATAAGCAATACAATACCACGAAAACAAATGAACAGAGTTTCCCCTCTCTGTCACTCAAAGTTACAAATGAACAAGACAAATGCAACCTATTTATAATGTGACCAAGTCCGCACACACTAATATTCACGGATGGGTGCACTTTGTTACGGATCTACTTGTCTGGTGCGGATCAACTATTTAGCGCGGACCAGCTGTGCGGACGGACTCCTTGCGCACGGATCGGCTTTAATAAGAAACCCTAATTCTGCGCAGGGACTTAATTCGTGTGGATCAACATGTGTGTTGATCCGTGCGGATATGCACAATACTCTAACATGTTTTTCACTTTATAACCCGGTCTTGTTTCATCTGTTAGGCTATGATACGTGATTGACGAAAGTGATAGACATATGCACTCACAGACTCCCCCTTGGATATTGCTGCAGTCAATCTCGTAGTTTGTCTTTATCAACTCTCTGAGTCTTTAAGAATCTTTGACAGATCAGAACCATAGACTCCCCTTTGCACTCCGAATCCTCAGCTCCCCCTTTCATCAGACTCTCTCTGTAGGCCCCCTTGCTATAAGCTTTCAGGATCTAAACTTGGCTCAACATATTTTGTAAGAATATTTAACAATATTAGAATCAAACACCTGGTTCTCACAAAATTCATTTGACAGTAAAACATATTAGAGATTTCCAGGATTAGGAACCTAGCTCTTAACACAAATCATTTGAAAGATATAACATTTGAAATCATCTAGGATTATAGATTGACTCTACTCCATGAGTTTGAAGAAAAAAGAGGAAGAAGACATTGAAGAGAATGTTGAGAAGATGGTTGAGGAGTTGAAGAAGAAGAAGGCAGAAGAAGCCGTTGCTGATAGTCAACAGAAGATTGATGAGAATCAGAAGGAGACGACAGAAGAAGCTGTGATGCTAGAAAAAATTAAGGTACAAACTCAAACTAAATCTTCTGATTCGTCAAACAAAGATGAATCAATGGGTAATAATGATGAAAATAATAAACAATCTGATAATAGAAATGATGTGCAATATAGGAAATGCATGGAAACATGCAGTGCCTGCATTGAAAAGGATGAAACTTAAGATCAAGAAACGTTGAATTTACTAAAATTGAAAAAAGTTTTCAAAGATAAATGTAAAGAAATGTTTGAAAATGAAAATTTTTTGAAACAAAAAGAAGAAGAGATGACACGTAAATGTAAGGTTCTTGAAAAAGAAAATGAAGTTTTGAAATAAAAGTGTTTAGCCAACAGCGATGAATGTTTACAAAAAGAAAATGTTGTTCAAGAAATAAAAAAAGAATATAATGTAATGAAAATTTCATATCATACTGCAAAAGAAGCATATGAAAGTGTGAAAAGTCAAATGAAACGTATTAAAGCTAGACTTACACAATATTCTGAAACGGCAAAACTTCTTGAAGCCAAATATAAAGTAAAACAACAGGGTGTAAATCAATATATTGAAGAAGTTGTTGAGCTTAAACGTAAAATGGCTGAAGTAGAAAAAGAAAATAATAAATTACATAGTTATCATGCTTCTTCATATATTCTTGAACGTATTTTCAACATTAAACCAGATGATAATGATTCTGAAAAGAACAAAAAGGGAATAGGTTCAGAATATCATCAGGTTCCACCACCATTTGAGAAAAATTTTACATTCTATGATGACGAAAAGGTGTCAAAAGCTTTCAACATGGTTGATCAATTTCCAGAAAAGATTGACGTAACTTGCTCCAAATCTGATGATGTTGGTGATTCAGAGGTGTTAAGTAAGGTAGTTAAAAGTGTTTTGAAAGAAGATTCTACAAAAAAATGAGAATTCCAAATCACAGGTTGAAGATGAGGAAAGTTTCCATAAGAATTATCTAAAGAATTCAAAATCTGAGACAAATTCGTATGATGATCCAATAATCTTGGCATATTATATGGTTGGATCAGACAAATTATATTCAGATATTGAAGTTCCGATTTAAAATGTGATTGCGGATAAGATTGATAAAGTTTTTAAACTGGCAGAAATTGACAAATTTGCCGGAAAAGCGAGCAAGAAAACTTTTTATAACAAACTTAGTTACAAAAAGAAAAACACAAAAGCTGGTTGGGTTATAAAAAGAAACAAAATCAAAAGAAAAGGGCTGAAAAGTCAAATCTTCAGAAAAAGATGAACTTTGTTCATGGAAGAAGTTCTGAAGAAGAAAAAGAAATTCGATTTAGTCGACAGACTAATGAGGAATTCTATGCTCAAAAGAAACAGCGACAACAACCCAAAGATGTTTCAAAGAAAACATGCTTTAAATGTCAAAAAGTTGAACACGTTGGTCGTAAATGTCCACAAAATCTATAGCATGTTGATACGTGGTCGAAAACCGGTGTTTGTTTATGTTTACATTGATGTCTTTACGTGATTTTTAGTTTCGTTTAGCCTACTTTTAATTAGAGTTGTGTTTTGCAGGTCTAACAGAGTTTAAGAAGCTATTCGGGAGCTTTACGGACCATCGGGACGCCAAACGGATCAACTAGGAGCAAGAAACGCGAAAAACGGAAAGTGAGGACTATAGGCACTGTCGCCGACAGCCCCCGCCGACGTCCAAGCGGGCCATCGGTGACTCCCCGTAGATGTTCTATCGGAGAAAAAAGGTCGTATACAGGGGAATAAGTCATCGCTGGAAATGTCACACCCCAACCGATGGCGGAAACATCAGGATGAGACGAACAAATTGCTCAAAACATCATAACACTATGTGATAATATAATTTAAATTCAATTTCATAGCAAAACTAAAAATGTCATATAAAGATTCAAATAAGGACAACATTGTTTCAACATAACATCAAAATGACAAATTAATCTAGGCGTGTTTCTAAGTCCACCTAAATCTTGTTTCTTTTCATAACATCATCACGTCTATCAACCTGCAACATGTATTAAAATATAATCAACAAAAAGGTGGCGAGTATACAAGTTTTCATACATAGTATAATATAGATTAAAAAGTTTAACGAACTCGTATCCAACATGAATAACAATATGCAAGTTACTAATATGCTGAAACGGTGTACTATATGTTCAAACCCAAGTATACAACGCGTTAATTTTGCCTCTCCCAAAGAATAACGGGAGGTTAACATGTTTAACTTAACAATACCCCAAGACTAATGGGTGGTGCGTTAATCCTATAGCGCTATAATTGTTAAGGTAGGCTAGAAAAGTTAATGAGCAAATATCGACACAAAAAGTTTACATAGCATACAAGTCTAACAAGCATCATATAGTTTCATGTTTAACATGGATAGAGTGTGATTAAAATAGTTTCAAGTGTTGTGTTTTTGAATATCATACATGTTGCACCCAAAGTGTTAAAAAGTAAAACGGGATCTAGTATACTAACGGTTTTGCAAGCTTTCCACTTGATAATCCTGTGAGTGTTTGTTGGTCGATTAGAATGGAGCATCAAGTCCTTCTACACGAAGAAACATAGGTGTGTGAGTATTAGATGTTACAGAGTTTTAAAGATTCGGAGTTTAAAGTACACGAAATTAGACATATGAGAAAGTAATCATCTATCACATAATACTTGTTTTTGACACTATGAAACTCGAAAGAGTTTGAATGTTTTCATGGGTCAAGATGCCCATTAGAATCGGAACAAGTACTATGGTTTTTAGATGATGTAACCTAATACTTTGACAAATTACTACTAGGTTATCACCAAAGGTTTGGTTACTTAGATGTTATATATATGTATTATATAGTTTATATCATAGTTTAAGTCCAACAAGAACATCATATAAATCATGCATGAGGTAGGAAGATAAATCTTCCATTAAGGCACCTCTTGTGTTTCTCCAATGCACAAGTTGTCATGGACAACAAGGATGGTCATGAATACATACAATAAGGAATGAAATAACTACAAGCTAACTAAGAAAACATCAAGTGATGTGTGGATTTTCAAGTAGGATAGCCCAAGCTAACCTTATAATCACACAATCTTCAAGCTCTAAGCTTGTTCATCACTTGTGGGTTAAAACCCTATCAAAACAGAATGTTTATGAGGATTAAACCTCTGGATTTACATG
The DNA here is from genome assembly GCA_030545235.1 of Helianthus tuberosus. NCBI lineage: Eukaryota > Viridiplantae > Streptophyta > Magnoliopsida > Asterales > Asteraceae > Helianthus > Helianthus tuberosus. The sequence continues at coordinate 125,202,961 of CM060412.1, forward strand.
TCACAACCTTGTTTTTAAGCTCACCTAATCATAAAGTTGGTTATGAGCATAAGGACATAGGAATGTGTTGAGAAATCTAAATTTAAAGTGTGTTAAACAAGTGTTTATACAAAATCAGAAAGTTTATTGCACTTTGGAGCCTTTTATGGTGATGTTCCAGCCTTGGTTTTCCATGGAAAACCTGTGGAAACATACCTACGGTTGTTCCAAGTGATTATAAAGAAGAATCAATGAAAAAGATGGAAGAATGATGAAGTTATACTCACTTTAGTAAGTTGCAACGAATCTGACTTTTGCTAATGTTTTCAGCTGGATTTTGGAGTGTTTAGCGAGTGTTTAACTGAGTTGCAAGGTGGAAAAAGTGTGGAAGAGGCTTGGGTTTTATAGGGGATGGATTAGGGTTGGTATTGGTGAGCATTTAATGTAAGAAACACAAAACAACTCAACAAAAACACAAAAGTGGCCCTATCCCGTCGCTGGTTATGTTTTTCTGCAGATTGGAGCTCGTCGCGGGGCGCGACTCAGATAGGGTATGGGGTCGCGGGCCGCGAGCCAAGGTCAGGTTGATTTTTGTTGTTATTTTGTCACTTATGCCCCCTATACTTACATATAATGATGTTTTAAGTTATTTTTATGGTGTTTTAAGCACAAGAACTAGATAAAAGGGTGTGTACCGTAATTTGATCATAAAACACGTATAAAACGAGTATAAACAAGCATGTAAGTATCATATTTTCATAAATTGAGTATACGAATCACGTGTTTGCAAGTTTGACGTATTTTGCACAAATTGTGAATAAAGTATCATATGTTTAATAAGTTTGAACGTATGAACATGTTTGAAACGTGTATACCATGAATGTAAAGAGAATACGAATTTCATTATGATCCAAGTCTCAGATTTTACAACGATTATAACGAAAAGACGAATACATGAATACAAGGTTTCCAAAAATAGAAGTACAAGCAACGCTTTCTAATTATGGAAAGTGTGAAAAAGCAGGGCGTTACAAGAAATCCATACATGCACATGGCATCAGCGACGCCTCACTAGGCCGTCGGCGACGGCCTTTCGATTGTGGTGACGCAAATTTTTAGTTCTTCCAAGTTGGGACGAATTAAAACACAAATTTTCAACCATTTTCGAGAGTTACACTTACTTTGGAGGTTTGAACTTGTTCTTGGAGCCTGTTTTCATCATCCATCCATTCCCAATCATCCAAATGTTTGAATCATCAACCAAATTCCTAATCATAGCCATCCCACAAACCTAATCACCATCCATTGATTCATCTCCATCAAACCTTTCACCACCACAAACCCTAACCATCATCCTTATCACCTTCAAAGCTCCAAGATGTCAACATTGAAGCTCCAATCCTTCGTTGATCAAGTCTCGTTCACCATGAGCGGCTAATTCTCGAAGGTTTCACCCCGGTTTAGGTGTTTGTAAGTCTAGGGTTTGAACATTGTTCTTAGTTTGATTTTGTGACAAATTGATTTGTATTTGAATTGATTGATAATTGTCTTGCAAATTGAACTATATTTGTGAATTGTCGAATGAGTTATGAAATTTGACTTTGCGAAATAAGTTCGTGTATTTATGCTTTATCATTCAAAAGGTTTTACTTGTCCGAAGTAACGAAGTGCATTGCGGTCCGTTATATGCGTTGATAGCAATTGGCACCTAAACTTCGTGATAAAAAATCCGTTAATGACATATTCAATTGAATCAAATCTAAAACGTGTAGAAACCCTAGGATTACAATTACCGAACCGGGAGTGAACATGGTTTACATATTTTGCTTTAATCCATTAATTACATTTCCGTACAATTGTTTAAGTTTTGTTATAATAAAAAATCAAATTGTCGGTTCATTCCGACTCACTTTTCAATAAATCAATCAATAACCTTTAGCAAGCTTCATAATAGTTGTGACAAATCTTTTAAAATCAATTGAATATGTATACAAACCACAAACTCTTCGTGGTTCGACCCCTTACTACCACTAACTATTTGTTTGAGGTAATTTGGATATTATAAATTTATTTTTGACCGGAGCGCGACACATACGATCAAATTTTGGCGTCGTTGTCGGGGAGTTTGTGCGCTTTGTGTTTGGATTTTTTGTTTGATTTGTGTGATTAACTGTTTAAGGTGTTTATTTCTTTTCATTACTTTCTCTATTTCCTTGTTACGCGGGTGTGTTATTTGTGCAGATTACAGGTAGTGCATGCATACAAGGAATTCCAGGAGGACTTCACCGTTAATATTCGAACCGGAAATAGAAAGAGCAGCTTGAAGAAATTTAGCCAACTTGTTGGAAGCAACTCTTTCTTCCAACCCACCCAACACTCATCCATTATCTTCACCATCCGTTGAACCTAGTTCAATGAATCCCCAAAACTCAAACCACCCAAACAACCAACACCAATTTCAATACCGAGGCAACTTTCAATCCAACGTAAACATTCAACAAGACCAACCAAGCGGTGGTAACAACTCGAGACCACCAACACCACCATTCCAAAACCGAGGCCACAACAACAACCAAAGAACTCCCACGCCTCAACATCAAAATCCCAACTGACAAAACCCTTTACCAACCAACATCGATGACCGGAACGTCAACTCCAACCATAGAGGTAACCAAAATCGTGGCAATCCTGTGAATGAAGATCCATTCTTCAATCTTGATGACTTGAGGAATGCCATCCCCGATGATGAACCATATAGTATTCCCGGTTATCAATCGCTGGAACACGTGAGTATTCACTTGGAAAACTCGGACGACGGGGGCAACTACGATGAAAGAGAATATGTTGTATGGGGGGATGTGAACGCAGATAACGTCTACAATGAAAGAGGGTTTGAGAACGAGGAGTTCGGACACCAAAACGGCAACTACGTGGGTAATGAGGGTTATGGTTATGGGTATAGTCGAAACGACGGTTATGGCAACAGCCGCCACCAATGAAAGAACAATAAAAGGAACCGGGATGATGGTTATTACAACAACAACAATAATGCAAACTGTAACCGGATTCCCCAATTCGTGGGTGGTGGCAACCAAGGCGGTGATAGAGGAGGTGATAGAAGAGGAAACCAAAGACCGGTGGATCAAGAGGTTAATGGTCTACGTCGTCGTCCGCAACAAGCTCCAAGGGGTGTGAATGATCGTTTTAGACTGGCGGTCACCGAAAATGATTCACCAATTGTTCCTCCACCCCGGGGAGTTAGGTCATTTGAGTGCAAGCCCAACTATATCAACATCCTACCTCACTTCAATGGTAGGACACATGATGAGCCGTATACCCACTTGGCGGAATTCTCCACTATTTATAGTACGATAGGGGGCGTAACTTTGAGATCGAGGAAGTGAAATTGAGGCTATTTAAATTTTCACTAAAAGACAAAGCGAAGCAATGGTTCCACACGCTTCTGGCCATACATGGGCCGAGATGCAACAAGTCTTCCTTTACGAGTACTACTCAATAGCGAAGAACAATGACGCAAGGGATGAAATTCAGTCATTCCCCCAATTTTCGGGGGAATTGTTACACGAGGCTCTCACGCGGTTCAAAGAATTGGTTAGGAAATGCCCCCACCATCAAATTCCGAGGTGGGAGTTGTTGAAATGTTTTGTGAGAGGGTTGGATGCCGATGAGCATAAGCACTTGCTATCCGTAAGTAATGGCACCTTATTGAACAATCACGAGGAGGATGATTGGGATTTTCTAGAGAGGATGAGTAAAAATTCGAAGGCGGTTGCACTGGCGGACCGAGCCAAAAAGCACCCCACTTCAATGTCTTGGCCCGATCGTGATGCGAGTTCTAAGGATCAGATTGAAACGTTAGAGCGGGAGTTGGCCCCTATGAAGAAGAAAGAAGTGGGTGCGGTGCAATATACCGTATGTGAAGAATGTGGTGACATCAGTCATCGGACCGAGAATTGCCAAGCCACCGCGGATGTGAATCAAGTGTATGGAGACCAGAGGCAATACGATATAAACTCCAACACTTACCACCCCGGGTTGAGGAACCATCCTAACTTTAGGTATGGTAATGCCTACAACCAAATGAAACCGAATTTTTAATCGGGAAATCAAGGTGGGTCTTTACACCAAAATCGTCAAAGTGGTAACCAAGGGTATCAAAGTCGAGACAATTACCAACGAAGTTACAATCAAGATGGTAATGGATCGGCGAATAATCATGGTGGCGGTGATGATTTGAGTGCAAAGATGGACGTCATGTTGAACATGATGAAGGAACATGAAAGGAGAATGAAGTGCGAGACAAGTCGCACGAAGCGTTGGCAAAGCGAGTGGGCCAACTAGCGGAGGAGATGGCTCAACTACGAGGAAGTGGAGGAAGACTTCCAAGTGACACTACAGTGAACCCGAAGCATCAAGGTTCTAGCACAAGCAATGTGGAATGCATGCGTTAGAGCGGCAAGTATTCTTTCGAATGATGAAATTTGTAGTGTTGAAAGCATTCCACCACCGTAATTCATTGATGGTGAAGTGGAAAATGTAAGTGATGAGTCGGAAAGCGAAAATGAACAAGAAACGATTTCACAAATTAAAATTGAAAATGTAACTTAAAATTATATTTGTGAAAATTGTTTAAATCAACTTAACCCGATTAATGCATCAAAGTTTGAATAACGGTGCCCACTAATGGATGAGAGGTGGGAAAATTTCAAAGAAGCAAAAATTAATTTACCATTACTTGATGACATTAAAAAGGTTCTGGCTCATGTGGAATGCTTAAAAGAGTTGAGCATTGAAAAACGGCACAACAAATTACCCGAACCAGTTAATTTGATATCACATGTTAGTGCCGTTTTATCAAGTGCCTTCCCCCAAAAAGCTCAAGATCTGGGAGATCCTATTATTCCAATCTAAATTGGAACATTCAAAATTAATAGGGTGCTCCTAGATCTTGGAGCTTGTGTGAGCATCTTGCCCGGGAGTCTGTACGACCAATATGATTTTGGCCCGTTGAAAAAGTTTGACACCCCTGTGGTGTTGGCCGATCAGACTCCCACGCATCCAAGGGGATTGTAGAAGATGTGATTGTAAAGGTGGATGATTGCTACTACCCAGTGGACTTTTTGGTAGTAGACTATGTTAAGAGTGTTGAGGACACACAACCGATAGTTATACTGGGTAGATCGTTCTTGGCAACTGCTAATGCCATAATAAATTGTGCAACGGGAATGGTAAGCATGACGTTTGGGACCGGGAATTAGTATTAAATGGTTTCCCAAAATTTACTAACCCACTCGGTGAGGATACGTGTCGCAAGAAGGACACGAATCCAAACACAAAGATATGTGCTATGGTTGGTAGGTTTGGAGAATTGAAGAAGAAACCAGTAAAGAAGAAGAAGGTGAAGAAGTCACCTCTAGAGAGAAAGGAAGAGGAGAGGTTGAGAAGGTTTGGTCTGTTTGGAAACAAATGGTATGAATCACCGGTGGGTGATTTCAATGAGTTTGAGGGCGGCAAGCACGCCATTCGACCACCATGAGGTGGTAAGTTAATTGTTGTTGTATACGTTTTATAGTTCTTTTTAGTTGTCTTCATAGTCTAGTTTGTGTTGTTGTTGTATAATTTTTTTATTTCGTTTTATTTCTAGCATTTTTTTTCATTCGTAGTTAAATTAACGTTGTGGGTGTGTTCACTATATAACCCTCACGAGACCTCTCGTCCTCCCGAGCTATGGGAGGTTAAAAAGGGCTTGTTGCATAAGCTAAATGCAACCGTGATTCCTACGAAAGTGAGTTAGGTTTTTGTTATTGTTGTAAATTATCTTTTCCACAAAAATTCAAATTAAAGTAACGAATGGCATGGTAAATCTTTTGTAAAAAATGGTAGAACAAGTAACTAACAAATGTTGATGGTTGTGAGAAGCATGCAAACACAAGGATTTAGATTTGTAGGTACAAATGTTCGTGAGACAACCATTTTTATCGAAGATTGAAGACCACGCGAGGAACAAGAAACAATTAGGTGCATTCGTTTCCTTTTATTTGAGTGTTATTTAGTTAATAAGTGGATTGTAATTGTATAATATTGACCGAGGTGGAATCTTTGGGAGTTTTGTCGTGTCACATCCCTTGTGCATTTTAAAGACTCCATTCTTACACATTGAGGACAATGTTTACATCAAGTGTGGGGATGGGGAGAAAAAGTTTGAGTTTTTTGACCCTTTCATTTAAACACTACACATTGAGGACAATGTTTACCTCAAGTGTGGGGATGGGGGAAATTTTCAAATTTTTTTTCAAAAATGTCTTTGTTTAAAGCAATCTAAAAAGCACAAGTAGCGAAGTCGATGAGGGATGACACACCCATTTGGTCTTTTGTCATGGTCAAGTTCAAATGATTAACATGAAGGGTATTTAGTGGATGGTTATTTGGGAGTAATTCGCCTAAAAAACTAGTATATTATGCATATCACATACCATACCCTTTATACGTGAGGTTTTGAGCCACTTTTACATCATAGATAAACATATATACATGTTCCTTTGTTTGAGTGGACCATTAATCGTGTATTGTAGAACTTGCAACTTTTGATACGTTTGAGACCATAGACCGAATACAAGCACGAGAATGATTAAGGCATTAGGTAAACCTTTTTCCTTTACACCATTTATCTATCCTTACCTAAATTAATCCCCTAGTCACCCACTTTGAGCCTAAACCTTTCATTTGATCAACCCCTTTAGCCCACGACCGTTAAACCTTTTCTTTTTAAACCCGTGTGATGAAAATTTGATTGTAGGAGTATGTGTTTGTATAGTTGTGATTTATTTTTGTGAAAAAAATCGAAAATTCATAAAACGTTGCAAAAAAGAATAGAAAATCATTGAGAAAAATACAAAAATGTGAGTTGTTAGTTGTTGAATAAAAGGCGAAAAATTGTTGCCTCTTAGCTTGATGTTTATAGTTAGTTATGTTTAGTATAGTCGTTTTGTAATAAAAATCGAATTTTCATCACCTTAGCCACTTTAAAAGCATCCTATTCCATACCCTTAGCCTATCCCCACTACAACCCTTCAAAGACCTTTTGACTTATGCTTAGTATTTATGTTCGGTGGTGGAGAATGATTGAGTTGCAAGCATATGCGGGTACGTGTTCTAATCGGTTTTGAGTGATTACGTAAAAAGTGCTAATTCATTATCTATTAGTCAAATTTTAAACCGAGTGGAGAGAACATTGTGAGGGATGTGCATAGTTTGTTAGTTTTAAGGGCGGGTTAATCTTGGGTAACCATTTTTATGTGATTATTCACTTACCGCTAATTATTTCGAAAATTGTAAAAAGTTTGAACCGGGTATGACATTAAACCTTAACCTTAGTCTCGAGAATGGGATGTGTGTTTTTCATTCGACCCACGTGAAAGTGAAAAAGAGATTTGCTTGAGGGCAAGCAAAAGACAAGTGTGGGGATGTGATATGTGGTCGAAAACCGGTGTTTGTTTATGTTTAAATTGATGTCTTTACGTGATTTATAGTTTCATTTTGTAACAACCCGACCTTTCGGTTGTTCTTATTTTATCGTTGTTTCTTCGTAAACGCTTGTACTCTGAGAATCGATGATTACCATGGGTTAACTACTTTTTAAACGCATTTTATATCGCTTATTTAACGCATTAAACGCTTATTACTTAAACGCTCATCGCAACGCAAACTCAATGAGAACTCAAAATGCGGATTTATTTATATTATTGTGTGCTTAAATGTTAGATATGTTATATGTGTTGGTTATTCGCTTAAAACGCTCAAACGCTCAATCGCGCAACTTGATTTACCTCGCTAAAACGCAACACAACACTTAATGCCTCACTAAAATACTTAAAGTACTCAAACTAACTAATGCAACCAAACGTACGAAACGAACATCCGACACGCGAAACGGGAATCTTTTACACCAAACTGGTCCCCTCGTGCGAAGACACCCGACTTCGTAAGAAGCCACTAGCTTCATACGAAGGCAGGGCCTTCGTACAGAACCTTCAACGCCTTCTATAAATACCCAAGTCTCTCCTCATTTCACTACTTGCTGCCATTTCGCACAAAAACGCTCCCAACCTGTTGTCTCTCTCTTTTCCAAGTAAGATTCATTAATTTTTTACATGTTTCACAACGATTTCCACCATGATTTTCCACGAGTTTATCTCCGATTTCATCCAAACTTCTCTATTTTCATCTAAACTTCATCTTTTCATCTAAACTTTTCTATTTTTATGAAAACCTTCATCTTTTTCATCAAAAACTTCTGATTTTACCACAGATTTACACCTAAACGAGTGTATTGGGCTTAGCTTTGGCTTCCTAAGATGTAGATCTGAATATCTCTCACTCACCAAGTGTTTAATCCCAAGAAAAACTATTTTAAACTTGATTTTTACACTAAAACAGACCAAACCCGACATATGTTTCATTCACTGAGTAGTGGGACGAAGCGGTGTCGAAACCGTCGTGAAAAGGACTAAAAAATGCATCCAATTTAGGCGAAAACGCAGATTCGAACGCTCGAAGACGCTAAACAGCCACTTGTGTGAAGCCAGACTGGCTTGTACGAAGCACCGGCTTCGTACGTGTCACACCCTGACTTTTGCGGAAGCGTGATTATGTGTGACTTGCTTAGTATCATTGCATTCAATCATAACAACAACTATATGATAAAACTAAGATGATCATCCATTAAATAAGTTTAAAAGCATAACAACAACATTGTCTTGAAACCAAATACAACTTCAAATTCGAGTACAAACCATACAACTTGTTTTTAGAGTTCACAAGGACTCGTTAAAAGACCTTAAATAGAACCAGGCTTTGGAAGATGTGTCTTGTCCAGGATAAGACACACTATCCAAACCCTAAGACACCGGATGACATCTTTTATTCTCAACATAACTTGAAACTTTCAAACGCCCGCCAGATCCACTTTTTAATTCCTTGAAATACATGTATTTTGAAAACATCAACAAAAGTTGAGCAAGTTCATGTGTTTGTTTGTGTGTACGAATAAACCGTTGTAATCATTGTATGTATGTATGTTTTGTAAATCCCGGTATGAAAGCAAACATGGAAACATATCAATTAAGGGTTTGCAAGGCAATTAACATGCGTGCAATGGCGTAGGAAGGCTCAAACCTAGCAAATTTTGTATCGGGCCACCGGCTGTAAGACATAGTCACCTCATGGGCCAAACCCCGGTCCACATGGGTGTGGGCTCGCTACACCCAAATAGATCTATCACTCATGTCCCTCGGTCCTAACACGAGGATTAATGGTCTTAGGAGTGCGCCTATCCATTCACATGATCTACAGTGCATTCCATAGCTAACCATACCAATTGTAATCGTTTGTAAACATTTTGTAACATGTACTTCACCCCCGAAGTTATAAAACAAAAACAGTTAAAAGAAAAGGGGGACATGAACTCACAGTCTTGCGTTCTTCGTAATCGCAGTAACTCAAAGCTTCGCCTGGCATACACGACTACCTACAACGTACTAAGGTCTATTAGACGGGCGGGTCGTGCCTTGACTTAGTATGGATTAGTGTCTTTGAGTTACGTTTCTTGGTGTCTTCAATATTACTCCAAGTTATATAATTATTTGTTAAAATAATAATTATTTTAATTTAAATTATATTTATTAAATTTTGGAATAATAGTTAAACAATATATTCTAACTTGATACCTTTCAAGTATTTATACATGTATTTCCTTCCCAAGGATGGGTGTATTTGTATTCTTATACTTGTATATTTTTGCCATGTATTTGTGTCGTATTCCGGTGTGTCTTTATACGTACGAAAATACGTATTTCTTGTAATTATTAAGTATCCTTATACTAAATTTTGTATTAACTTTTCCGGAATAATATCCTTAATAAAAATCCATATATATTTTACGAAATATCACTTTAGAAAAATTACTTATAATTTTACTTTGGCAAAAATATTTGTATTTTCATATAAGTTCCAAAAACAACATATTTTCAAGTCTAACTTGGAAAATATATGTAAACATATTTTTCTCCCAAAAATAATTTGTTTGATGTTTGTTTGTGAAAATATATATTTCTTTCAAAAATAATACATCTTCTAATAATTCCAAGAAAATATATTTTCATTCACCCAAAACTAATATATTTTCTTCTTGTCAAAAATATGATATAAACTTGTAATAATTGTAAAAATCATATTTTCGTTTACTTGGTGTCCAAAATATTAATTACCAAAATATACTCACGAATAATATTTCCGGAATATTTTGTAAGTTATATTCCTTTGTTCGGTTTCATCAAATATTTTGGGGTATAACTTGTATATTCATATTCTTGGGATTTTGGTAATATTTTGGATTGTAATTTCTTGGTGTTTTGATGAGTTATATTATTTCAAGTCATAAAATAATATAACTAATACACATAATATACAAATAATCACACACATGGTGCCTTCTAAATATATATTTCCTAATACATATTTAGTCACTTTTATTTATAAAAACCAACCTCCAATATTTATAATTTTTGTAACAAAAATTATGGCAAAGTTTATGTAAAAATTCATGGTTTGAAATACACTTGTAAATATTTGTTTAGAAACATTTTTCTAAGTGTTTAATTTTTAGAAAAATTTCGCCATAGTTTCCCCTAAAAATGGAGGTTTCCATACCTTGAAGGTATATCATTTTCTTTTGTAAATCAACACAATCAATCAACAATCAACAATAAACAATCTACACTTGTCAATTTTGCCAAAAACAAGCATAAACTACCACTTTATGAACTTGAATATTTATAAATATTTGTAGTGACTTACTAGTGTATTTAGTAAGTCTTGTTACCCTTTAAAGTGTGGTTGATTCTTTAAAAACATCATTTTTAAAGAATTTAGATCTTTACAACTGCATGCATTCATGACGCACAACAAGAAGCCCTTAAGGGGGAGAATCGTAGAGCTGAATATCTCCGAGGTGCGCTGAAGAATTTGGTGCCAAACGAAGAGGGAACCTTATACCTTCAGGGGCGTATTTGGGTTCCGCTCTATGGTGGTATTCGAGAAGTCATCATTGATGAAGCACACAAGTCGAGATACTCGATCCACCCAGGATCGGACAAAATGTATCAAGACTTGAAAGAATATTATTGGTGGTCGAGACTCAAAAGTGACGTTGTTGTCTATGTTGGAAAGTGCCTAACCTGTGCTAAGGTTAAGGCTGAATATCAGAAACCGCCTGGCCTACTGCAACAACCAGAGATTCCCATGTGGAAGTGGGAGCAGATATCCATGGACTTCATAACCAAATTACCCAGGACCCCGAGAGGGCATGATATGATATGGGTGATAGTCGATCGGTTAACAAAGTCTGCACATTTCCTACCGATATGAGAGAAGGATAGCACTGGAAAACTTGCTGAGCTGTACCTGAAGGAAATCGTGGCACGTCATGTAGTGTCTGTTTCAATTATCTCAGATAGAGACGGACGTTTCGTATCAAGGATCTGGCAATCCTTCCAGGAGGCCTTTGGATCTCAGTTAGATCTAAGCACGACCTTTCATCCGCAAACAGACGGTCAGAGTGAACGAACCATACAAACACTAGAAGATATGCTTCGCGCATGCGTGATGGATCTAGGCGGCAGCTGGGATACTCATCTACCTTTAGTTGAGTTTTCCTACAATAACAGCTACCATACAAGCATAAAAGCCGCACCGTTCGAAGCTCTTTATGGCCGCAAGTGCCGCTCACCGCTATGCTAGGCCGACGCTGGGGACAAACGTATGGTTGGTCCCGAACTTATTCAAGAAACAACCGACAAGATCATTCAGATCCGAGAGCGCATTAAGGCGGCTCGCGATCGACAAAAGAGCTACGCTGATCGAAGACGAAAACCCTTAGAATTCGAGGTGGGAGACCGAGTTTTGTTGAAGGTCTCACCTTGGAAGGGCGTAGTAAGATTCAAAAAACGGGGAAAGTTGAACCCACGATACATCGGACCATTCAAGATCTTGGAAAAGATTGGTACCGTGGCGTACAAGTTAGAATTACCAGAAGAACTTAACGGAGTGCATGATATGTTCCATGTGTCAAACCTTTAGAAGAGTCCAACTCAAGAAACAGTGATCATCCCTGCGGATGAAGAGCATATCGACGACACACTCCGATTTACAGAACAACCCATTGAGGTTACAGACTAGAAAGTCAACAAGACCTGAATGAGTAGTGTCAAACTTGTCAAAGTACGTTGGAACTCTAAGTACGGATCCGAGTTCACCTGGGAACGTGAAGACCAGTTTAAAGACAAGTACCCCCACCTTTTCAAGAAAGCTCCTGCGGGAGATAACTCAGCCTGAATTTCGGGACGAAATTCTTTTAACGGGGGGAGACTGTGACAACCGGCACAAAACCGGTAATTTCTGTACTATTCTAATATCATTATTGTCTGCAATTATATGCTTAAATGTCAACATTATCTGATTTCTTACCATACATATGAATTCATGCATGTTTTATACTTCAAACATTGCTTTATGCATTACTGTAAACACTGCGTCAGAAA